>CM054139.1:23779692-23820365 GCA_028751875.1 Rapana venosa
ATTGATGGAATAGCAGGATCAGAAAAAGAGCTTGCCAGCCTAACAGAACACTTGGATAAGGCCTCCAAAACATACGGCATGGAAATCAGTGCAGAGAAGACCAAACTGATGACTAATAACACCAACGGCATTAGCACTGATATCAGGGTTAATGACAGAAGCTGGAAACAGTTCAAAGCTTCAAGTACCTGGGAGCCATTGTATCCGACCAGGGATCCAAGCCAGAAGTAGTATGCAGGACTGCACAGACAATAACAGCTTTGTCAAAACTAAACACCATTGGAGAGATAAGAATATCTCACTTATCTCCAAGATCAGACTAATGCGCTCCCTTGTCATATCCATATTTCTGTATGCCTGTGAATCATGGACCCTGACTGCAGATTTGGAGAGAAGAGTACAGGCAGTGGAGATGAGATGCTTTCGGAGACTCCTTGGCATCTCCTACAAAGACCACATAAGCAACGAAAGCGTGCATAACAGAATCCAGCAAACCATTGGACCCTATGAGAACCTTCTAACGATCGTGAAAAAGCGTAAACTTAAGTGGTATGGGCATGTCACAAGATCCCAAGGAATTACAAAGACAGTTTTGCAAGGCACTGTCCAAGGAGGAAGAAGAAGAGGCAGACCAAGGAAGAGCTGGGAGGATAACATCAGTGAATGGACAGGCCTAGAACTCAACAAAACCCTGAGAAAGGCAGAACAGAGAGAAGAATGGAGGTAACTGGTTGCTGAGTCTTTGAGGGTGCCCCCACGGTCGTCAGACTACGGGACAGATAGATAGATAGATAGAGGCCATTGTGTGCCGGTGGGAACAGATGACAACATTTACAAAACCTTCATACACACGAGGACTGGATGTAAAAAAAAAAAAGCACATGAGTGCTTATTCCATTATCCTCGATATAAAAAAAAAAGTTATCTGAGCGCTATGATTTGTTGCTTTACAAGATTCAGCGCTATATACATTCCATTCATTATTATTATTATTATTATTATTATTATTATATTATTTTATTATTATTATTATTATTATTATTATTATTATTATTATTATTATTATTATTATTATTATTATTATTATTATTATTATCAGTATTATTATTAGTAGTGGTAGTAGTAGTAGTAGTAGTAGTAGTAGTAGTAGTAGTAGTAGTAGTAGTATAGCAGTCTGTCCATCGTCTTGGAAGGACAAATTGTATTAGGAAGGTTAGAGACATTTTCAATATCTTCTGATTGATTGATTGAAGGATTTGTTACTATGCATCAAAAGGATTGAAGTAAAGAAAGATTTACACGCAATGTTGAGCAGCTAAACTCTCCTTCTAGAAGACTATTAAAATGTTTGACACTAATCTAAAACCTTTCTGACTTTCTGGGGTTCTTTTTAAGAATAAGGTAAAAACAAAAACATGGGGACGGGATAGCTCAGTGGTCAGAGCTCTCGCTTTCCCTCAAACTAAGTTTGAGCAGCATTGAGCGTGGTTACCAAGTGGATGGGTGACCATTCGCGCGCCTTGGCTCCAGTACAGTCCCCCAGTTCACCCAGCTGTAAATGGGTACCCGCCCTCTTCAGGGTCATGGAAGGTAAAGCAGCGAGGGAGAGGAGATGGGTGCCGTCCTCGATACGCTGGCCCCTAGAGAAGCTGAGATCACTGACACGTCACTCCCCAACGACTGCACAGGTTATGAGACACCATCTTTTTTATTTTTTTATTTTTTAAAGATAAAGGGAATATTTAAGATCAGAACCCCACGAAATCCAAGGCATAGTTTCAACAAATGCCTCCATAAAACCTTTCACACCAAACAGCAAGAAGTGGACCATTATCAGAGGGAATGAAGCAAGCAAAGGCAGCAATAAAGACAATGACGAAAAGCTGAGCTGGCCACACGCTCATTTACCAGATCCTCCTACCAACATCACAGGACAGGGATTTTAGGAAGATTTACACGCATTGTTGAACTGTAGGGGTTTTAATTTATACCACTTTAAGTCACAGGATTTCTCTGCGGGAAATTCGGGCTGCTCTTCCAGGGTAGAGCGCGTCGCCACAAGAGCAGCGCCACCTTTTAGTTGTTGTCTGCAACTGTATTTGTTTCCCTATCAGAGTGGCTTTTTTCTAAAGAATTTTGCCAGGGACAACTCTCTTTTTGCCGTGGGTTCTTTTACGTGCGCTGAATAATTTTGTGTAATTACCACACGGGACCGCGGTTTTTCGTCTCATTCGAAAGACTAGCACGCAGACCACCACTCATGATTTAATGGATGGGGGAAAAGTTTCAGGCCCAAACGGGATTCGAGCCACCGCACACTTCCGACCCGGACTTTTCGCTTTCTAGACAGGCGCGTTACCTCTAGACAACCGACCACCGATGCGGGGGTCTGTCAGTAAAAAACAGCATCCCCACCTTCTGAAAATTCTACAGTCCCTAAATCGGAAATCTCTGCTGGGACGTAAATTCGATCACAAACAACAGAAACTGGAAATTCTGTGCTAGGAACTCCCGCTTTTCTATCCCTCTCGTTATTTCTGCATTGTTCGTTGTTTTCTTCTTGTTGCCCTCTTCTAGTCTACTTTCTGCCCTCTTGGTCGATTTTGTGTGTGCTTTTTTTTTAAATTTCAAAGCCAGATCGACATTAAAAAGATAACAATTCTCTCTCATGCCGAAGCCGGATTCAGCTGAGCATCACGTAGTGTTAGGCACTGCATTGTCGCTCATTTGACAGCAAACAGTAGTTGTCTGAGCTTTCGAAGAAGAAGAACGAAGAAGAAGAAGAAGAAGAAGAAAGAAGAAGAAGAAGAAAGAAGAAGAAGAAGAAGAAGAAGAAGAAGAAGAAGAAGAAGAATTGCGAAGGAGGAGGAGAAGAAGAAGAAGAAGAATTGCGAAGGAGGAGGAGAAGAAGAAGAAAGAAGAAGAAGGAGGAGGAGGAGGAGAATGACGAGGAGGAGGAAGAGGAGGAGGAGGAGGAGGAGGAAGAGGAAGAGAACGAGGAGGAGGAGGAGGAGGAGGAGAAGACAGGACAGGCACTCCATTGAAATCCTCAGGAGAAAATCAACAAAGGGGAGGGTTCAGAGCATGCATTTCAAAATGACACCGGCCAGGATGATACAGGCTGAGCATCCGAGACCATTCTAAGTCCAGGGGAAAGTCTGCTGCTGGAAATGTGTGGCTACAGTCCCTCTGTCCCCTGGGAAATCACCAACATTGGGCGGTTCTGATCCATCCTTTCTCTGCGTGAGGGTGACTGTCCGTAAAATGGTACCGCTCTTCTGTGTTCCATTGTTTTTCTGTGTGAAAAGGTGATCAGCTGCAATTCAGTCCAGTTTGTAAAGCAATGCTTTTTATGGTTTTGTTTCGCGTGTGCGCGCGTGCGTGCGTGCGTGCGTGCGCGCGTGCTTGCGCGCGCGTGTGTGTGTGAGAGAGAGCGAGAGAGAGGAGAGAGAGAGAGAGAGAGAGAGTGAGAGAAGAGAGGAGAGAGAGAGAGGAGAGACGAGAGAGAGATGAGAGAGAGAGAGAGAGAGAGAGAGAGAGAGAGAGAATGTAAAATGTCAAAGTTCAAGTCCAAGTTTTCTTTCAGGATGTTACATTGAATAAGCAATGCATTTGCTTTCCCCCCACCCCTCTCCATTTTGTTATGACAATCAGCAACAACATCATCAACAACATCATAATAAAAACGAAAACAACTCAGTAAAAGCTAGAAAAATGATTAGAAAAAGAATGACTGATATTGGAGAGCGACACATTGCAAAGAAATAAAGTCGCAGAGAGAGAGACAGAGGCAGAGACAGAGAGACAGCCAGCCCGGCAGACAAATAAACAGACAGAGACAGACAGACAGACAGACAGACAAGCAAACAAAACAGACAAGATCACAAAACAGACAGATGGAAAGACAGACAGACATATAACAGACAGACCAGCCGAATGACCCAGCCATCCATTCACTCACTCAAAGGCAATACGTAGGACAACTTCAAAGACAAGAAATGCATCACGAAACAGCACACAACAGGTTATGAAGATTTCCATCACTCAGTCATGCAGATATTGGAGATTTTCACGAGGGCATTGCCATGATACGGTCTCAAACGGGTGGAAGGCCTTAACACACTCTAACTGTGCAGGATTCTTCTTCGTCGAACGTTCAGACAGCAACTCCTAAGGCCCTGACAAATGCTGCCGTGCGCTGAAGGCCCTCCAAGGGTCTGAAGAGTACTGGATTAGATCAGACGATTTCAAGAATCGATTCCTTTCACACCTTTTGGAGTATGGAGGATTACAAACATATTTAACGTGAGAATAAACCTAACAGTGATTGACTGTACAATATCAGTACCAATAGAAACTGAAAAATACAAGGGTTCAGCATATAAGAAGCAACTACAGTGAAATAATCAATTTAAAAAAAAGTGCAAGGTATTCTAAAAAACACCCTGTTACACATCCATTTTCCCATTTTCTTCGTAAAAGACAATTTCAACGAAGGCTCGGGACACAAGTACACACACACACACACACACACACAACACACACACACACACACACACACACACACACACACACACACACACACACACACACACACACACACACACACACACACACACACACACACACCACACACACACACACACACACACACACACAAACAAACACAAACACACACACAAACAAACACATCCACAAACACACACACAAACATACACAAATAAACACAAACACATACACATACACACAGAATCAAACTGGAAACCATTTTCTCAAAAGAGTGGGGTTTTTAAAAATCCTGAATTATGTTTTATTTTAAAGTAAATACATAATAGAATTACGTTTTAACACTCAAGCAGTAAGAATATCATTGGCAGATAACAAAAATCAACAACCCCAACTCTTTTTTGTATGTTTGGCATTTGGTTTTTTTAAATTTTGTTTCTTCACCTCTGTTGGTTTTCCTTCTTGCAGTTTCGTGTATGTACTTGTTGTTTGAATTTCTCTATATTTTTGTCTTGTCCTTCATGCCTCTCTATCTTTACATTTGACAAAACCTTCTTTCTTTTCTTTCTTTCTTTCTTTCTTTCTTTCTTTCTCTCGTTCTTTCTTTCTTTCTTTCTTTCTTTCGTTCTTTCTTTCTTTCTTTCTTTCTTGTTTTCTTTCTTTCTTTCTTTCTTTTCTTTCTTTCTATCTTTCTTTCTTTCTTTCTTTCTTTTCTTTTCTTTTCTTTTCTTTTCTTTCTTTTCTTTCATTTCCTTTCCCTTTCTTTCTTTCTTTCTTTCTTTCTTTCTTTCTTTCTTTCTTTCTTATTGTTTATGACTTTTCTGTGTGTATCTGTCATTATTTGGATTTTTAAGCTTGTACTTACATGATGGTGAAAGTTATTATTATTATTATTTTAAAACTAGCACTAAGACTAAGGAACTCATAGAATTTTTGTTAAAAAAACAACAAAGTTGTCACTGGCAGTTTGCAAGACATTGATGAAATAGATCTATATTTAAGTAGCCATCACCTTAATGAGGAAAACTTATTTGTACAAAGACACAACAAAGACTCGAGTGGAAGAAGAAGAAGAAGAATTGCGAATAAGAATTGCGAAGAAGAAGAATTTCGGAGCAGAAGAATTGAAAAGAATTGTAAAGAAGAAGAATTGCGAAGAAGAAGAAATGCGAAGAAGAAGAACTGCGAAGAAGAAGAAAGAAGAAAGAAGAAGAAGAAGAAGAAGAAGAAGAAGAAAGAAGAAGAAAAGGAGAGGAGGAAAAAGGAAGAGCGTTAAAAAGAGAACAAGAAGAACATGACAAAAATAAGCAAAGCAAATTCATTGAAACCCCCTTTTTCCAGTAATTATTAAGTGGTAAGGGGTAGTTTAGGGTTAAGGAAAGAGGAGGGGGGGGAGTTGGTTGGCCGTCCCATACGTCCCTTTGGAAAAGGGGAAACAAATTTAATTAACCCCCGGGTTAGAGGAAAATTTTTTTAAAAATTTTTTGTTTTTTTTTAAAAAGAATAAGGGGGAAATTTTAAGGGTTAAAAGAAATAAAGGCAATTTTTAAAACAAAATTCCCTCCTTTTAAAATTTTACCCCAAATCAAAATTTTGGGCCCTTTTCGGGGGGAAAGAAAAGGAAAAACAAAAAACAAGGGGCAAAAATTTTTGTAAAGGTGGAAACCCGCTTTTAAAACCAGTTTTTAACCACTTTACTGGAACCAAGGGTTTTTAGGGTTTCCAGAAAATTTTTTAACCCGGTTTTGGGTTTTTTTTTTTTTTTTTCCCCCTTTGGGGTAAAGGAAAATTTCCGCGGGGAAGGGAGGGGGAGAGGGGGCCGCCCCGCCCAAAGCGGCCCCCTTTTTTTGGGGGGGCTCAACTGCATTTTTTCCCCCCCAAAGGTTTTTGGCCCTTTTTTTTTTTTTTTTTATTTTTTTAAAAAGGGGAATTTTTGCCCCAGGAAATCCGGGGGGGTTTCAACTCCCTTTATAAAAATTTCCCCCAAAGGGGGAGGGGTTTTTCCATTAAATCGGGGGGAAGAAAAAAGAAAGGGAATAAAAAGCACCCCAAAAACGGGACGGCCACCGCCATTTAACCGGATCCCCTTTTCCCTTTTTCCGGGACAGGGGGGGTTTACCTTTTATGAAAACCCCCCCGGGGGGGCGCAGAAAAAACGCCCCCCAAACCTTTCTAAAATTTCACAAAGCCAAAATGGAATTTCTCGGGACGTAAAGATTAAAAACCCGGGGAGGAAATTTTGGGGGGTTTTGGGGAAACCCCCCTTTCAAAACCCCCTTTAAATTTTTCGGGGAAATTTTTTTTCCTTGGGGTTTTTTCTTTTTTTCCCCAAACCTTTTCCCCCTTTTTCCCCCTTTGGCGTTTTTTGGGGCCCCTTTTTTTTTAAATTTTCCCCAAAGGGGCCCTTTTTCGACAATTAAAAGATACCCCAAAATTTTTTAATGGGGGGAAAAGCCCCGGGATTCACCCCGAACATCCCCCCGGATTTTGGCATTTCTTGGGCGGCCTTTCATTTGAAAACCAAACCAGATTGCTGGGGTTTCGAAAAAAGAAAAAACAAGAAAGGAAAGTAGAAAGAAAAAAAAGGGGAAAGGAAAGGGAAGGGAAAAAAAGGGGAAAAGAAGAAGAAGGTTTTTTTGGGGGGAATTTCGAAGGGGAGGAGGAAAAAAAGAAAAAATCCGAAAAAAAAAGATAAAAAATTTTAAAGGGGGGTGAAGGGGGATTTCAGGAGGGGGAAGGGGGGGTTGGGGGGGAAGGAGGAAGTGGGATTTAAACGGGGAAAGGGGGTTTTGGAGGAATAAAAGGGAAGGACGGAAAATTTAAAGGAGGGGGAAAAAAGGGGGGAAAAAGGGAAAAAAAAAAAGAAAAAAGAAGGCCAAGGAAAAATTGGAAAGGGGAAGGGAGATTTATAAAAGAGGGGAAATTTGCGGGAAAGGGGGGAAAGGAAGGGAAAAAAAGGGGGGGAAAAAAGAAACGAGGGAAAAAAAGGAAAAAAGGGAAAAAGAAAACAAAATAAAAAGGAAAAAAAAACCCCAAAACCCCCAGGAAAAATTAAACCAAAAAAAACCCCCCCCCAATTTCAAAACCCCCACCCCAAAATATCCCCCCCTTAAACACCAAAACCCCCCCAACCTAAACCCCCCCCCCACCCCCTGGAAAATTTCCCTCACTACCCCCCCCTGGGAAATCCCCAACCCCCCCCTTCCCCCCCCCCCACCCCCCCCCCCCCTTTTTCCCCGGGGCTTTTGGGGTTTGATGCCCGTAAAATGGTCCCCGTTTTCTTTTGTTCTTTGTTTTTTTTGTGTAAAAAAGGTAAATCAGCTGAAATTCAGTCCATTTTTTGAAAAAGCAAGGGTTTTTAGGGTTTTTTTTTCGCGTGTGCGCGCGTTGCCCCCCCCGTGCGGGGCCGTGGGGGGCCCCGTGCTTCCCGGCGCGCGTTGTTTTTTGGGGGCGAGAGAGGGGGAAAAAGGGAGAAAACGGGGGGGAGAGAGGAGAGGAGGGGTTGAGAGAGAGGGGTGAGAAAAGTGAGAGAGGAGGAGATAAATTTGAGGGAGGAGGGAGAGAAGAAAAGAGAGGATGGGGGGATGGGAGGGAGAGAGAGAGGAGGCGAGGGGGAGGAGGGGGAGAATTTGAAAAAAATGTCAAATTTCAAGCCAATTTTTCTTTCAGGATTTTAAAATTTGAAAAAGCAATGAAATTTCCCCTTTCCCCCCCAAAACCCTCTCCATTTTTTTTTTGGGACAATCAGCAAAAAACTTCATCAACAAAAAATAAAATAATAAAAAAACAAAAATAAACTAAATTTAAAAAGCAAAAAAAAAAAATGATTAGAAAAAGAATGATTTGATATTGGGGGAGGACACATTGCAAAGAAAAAAAAGTCGCAGAGAAGAGGGGGTCAGAGGCGGGGACAGGAGACACCCAGCCCGGCAGAAAAAATAAACAGACAGAGACAGACAGACGGGACGGGACAGAAAGCAAAAAACAGACAAGATCACAAAACAGACAGATGGAAAGCCCAAAACAAAAATTTTTAAACAGACAGACCAGCCCGAAGACCCGAAATCCATTCACCCCACTCAAAGGAAATTTCGTTAGGACAACTTCAAAGCCCGGGAAATCCCTCCAAAAAACAGCACACAACAGGTTATGAAGATTTCCTTCACCCCAGTCTTGCGGGATATTGGAGATTTTCACAAGGGGGCATTCCCAAATGTTCGGTCCCCCCCAAAAGGGTGGTAAGGGGGCCTTTTTAAAACACACTCAAATGTGCGGATTCTTCTTCTTTCAAAACTTTTCAGACAGAAAACCTTCCAAAAGGGCCTGAAAAATGTGCCCGTGCGTTTGGAAGGCCCCCCAAAGGGTCGGGAAGGGGGTACGGGGATTAGATAAAGGACGTTTCAAAAATTTTTTCCCTTTTCACCTTTTTGGGGGGGAGGAAATGGAGGGGAATTACAAACATTTTTAACGTGGAAAAAACCCCTAACAGTAAATTGACTGTAAAATACGGCCCAATAAAAAACTAAAAAATAAAAGGGGTTTTCGGGCATTTAAGATGCAAAACTACAGTGAAAAAATTAAATTTTAAAAAAAAAGTGCAAGGTTTTTTTTTTTCCTTAAAAAAAAAACCCTTTTAAACCCCATCCATTTTCCCTTTTTTCTTCGTAAAAGACAATTTAAAGGGAAGGCTCGGGACAAAAGTACCCCCCCCACACACCCCACACCCCACACACCCCACACACACACCACACACCCCACACACACACACCCCCACACACACAAACACACACACACCACACACACCACACACACACAACACACACCCCACAACCCCCACAAAACAACACACACAACACCCCAAACAAAAAAACAAACAAAACACACAAAAAAAAACCACATCCACAAACACACACACAAAACATACAAAAATTAAAAAAAAAAACAAAATCCCACATACAAAACAGAATCAAACGGGAAAAAACTTTTTCTAAAAAAGGGGGGGGTTTTTTTAAAAAAATCCGAATTTGTTTTTTTTTTTTAAAGAAAAAAAAAAATGGGAATTAGTTTTAAACACTAAAGGGAAAGTAAAAATTATCATTGGCAGATAAAAAAAATCAAAAAACCCCAACTCTTTTTTGTTTGTTTTGGCTTTTGGGTTTTTTTTTTAAATTTTTTGTTTTTCCCTCTGTTGGTTTTCCTTTTTGGCAGTTTGGTTTTTTTAATTTTGTTTTTTTTTGTTTTCTTTATTTTTGTCTTTTTCCCCTTTTCATGCCTCTCTATCTTTCCCAAAATTTTTCCCTTTCTTTTTTTTTTCTTTTTCTTTCTTTTTTTTCTTTCTTTCTTTCTTTCTTTTTCTTTCTTTCTTTTTTTCTTTCTTTTTTTCTTTCTTTCTTTTTTTTTCTTTCTTTTTTTTCTTTCTTTCTTTCTTTTTTTTTCTTTTTTTTCTTTTTTTTTCTTTCTTTTTTCTTTTTTTTTTTTTCCCTTTTTTTTTTTCTTTTTTTCTTTTTTTTCCCTTTTTTCCCTTTCTTTCTTTTTTTCTTTTTTTTTTTTCTTTTCTTCTTTTTTTATTTTTAAAGCTTTTTCGGGTGGGGGTTATTTTATTTTTTTTTAAATTTTTAAAAAGGGCCTTAAAAAAATTTTGAAAAAACCTTTTCAGGGGATTTGAAAATTTTTAAAAAATTTTAAAATTTTAAAACCACCCTTGGGATAAGGAAAAAATTTTTTTTAAAAAAAAACCCCAAATTTGGGAAAGGGAAAGGGGGAAAAGAATTTAAAAATTGGAAAAAAAAAAAAAAAAAATTAAAAAGATTTAAAAAAGGAAAATTTTTTGCAAAAAAAAAAAAAATCGGGGAAAAAGGGAATGGGAAAGAAAAATTGGAAAAAGAAGGAAGAAAAAGGGAAGGAAAAGGGAAGAAGGAAAGAAAAAAAATTTTAAAAGAAGAAAAGGAAAAAAGGGAAAAAGGGGAAAAGAAGAAAAGGAAAAAAAAAAGGGAAAAGGGGGAAAAAAGAAAAAGGGGGAATCAAGAAGAAAAGGAAAAGAAAAAAGGGAAAAGGAAAGGGGGGAAACGGGGAAAGAGCTTTTTAAAAAAAGAAAAAAGGGAAAAAACATAAAACAAAAATAAAGCAAAGCCCAAATTTTCCATTTTGAAAAACCCCCTTTTTCTTTTTAAAAAACTTTAAAATTCCATTGCCCTATTTTTTCTTTCTTTTTTTTGGACATCTTTATTTTTTTAAAAACAACTTTCTTAAAGAAGCATTGAACTTTTTTCCTTTTCCCAAAAGGGAAATTTTAAAAAATTTGATTGGGGCCCTTTTCCCCTTTAATTTTTGCCCTTTTCCCGAGAAAAGACAGGTAAAAGAGAAGGGGTTTGGTGCCCCCCGGGAAGGGGAAAAATTTGAGAGAGGAGAGGAGGGGGAAAAGGAGAGAGGAGAGAGAGGGGAGGAAAGAGAGGAGGAGAGGAGAGAGAGGAGAGGGGGGGAAAAGAGAGAGGGGGAAAGAGGGTTTGAGGGAGGAGAGAGAAGGGGAAAGAGGAAAGAGAAAATGAGGTGAGAAGGAGGGGGAAAAGAGAGAGAAAAGGGAAAGGGTGGGTGCAGGGGGGGAGGGAGGGGGGTGGGGGGAAGGGGGGAGAGGGGAGGAGGGGGGAAAAGGAGAGTGGGGGGCAGGAGAGAGGGAAAAAGATTGGAGAGAGTTTAGGAAAAGGATTGGGGTTCTGGAGTTTGGAGGGGAAAGGTGGGGGGAGAGAGGTGAGGAAAAATAAAGAGGTTGAGAGGAGAGAGGGGGGGGAAGGGGGGAGGAGGGGGGGGGGCCCTTGACAATGTCACATTATTTTATTTGAGTAAAATAAATAAGAAACCCATGTGCTTTTCTAATCCATTTCCCCCGCCCTTAGGGATATTATATATATATATTTTTAAATATTTTTAATATTTTTTATATTTTTATATATTTTTATATATTTTTTATATTTTATTTATTTAAAATATATTTTAAAAAGGAGAGAGGGGAGGGGGAGGGAGAGAGAGAGAGAGGAAAACAGGAGAGGGGGATAAAGAGGGAAAAGAGAGGGGAGACAGAGAGAGGAGGAGACAGAAAAAGGAGTGTTGTTTTGGTTGTTGTTCGGGGGGAAAATTGTTAACCTAAGTTTTTTTTTTTTTTTTTTTTAAATTTTTTGGAAGGGGAGGGAGGGGGGGAGAGAGATAAGGGAAAAGAGGGGGGAGAAGAGGGAAAAAGGGAGGAGAAAAGGGGGGGAAGAGGGGGAGAGGGGGAAAAAGAGAGAGGAGAGGAAAACATTATCGTTTAAAAAAAATTTCCAAACCCTTTCCGTGTCCCGGTGTTTTTTTTTTTTTTTTTTTTTTTTAAAACTTTTTTTTCCCCTGGCATCAAAAAGTTTTTGCTTTTCCGAAGTCAGCTAAGGAAAAAAATAAGTTTTGGGGTTTTTACCAAAGGGAAGGTTTAAAGGGAACCGCGGAGGGAGGAAAAGAGAAAAACCGATAGTAAATTGAAAGGGGAAAAAGGGGGTTTTAGGTAATTTGAAAGGGGTAAATTACAAAATCATTGGGTTTCAAAAAAAGTTCCGATTTTTTGAATTTAAAAAAAAGAGGAGGGGGGGGGAGGGGGGGAGGGGAGGAGGAGGAGGGGGGAAAAGGAGGGGAGGAGAGATTTGAAGTAAAAGGGCAGTTTAGAAAAAAGATTTTTTTTAAGGAAAACTTTTTAAAAATACGGTTTAAAATTTGCGTTGGGTTGGTATTTGTTTTTGTTTTTGGGTTCTTTGGTTAAAAAGGTTTGGTTTTTTTTTTTTTTAAAGGTTCACTTAAATTTTTTTGAACCCCTTCGCAATGTGTTATTCTTGCATTAGGTAGAGGGAAAATTTAGGGAGGATTTTTATGGCGTTTTTAAACCGGGGGAAATTAAAAAAAAACCCCCCAACACAAAAAAACCACCCCAAACCAACACTTTTTCCCGTTTTTTGCCCAAAACCAAAGAAACCTGTAGGGTCTACCCCAAACCTTTTTAAGGAAATTGTTGTTAGTTTTAAGTTAAAATTACAAAAAAACACTCTTGGTTTTTAAATTTCATATGTTTGTCTGTTGTCGGGGCCTTTCCCCCTGTCTGTCTGTCTTTTCTGTTTGTTCTCCCCTGTCTCTCTCTCTATTTTTTGTCCCCCGCTCCCTCTCTTTCTGAATGCTTTACGGGAAACCCTTTTTAAAAATTTAACAAATGTTCTTTTCCGTTCGTTGTTCGTTTTTCCTTTTCTTCCTTTTTTTTCCCCTTTTTTTCCTTTCCTTCCCTTCCTTCCCCTTTCCCTTTTTTCTTCCTTTCTTTTTTTTCTTCCTTTTTCCTCATCTCTAAAAAATAACGATCGTTTTTTCCCTTTCTTCTTTCCTTCCTTTTTCCCTTTTCTTCTTTTCCTTCCCTTTTTTTCCCTTTCCTTTTTTTTTATTTTTTTCCTTTTCTCTCTATCTCGGGAAAAATAACGATCGTTTCTTCCTTCCTTTTTTCCCTTTTTTTTTTCCTTTCCTTTTTTTTTTTTCCTTTTTCTTTTCTTCCTCTTTATTTCTTCCTTTTTCTCTATTTTTGGGGGAAATAAAACGTTTTTCCTTTTCTTTCTTTTTCCTTCCTTTTTTCCCTTTTCCTTTTCCTTTTCCTTTTTTCTTTTCTTTTTTTTCTTATTTTTTTCCTTCTCTCTATCTCGGGAAAATTTAACGATCTTTTCCCTTCCCTTTTCCTTCCTTTTTTTCCCTTTCCCCTTCCCCTTCCCCTTTCCTTTCCTTCCTTTTTTCCCTTTCCCTTTCCCTTCTCTTTTTCCCTTTTTCTTATTTTTCCTTTTTTCACCCTCGGGGGAAAATAACGAACTTTCCCCCTTCCTTTCCTTCCCTTCTTTCCTTCCTTCTTTTTTTTCCCTTTCCCTTTCCCTTCCCTTTCCCTTTCCCTTTTTTCCCTTTCCCTTTTCTTTTTTCTGCCCTTTCCCTTCCCTTTCCCTTTCCCTTTTTTTTCCCTTCCCTTTCCTTTCCCTTTTCCTTTTTCCCTTCCCTTTACTCCCGATTTTCTGGGGGGGTTTGGGTCTTAAAAAACATAAAATTTTTTTCTTCAAAGTAGGCTCATTTCTGACGGACTTGTAGGGAAAGGGGTCAGGATTTTGAAATGGGTTTGGGGGATTTTTTAAAAACAGATGGCATGGCTTTTAAAGGGGCATTGGCCTCCCTCGTGGGATGCCGGGGGGGGAGCCTGTCAGTGTAAGTAGCTTCCCCATTTATGGAATTTTTTGTTGGGTTTCTCAATTTTTTGCTGCTGGGGGTTGGGTTTGATGGGAAAGGAAACGCTTGGGGGAATTTTAAATTTTTCAAGGGGTTAAAGTGTCATTTTTATTATTTGATAGTGAAGGGAAAGGTCGTTTAAGGAAGAGAAATATAGACAAATATGAAAAGGGGGAAAAAGAGAGCGAGAAAGAGAGGGGAAGGGGGGAAGAGAAAAAGGGGGGGAAGAGGGGGAGGGGGAGATGAGAGAAGAGGGGGAGAGAAAAGAGAGGAGAGATGAAAAGGAGAGAAGAGGGACAGAGACAGGAAGGGGGAAACAAAACAAATGATGGGACACAAGCTCTTTGAAAGTCCAATTCGCAAAGAAAAAATTTAAAGGCAGTTATTCGACCTTTGATTTCAATTAAAAAAGGCCAGGGGAAAAAAAGAAGTTAACAAAAGGGGGAAAAAAAAAAGAAAATTTAGACAAGGGACGCTAACTTTTTTAAAACTTTTTCCCCAAGTGTGTTTTTTTTCTTTCGGGGTTTTAATTTTTTTTTATATATATATTTTATTTTAAAATTTTATATATATATATATATATTTTATTAAAATTTTTATTTGGGTTTTCGTGTTTTATTCCTTTTATTGGAAAACCAATAGGCAAAAAAAGAAAAAAAAAGGTTAAATTTTCTTTTTTTTTTTTTTTTTTTGGTGGTTTTTTTCTTTTTTTTCGATAATAGAATTTTGGAGCAAAAGAAAAAAAAAGTCACGTACATGAAAAGGTTTTGGTTTGTTTTTTTTAAAAATAAAAAATTTTGGAGTAAATGTTTTTGGAAAAAGGGGTGAGATTTTAAAAGGGGTTTGTCATTCTATTTTGGGGTTGGTTGGTTGGGCCCTTCACCCCCCCCTGGGCTTTGGGCCCGCCGCAACAGTCCCGCCAGAGTCCTCTGCCCGGGGGGCTCTTTCCCCAAACTGTTCCAGGTATACCCCTTCTTCCTGGTTTTTTCCCTTTAAAGGTCGCGTCGCCAGGGGTTTCTTAGTTTCCCTTTCTTTTTCTTTTTTCCCGGGGGGGGTTCCCTGATAGTGTCATTTTTATATTGCGTTTTTTTTAATGTTTAAAAAAGGGGAGAGTGAGAGGAGGGAGAGGGAAAAGGGGAAGGAGAGAGAGAGAGAGAGAAAAGGGCGGGGAAGAAAAGGGGGAGAGAGAGAGAGAGAGTTTGGAGAGGCGAGCGAGCTCTTAGCTTGAACGGGTTTTAATATTTTAAATTGGCCTTAAACCCAAAATACATGGGGGGGGGGGGGGGGGGTAGGAAGAAAAAAAATAATACTGATGTGGCAAAATTCAATGTAGCAAAAAAATTTAAAATTACTTGTGGACCCATTATCACAATGGAGAGAAAGAAAGGAAAAGAAAGAAAGAAAGAAAAGGAGGAGAGAAAGAGAAAGAAAAAGAGGTTTTAAAGGAGGAAAAGAAATTTTGGGGGAGGGGGGAGAGGGGGAGGGAAGATTTTGGGGAGGGGGAAAAGAGAAAAAACAGCGGGGGCGAGAGAGACAGAGAAAAAAAGACAAAAAGAAAAATCTTTCAAAAAAAAACCACAAGCTTTAAAAAAAATTTAAATTTTCAAAGAACAAAATTTTAATTTTCCCAATTTAAAATTTTTCCTTTGAACAAGGGAAAAAATTTTTCCAAAAAAAAATTTTTCCCAAAAAGGGGCCAAAAGGAAGGAAAAACAAAAAAAATTTTGGGGGTTTTGCCAAAAACAAAATTTAAAAGAGAGGGTTTTTTTCCAATTTGAATTTTTTGAAAAAACAACCAAAAAAAGGGTTAACTGGGGGAATAAGGTTTTTTTTAAACGGGTTATTTTTAATTTTTAAAGGGGTTTTTTTTGGGGTTTTTATTTTTTTTTTTAACGTTTTTTCCTTTTGATTTTTAAAATTGGAGAAAAGGGAAAAAAAAGGGTAAAAAAATTTCCCTCAAAAATTTTAAAGCCCTTTCCACTTTTTTTTTGGTTTTTTTTTTTTTTTTTTTTTTTAATTTTTTTTTTAAAAAAAATTCAGCCCTGGTTTCTTTTTTTTTCCCTTTTTAAAAATTTTGGGGGACTTTTGTTTAAAAAAAAACGGGTTAATTTGAAAAAAAAAATTTTATTTTTATTTGGTTTTTTTTTTTTTAAAAGAAGGAGGAAAAGAAAAAAGTTTTGGCTCAAATTTAAAAGGTTTTCCCCTTTGTTTTCCCAAAATACCATTTGGGGGGGGGGGGGGAAAACGGGGGGGGGGGGGGGAAAGGGGGGCGGGAAATTTTGGGCCAAAGGGGAAAAACAGGGGGAAGGGGGGGGGGGGGGCCGGGGGGGGGCGGGGGAAAAGGGGGGGGGGGGCGGGCCCCAAAAAGGGGAGGGGGAAGGGGGGGAAAAAGGAAAAAAATTTAATACTGATGTTGCGAAAAAATTTTAAAAATGTAACAAAAAAAATAACAATTACTTTTGGACCCTTTATCACAATGGGGAGGAGAGGGGGCAATAAAAAACGAGAGAGGAGGAGGACAGAGAAAACAGAGAGAAGAGAAGAGAGAGAGAGAGGGAGAGAGGGGGGGAGGGGGGAGAGAGGGGGAGGGGTTACGGGGTGAAAAGGGAAGTTTTAGAAGGAAGAAAGAGAGGAGAGAGAAGGGGAAAACAGAGAGACAGGAGAGAAGAAAAACTACTGATCAACAAAAGCTATTTAAAATGCAATTCTAAAAACCCAAAAAGTGGGGTTTGGTATTCGCCCTTTTGGTTTTAAATTTGAACAGGAGTTTATTTTAAAATTTGACTTTTTTCCCAAAAGCAACTGAGGGAAAAAAAACCCTAACTTTTGTCTGAAAAAAACAAACCCCTTCACAAGAGAGCTCAAATTTTAAAATTGAAAGCTAAAACAAAAATTGGGGGGAATGGGTATTTAAAGGTTTTGCACAAACAGTTATATTGGAAAAGGTTTATTTGTTGGGGGTTATTTTTTTTTTTTTTTTTCCCCTGTACGTGATTGTTTAAATTTGGAAAGAAGGGGAGCAAGTAACATTTAAACACAGGGGGGAAAAAGAACAACAGAACATTTTGAAAATTGACGCAAACCATTTTATTTTACTTTTTCCCCAAAGTTGTCTTCTTTTGTTTTAAATTTTATTTTTTTTTTTTTATTTTTATTCACCCCTTGGTTTCGTGTTTGTTTTTCCTTTTTTACTTGGAAACAAAGGGGGGAAAATTAAAGAAAAAAAAAATTTCACGCTCAAAAAGAAAAGGTTTTTAAAAAAAGAAAACTGAAATTTGGAGAATTGTTTTTGGGAAAAGGTGAAAACTTGTTTGCTGTTTGTCTTCTTATTGTGAAATTAAAAATTGCATTTCACCACTAAACTCACTCACCCCTTGGTGGGGGACACCGTTGGGGTACCCCCCACGGACGCTCCCCAAAGGGGGAACCCCCCAAATGGTTCTGCCCTGGGTTGCTTTCGGGGGGGTTTGGGTTTACAGTAGGCCGTTCCACCCTTTGATGTTGGTTTATCCGTTTTTGCGTGGTCTTTCCCTGCCCCCTTGCTCTTCCCCTTTCCCCTTTGCAGGACTGTTTTTGGCAGGTGTTATGCCTTTTTTGTGGGGGCCAAACCTTTTTCAGTTTCCCCCTTTTTGGGACTGTATCTAGCAATGGTTCTTGTTTCCCAGCCAGTGCCTCGATCTGCTGCCAGACTTTAGTCTTGGGTTTTAGGGCCCTCTTTTGGTTTGATGTTCAGGTTTCCCCCTGAGGAATTTTCATCTAAAAAGGCTTAAATTTGGGGAAATTTGGGCATTCTAATAACGTTAAAACAGGGGGGGAGGAGGGGGAGAGGGGAGAGAGGGGGGATGGGGGGGAGAGGGGGAAAAGGAGAGGGGAGGAGAAACGAGGGGGGAGAGAGGGGGGGGAAGAGGGGAAGGAGAAAAGGAGGGGTAGGAAAGAGGAAAAAAGAGAGGAGAGAGAGAGGGGGAGAGAGGGGAACAGGGGCAGGGGGGAGAGAAAAGGGGACAGCCGGGAAACGGGAGACAGGTAAACAGAGGAGAGGAGAGTGAGTGGGGTGGTGAGAGAGGAATGCGGATCCCAAAACGTTTGTTTAGTTTTTGGGCCCTTTGCCCCTTGAGGGGAGAGGAAGAGGGGGAAGGGGAGGGGAGGGGGAGAGAGGGGAAGGAGAGAGGAGGGAGAGAGGGAATGGAGAGAGGGGAAGAGGAGAGAGACAGTTTTGGAGAGAGAGGAGAGAGAGAGAGAGGGAAAAGCAAAAATGTTTTTTCAAAATTTTGGCCCTGGGCCCCTTTTTACACACCCCCAAAACACACATACCAACATTACACACTTTACACACCCCAAAAACACACATACACCCCTACTTTACCCCATCACACACTTACACCCCCACACGCACATACACTGCCCCCACGATTGCCCCCCCGGGGCACATAAAAAAAAACCGAAGGGGCTGCATTTAAAACTTTTTGAAGTATTTTTAGAGAGCAGGTACCCCGTTCCTAGCTTTTTTTTCCCAATTTATTTTAAAAAGGGTTTTATTTTCGTTTTGGGGGATTGCACTAAAAGAAATTGGGGAAAAACAACTAATTTTTTTTTTTTTTTAAAGTCTGCCCAAAAAAAAACCCTTCACAAGAGAGCCCCAAATTTTCCCAAAAAAAAGAAAAAAAAAAAAAAACCCACCCCACAAAACCCCTTTTAAATCTGTGCAAAAAACACCCCTTATTCTGAAGTTTAAAGCCTTTTTGTTTTCTTTTTCCCCCATAGTCTTTTGTGAAAAAAGAAAGCAAGAACACTTGAACACAGAAAAAAATAGATTTTTTAAAAAAAAGTTTTGGGGTTCTGTTATTTTTCTTCCCCTCTCTTCTCTCCCCCCCCCTCTCTTTCCCCCCTCCCCCCCTTCTCTCTCAAATTTTCCCCCCCCTTTCCCTCCCCCCCTCTCTCCCCCTTTCCCTCCCTCTCTCTCCCTTTTTTAATTTTTTTCAGTGTGGTATGTGGTTTTTTTCCCTTGTTTTCTTTGGCAGAAATTCCCCCCCCAAAAAATGATAAAAAAATTTCTTTTTTTTTTATTTGAAAAAGGGTTTTAAAATTGTTTGGGGAAAAAGGGATTATAGGTGGTTTAAATAGGTTTTTAAATGAGGGTTTTGTTCCCAAAGGGATTGTCTTTCCCAAAAACTGTATATAGACACTGTTTTATAATAACTTTGGGAGGAAAAAGAGGGGAGAGAAAAAAGATAGATAGAAATATATATATAATTATATATATATATATATATATATATATATTATAGAGAAGAGAGAGGGAAGGAGAGGGAGGGGAAAAGAGAGAGGGGGAAATAGATAGATAGTTAGATAGGTAGAGAAAAATTTTAGATAGAAAGAAAAATTATATTAAAATATAATTTATATAAAATATTATTATAAGAGAGAGAGAGGAGAAAAATAGAAAGATGGGAAAAAGAGAAATTTATATATATAAAATATATTTTTATATAATAAAATAAGAGAGTGAAGAGAGGAGAGAGGGGGAGAGATAGAGAGAAAAAGAGAGAAAAATTTGATAGATAGATAGATAGAGAGAAATAGATAGAAAGATAATAAAAAATATATAAATAATTTTATATAATATATATATATAGTATATATATTTATATTTTTTTATATAGAGAGAAAAGAGAGGGGGTGGGGGATTTGGGAAAGGGGGGAGAGAGAGGGGGGGGGAGGGGGGGAAAAGAGAGGTTTGGGGCAAATTAAAACATCGTTTTGAAAGCACATTTTCAGAGGAAAAAAAAGCTAAAGGGGTGTTTGTAGTTTCTTTTTCCCCTACTTAAAGGTTTTTTTTTCCAAAAAAAAAACGTGGTCTGCCCCAAATAGAAAAAAAAAAAAGAGAAAAAAAACTATTTTTCTTTTTCCGGGACTAATCCATCAACCCTCTTTGAAAGGGGGTCTTAAGTTACGGGTTTTAAAAACAAAACTAAAATAAAAGGGCTAGAGCAAATTGAAAAAGTCAGCAATTTTTCTAAAAAGTTTTTTAATTAATAGGGGTCCCCTCTCTTCGCTCTCTTCTCCCCTCGCCTCTCTCTCTACCCTCTCTCTCGTTTCCCCCTTTTCTTTCTCTTTTCTCTCTCTCTCTCTTTTTTTATTTTTCACTATGGAAATGAGTCTTTTTTCCTTATATTTCTCGTTTAGGCCAAATGATAATGATGTCTCTGTCTCTGTGGGGTTTTTATTTTTTCGTTGTCGTCTGTCCCCTTTGGGTCTGTCTCTGTTCGGGTTTGTCTGTCTGTCTCTGCCTCTTTTCTCTCTGTCTCTGTCTCTCTCTGTCCGTCTCTACTCTGTTTCTATGTCTCTGTCTTCTGTGTCTGTCTGGCTCTCGGGTTGTCTGTCTCTCTCTGTCTTCTGTCCCCCTGTCCTTCGTCTCTGTTCTGTCTGTCTCGGGCTTTTCTGTTTCTGTCTCTTGTCTGTTTCTGTCCTCTGTTTTGTCTGTCTCTGTCTGTCGGGTCTCTTTTTTGGTCTGCTCTGTTTTCTTTTGTCTTCTCTGTCTCTGTCTGTCTGTCTTGTCTGTTTTGCTCCCCCCCCCTCTCCCCCTCTCTCCCCTTTTCCCCCCCCCTTTCTCCTCTCTCCCCCATTTCTCTCTTCCCCCCCCCCCCTCTCCCCCCTTTTTCCAAAAAAACAAAAACCAAAAAAATTGATGGGGAATTTTTTTTTTGCCCCCCAGGGGCCCGTTTTTTTGGAATTAAAGAAAAAGTTTTGAAAAGAAAAGGGGGGGGGGTAAAAAAAAAAAAAAAAAATAAAAAGGGGAAATTTTAAAAGGAAAAAAGGGGAAAAGGGGAAAGGGGGGTTTTTTTGGGGGGGAGAGGGGGAAGAAAACGGATTGGGAGGGGGAGGGGGAGGGAGGGAAAAGGAGGGGAGAAGGGGGAGGGGAAGGAGGAGAGAGAAAAAGAGGGGGGGGGAAGAGAGGGGGAGGGGAGAGAAGGGGGGGAGGGAGAAGGGGAGAAGGGGAGAGAGGGGAAGGGGAGGGGGAAGAGAGAGAGGGAGAGGGGGAAAAAGGGGAGATGAGAGAGGAGGGGGGGGAGGATTTTTACTGTTAGAAAGGTTAATGGATGCGGCTGGCATGCAGACAACAACCCCTTTTTGTCTCTCCTTTTCAGATTTAGCTGGGGGAAATAGTTATTTTTTGCTAACGCTGTTATCATCGTTTTGGAGTTTCTTTGTTTCCTCTCACACCATTGTTTTCTCTGTGACTTCTTGGGAGCAAGCAAGCAGACAAAACAAAACAGACAAGCAAGCCCAATTTGGGGAGCGAAAAAGCAAGTGATTTAACGAACAAGCAAGAGGCAAGCAAGCGAGCAAACAAGCAAACAAACCCCAAAAAAAAACACAAGGAAAAAAAAAAAGAAAAAAACCTCCCAACAAACAAAAACCAAACCCCCAAAACCCCAAACCCCACAAAGTCAAAAAAAAAAAAACGAAAAAAAATGGGGAAAGAATTGTGTTTGGTTTCACCAGTGTCTAATTTTTAGAGGAAAAAGGAAAAAATAAATTTTGGGAGAGCCCAAAATTTTCCAAAGCTACAAAGTGATATTTAAAAAAGGCAAGATTACTTTTTTGGTTGTCACCTGGGAAAATTTTTGCGAATGAATAAGATCATTTAAAAGTTTTTGCCCGCAGTAATTTAGGGGAAAAAACAAAAACGAAATTTAAAATTTTACCACTACCTCAGTTTTTCAAAGGGAGTGAACATTTAAAAAAACCCCAAAAGATTACAGATTTGTACATAGTCTGTAAAGTTACGACCCGTTTTGTGTTTTGTGTGCTTTTGAAAAAAAAAAGATTATTTAAATTTTTTTTTCATAGATTTTGTTGCACGGGACCATTTTTTGGTTTAAAAATCTGTTTTTTTTAAAAATATTTGGGTTATTTTTATTTTATTGGGGAAAGAATGTTTTATGATTTTGGGTTTAATGCATGCGCTTGATTTGTCTTTGCAAGTAAAAGCGCTAAAAAGTTTCCCTTTTTTATTTTTAAATTTTTATTATTATTATAAATGTAAGCAAAACAAATTTCGTTAGTTTAATTTAAAAAGAATAATATTCACGTGACTGAAAAGTAATGGTTTCAAGGGCCTTTCTAGTGTTCGCTTTTTTTTTGGGGGGGGGGTTTTTGCTAATCATCTGTACACGAAGGAAGGAAGAATGAAAATGGGATCTAAAAGAAATAGAGCAAACAACAAAAAACAAAGAAAAAAAACAACAACCAGAAAAAACACACAGGGAAACATCAAAAAAGAAAACAGACAAACACACAGAAGAACATTTTTGAAACAGACAAAAACCAACCCCACGACCGAAAAGAAAACCCCCCCCCTCCCCCCCCCCCCCCCCCCCACCCCCCCCCACACCCACATCTTTATCCTTTTTAGTAGCAGTAGGCTCTTCTACCTCGGGGAGAAAAAATTAGCTGCCCTCAGTCTTGTTTTGAAGGGGATCATCTGGGCGGGTCAGCAGGGGCCCAAACCTGCATGACAGCCCCTGCCCCCGTTGGTGCAGACCAAAAAACTGGACACTGGGTGATGGGGGTTGGGTTTTTTCCGGGGGGGTCTCTTCAATTTCTCCCAAAAAAATTCCCTAAAAAAACTGTGACTCCCTCCTTTTTGATTTCCTACAAACGCCCTTTTCCCGTTTTGGGGGTGTTGTCTGTGGCTTCCATGTCCCCGCTTACCGGTCCCCGAAAGCGTAATTTTTGTGGGGGAGCCCCGAAGGACGGTGTCCTGAGCCAGGGTTTACCGAAAAGGGTGTCCTTAGCAAAGTGGAAAAGTTTTTTCCCTTTAGTTTCCCATGACCAAACCAACAGAGACGGGGTTGGGTTTTTACCAGGGGGGGGAGAAATGGGGGGCTTTTTTGCCCGGGGCAAGAACAGAAAAGATGTGTTTGGTGGCTTTGTCCCCCAAATTTTAAGGGCCAGCACCAATTTTATAGGTGCACCCTGTTAATTTTTTTTTTATAAAAAAGGGGTTTTAAAGGGGGGTCCCCCTAAACCCATATGGTTTCGGGGGGGGAGCGAGGCCCCCTTTAGAGACCTCGGCCCTTTTCTAAAGGGGCCCGCATTTAGAGGTGGCGCCCCCCTCTCCTCTCCCCCCGTGCTTTACCTTCCCTGACTCTAAAGGGGGCAGGGTTTTCCCACTTACAGCTGGGTGAATTGGAAGAAAAATGGGGTGTCCCACCATGAGGTTTTCCCGTCCCCAATTTTTTTAAAATAGGCTTTGATTTCACCAACTGTAGGTTTAAAAAATGTCATTTTTTTTGAGATTGTTAAAAAAAAAAATGTTTTCTGTATTAATGTTTGACCCTGCCCTTGTTGAATGTTTAAAAAATCTAAATCCCCAGTAGAAAAATGATTGTATTTTTTAAAAGTCTGAAGGTGAGGATGTTAAAAAATGTGTCTGCTATAAATTTAAAAAAAACCCCCTTTTTTATTTTTCGGAAAAAAGTTTTTTAATAACCCAAAGTTCAAAACCCTTTTGGGTTTTTTTTTTTATCGAAAATTTGATTTTACATGTTAGGATAGCTGTTCCCTTCCCCGTGTTAAAATCTTGGAAACGGGGATAAGAAAGCAAAAAAGTTTTGAAATTTGTTCACATTCATTGCGTTCTGCGGGGGGCCAAAATGACCCCTGTGACAAAAAACTCCCCCGAAGGAAAAAAAAGATTTTTTTCCAAAAATTTTAAAACTTCCACATATTTTTAACTGATATTTTCCTTTAAATCCCTTTTGCCAAAAGAACGCCATTTAAGGGAAAAAAAAAAAAAGCCCACCTGATTTTCTCCAAACAAACAATAAAGCTTAATACCGTTTTTACCAGAAGAAAAAAAGTTTTTTATTTACTGAAATATATTTTTTAAACCCTTGTCTTAAAATGGCTTGCGTAGATTTGGGGGAAAAAAAGGACTAAAAAGGGAAGGGGAAAACGAAATTAAAAGAAAGGGAAAAAAGAAGTCAACGGATAAAATATAGAAAAATAAAAAAAAATTTAAAACCCCCAAAACCCCCGAAAAATTTCCTTTGTGCGTGGGATTTTGGGCAGTTTTAATTTTCTCCCGGGCCCTAAACAAAAACGTTCGTTTCTGCCTCAAGAGGTCAGACTTTACCCAGGAGTGGGCCCGGGGGCAAATGGGAGAGGAAATGTAATTTTTCCCTCTTTGATGGGGTTTTTTAAGATAAGCAGGCAGGAGATTAAAAGGAAATTGGGGGCAGAAACCACCGTAAAAAGTGGGGTTGGGTTTGGAGGGGGAAAAAAGTCGGGAAATGGGGAGAGAGAGGGGGGGAGGGGGGGAGAAGGGGAGGGAGAAGGAAGGAGGGAGAAGGGAGAAGGGGAAGAGAGAGAGGGGATGAGAGATTCATTTTTTTTTTTTTTTATCGGGGGATAATGGAAAAAAGCACTTATGGCTTGGGTTTTTATCGTCCCCAAATTGTATGGGTTTTGTAAATTTGTATCTGTTCCCTGAAGGGAGAGAGAGAAAAAAGAAGGAGAGAGAGATGAAGAGAGAAAAGATGAAAAAAAGGGAGAGATAAAAGAGAGGGGAAAAAAAAAAAAAAAAAGAAAAGGGGGAGAGAAGGGGGAGAGGGGAGGAGGAGAGAGAGAGAGATGAAGAGGAAAAAGGGGAAAAGGGGATTGGAGAGAGAGGAAGGGGGGAAAAAAGGGGGGGAAAAGGTTTGAGAGAGGAGAGGAGACGACGGGAAGGGGGGAAGGGGGGAGTTTGGGGGGAGGGAGGGGGTGGGGGGAGAAGAAGAGAGAAAAGGAGGGGAGAGGGGGGGGAAGAAGGGGGAAGGAAAAAGAAAAAGAAGAAAGGGAAAAAAAAAAAAGAAAAAAAAAAAACAACAACAAAACAAAAGCAACAACAACAACAAAAAAAACCCCACACAAAAATGAAAAAAAAAATTTTTAGTCTTCCCCCCCTGCATGCGATGGGTTTCTAAGCGGGTTTGTTTTTGCCCTTTTTCAGTTTCCCTCAAAAATTTTCCCGTTTAATCAGAGGGGGTTGTGGGAAACCCCAAGGGGTTTAGGTTTAACCCGGGGGGTGCCTTGCAAAAAAGGGAGCAGTGGAAATGCAAAAGTCCATTGTGGAGGGGGTTTTAAGGCCGCGAGGCAGGGGGATGAAAAAGGAACATTGGGAGGGGAAAAGGGAACCATAGGTGATTTGTCGGTCAGAATGTGTTTAGCGCGTGGTTGTGGTTTACGGTATACTACGCTGATTTACGAGGTAAAGGGGGTGTGTGTATGTGTTGTGTGTTGTGTTTTGTGTTGTGTGTGTTGTGTGTGTTGTGTGGTTTGTGTTTGTTTTTGTGTGGTGTTGTGTGTTGTGGTTGGGGTTGTTTGTATGTTTTGTGTTTTTGTGTGTTTTGTGTGTGTGAGGGGTTTTTTTGTGTTGTGTGTGTTTTTTTTGTGTGTGGGGTTTGTGTGTTTTGTGTGTATGGGTGTGCCCTTTTTGTGTGAGATTAAATTTTGTTATTTTTTTTTTTTTAATTTTTTTTGATTTCGAAGATAAAGGGGTTTAAACACTCATTTGCTTTTTTACTCCAGGTCCCCCGTTTTTTTTGCAAATTCTGTGAAATTTTTTCCCCCTCCGTTCCCAAAAAAGAGACAAAAGAGAGAGAGAGAGGGGGGGGGAGAGAGGGAGAGAGAGGGGAAGAGAGGGGGGGAGAGAGAGAAGGGGGAAGGGGGGGGGGAGGGGGGGCGGGGGAGGGGGGGGGGAGGGGGAGAGGGAGGGGGAGGGAGAGGGGAGAGAGGAAAAGAGAGTGGGGGGGGAGAGGAAGGGGGAGAGAGAGAGGGGGAGAGAGAAGGGAGGGGAGTGAAGGGGAGGGGGAGGGAGGGGAGGGGAGGAAGGGGGAAAGGGGAAGAGCAAAGGTTTTGGGAATTTTTAAAAAAAAAAGGGGGGAAAAGAAACCCGGGGGGAACCAAGGGGGGGGCAAAAAAGGGAAAGGAAAGGGTTTAGGAAGGCCAGGGGGAAAGAGGCCCGAGGGGAAAAGGGGGGGGAAAACTTTAATTTTGGGGTTTTTAAAATTCAAATTTTACAAAGTTAATTATGGGAAAAAAAAGGTTTTCCCAGGGGGCCCAAAAAAATGCCCATGTTAAATTTTTTAGGTTCAATTGGGGAAAACCCTTTTTCCCTTTTTGGTTTTTTTAAAAGAAAGGCAATTTCCCCAAAAGGGGGTTTTTTAAACTGGGGCTTAATTGAGGCCAATGGGAAAAAACCCAAAATTTTTGGTTTTAAAAACAAATTTTTTTTCCCCAAAAGGGGTAAACCCGCGGGCTGGGGGTGCTGGGGGGAAAAAAACCCTTTGGCCCCCCGGGGAAAGGGCCCAGTGCTTCTTTGGGGGGAAAAAATGAACCTAATCCTTTATTTTAAAGGGAAAGGGGTTTTAAAACGGGGAGGGGGGGAGGGGATAGGTTCCACCCCCAAAAATGGGTGGCCCCCAGACAAGGGGAGGTCTCTGATTTTCCTCGCTCCCCCACGCCTTTTTAGGTTTTTGGGAAAATTTACCTTTAATGAAAAAATAAAAATTTGCCTAAAAGTTTATTTAGTAGATTTTTTTTTATGGGAAAAAAAAGTCGCTTAAGGGAATTTTAAATTGGTTCCCTTTATTTTAGGGTTTTTTAGGTGCCAAAAAATTTGCCCCGTTTTTAACTTACACGACCCCCTTCCCCTATGAATGTAATTTAGAATCATGGGCGAACATTTTTTGGTTGGGGAAAACAGAATGGAAAGTGTTAGAAAATTTCTTTTGAGGGGCAGGAAAAAAAGGGGGTTTAGACAATGATTTTAGTTGCAATAATTAAGTTACTTTCTTTTTGTGGGACGGGGGGGTGGGGGTTTTGCCCCAGTAGTTTGGAACATTCGCTTTCCCCGCCAAGTTTTTTTTAAACAGCCGAGGTCCCTTTCCCTTGGATGGGTGGGCCCTTTGTGCGCCTTGGCTTTAGTACCCGTTCCCCCGGTTTTACCAGCGGTTTAAATGGGTACTGCCCTCTTTAGGGTAGCGAAAGGGAAAACAGCGAGGGGGGGAGGAGATGGGCGCCCCCCTAACATTCTGGGCCCTTTGAGAAGTGAGGGGCCCCGACGCCCCGCTTCCCCCACAAACCAAATAACTTTGGGAACCCCTTTATCCTTTAAAATTTGGGGGAAAGGGGACAAAAAAGTTTCCAAAATTTTTTTTTGTTACCGCCAATATCGTACGAAACAGAATTTTTGACCCCCATCATAAAAAAGATCCCCTCCCACCCCCGCAAAGATAACTGGAATTTTAATTTTTGAATTTTAAAAGGGGAAAAGTTTTTTTTGCCTAATCCTTTTTTTCCCCAAATTTTCTTTTTTATTTTTTAACCAAGCTTTTGTTGCTCCCCTGTCTGGGCTGTTGTTTTATCTGTTCGCAAGGTTCTTGGGGTGGGGCCACCCCCGGAGGTAAGGGGGAAGATTATTTTGCTGGGAAAAATATTTTTGTAAAAAAATCCCCCAAAAACCCAGTTCTTTTCCAAAAACCCCCTGGTTTTGTTTTCAATCTGCCCAAAAATTTTTGGAAGTTATTTTGAATGCCCTTTTCTCCATTGAACATTACTTTATAGAAAATAGCTCGAAAGGTTGGGGGGACAGTACAGTTGCTGTATTACGAACTGAAGGGCTGGATCAGCTTAAAAACAGCAAAAAGTGGTTTCAACATCACCCCCCTGTCTGATCCAAAGGGTTTCTGAAAGGGAAACCCCCTTGGGCAAAAACAAAAAGAGAAAAGAAGGACCCAGGAGGAGAGGAGAATGGGGCAGCACAGGAATAAGAAGGGAAATTTGGGGGCAATGAAAAATTTTCAAAACAAAGAACTTTTCCCCATACTTTTTTTGTACGGGACATCTCCTGCAAACCTTTCTGTTTTACTGGCTTTAAGGGGCAAACCCCTTTTGAAATTAACACTATTTCAAGGACGCGGGAGGTGAAAAACCCTTTTTTTGCCCTGTGATTCCAAAGAGTCTGACCAAAAAAAAACGCACGTGATCTTTTTAACATGACTTCGACCCCTTTTGGATTTTTTGATTAAAAATTAAAGTATGGAATTTTTTTTGCGGTGAATCTTGTTTAAAATACAAATTTAAAGCGCTCAGATGACTTTTTTTTTTTTAAAAATATCGAGAATAATGGGGGGTAAGAAAAAAATGTGCTTTTTTTTTTTTCATCCAGTCCCCATGGGGGATGCGGTTTTGTTTAAAAATTTTTCATCTGTTCCCCCCGGAACACAAAGGGGTTTTTTTTTTGAAAAGGGAAAAAGGAATTTTTTTTAAAGGTGTGAAAAAGGGTTTTGCATGCGTTCGCACACGGGGCCTTTTATAGTTTTTATCTGAAAAAGGGCTTTGACATTCAGTTCGAAATTTTTTTGGGAAACTGGGGGAAAAAAGGGGGAGGCTGGGGAATTTGAAACCCCGAACCTCCCCGGTTTCCCTTTTTGGTAGGCAAAGTTTTTTAAACCCCTCCCGCCACCTTCCTTTTCCCTTCCCGGGGGGGTATGTTTTTAAAAAAGGAAAAATTTTAGAGTGGGACAATCCTCTGCCAAAAATTCAGGGGAAATTGGTACTAGTGTCGAGATTTATCAAGGACTATTGCGGGATGAATGGTTGATAGATTCTTGCCCCAGGAAACTTAGGAAAAACCCATAGGAATCAGGGGGTTTTTTTTTCTCATGTGTTTGCTGTAACGAAAATTTCCCGAAACGAAGGGTTCGCCAAATTTTCAATCTTGCTTTTTTGGTTTTTAAAAAGGGGGCTACAGCTGATGGGCAAACCTGTTCCCAATTTTTTTCTTGTTTGGGAAAGGGAAAACCAACCCGGTTGATGTCCAGGATGTATGCTCTATTGCCCTTTAAGCTGTAGCTGTGATTTGCTGACTTAAAAAAAAAAGACTGAAAAGGGCCCAAAAAAAATGCCAGACATTTATCGTAGCCCCTCTCCAAAAAAACGGGTTTTTTAAAAATCTTTTCTCTCAGATTGCCATTTGGGTTGATCTCGGTTTTCCCCAACAGAGACAATTTCCCGTTCAAGGCGTTATTTTCACTGGAGTGAAATCAGCACCAACTCCAAATACCCCCCCAAAAATCCTTCCGATGGAAGGGCTAAAAAAACCCAAAAATCTTGGGGAAAAAAACACGCAGGGGAAAACTTGCGCACACGTTTAAAAAACCTTTTGACGCTTTTTTAAAGAGTTAGGCCATTGTTTTACTTGCGGGGTGGATGACAAAATTTTTTTCAAAAAATGCATCCACACGGGGGCTGGTTGGTTAAAAAAAAAACAAACCCCACATGAAGTGCTTTTCCAAAAATCCTCGAAATTTAAAAAAATAAAGAAAAAAAAGAAAAAAATAAAAAAAAACAACACAGGGGGGCAGGGAAAGGGTGGCACATTCCCCTCCCCCTAAGGGGAATTTCTTTCAGCGAGAAAGTCTTAACCGTATTTTCCCCTACCGCTTCCCTTTTTCTACTTTCAGGCTAGGGTTCTGCAGGGCCCCTTTTAAACGAGATAAGTTTCACTTTGTTTTGTTTCCTTATCCCCCCACCCATCAGTTTTTCGTGATTTAAAGTGCGAAAGCGCTATTGCTTTTTTTCTAGCTGAAACATGTTTTTGGGTTTTTTTATTTGGTTGTTTTGTGTGTTGTGTGTGTTGATGTGTGTTTTTTTGTGTTTTTTGTGTGGGGAGGAGAGAGAGAGGGGAGAGAGATGAAAAGGGGGAGATGAGGGGAGGAGGAGAGAGGGAGAGAAAAGGGGGAGGAGAGAAGCAGGGGAGAAAAAGAGGAGATGGGGGGTATTTGGGGAAAAGAGGAGTGGGGAGAGAGAGAGAAAGAAAAAAAAAGAGAGAGGGTATGATCTTGAAAATTTAATTTAATGATCTTTATTTTCCAAAAGGGGACAAGGGTTTAAATATTCATAACTTTTTTTTATACGGCCCTTGCCCTGATTAGGGGCTATAACAAATTTGCACCAAAAAAAAAAAAAAGAGGAAGAGAGGGGGAGGAGGGGGGAGAGGGGGAGGGGAGGGGGGGAGAAAAGAGGAAAAGAGGGGAGAGGGGGGAGGAGAGAGAGAGGAGAGGGGAGAGTAAAGGGGGGGTTTGGGGAGAGAAGGGAAAAAAAGAAAAAGAGAGAGAGGATATGATCTTGAAATTTAATTGAATGATCTTTATTTTCCCAAAGGGGACGGTAGGGATTATATACTTTTTTTTATACGGCCCCTGCCCCCCGATTAAGGATATTTAACAAAAAAACGACAAAAAAAAACCCAAAAAAAGAGAGCGGGGGAAAAGGGGAGAGGAGAGAGAAGGGGGAGGAGAGAGGAGAGGGGAAGGAAAAGGGAGGAGAAGGGGGGGAGAGGAGAGAGAGGGGGAAGAGAGAGAGAGAGAGAGAGGTGAGAGTAAAAGAGAGGAAAAGAGGAGAGAGAGAGAGAGAGCGGAGTTTTGGGGAGGGTGGGGAGGGGGGTGAGAGAGAGAGAGATGGGAGAGGAGGAGAGGAGAGAAGAGAGCGAGAGTGAGAGGGGTGGAGGGGGAGAGAGAGGAGTGAGAGAGAGAGTGAAAGAGAGAGAGAGAGTGAGAGAGAGAGTGAGAGAGTGAGAGAGAGGGAGTTTAGAGAGAGAGAGGGGAGAGAGAAAGAAAGAGAGGAGAGAGAGTGAGAGAGAGAGCCCAGGGGGGGATTGGGTTGGGGAGAGGGTAGAGAAGGCAGGAAAAAGGGGGTGAGAGAGGGGGAGGGGGGGGTTTTGGGGGGGAGGGGGGGGGTTGGAAGAGAGAGGATAGAGGAGAAGAGGAGAGAGAGAGAGTGGGAAAACTTTAAACTGTACAAAAAAGTACCCCCTTAAAATAGGTTTTTTTTTTTTACGAAGTCAGTATTTCTAATTTCTGAAAACCCGAGTGAGTGGATGAAAAAAATTTTGGAGCCCAAAAACTTCAAAAGGCCCAAAAGTTTGACTGGGTTGTGTGATAAGTTTGGGCCCCCCCCCCCCAAAAAAAAAAAATTTCCCCCCAAATTCCCCCAAAGAATAAACCCCCCGCCCCCCGCCCCCCCCCCCCCCCCCCCCTCTTATTTTTTTCCTTTTTTTTTTGTTTTGGGAAAACCCCAAAAAACCCGAAAAATTTTTTTAAAAACCTTGGTTTTTGTTTTTTTTCTTTTTCGGGGGTTTTTTTTTTGGGTTTTCTGAGTCAGAGGAACGGGAAAAAAAACCCTTCATGATTTTAGCAAGAGGGTTTTTTTTGGGTTTTGGACTAAATTAAAAATGGAGTGTAAAATAATTTTAAAACGGTAGAGGGAATAAAAAGCATGGGAAGTCACCGAGCCTGGGATTAAATTTTTATTTTAATGGAACTGAGTCTTTGTTTTGTATGTGTTATTTTTTCTTTTTTATCGGGCTGTTGTCTTTTTGTCTGTTGTTGGTAATAATAAAAAATAATAAAAAATTTAAAGTATGGAATTTTATTTTAGCGCTGAATCTTGGGAAAGCAACAAAAAAAGCAATATTGGTTTAAAAACTCTATATTTAGTCAAGGTTAGTTATTTGTTTGTCTGCATAAGATCTAAGTCTGTATTACATTTAATTATAGGGTGTTTTTTTCTTGGTGTGTGTGTGTTTTGTGGGTGTGTGTGTGTGTTTGGTTTCCCCGCGCGGTGCTTGTGTGGAGGGGGGGGCGCGCGCGTGGGGTTGGTTTCGTGGGGTTTCATTGTTCTTTTCTTTTTTTCTGTTTTTTAGCATTTAGGTCTGTTTGTGTAAATGGGCGGGGTTACCCTTTTTCCATTTTTTTTAAAAAAAAGGGATCTTTGTGGGTTTTTTTTTTTCAAACATTTAAAAAAAACCCCCCCATGAACAGTTAAAAAGAAAAAAATGCATCAATCTAAAAAACTTCAGAAAAATATATTTTCAATGATAATTATCGTTTTGGTTTTTTCGATACAGTTATGGGGGCAAATGAAACCACAACTACAACATACCCTTCATTTCCCCGGATACTCAAATTGGGATTTTTCGGCACCTTTTTTTTTGACATAAAATCATTTTTGTGCTTTCATACCCGAAGAAAAATTCGAATTAGGGTTACAGAAACATTTTCAAAAAAGAAAAATTTTGGGAAACATTTTATCATTCCTTTTGTTTTTTACCAAATTATTCTTTTATATTCCCCGTGTTTTTTTTTGTAAAAAGAAAACAAAGAAAATTTAAAACCTGTCCAATTTTTTTTTTTCTCTCTATTAAAAAAAAAAAAACATGGTTTAGTTTTTCCCCCAAAAAGATATTCTCTTTTCCCCCTTTTTCCCCCAGAATTTTTTTTTGAAAAAGTTTCTTTTTTTCTTTCTTTTTTTAAAAAATTATTTTGCCGTTTTTCTTTTGTTTGACAGATTTAAGCCAAAACATGAAATTCCTTTTAAAAAAGCATTTTTTACAAAAATTTTGTCTGAGCTGTGAGTCGGTCCATATGTTCAAAATATGGGGGGGAAAAAAAAAGCCAGCAAGAATATTACCCTCATTGGGTTGTATTAAATTTTTGGGGTGGGGGGTGGGGGTGGGGGGGTAAAGGGGGGGGGAAATTTTTTTGGTTTTTTTTTTTTTTTTTTCTTTGTTCTGTTTGTGCGAGCCCGTTTTTAAAAAACAGCCCACTCAACCCCCACCCCTCCCACTACACACACACACACACACCACACACACACACACCACACACGCGCGCGCGCGCGCGGGCGCGCCACGGGGCGCAACGCTCGCACGCTCACAAAAAACACATTACAGGTTTTCTCTCTGTCTTGGGCTCTGTTGAGAGAGAGAGAGAGAAAAGGGGGAGAGAGGGGAGAGAGAGAGAGAGTGAGTTTTGTTTTGTGTGTGGGTGTTTTGTGTGTGTGGGGTGTGTGTGGGGAAAAGTTTGTCATTTGTTTTTTTCTCTTTTTTCTTTCTTGATGTTTTTGGGTTTTTTTGTTTTTGTCTGTTTTCTGTTTGTTTTTTTTTTTCTGTCTCTCTGTCTGCCGTCTTGTCCCCCCTCTTTTTTCTTTGTCTGCCCCTGTGGGGTTTTTGTGTGTGTGTGTGTGTGTGTTTCTTGTTTCCCCGCGCGCGCGCAAATGCAGGGTTGTTTTGAGTGCGTTTAGTGTGCGTGCGTTATGCGTGCAAGCGTGTGTGTGGTGTTTTAAACTATGCATGTGTGTGTGCTTTCGTGAAAAAAGGGCGGGGGCCCCCGCCGGGGGAAGGGGGTGAGCATGCCTGATCAGTTGCTTTTAGCACAGGACCTTTTTAAAAATACCCGGAGTGGGGGGAAAATTACATGTTGATTTGGGACTATAATTATTTTCACGAAAAGGGGCAGTATTTTTAAAATTTAAAATTTGAAAAAAAAAAAACTACCACACAGATTCAGAATTAGAATACAGTTTTAAACATTTTGATTTAGGTTTACCAATCCCCCCAGTCGGGAAATTTTGGTACCTTTTAAAGGTGGGCAAATCTTTCCCTTTCTTTAAAAAAAAAATCCTAAAAAAAATTGCTGAACCCCACAGCTCTACCCGAAAAAACGCCCCCCCCCCCCCCCCAATAAAAAAAACAAACAAACCCCAAAAACAACAATTTCCCCCAAAAAAAACAAACAAAACAACAACAACAACAACCAAACAAAGCCCAAAAAAAAAACAACAAGAACAAAAAACAGAAAAAAAACCCCTAAACCACCACAACAAAACCCCCCCAAAAAAACCAAAACCCTTTAAAAAGATTTCGAACAAAGAGTTTGGGGGCTGTTTTACCCCCTTTTTTACCCACCCAAAAGAATAAGAAAAGATTTTTGGGCAAAAAGTCAGTGGTAAAAAAAAATTCTGAACTTCTTCTCCTTCGAGGAACGCTAGCAGCAACTCCCGAAGCCCCGCAAATGCTGCCCTGATTTTGCTTTTGGGGCCCCCCTCCCGGGGTCCGAAGAGTTTGGGCTTCATTGGAGGTCAGTAGGAAAAGAAATTGGCCCCCAGGCCTACTAATTTTGCAAGAGAAAAAAAAATTTAATGATTTGTTTTAGTTGTCAAAACCCCTCTACGTTTAGGGATACTTGCCCTTTGCTTTTTCTTAGAGAAACAGAGCAATTTGTCTGTCTCCCCGTCTTTTAGGATCAGCTTTTTTGTCGTCCTAGGGGAGTGAAAAGAGAGAGAGAAAATAATATCATCTTATCCCAAATATGTTTTGGTGTTGGGATATTCATGCCCATTTTGTGTTGTGGGGTGTTGGGGTGTGTGTGTTTGTGTGTTTTTTTGTGGTGTGTGTGTTTATGGTGTGTGTGTGGTGTGTGTGTGTGTGTTTCCCTTTAGTTTAACGTCTAAATGTGTGTGTGGTGTGTGGTGTGTGTGTTGTTTTTGTGTGTGTGTGCGCGCGCCGCGCGTGTTTCGAGGGGCGGGAGAGGGGAGAGGAAGAGAGAGAGAGAGGAGAGAGAGAGAGGAGAGAGAGAGAGAGAGTTAGGGGGAGTTTTATTAATTTTGGGGTTTTTGTGTTTTTGTCCCAATTTAAAATCCCTGTGTGTCTTTTCTGCAAACGCTATTTCACATCCCCCCCCACGCCAATCAGGCGGGAAAAGCAAACAGTTCTTTCCGACATTAAGCAAACTTTATAAAACAAGGTTACACAACGCGTCTTGTTTTGGGTTTTGGATATATACCCCTCATCTAAAGTAACGTTAAAAGGTACTTTTATTGATGTCTCTACCTTTTTTCCCAATCTAGAATAGTAGGTGTTTGAAAATAAAATTTTGAATTTTGTTTTTTCTATATATATATATTATTTATTATTTTTTTTATAATTTTTTTAAATTTTTAAAAGTATTTAGTTTTCCCTGGATTTTGGTAAAATTTTTTATAAATAATATAATTTTAAATTTTATAACGAATTTAAAAGTAATTAGGTATATATATTGGAAAATAAAAGCATTTTTTTAAATTTCTTTTGATTTTATTTGAATTTTGGGCATGAATTTTTATATTAATAGAGGTTTTATTAAATATACACAACACACCCCACACCCCCACATATATTTTTTATATATATTATATATTATATTTTTATATATTATATATTTTTATATATTTGTATTATATTTTATTTTTTTATTATTTATTTTTTTATCTATTCAGTATCCAAATTTGGTTTTTTGAAAATTTTTGGAAAAAACGGTTTTTTTATTATCTATACGTTTAAAAAAAAAATTGAAAAAAAAAGGGAAAAATTATTTAGCTAAAAAGGCATTCATTTCTGCAAAAACCCCTAAGAACCCACACGTTTTGGTGCATGGTGCATGCACACGACACAGACCACACACTCACCAAAAGAACAGATAAAAACACAACAGGGCACACCCTTTCACACACAAAACACCTACCAAAACACACCACTTTTTCAGAAAAACCCCAAAATTTTAAATTTTTTTTAATCGTTTCGGGTTGTAATCTTTTGGCCCTTTTGACAAGGTTTTTATACATTTTTTGGGGGTTTTTTAAGTAGTTTTTTCTTTGTTAGTTTTGTATTTTGAATGAAAACTGGATCAAAAAACTCCATACCCCCCAAACAAATTTCAGAGTCGGTTTTTTTGCTTAAATTTGATTGGGTGTCCCGTGGCCTTTTGGGCTGTTTGTTGACCGTGTTTAATTAGGGCCCAGTTAAAACATTTTTAGGGACATGGGTTTTTTTTGAACGGACAAAAAGTTTACCCGTTGCTTCTTTTAAATTTTGGGTTTTTTTTGCCTTTTGTTTTTGTTTCTTCCCGCAAACAAATGCCGGGTAGTAGTTTTTTTTGCAGGAAAAATGTTGCTTTGGGTTTTGGCATGGTAAAGGTGATGATGATGATATGATTGTGTGATGATTTGGGGGTTTGGGGGTTGGGGGTGAAGGTGGTGAGAAAAATTTATGTTGGTTTTGGTTTGTGATGTTGTGAAAAGGGGATTTGTGATGATGATGATGAGGGTGGTTTATATTGTTGTTCATGTTGGGTTTATGATGGTGGTGGTGATGTGGTGTTTTTGGGGGATTTATGTTTTGTGATGATTGTGATGATGATGATGGGTGGGGTTTATGTTGATGATGATGGTTGGGGGTGGGTTGTGAGGGTAGCGATGTGATTGTTTATGGTAGTTTATGATGATTTATGCCATTCAAAATGATGTTTAAAGATGGTGGTTTATTGAGGGAATGATTTTTTTCAATGGTGATAAAAAACAACAAAAAAAAATAAATTTTTTCAAATTTCTAAAAACCATGAGTGAGTGGATGAAACTGGCAGCAAAATCTTCAACGGCCCAAAGTGACTGATTTTGTGATAATGTTTGCAAAAAAATACTTTTTCAAATACACAATGAATAATTGCGCCGTTTTCTTTTTTTTTTTTGTCAAGAATTTGAAATAAAGATTTTGAAAATAAGGGATACACTGCAAAAATTAAAATCGTTTATTTTTTATCGTTGTGTTGTGAGGGGTTTGCTAGAAGGTTTTGAGTCAGAGGAACAGAAAAATCATTCATGATTTTTAGCAAGAGTTTTTTTGGTTAGGACTAAATAATAATGGACGTGTAATCATTAAGCGGCTAGAGAAAAATAAATGCATTAAGTACCGAGCCTTTTTATAATTTTTAAATGTAATGAGTCTTTGCTTAGTGCTATTTGTCTGTTTTCGTCTTTGTCTTTTTGTTGTCTTTTGGAAATAAAAATAATTTTAAATAAAATTAGGAATTTTATTGGCTAAATCTTTTAAAGCAACAAATAAAAAGCATATGGTTACATCCCTTATATCAGAAAGGTATTATTGTTTGTCTGCAAAAAGACAAATCTGTATTACTTTTAAAATTATAGGGTGTTTTTTTGTTTTGGGGTGTGTGGTGTGTGTTGTTTGTGCGCGCGCGGGCTTGTGTGGTGGGGGCCGCGCGCGTGCGTGCGTGGGGGGGTTGATTGTTCTTTTCTGTTTTCTGTTCTTTTATGCATTGGGTCTGTTTTTTTGAATGGCTGTTAAAATTTTTTTCTTTTTTAAAAAAAGGTATCTTTGTGTTTTTTGTATCAATCTTAAAAAAACCCCAACAAATGAAAATTTTAAAAGAAACAAAGCATCAATCTAAAAAATTTCAGAAAACTTATTTACAATGAAATTATCGTTAGAAATTTTTCAGAAAGTTCTGGGTCAAATGAAACCAAAACTACAAATCCCCTTCATTTCCAGTATACTCAAATTGGATTACGGCACTTTCTTTTTGACATAAATCTTTTTTGTGCTTTTCTACCCGAAGAAATTGAATTAGTTACGAAACTGTCAAAAAAAAAAATTGGGAAACATCTGATATTCCTCTTTGTTGTTTTTACTCTCCTTTTTCTATTCTCGGGGTTTTTTTTCGTAAACGAAAAAAAAGATAATTAAAACCCTGTCCAATTTTTTTTCCTCTTTTTTAAAAAAAAAACATTTCAGTTTCGCCACGATATTCTCTTCCCCATTTCTCCCAGAATTTTTTGAACAGTTTCTTTTTTTTCTTTTTTTTAAAAAAATATTTATCGCCGATTTTTTTGTTTAAGTTTTAAGAAAAGCATAAAATTCCCTTTTAAAATCTTTCCAAAAAATTTTGTCTGAGCTGTGAGATGCTCCTATGTTCAAGTATGGGGGGAAGAAAAACCAGCAGAATATTCCCATACTATGGATTGTATTCATTTTGGTGGGGGGGGGTGGGGGTGGGAGGGAAAGGGGGGGGGGATTTTTATGGTTTGTTTTTCTTTCTTGTTTGTTTGTGCGAGCCATTTTTAAATTTAAAGCCCACTCAACCCCCCACCCACCACCTACACAAACCCACCACAACACACCAAAACACACAACACGGCGCCGGCGCGCGCGCGCGCCCCAGGGGCGCGCACGCCCCCGCTCACAAACAACATAACAGTCTTTTCTCTGTCTCTGTCTCTGTCTGAGAGGAGAGAAGAGGAGAGGGGGAGAGAGAGAGAGAGTGAGTGTGTTTTGTTTTTGGGGGTTTGTGGTGTGTGTGTGTGTGAATTTTGTCATTGTTTTGTTTTCCTTTCTTTCTCTGACTGTCTGTTTTTTCTGTTTGTGTTGTGTCGCTTTTTCTTTGTTGTCTCTCGTCTGCAGTCTTGTCCCCTCTCTTTCTCTTTCCCTGCGCTGTGTGGTGTGTGTGTGGTGTGGTGTTGTGCTTGTGCCCCGCGCGCGCGCAAAATGCATGTTTGTGTGGTGCGTGTTGCGTGCGTATATGGTGAAAAGCGTGTGTTGGGTGCTTTATATGTGGTGTGCATGCGGAACAAGGGCGCGCGTGGTATAAAGCATGTGATCAGTTGCTTTAGCACGGACTTTAAATACTGGGTGGGGAAGAACATGTAAAATGGTACTATAATTATTCCACGAAAGGGACAGTATTTAATTAAATTAGAAAAAAAAATCTCCCCACACGATTCAGAATTAAAATTACAGTTAAATCATTTTGTTTAATGACCAACCCCGCAGTGGGGAATTTGGTCCCCTTTAATGGTGGACAAACTCTTTTCAACTTTAAAAAAAGTCCAAAACATTGCTGAACCTACAGCTCTACCGAAAAACGCCCCCCCCCCCCCCCAATAAAAAATCAAAAAAACCCAACACAACAACCCCACAAACAAACAAACAAAAACAACCCCAAAAAAACCAAAAAAGCAAAACAAAAACAACGAAAAAAGAACAAAAAAACCACATACCACCACCAACAAAACCCCAAACAAAACCAACCTTAAAGAGATTCGAAAAAAAAGTTTGGGGAAGTTTTTTCCACCATTTTCACCCCCCAAATGATAAGAAAAGTTGGCAGTAAGTCGTTAAAAAGATTCCTAAATTTTCTCCTTCGAGGAACGCTCAGACGCAATCCTGAAGCCCCGACAAAAGCTGCCGGATATGCTGAAGGCCCTCCCTCCAGGGGGCCGAAGAGTTTGTCTCTCATTGGCAGGTCGTAGGGACAGATATTGGCCCCCCAGGCCTACTAAAATCAAGAGAAAAAAAATTTAAAATGATTAGTTTTTAGTTGTCAAATCCTCTTACGTTAGGGTACTTGCCTTCGCTTTTTTTTGAGATCAAGAATTTGTCTGCTCCCGTCTTTTAGGTACTTTAGTCGCCTAGGGGGAGTGAAAAGAGAGAGAAATACTATCATCTTATCCCCAAATATGGGTTTTTTTGTCTGGGAGTATTTATGCCCTTTTTTTGGGTGTTTTTGGGTGTGTGTGTGTGTGGGTGTTGGGGTGTGTGTTTGTTTGGTGTGTGTGTGTGTGTGTGTGTTGGATACCTCAGTTTAAAAGTCTATTGTGTGTGGGGTGTGTGTGTGTTGTGTGTGTGGGGGGGGGGTGCGCGCGCGCGCCGTACGAGAGCGAAGAGAGAGAAGGGGAGAAGGAGAGAGAGGAGGAGAGAGAAGGGAGAGAAGAGAGAGAGATTATGTAGGAGTGTAATTAATTTGGGGGTTTTTGTGTTTGTCATAAAGCCCCCTGTGTTTCTGCAAAGCTATTTCCATCCCCCCCCCGCCTATCAGGGAAAAAGCAATCATTCTGCCACATTAAAACAAGCTTTATAAAAACATAGGCTTTCACAACGCGTTTGTTTTGGGTTTTTGGTATTTACCGCTCATCTACGATAAAGGAAGAGGTACTTTTATATGATGCTTACCATATTTCCCAAACTAGAATATAGGGTTTGAGTAAAAAAAATGAATTTATTATTAAAAAATATAAATATATATTATATTTATATAAATATAATATGAATATAATAGTTTTAGTATACAAGTATTAGTGTAATATATATAAATTTTAAAATTATAAACGAATTAAAATTTCTTGTGTAATTTTTAGGATATAAAAGCTTTATTATTTCATATGATTAGGATAGGGAAAGAAATTTTAAATTAAAAGAGTTTTTATTAAATATCACCACACCCAACCCCACAAATATATATTTTAATATATATATATTAATAATTATATATTTAAATTTATTTTTATATATATTTGTTTATATTAAAAATTTATTTTCTATTTATTACTATCTATTCCCGTATCCCCTTTGGTCTTTGAAATTTTGGAATAAACGGTTTTTTCATTTCTAACGTTAAAAAAACAATTGAAACGAGGAAACTAATTTTTTAAAAAAAATAGGCTCATTTCTGCAACACCATATGAACCCCCAGTTTTGAGTGCATGCGTGCAGCACCGCACAGCCCAATACCACAGACACGTACACACACAGACACAGACACACTTACACACACACACACAACACACAACCACACCTTTTTACAAACCCCAATTTAATTTTTATTAACTTTTCGATAGTAAACTATTTTGCCTTTTGACAATTATTAAATTTTTGGGGGCTTTTAAGTATTTTTCTTTGTTTGTGTGTATACTGAAATGAAAAATGGGCTCAAGAAAACCTACCCCCCAATCTTGAGGTCGGTTTTTTGCGAATTGATTGGGGGGGGGTTTGGTCTTTTTGGGGGGGTTAAAAATTTTTGGTTTTTTTTGTTTTTGTTTTTTTTTTAATTTTTGTTTTCCTTTTTTTTGTTTCCCCCTTTCCCGGGTTTGTAATTTTTTTCAACCCTTCTTTTTTTTTTATTAAATTTTTTTTTTTGTTTTTTGGTTGGTTTTTTCTGTTTTTTATTTTTTTTTAATTTTTTTTTTTTTTTTTTTGTTCTTTTTTTTTTATTTTTGGGGTTTTTTTTGGTTTTTATGACTTTTTGTTTTTTAGTTTGTTGTTTGTTTTGTGGTATGTTGGGGGTTGGGGGGAAGGTGATTAGGGCGAAAATTTTGGGGATTTTGGAATTTGAAGGGGCCCCAAAATGTAGTTGTTTTTTAAATGTTTTTTTCTTTTGTAAAACCCCCTTTTTAAATTTCTCAAAAACGCGGGGGGT
>CM054139.1:23820865-23845865 GCA_028751875.1 Rapana venosa
TGGCGATATTGGAAAGACAATGGTGTGTATTGAATGTATGATAAAGTGTTTTTGACTTTGGACTTGACTTGACTTGACTTGATGTCGATGATGATGTTGATGATGATGATAATAATAATGATAATAATAATAATAATAATAATGATAATAACAATACATGGAATTTGTATAGCGCTATATAATTATTGTGAGAACAAAATCAAACTGCTAGTCTTTGGGATGAGACGATCAACCGAGGTCCCGTGTGTAACACGCGTTTAGCGCACGTAAAAGAAACCACGGCGACAAGAGAGTTGTCCTTGGCAAAATTGTTTCGAAAAAAAAGCTACTCTGATAGGAATACAAACACAAACGCAGAGAGAAAAGGAACAACAAGTAGTGGATGACCCTGCTCATGACTGTGACAACGCGATCTCTCCCCTGGGAGAGCAGCCCAAATTTCTAGCAGAGAACTCTGCTGCGACTTAAAAGTGGTAGACAATTGCTAATTGCTACAATACAATGATACGATAACCAGGAAGCCAAACTGACTGAAGACACCAACCTTTAGGAGGTGATGGTCACTAAGTCCATCCTACGATAGTCCCCTTAAATGTCTACTAACTTCAAAGACGCGGGCACAAACTCGCCACAGGAAAGAAGTAGAAGGGGGCACACGAAACTGTGGTTGCCAGTAGACAGGGCAACAACAGGGTCCACAGACATAGAAACATCATCTTACTCGTTTTGTCTTGTGGTCCGTGACTGGATAACTCAGTGGTCAGAGCACTCACTTTCCCCAAACTAAGGTTAAGCGGTGTTTAGCGTTTTTGCCAAGTGGATGGGTGACCATTTTGCGCGCCTTGGCTTCAGTACAGTCCTCCCAGTTCACCCAGCTGCAAATGGGTATCTGCCCTCTTTAGGGTTTGTTTTGTTGTTTTATTCTTTTATATCAAGGATAATGGAATAAGCACTTATGTGCTTTTTTACATCCAGTCCCCGTGTTTATGCGGATTTGTGAATTCTGTTATCTGTTCCCACCGGCACACAATGGCATACTCTTACGAAAAGCGGAACAGGATTTAACGTGTGCGCAAGATGTTCTGCGTGCGTTCGCCCACGGGAACTCAGTTTATAGTCTCATCGAAGGACTTTGGGGGAGAGTGGAGTCTGCACTGATGTTAAACTCCAGAGGAAAATATCCCCTTGAACGGGAATCGAACCCGGGTCGTCAGATTGCGAGCGCAATGTTCTGACCACTAGGCTATCCCGTCAGGGAAGGTAAAGCAGCGAGGGAGTAAAGATGGGGCGCCACTGCCCTCAATATGCTGGCCCCTGGAGAAGCTGAGGCCTCTGACACCTACCTAACTCTCCAGCCACCTCACAGGTTATTGGAACACCTTCACCTTTACCAGTGACAACGATGAGGAAATTGAGAAAGTTGAGACTTATAGGGCTGCATCCTCTGCTTTCGTTGTTTAAAAAACACAATCAGCGTCAGCAAAACAGTCTAAGAGGTACAGACTAGACACCTGCAGCATTGTTCAAAGTAACTTGTGAAGTAGAGGATGCTGGATTGTGTGGTCCCAAGCCTTCCTACTTAAGCCCATACAAGCACAAACAACTCTGGCCAAGGACTACCCTGCAATGCTCTCTCGCCAAAAGAAAAAGCCAGACTCTCATGAGATTCGAACCTTTCACCGTCCCCCTGCCACCATTAGCGCAGGATTAACTAACCATTACGCCACTGCAGCTGGGTTTGCAATCAGCAAATTGTATTTGCCCTGCTAAAGAACCTGTCTACTTCAGACCGTCAGGAATCCCCCCTCCCTCCCTTCCTTCCCCTTCCTTCCCCTCCATCCATTTTCAATGTCTTGAACACAATGGTCAACATTCTCACAAATGGCTCTCATGTTGACAGGAAGCGAATTGGTGAAAGGAGCGGAAGGGAGCAGGAGGGGAGAGGGGGAGAGAGAGAGAGGGAGAGAGGAGGATTCATGAATCACTTTAAATTCGAAAAAGCAAATTTGATGTGTTGAATTAAACTTTGACAGGGACCAGGCTCTGTGTGAATGCTCCACAAAGTTTTGGTTTGAGAAAAGAAAAAAAAAGATTTTAAGGAACCTCTTTAGTCGATTTATCATGCGCTTTCTTTTCTTAAAAAAAGTTATTCCACTTTCAACTATCTCGTAGTTTTTTAGGCAGTTGGGGGCACCACTGACGATTTTGCAACCAGCTTTCTCCACTCCTTAGATACGGCAGTACTGCCTTTTAGTCTTGAAACTTTAATCATATTTCATCTCAGTCTATTTATTGTGTGTGTGTGTTTCTTTATATTCACAAAAAAATAAATAGACTGAAATAAAAGCTACTTTCAGTTTCAAGGATGGAAAAAGCAGTACTGCTGTAATCAAGAGTCATTGTCTACCATTTAAAAAGTATTTTGTACAATTAAGATGATGGACAAAACCAATATAAAAGACAAAATTCAGAGGATGATTTGATGAAGTTTTTGTTGTGAAAAAAAAGATGCCAGACACCACATACAGACAGACAAGCATAACAAAAACACAACTAAAGAAAACAAAACCCAACAATAAAAGTACCTTAGTGCCAGACCCCCAAAAATGTCTACGACAGCATTGGTAGAACAGGAATTCTTGACAGTGCGTTTGATTCTATGCGTTGCAGAAGCAAAACGGATCATTTGTTCAGTTTTGTCCATAATATTATAGTTTAGTATCTGATGGGTCAAATTTCAAAGTAAAGGACTCTCCATGCTTTGGAAAATCCATTTTTATTGCCTGGCATTTCATGACCTCATGTTCAAAGCGAAATACTCTGTACTTTGGGAAACCAATTTTATAGCCTTCTTTGTCTGCTCCTTTAACTTTTCTTTGACAAAAAAGAAGAAAAGTCAAAAATTTTAGCGTCACGAAAACATAAAGACTGGTTTGTCTGCTATGCCCTTGCCATGTCATCTTTTGGGGTTTTAAGCACTTTTTAAAAAAAAACCAACAGATTCGTACTCATGCAAGCGAAGGGAAAAATTTTTTGTGTGTGTGTGTGTTGGGTGTGTTTTTTTATTTTTAATATGTCTTATGGATCGTTGTTGTTGGTGTTTTAGTTATAATTTAAATGTCATTGTTATTATTACTGTATTATCATTATTTAATCATCATTATCATAATCATCATCATCATCATTATCATAATTACTATTATTACATTATTATTATTATCATCATATCATCATCATCACCATTATCACTATCACATCATTAGTAGTAGTAGTAGTAGTAGTAAATATAGTAGTAGTAGTAGTAGTAGTAGTATAGTTTGTATTTGTATATAGTAGTGGCAGCAGCAGCAGCACAGCAGCATGATGATGATGTTGACCCAATGAATGAAGATGATTATCATCCGTTTTCGATTTTACGTCTGTTCACTCTCAGTGATATTAGCATGATTATCATTATTGTTATTAAATTAACCTTTGCACTTCACAAAATGAGATACCTATGCACATTTTATTTTTCTTCACTCCAAAGTTTATGTAAAATCTGTATGGCACTATTCTTGCTCTACGATCATTCAAAGCATACAAACACACACACACACACACACACACCCCACACACACACACACACACACACACACACACACACACACACACGCCCCCGCACGATCGTCTAATATCACTTTAATGAACAGACGTAAAATTGAAGACACACACGCACGCACAACACACACACACACATACCGAGAGAAGAGAGAGATGGAGAGAAGAGAGAGAGAAGAAGAGAGAGAGAAGAGAGAGAGAGAGAGGAGAGAGAGACAGACAGACAGACAGACAGACAGACAAGACAGAAACAGACAGACAGACAGACAGACACAGACACAGAGGCGACAGAGACAGACAGACAAACAGACAGACAGAAAAATAGAACTATAGATGGGAGGGGGGGCAGTTGCCCAATGTATCAGAGTTCTTTTTTTTCAAAGTTATCTTACATACATTTAGGAAAGTTTTCTGTAGGTCCCCAAACCCTTCTCTATATACTTGAAGGCTCGTTCCAATTTCTTCAAAGTACCTATTTCGAGAGTGCCCCTATGGATTCTCCAAAAGAAACACAGTAGTAATATTGCCATACGGCTTTTTTTGAGAGAAAGTGTCAAAAGGTAACTGCTGCATCGACCTCTTGACTTTTTGGGGGGGTCTTGCATTAAGATTGTCCTTTCTGCCACAAAATTCGCCAAATACGTACTGCCAGCATTTGACATGTAGGTATGAAATTCATGCTGACTGACTCAGGCCACAGAAAGCAATTTTTGGTTATTATTAGTTTGTAGTATCATGGGAATCTCAGGGATTGGTTCTAGTCAGTAAGCTTTTCTAAAAAGAAAGTTTGGTTTTGTATTTTACAAGGTGGGTGGCAGGATAGTTAAGACTTTCGCCTGCCAACATGTAAAACTGAGGTTCTGGGTTCGATTCCCACTTTGACGAAAAAATCGAACTGAATGTCAAAGTCCTTCGGATGAGACTATAAAACCCCGGCCCTGTGTGCGAACGCACGCAGAACGTCTTGTGCACACGTTAAAAACTCGTTCCGCCTTTCGAAAGAGTAGGCCACTGTGTGCCGGTGGGAACGGATGACAGAAAAACCAGCATTCACACAGGTGTTCTATTAAGACCATTCCCGAAGTCGGAATGCGGGTACCTAAATGGTGGAGGGAGAGGTGGAGGGGACGGTTGCATACGCAAAAATCTCACCATTGGTGAACCGCAGAAATATGGCTGTTTTTTTTTACAAATCGAATCCTTGAATGAAAGACCTTGCTACGGAAAGAAGAAAACTGCGAGGAGTGGAGGAAGCTGGTTGCAAAGTCTATAGTGACTCATCAAAGGTCTACTAGATTGCAGGGTAGGTGAAGGGGACTATCGAATCAGCTTCTCATGCTGCTTCTCTATAAAACGTTTGCTTTACTCGATGGAAGAGCGAGCATATATACTAGATTTGCAAAATCATACATTTTGTGTGTGTGTGTGTGTGTTTTCGATATTTCTTTGTCTCTTCACAAATTGTTTGTGATATTAGGCGAAAGAAAAGAAAAAGAAAAAGTGGGGTGAGTTGGGTGGGGTGGGGGTAGGGAGTCTGGAGAGTTAGGTGGTGGAAGCACACACCTTTGAATACCGGTGGACAAGCGAATGGAAACCAACTTACTAACCTACAAATAAAGGCTAGAATATTATTTAAAAAAATCTAAGGTACTGATAAACAAAACAATCCATGTTTCTAACAAGATCTAACAAACAAACTAAGAATAACATCTACCGTGTGCAGTAGACACTAAACGTACGCTCACATAATTATGCTATCCCGACTTTTATTCTGTTCCAGAAACACCTGCAGAGGACTGTAACCCCTAAACCAGTGTAAATACAAAAAAAACCATCATTGCAATACAATATTTTATAAACCACACAGGTTTTGAACCCCCTGTCCCTTCCATGATCAGGAGTCAAGTGTGCTAAACCAGGGAGCTACCTCTCTTTTATTCCTGGGCTATTCCTTTTTGGAGAGAAAAAAAAATTATTGCAGGAGTAGCACACGAACTTTTACTGCATAAAAGCAGTGACACGCCAACATTTTTTGGGTGTGCTCTAAAACAATGACTGTATAATAATCTTTTGCATTATGGCTGTGAGATTGAAACTTTTTTGTGTATGTGTGTTATTGCGATAACATTAGTATGGTAAGGGGAAAACCGGGTTGTTGTTATTTTACATTATAGTACTGAGGCATAGTTTCTTTCATGTTCGTGTCTCTGGGGAGATGCTTCTGTTACCTTCCTGATGCATCTGCAACATCTCTTGTCTGCTCATTCAGGTCCATGTAGCTCTGAGTATCTCTTTGATGTCTACGTAGGCTAGGGGATTCTAGAACCGAAACTTGGTGACTGTGAGAAAATGTCTTGGATTACTCGTGTGTGGTGTGTGTGTTGTGTGTGTGTGTGTGTGTGTGTGTGTGTGTGTGTGTGTGTGTGTGTGTGTGTGTGTGTGTGTGGTTGTGTGTATGATGGCTAGCTGTCTGTCGTCTGACCGTGTGTCTGTCTTTCTGTTTATTTTATCTGTTTATGTCTCTCTCTGTCTCTCTGTCTGTCTCTTTAACACGTGTATGCATGTATGTATGTATGTGTGTATGTATGTATGTATGTGTGTATGTATGTATGTATGTATGTATGGATGGATGGATGGATGGATGGATGAATGGATGGATGGATGGATGGATGGATGGATGTATCTCTCTGTCTGTCTGTCTATCTGTCTATCTATCTATCTATCTATCTATCTATCTATCTATCTATCTATCTATCTATCTATCTATCTATCTATCCATCGCGTGCGTTCACACACACACACACAAACATACATGCACACAAACACACACACGCTCGCACGCACGCACACACGCACGCATGCACACACATAAACACACATTTGGGTGGAGGGTAAAAAAATTCAATACATTTTAAACATGTTTACATCACAAATGGTTTAGAAAAAATTAAGAGTGTGTTGCCCTTTCGACTTTTATTCAGAAAGAGAGAAATCTATCTTCTTCTACCCCTCCCCCCCACACACACACACCCTCAGCACAACATAATAGTAGACCATAGCATATACCCTCATTCCCTTGTCTCACATCAGAAGCGTTTGTGATGTTCACAACACTATTTCCAATATCCATTCTTGCACGTTTAAGGCCATGCATAGTTATATTGTGCTTCTTTAATATCTTTGGATGTAGGCTGTAGATTGAAACTTTTGAGTCTGTGAACATATCATAGGTCTCTAACACATAAGACCACACCCTTTCCTTTCTTTCTAAAAGAGGTGTAAAACCAAGTAGGGTTGTGTAAGTTTGATATTTATCTAGACAAACATACGTAGGAAGCTTTGACTACGACCTGCTTTAGCTAAGAGTTGGGGTACATGCTTTGCTGTGTAGAAACTAACAGAAGATAGGGCTGCACAGGTGAGAATTCATTTCACGATCTAACATTTTGAAAATGCTGCTCAGAGTATTTGATCAATACTAAAGGTGTCTGTAGCTTTAAATCTTAGTCCTCCCCCCCCCCCATCCCCTTCCCCGTGGGGATGCCAGGGGCCTGTCAGTGTAAATAGCATCCCCACCTTCTGGAAATTCTGTGCTAGAAATTCCTTTCTTATATCCTTGTCTTTGTTTCTGCTTCGTTCCTTTTCTTCCTGTCACCTCCTTCTTGTCTAGTTTCTGCTTTCTTGGTCCATTTTTGTTGCCTTTTATTCTAATGAACCTTGAACTATAACAATTCTCTCTTATGCCGAAGTCGGATGCGCTGGGCCTGCCCTGTCAGGCGCTTAACGGCAGTACAACGCATTTTCGCTCATATTTCAGAATCGTTGCGCTGTTGGAGTTTTCGACGATGACGATATCTTAGTCCTAGTTGACGGTAAAAAATAATTATATTCATACAAAAAACCTCTGCAGAGTAAGTGTGCTTATCTTTTTGGCGCAAGCAGAGCTATGCCTCTTGATAGTAATTGTTATTCTTATTCTGAGCTTCGTTGATCAATACGTACACATTTATTTATTTATTCTTTTATATCGAGGATAATGGATAAACACTTATGTGCTTTTTTACATCCAGTCCCCGTGTGCATGCGGTTTTGTAAATTTTGTCATCCGTTCCCACCGGCACACAATGGCCTACTCTTACGAAAAGCGGAACAGGATTTAACGTGTGCGCAAGATGTTCTGCGTGGGTTCGCACACGGGGCCTCAGTTTATAGTCTCATCCGAAGGACTTTTGGGGAGAGTGTGGTCTGCACTGATGTTAACTCCAGGGGAAAATATCCCCTTGAACGGGAATCGAACCCGGATCGTCAGATTGCGAGCGCAATGTTCTAACCACTAGGCTATCCCGTCATATTTCAACATGATGTCATATACTATATTCATCGTAATGATCGACTATTTCTGGTGAGTTTGCACCAAAGTTTTAAGCCCTTGCAGACTCATGAGTAACCTTTGTTGAGATACTATGTGGATACAGCCTCTACACCAAGCTATTTTTACTTAGTCATATTCATTTAATAAGAAAATGTCGTCAAATCAATTAAGCGAATAGTTCCAACTTATGGTTGGATCACCGTCACCGTCACCGTTCCCTCAGATTCCGAAGCTTTGTCAACCACCTTTCTCCAGTCCTTTCTGTGGTTGGATAGGACATCCGACAAAATAAATCTAGTGCGGAAAAAGAAAAAAGAAAAAAACACCCGCGCACAGTCTCTTCTGGACAGTGACCTCACAGCATTAAAAGCATCACTGACAACATTTTCATGCAATGCTGGTTTGAAAACTCGTGGCATTTACAATGTTGGCATGGCGTGTGATGAATGTTGCTTGAATAGTGCATTTTTAAAAAAGTCACTCTAAATGAGGCAAGTCAAAAAAAAAGTGCATGATAAATATGAAGCTTTTCCAAATCAAAATGTGTTTTTCCCGCCCTCTGAAAACTGTTTTCTAAATAAATACTCATTGCCTTTGAGGTCGTGTGCTTCCATTTCATGCTACTGGCTCTTCTCAATAAAAGGCTCTTTCCTTGATATGCAGCAGCCGGGCAATAGCAGAATTCTGCTTATGCTTCAGTGACTTTTCACACAAATTCTGATTTTGTTGTAAAACATTTCGTCTGGGCCATCAGACATCTTTTCAAGTCATCTCTATGGACCTTTGCTTCATTTCATGAAAAGGATCATGGTTTGCCTTCTCTGTGTGTGTTGTGTGTGTGTGTGTGTGTGTGTGTGTGGTGTGTGTGTGTGTGTGTGTTGTGTGTGTGTGTGTGTGTGTGTTGTGTGTGTGTGTTGGTGGTGGTGGTGCTGTTGATGTCTTCAATTTAACGTTGTTCACTTCTAAGTGATATTAGACGAATGTGTGTGTGTGTGTGTGTGTGTGTGTGTGTGTGTGTGTGTGTGTGTGTGTGTGTGTGTGTGTGTGTGTGTGTGTGTGTGTGTGTGTGTTGTTGTTGTTGTTGTTGTTGTTGTGTGTTGTTGTTGTTGTCGTCGTCGTCGTCGTTTCAGTTTAACGTCTGTTCACTCCAAGTGACATTAGACGAATGTGTGTGTGTGGTGTGTGTGTGTGTGTGTGTGTGTGTGTGGTGTGTGTGTGTGTGTGAGAGAGAGAGAGAGGGAGAGAGAGAGAGGAGGGGAGAGAGAGAGAAGAGAGAGAGAGAAGAGAGAGAGATCTGGATAAAAGAACCCAAACCACGGAAACGAAGTGATAGTAAAAGATATCAAGCAATAGATATAGCGTCACCCAAACTCCAACGTGCACGTGCATTCAAACCCATTACAGAGTATATCGGTCAACGCTTGATGCACATATCTGCTGACTTCAGTCCAGAGAGGAAAACCATGTTGCAATAGGCGCTTTACAAGATCCAATGGCCGCGCTAAAACTGTTCTACAGGGAACTGTTGAGAGGGACAGGGAGAGTGGCGGGGGGGGGGGGGGGGGGGGGGGGGGGGGGGGGGGGGGGGGGGGGGGAGAGATGCACGAATGTATAAACACACAACCGTCATAAACTGAGGAACTGATGCACAGCTTTTCTGCGCAGTGCCCCAACTGCGACCCAGAAAATTGATAGGGAGGAGGTTAGAAGAAGGAAGTGACCTTTGTCTCTGTCTCTGTCTCTCTCTGTGTCTCTGTCTCTCTCATCTATCTATCTATCTATCTCTCTCTCTCTATCTCTCTCTCTATCTATCTATAGATCGATCGATCTATCTATCTATCTGTCTGTCTGTCTGTCTATCTGTCTGTCTGTATGTCTCTCTATCTATATCTGTGTTTTTTTATGTATTCATTTATTTTATTCTTTTACATCGAGGATAATGGGATAAGCACATTTATGTGCTTTTTTTACATCCAGTCCCCGTGTGTATGCTGTTTTGTAAATTTTGTCATCTGTTCCCACCGGCACACAATGGCCTACTCTTACGAAAAGCGGATTAGGATTTAACGTGTGTGCAAGATGTTCTGTGTGTATGCGTGTGCGTGTGTGTGCACGGACGCACGCGTGCTCGCGTATATGTGCGTGTGTGTGTGTGTGTGTGTGTGTGTGTGTGTGTGTGTGTGTTTTAAAAAAACCAAGCCACAACCTTCTTCCTTAAAAGCTTGCTTAGCATGCAATAACAGGGAACCAAGAATTCGTTTTACACTCCCACAAGCGTCTTCAGCAAGCAGGTACTTCTACTGCACTGGTTTTTGTCCTGACAAACCTACACATTTCCTTCTCTCCTATCTTCCCACACAAACGCCTGTCATTTTTTTTCTCTGCAGTAATATTTCCAAATCCCCTCCCTCCCTCTCTCTTCCCTGCACATAAAACCTTGTGTAGTTATGTGCTGCTTTTGATGGCTTCCCTTGGGGAGACCTGCAGTTTCAAACTTAATGGCTATGGAAAATATCATGAGCTCGTAACATCTACCCACACTTTCTCTCATCCTGGGGTACGGGATAGCCTAGTGGTCAGAGCATTGCGCTCGCAATCTGACGACCCGGGTTCGATTTCCGTTCAAGGGGGGATATTTTCCCCTGGAGTTAACATCAGTGCAGACTCCTCTCTCCCCAAAAGTCTTTCGGATGAGACTATAAACCGAGGTCCCGTGTGCGAACGCACGCAGAATATCTTGCGCGCACGTTAAATCCTGTTCCGCTTTTCGTAAGAGTAGGCCATTGTGTGCCGGTGGGAACAGATGACAGAATTCACAAATCCGTATAGACACGGGGACTAGATGTAAAAAAGCACGTAAATGCTTATTCCACTATCCTCGATATAAAAGAATAAGTAAATGAATAGATAAATAAATAAATACACCCCACAGCAAGAGGAGAAAAGGGTCGAGTTGGCCTGGTGTGTAGAAGTTAAGCACAATGATCACACGCAGCAAGGAAGTCGTTGGTTCAAATCCCATCAAAGACATGGCTCTTTCTTTGAGGAAGCAAATTGGGGCTTGTCGTTAATGTGGACATCAACAGCAGCACACGTGAAGGGCTAAAGAAATCAACACGTGGGCGGCGAATTACCGCCTCTCCGTGAGTTTTACGGTTTTGAATTTTGAGATTTTAAAATAAATCATAATGCAAGCGTTGTAGAGTTGAGAGGCTTGTGCTTGGGGACTATTTCATGCCATGGTTTTTGCTATGGGAGGAAAAGTAAGAGTTAGAACCATGTCTTTGTTTGGTCATCAGCAGTGCTGGACTTCTACAAACTCAATATTAGTATCATTGTCATACTCTTTGGATTTATTCACTTGAAACAGTAAGGGGTAGCTCAGTGGTCGGAGCACTCGCAGTCCCCCAAGCAAAAGTTATAAAGCAGCATTGAGCGTGGTTGCCAAATGGTTGTGTGTGTGTGTGTGGCTGTGGCTGTGTGTGTGTGTCTTCGTCTCTGTGCGTGTATGTGTGTCTGTGGGTCTGTGTGTGCACTGAGCTAAGATGAATGACTTTAGACATCGCAGAAAATGAGGCAGAAAAAACAGTGCATAAACTTCATGTTGTTCTTTTGCAGATCAATCTCTCTCTCTCTCTCTCTCTCTCTCTCTCTCTCTCTCTCTCTCTCTCTCTCTCTCTCTCTCTCTCTCTCTCTCTCTCCTCTCTCTCTCTCTCTCTCCTCTCTCTTTCCTTCTTTTTTTCCCCCTTTGTAACAAACCGACTGTCAACTAAATCATCACGGTCACTGAACAGCAACGTTGTTCCTGGGCCTTGTGGCAGAGAACAGGGTTTGTTCTGGGTGGCACAAAGGAGAATGGGAGGAGAGAGAGGGAGTTAGAATGTATAGCAAGAACGCGAACGCTGCTTACAGGTCAGTCAGCCAGCCAGTCCGTCTTCCAAACATAACATTCTGGATGATGGTGGTGCAGTATTCTGTCTGCTGTCACACAGCATCATTCTGTTCATGTTCAAGCTCTGTTGTCTTTGTCTGTCTGTGTGATTCTGTGTGTACGTCTCTCTATTTCTCCCTCTCCCTTTCTATCTCCCTGTCTGTCTCTGTCTCTCTCTGTATATCTATATCTAGCTCTCTTTCTAGCTCTCTTACTCTCTCACTTTATCTCTCTATCTGTCTGTCTGTCTGTATCTCTCTCTCTTTCTCTCAAGGTCCACTCGGTTTATTTTTATTTATTTTTTATTATTCTTTTATATTGAGGATAATGGAATAAGCACTCATGTGCTTTTTTACATCCAGTCCCCGAGTGTATGCGGTTTGGTAAATTTTGTCATCTGTTTCCACCGGCACACAATAGCCTACTCTTCCGAAAAGCGGAACAGGATTTTACGTGTGCGCAAGATGTTCTGCATGCGTTTGAACACGGGGCCTTTGTTTGTAGTCTCATCCAAAGGTTGATACTATGAAACAGAGATCATTCAGACCAGTTTTGTGTGCACATGTGCGGGTATCTAGCATACAGAGAGACAGAGAGAGAGACAAAGAAAGAGCCAGACAGACAAAGACAGACAGAAAGAGATAGAGACAGAGAAACAGAGAGACATACAGACACATACACACACACACACACACACGAACGCATGCATACCCCCCCCCCCCCCCACACACACACACACACACAGGGAGACCAAGATCGAGAGACAGAAATAAAGAAACAGAAAGACAAAGACAGAGAGACTAAAAGGAACGAAGCTAGACATAAACCAGGAAAGGGAAACAGACACAACAATGAATAATATGAACAAACAAGCATCATCCATTGAATACTTTTTAAAAATAAAAAGTATATGTTGGAGCACACACCCGTGTCCTGCTGCTATATCATTGTCTTGGACATTGTGATGAACCAGAGCATCGAAACAACAGATGAGCCACAACAGAGTTCATTAATAATTAAGGTGAGTATGGACAGTGAGGACATTGTCCTCGTGGAAAAAAAAGCCACAGACAATAGACTAGAGTGCAGAGCACACAGTGGAAGAGAGGCTCTGAATACAGATGACTACACTACGATACTGTCTATACACTGCACTGCACTATAGCACACTACAGCACACTACAGCACACTACGCTACAGTACAGTACTTCAGGGTTGTGGTCAGAGAGTTTTGCTTTCCCTTTTTCTGTAGCAGGATGTTTACACATACATACACACACGCACGCATGCGCGCGCACACAGACACACGCACACGCACATACACTCGCACACACGCACTTGCAAACACACAGACACACAAACACACACAAGCGTATGCGCATGCACACACACAAACTTGCGTGTGCCCACACTCATACAAACACACACACATACAATACAGAGAAAGAGACAGACAGAGACAGATACAGACAGACAGTTAAAAAGACAGACAGACAGACATAGAGTTTGTCTGTGTATGAGAGAGAGAGAGTGGGGAAGAAAGAGAGGAGAGCGAGAGAGAAAGAGAGAGAGAGAGAGAGAGAGGAGAGAGAGAGAGAGAGAGAGAGAAGAGAGAGAGAGAGAGAGAGAGAGAGAAAGAGAGAGAGAGAGAGAGAGAGAGAGAGAGAGAGGGGTGGGGGGAATGAGATAATGAGAAAAAGAGAGAAATACAGGTGTGAAGATAGACATGAAATAAGAGAAAAAGCACATATAATTAATAATATGGACAAGCAAGCATCATCCACTAAATACTTTTTTCTATAAAAAGTATATGTTGGAGCACACACCCGTGTCCTGCTGCTATATCATTGTCTTGGACATTGTGATGAACCAGAGCATCGAAACAAAAGATGAGCCACAGCAGAGTTCATTAATAATTAAGGTGAGTATGGACAGTGAGGACATTGTTCTAGTGGAAAAAAAAAAACTACAGACAATAGACTAGAGTGCAGAGCACACAGTGGAAGAGAGGCTCTGAATACAGATGACTACGCTACGATACTGTCTATACACTGCACTGCACTATAGCACACATAGCACACTACAGCACACTTCGCTACAGTACAGTACTTTAAGGTTGTGACCAGAGACTTTTGTTTTCCTTCTTTACTCTATAGCAGGATGCTTACGCATACATACACGCACGCACGCACGCACACACAGTCATGTACGCATGTACGCGTGCACGCGCACACACACATGCACTCACACACTCGCAAACACACACACACAAAACACACACATGCGCGCACACACACAACCTCGTATGTGCACACACACACACACACACACACATACAAACACACACATACCATACAAAGGGAGAAAGAGAGAGAGAGGAGAGAGAGAGAGAGAGAGAGAGAGAGAGAGAGAGAGAGAGATAGAGAGAGACAGACAGACAGACAGAGACAGAGACAGAGATAGAGAGTCAGACAGACAGAGAGACAGACAGAGAGAGAGAGTTTGTGTGTGTATAAGAGAGAGAGAGAGAGAGAGAGAGAGAGAGAGGAGAGAGAGAGAGCGAGAGAGCGAGAGAGAGAGAGAGAGAGAGAGAGAGAGAGAGAGAGAGAGAGAGAGAGAGAGAGAGGAGAGAGAGAGAGAGAGAGAGAAAGAAAGAGAGAAACAGAGAATGAGAGAAAGTGAGAATGAGAAAAAGAGAGGAGCAAATGTAGACTAAAATAAGAAAAACAGACACAATAATGGATAATATGGACAAGCAAGCATCATCCAATAAATACTTTTTTCTATAAAAAGTATATGTTGGAGCACACCCATTTCCTACTGCTATATCATTGTCTTGGACATTGTGATGAACCAGAGCATCCAAACAAAAGATGAGCCACAGCAGAGTTCATTAATAATTAAGGTGAGTATGGACAGTGAGGACATTGTTCTAGTGGAAAAAAAAGCCACAGACAATAGACTAGAGTGCAGAGCACACAGTGGAAGAGAGGCTCTGAATACAGATGACTACGCTACGATACTGTCTATACACTGCCCTACACTACAGCACACTACGCTACAGTACAGTACTTCAGGGTTGTGATCAGAGACTTTTGTTTTCCTTCTTTACTCTATAGCAGGATGTTTACGCATACATACACGCACGCAGGCACGCACACACAGTAATTTACGCACATGCACGCGCACACACAAACATGCACACACACACACACACACACTCGCAAAACACACACACACACACACAAACACACACAAGTGTACATGCATGCACACACACACAAACACACAAACTTGTGTGTGCACTCACTCATACAAACATACACACACATACCATGCAGAGAGAGAGAGACAGACAGAGTCACACAGAGACAGACAGAGACAGAGACAGACAGTTAGACAGACAGTTAGACAGACAGACAAACAGACAGAGAGAGAGTTTGTGTGTATGAGAGAGAGAGTGGGGGAGAAAGAGAGAGAGAGAGAGAGAGAGAGAGAGAGAGAGAGAGAGAGGAGAGAGAGAGAGAGAGAGAGAGAGAAGAGAGAGAGGAGAGAGAGAGAGAGAGCAGGAGAGATAGAAAGAGGGAATGAGAGAATGAGAACAAGGGACAAAGAGAGGACTAAAGATAGACATAAAATAAGAGAAACAGACACAATAATTAATAATATGGACAAGCAAGCATCATCCACTAAATACTTTTTTCTATAAAAAGTATATGTTGGAGCACACACCCGTGTCCTGCTGCTATATCATTGTCTTGGACATTGTGATGAACCAGAGCATCCAAGCAAAAGATGAGCCACAGCAGAGTTCATTAATAATTAAGGTGAGTATGGACAGTGAGGACATTGTTCTAGTGGAAAAAAAAAACTACAGACAATAGACTAGAGTGCAGAGCACACAGTGGAAGAGAGGCTCTGAATACAGATGACTACGCTACGATACTGTCTATACACTGCACTGCACTATAGCACACATAGCACACTACAGCACACTTCGCTACAGTACAGTACTTTAAGGTTGTGACCAGAGACTTTTGTTTTCCTTCTTTACTCTATAGCAGGATGCTTACGCATACATACACGCACGCACGCACGCACACACAGTCATGTACGCATGTACGCGTGCACGCGCACACACACATGCACTCACACACTCGCAAACACACACACACACAAACACACACATGCGCGCACACACACAACCTCGTATGTGCACACACACACACACACACACACACACATACAAACACACACATACCATACAAAGGGAGAAAGAGAGAGAGAGGAGAGAGAGAGAGAGAGAGAGAGAGAGAGAGAGAGAGAGAGAGAGAGAGAGAGACAGACAGACAGAGACAGAGACAGAGATAGAGAGTCAGACAGACAGAGAGACAGACAGAGAGAGAGAGTTTGTGTGTGTATGAGAGAGAGAGAGAGAGAGAGAGAGAGAGAGAGAGAGAGAGAGAGAGAGAGAGAGAGAGAGAGCGAGAGAGCGAGAGAGAGAGAGAGAGAGAGAGAGAGAGAGAGAGAGAGAGAGAGAGAGAGAGAGAGAGAGAAACAGAGAATGAGAGAAAGTGAGAATGAGAAAAAGAGAGGAGCAAATGTAGACTAAAATAAGAAAAACAGACACAATAATGGATAATATGGACAAGCAAGCATCATCCAATAAATACTTTTTTCTATAAAAAGTATATGTTGGAGCACACCCATTTCCTGCTGCTATATCATTGTCTTGGACATTGTGATGAACCAGAGCATCGAAACAAAAGATGAGCCACAGCAGAGTTCATTAATAATTAAGGTGAGTATGGACAATGAGGACATTGTCCTAGTGGAAAAAAAAGCCACAGACAATAGACTAGAGTACAGAGCACACAGTGGAAGAGAGGCTCTGAATACAGATGACTACGCTACGATACTGTCTATACACTGCACTGCACTATAGCACACTACAGCACACTACGCTACAGTACAGTACTTCAGGGTTGTGGTCAGAGAATTTTGTTTTCCTTCTTTACTCTATAGCAGGATGCTTACACATACATACACACACGCACGCATGCGCGCGCACACAGACACACGCACACGGACATACACTCGCACACACGCACTTGCAAACACACAGACACACAAACACACACAAGCGTATGCGCATGCACACACACAAACTTGCGTGTGCCCACACTCATACAAACACACACATACAATACAGAGAAAGAGACAGACAGAGACAGATACAGACAGACAGTTAAAAAGACAGACAGACAGACAGAGAGTTTGTCTGTGTATGAGAGAGAGAGTGGGAAGAAAGAGAGAGAGAGAGAGAGAGAGAGAGAGAGAGAGAGAGAGAGAGAGAGAGAGAGAGAGACAGAGAGACAGAGAGAGAGAGGCAAAGAAAAAGAGAGAATGAGAGAAAGAGAGAAAGAGAAAAAGAGAGGAGTGAAGATAGACATAAAATAAGAGAAAAAGACACAATAATTAATAATATGAACAAGCAAGCATCATCCATTAAATGCTATTTTTAAAGTATATGTTGGAGCACACACCCGTGTCCTACTGCTATATCATTGTCTTGGACATTGTGATGAACCAGAGCATCCAAACAAAAGATGAGCCACAGCAGAGCTCATTAATAATTAAGGTGAGTATGGACAGTGAGAACATTGTCCTCGTGGAAAAAAAAGCTACAGACAATAGACTAGAGTGCAGAGCACACAGTGGAAGAGAGGATCTGAATACAGATGACTACGCTACGATACTGTCTATACACTGCCCTACACTACAGCACACTACGCTACAGTACAGTACTTCAGGGTTGTGGTCAGAGAATTTTGTTTTCCTTCTTTACTCTATAGCAGGATGCTTACACATACATACTCGCAAGCAAGCGCGCACGCGCGCACACACAGACACACGCACACGGACACACAGATGCAGGCACGCACGCACGCACACAATTTCTAAATGTGACACCCTTTTATAAAACGTCATCCATATTTATGTTTTCATATATTATTACTAGTACCATTACTACTTTGATTGAACATGCATTGAATTTTTAAAAAATGACACACACACACTCTCTCCCTCCCTCTGTCTGTCTGACTGTCTTGTCTTTTGTTGTACATAACATACATACATACATACATACATACATACATACATACACACATCCATCCATCCATCCATACACACACATCCATCCATCCATACACACACATCCTTCCATCCATCCATCCATCCATCCATCCATCCATACACATCCATCCATCCACACACACACACACACACACACACACACACACACACACACACACACACACACACACACACACACACCACACACACACACATCCACTCCATCCATCCATCCATACACACAACCAGAGTTTTCTCTATACTCCTCCACTCCCACCCTACTTCCACTCCATTCTTTTCCTCAAAAATCGTCTCCCCCCTCCCCACCTCCCCCCTCCATCCCCCTCCCCTCAGCCCCCCCCCCCTCCAGCCCCCCAGCCCCCCCCCCCCTCACACACACACGCCTTCTATTCCAGCCCACTTCCTTCCAGTCAAGGCAAATCTGAAGCCACGGTCCGTCCGTTGTGTGTGTACAACGCCGTTAGGTGACAAGCGCGTTCCACGTGCAGATGACAGCTACACGCACACATCGATAAGTGTTGCTGCTTCTGCTGCTGCTGTTTCTGCTGCTTCTGCTGCCGCTGCTGCTGCTGCTACTGCTGCTGCTGACCCTAGTGCGACTATACCCCCTTGTGTGGTGGTGGTGCCGCTTTAGTCTTTGGTTTGGTTTGGTTTGGCTTGGCTAGGCTAGTGTAAAAGAGAGAGACGGAGAGAGAGAGACAGACAGACAGGCAGAACTGTTGGTACCGTGTGCTGGTTTGGAGTAATGTACTGACCAAGAACGCTTGAGTGAAGGTTTTGTCTTAACACGACTTTGAATTGACTTTGCGATTTTCTTTTTTGGGATAGGATATTTTTAAGGGTGAGGATTTTATTTAAGTTTGGCATTTAAGGTGCATCTTTGTAACGAAAAAAAAAAGAAATTACATAAAGTTTCACTAAAGGTAGAATAAAGTTGTGAATGTATATAATGAACTACAGCTATGTCTTTTTGTGTAAGTATTTCTATCTACCAACTTAATCACTGTAAAAAGCTAGGGTGAGGTATTAAAAAGATATTATTACAAGTGGTAAACTGCAGAATACTTTGTTGTTAATTTGCAAATTTGAAGGTTATTTACAGCGTTAATAAACTTGACTACTCTCAATTTCTTTTTATGTTTTATTCTCGCTTTGCTAATTTTTTTTAAAAGTTGTCTTTCTCGTGTTGATCTTTCATATTAAATGTATAAAAATACGTATTACATCAGGCACTTCTTCCTTTACTAATTTTTTTAAACAAAGGCAGAAGTATCAGATAAAATACATATTTTTTTTAATCTTTAGGAAATTGCAAAGAAATCAGCATTCTTAATTACAAATTGGCTTTTTTTTCATGTGTAGAAAAGAACTACTGGGACAGAAGCGTTAGATATTACACATCCTTTATATTGTAAAGACATTATTTAAAGAAAACAACATTCTCAAGTACACACTGGCCAGTGGTTCTTTTACGAGTAGAAAAGAAATTGCTTATGTCGGCGAAAACGACTTCCAAAGTCTACAGACTATTTTCAATATCTTAGTCATGAAAAAACCCCACCAACAACAAACCCGGACTTCATTTACAGCTGTTGGCTAAGGTTTTCTGTTTTCTTTTTTTCTTTCTGTCTTGTTTTTTTTAAAAAAGTTCTGTAGGGAATAGTACCTTTTTTTCCCTAGTAGGGAATTGTCAGTGTCTGCAGCTCAGAAACTTTCAGTTCAGAAACTTGTGCGCTTCTAGACTACTGGGTACTGAGGGATAGTGGCAAGGACTTAGTAAGAAAACAAAACATAAAAAAATTTTAAGTTTTGTTGTTGTTGTTTTTTCTAATGAGAAAAATACAAAACTGATTTAGTGACAAAAACTAAACATTTTCAGTTGAGCAAGCGTGCGCGCGCGCACCCACACACACACACACACTCTCTATCTCTCTCTCCCTCTCTCTCTCTCTCTCTCTCTCTCTCTCTCTCTCCTCTCTCTCTCTCTCTCTCACACACACACACAAACACACACACACACACACACGTTTTTGTTTAACTAAACCATCAACCATCTCCTCCTTTCCATCTTCCTTCAAGACCTTGCTCAAAGTTTCTTTTAATTTTTGTTTTGTTTTTTAAAAAAAACACGCTGATTCTGCAGTATCAAGTTTTTTTGCTGGCACCTCGGTCTCAGACATTGTTGGAACTTCTCCACCCCCACCCCACCCCCGAATCGATATGCAGCTGCCTTGACCAACTATCTGCAGCGTGAGTTGCAGATGTGACTGGCTCTCAGATTTTTTTAAAACTGAACTATTTGCCCACGTAGCTTCCAAGACCAGACAAGTGATCGTTGGTCCATAGTGACAACAGGTGAGTGATGGGTTTTTTGATTGATAAGCCAAAAAGCGTTTGGTTGTTGTGGTTTTGTTTCTCCTATGATAACTATACTTTGTTCTTTGGTTGTTGCGAGATGTGCGTTTTTTTAAGAATAGTTTTGGTAGTAGTAGTGGTAGTAGTAGAAGTAGTAGTAGTAGTAGTAGTAGTAGTAGTAGATGTAGTAGTAGTAGTAGTAGTAGTAGAAGTAGTAGATGTAGTAGTAGTAGTAGTACTAGTAGTAGTAGTAGTAGTAGTAGTAGTGAGTGATGTATTTCATAGGCTTAGTTATTGATATCATACCTTTGTTTTCTGTGTTTTAAAAAAACAACATGTTTTGTTTCTTCGTGCTCTCGTTATCTTTCGTTGTGTTTGTGATGGTATGTGTGTGTGTGTGTGTGTGTGTGTGTGTGTGTGTGTGTGTGTGTGTGTGTGTGTGTGTGTGTGTTGTGTGTGGTGTGTGTGTTGTTTTCTCTGTCTTCTTTGCTTATTTTATTATGATTTTTCTTTGTTTCCCTGTCTCTGTCTGTCAATCGGGTCTGTCTGTTATCTGTCTGTCTGTGACACTGTCTGTCTGTCCGTCTCTCTCTCTCTGTGTCTCTGTCTGTCTCTGTCTGCCTGTCTGTCTGTCTGTCCATCCCTGCGCTTACTGTCACCTTTCCCAGGCTCTTACTCTGTCTGTCTGTCTTTTCTCTCTGTTTCTCCGTGTAGCTCTTAGTCAGTGTATTGCTCTATCTGTCTGTGTCTGTGTCTGTCTGTCTGTTTCTCTCTCTCTCTCTCTCTCTCTCTTCTCTCTCTCTCTCTCTCTCTCTCTCTCTCTCTCTCTCTCTCTCTCTCTTTCTGTCGTCGTCTCTGTGTGTGCCTGTCTTCATTCTTCTCTCCTCTCTCTCTTCTGTCATGTTGTATGAGTTTGTTTTAGCGTTTATGTCTGATGTTAAATCGTGTGTACATTTTTGTACCCATCCTCCTCTCCTTTGCTGTTGAATTGTTGAGGTTGTTGTTGTTTTGTTTCTGTGTGTATGTGTGTGTGTATGTGTGTGCGTATGTGCTGCCTCCAACCATACCGAATACACACACACAACACACACACACACAAACATATACACACAAAGCTAATTCTAATATCACTAAGAGTGAACAGACATTAAATTGAAGACAACATACACAAAACGGTTTCATTACTTCTGCTATCAGTTTTCCACCCCCGTCTAATATCACTTATAGTGAACAGACGTTAAATTCAAGAACGAACGAACGAACGAACAAAAGAACGAACACACACACACACAACACACACACCTCCCGCGCGCACACACACACACACACGAACATACACACACACATACACACACACACACACACACACACACTACACATACACACACACACACACACACAACACACACACACACACACACACACACACACACACACACACACACACGAACACGTGCACGTGCACATGAACTGCGTCTTTACAATCATATGCCTTTTTATATACTATTACTTTCTCTTTCTCGCTTTGTTTTCTTTCTGTTACTAATGCATAGATTCTCTTACCTGTCTCTGTCTCTGACAGTCTGTACGTGAGTCGGTTTCTCTGTATGTTTGTTTGACTTTTTAAATCTCGCTTTTTATTCTCTCTCTCTCTCACTCTCTCTCTCTCTCTCTCTCTCTCTCTCTTCTCTCTCTCTCTCTCTCTCTCTCTCTCTCTCTCTCTCTCTCTCTCTCCCTCCCTCTCTCTCTCTTTCTCTCTCTCTCTTGCTGTCCTTCACCTGCGTTGCTTGTCTGTGTATTCAATTCAATTTAATTCAATTCAATTCAAAAGCTTTATTATCTCAAAGACAGAGAATTCTCCTCTTCTATCTTTTTAATTATCTTTTCCGTCTAATGTTATCTCTCTTTTTAACCGTCGCCTTGTTGGTCAAATCTGTGTCTGTATTTTGGTTTTGTTTAAAAAAATTAATTCCTTGTCTTTCTCTGTTTACAATAATTATTGTGTCTGTCCGGTCATCTGTCGGTTTATCTTTCAGTCTGTCTGTGCTTACTTGTGATTGTATGTGTGTGTGCGTGCGTATGTATGGTGTGTGTGTGTATGCGCGCGCGTGTGTGTCTGTATGCGCGTGTGTGTGTGTGTGTGCGCGCGCGTTCGTTGTGTGTATGTGTGTGTGTGTTTGCGCGCGTTCGTGTGTGTATGTGTTGTGTGCATGTGTGTGTATGTGTGTGTTGTGCGCGCCTGTTTTGTTTGTCTGTTTTGTGTGTCTGATTTTTATGTGTACTTCCTGCATGTCTGTCTACCAGTTCGTCTGTCTGTCTGTCTGCCTGCCTGCTTGTCTGTTAGTTTCTTTCTCTCTCTCTGTCCCTCTCTCTCTCTCTCACTCTCTCTCTCGCTCTCTGGCTATCTATCTATCTATCTATCTGTCTGTCCATCTATCCATCCATCTATCCATCCATCTCTCTCTATCTATCTATCTATCTATCTATCTCTATCTCTTTTTTCTTCTTTTTTAAATTTTGATTTCGTTTTCTCTTGTGTTCTTGTTCAAGCTAATTCAAAACAGAACGATGTGTTTTGAAGACAAACATCCTCTTTTTAAAAACAACCACACTAACAACTTGTAAAGACCGAACCGAGCATACTACATTGGCACGATGTGTTTTTATTTTTCATAGCTGTCACGAGTTAGCTCTTTTGCAGTGTAAAAACACTTACAACTGATATTTACAATTTAAAAACCCAGCAATCTTGGAAAACAGTGAGAAAGTGAGAACAGTAATTAATGTTTCATCCCCTGTAGTCTATCACCTTGTCTACTGTCTCATCCTTTCTGTTCTTTAGTTCCTTCACCGTTGCCACCACCTCTACCATCACAACCACCACCACCCCATTCCCCCCCCAAAAAAATCCACCATTATCAGCAACAGCAGCAGCAGCAGCAGATTCTTCTTCTTCTTCTTCTTCTTCCTCCTCCTCCTCCTCCTCCTCATCATCATCATCACCCCACCATCACCACCACCACCATCACCACCACCACCATCATCATCACCGCCACCATCGTCATCATCATCATTATCATCGTTGTCGTCATCATCATCATCGCTCTCTTCGTTGTCATCGTCGTCGTTGTCAGCAGTGTCATCGTTGTTGTTGATGTCATCTTCATAGTTGTGGTTATGATCGTCGTCATGCATTATCACCATCGCCATCGTCATTATCATCATCGTCATCATGATCACCACCTTCATCACTGTCATAATAATCATCGTCATCATCATCGTCGTCATCCTCCTCCTCCTCCTCCTCCTCCTCATCATCATCATCATCATTATCATCGTCGTCGTCGTCGGCGGCGTCGTCATCATCATCATCATGACCATCACCATCATCATGACCATCACCATCCTATCTTTACCACCAGCACCAAATTCATTTGTACTATCCTTTTAAAAAAACAAAAACTCGGTGGTATGTGTGTGCGCGGGGGGGGGGGGGGATGTGAAGGGAGGGCTAAGGTGTGTGTGTATGTGTGCGTGCGTGCGTGCGTGCGTGTGTGTGTGTGTGTGTGTGAGTGTGTATGTCTGTCTGTCTGTTGTCTGTCTGTCTGCAAGCGCGCATGTGGGATTTTTAGCAGTGAATATGGATTTGTGCCAGCATGCGAATACAAATATGAGCGTTTTATAATCTAAAAAACGAGAGAAAGTATGAATATGCATGAGGATACGTGTGCCGTGAATGCCAAGCTGAATGAACGTCTTTTGATCAGAACTTCACTTCTGCTGTAAAATGGGATATCGGATGTAAAAGGGTTTTTTGTTGTTGTAAGTTTACGTTGACTTGTTATAATGTCTATTTTAGTGTGCTGATTTCCCCAGTGGGGATGCCAGGGGCCTACCAGTAAAAATTGTATCCCCATTTTATGGAAATTCTGTGTTTAAAATTTCCTCTTTTCTATCATTCTCTTTGTTTCTGTCTTGCCCATTTTCATCCTGAATCTTCCTTCTGGTCTATTTTCTGATCTTTGTCCATTCCCCCTGCATTTTTTTCACCAGAAAGACTTAGAAGATAATTCTCTTCCACGCCAAAGTCTGATGCGCTGGGCCTGACTTGCCAGGCGCTTAACGGCAGCGGAACGCATTTTCGTTCATATGACAGACAAACAACAGATGTTGTTTGAGCGTTTGACGAAGCACTAAAAGTGTGTTGATTAAAGCTATTTTATCTAGTTGTATGCAATTCATGTACGATGATTGATTATGGATGTATTTGATGGTGGAGGGTTTTTTGTGTTTTTTTTTATACATATGAATAAAATCATAGCTGTTTGTTGAAAGAATGGTATTTTAGAAGTTCAGTTTATGTGATGTCCTTGCGCCTAATTTAATTTCTTTTCAACAATTTCATGTGTTAAATTTTGAATCGCTTATTTACTTACGTGATAAGCATTGAATGACTGCCACCACCAGTACCATCATCATGATAGTTCTGACCATTACGAGTATCACAGGTATTATCGCTACATATGTTTCTACCTTTGCTGCTAATACTACTACTGCGCGGACAACAACAACAAAAATAACAT
>CM054139.1:23850865-23853365 GCA_028751875.1 Rapana venosa
CTGTGTGTTGAGTTTGATTGTCTGCCTTTTCGGTTAATGAAGGGATGTAAGTCTTCTGGAACAACAAGAACTTCGCCACACGAGCTTCAAGATCAGACTGATACGTGGGTTTACCCGGTCGTGTCCATATTTTTGTGTGTGCTCATTTGAAACATAAACCTTAAGTGCATACAGGAATACAAAGGAAGGAAGGTGGCAGGATGACGTTCGCCTGCCTACAAGTAAACCGTGAGGTTCTGGGTTCGATTCCCAGCCTCGCCCTTTCTTCCCAGTTTGACAAAAAATCAAACTGAGTGTCAAAGCCCTTCGGATGAGACTATAAACCGAGGCCCCGTGTTCGAACGCATGCAGAACATCTTGTGCAGTCGTTAAATCCTGTTCCGCTTTTCGGAAGAGTAGGCCATTGTGTGCCGGTGGAAACAGATGATAAAATTGACAAAACTGCATGCACACGGGGACTATATGTAAAAAAGCACATCAGTGCTTATTCCATTATCCTCGATATAAAAGAATAAATAAATAAATACATAAAACAAGATATAGGTATAAGCTGCTTTCGCAAACGTCTTGTTTATCTAGTAGAGAGATCACATTTCCAGCAAGGAAGTAAAGACCAGAATTAAAAGCACCATCGGGGCTATTATGAAGAGCTCCTGACTTCAATGAAAAAACGCAAACTGAAATGGTACTGGCACGTCACACGAACATCGGAACTGGCCAAGACTGTCCTACAGGGAACAGAACAAGGAGGGAGACGAAAGGCAGACAGAGAAAACGATGGGAAGACGACATCAGAGAGTGGGCTGGCCTTGAGTGGAACGATTTGCTACTGAAAACTGAAAACCGCGAGGAGTGGAGGAAGCTGGTTAAAAGATCTTCAGTGGTGCCCCAACGGTCTACTAGATTACGGGATACGTGAGGTATGGCCATTGCTTCTGAAGTCCAGTAGTGTTGACGTCACGTGCATTGATGACATTAAAAATGCGTTATGCGTCAGAGCCTGGGGTTTATCACAGTTCTTGATTAAACCATTGACGCTGGGGGCAACAGAAAAGTGATGGGCTGTATGATCAGTGGCTTTCCCACTCATGGAATTCCACTTTACAGCTTAATCTTTAGTGGTCGACTATGACTCTCTGACTAGGAGGCTTGACTCGCGCAGTCCTTATGTGCTGCAGCCCTGGGGGCTAGTTGGCCTTTGGAGAACATCTCCAACGCTGACTGTCCTTATGTCCACTTGGCCGAGAGAGTGGGGATTTTTGTACTGTGGGCAAGGCATCTCCACTATAATAAAATTTCTTCCCAATTTCCGAAACAGCAGCTGCCCCCTCTGCTGTTTTGGAGGTCATCGTCGAACACGACGGACAAACATACATACATACATTCAATACCTTCTTACCTAAACTGTGCTTCCACATCAGCCTTTCCGATACCCGTATCTCTCCCTGTACCTACCATCATACTCCTAAACCGACCTCCCTTCCGTGCTCATCCTCGATACAATTGAAGAAGAAGCAAAAGTATTGCGAAGAAGAATAATTGCAAAGAAGAAGAATTGCAAAGAAGAAGAATTGCCAAGAAGAAGAATTGCGAAGAAGAATGGCGAAGAAAAAGGAGAATTGCGAAGAAGAATTGCAAAGAAGAATTGCGACGAAAAATGGCGAAGAAGAATGGCAAAGAAAAAGGAGAAAAATTGCGAAGACGAATTGCGAAGAATTTCGAAGAAAAAGAATTGCAAAGAAGAAAGGCGAAGAAAAAGAATTGCGAAGAAGAAGAATTGCGCCGAATTTCAAAGAAAAAGAATTGCAAAGAAGAATTACGAAGAAAAAGAATTGCGAAGAAGAAAAATTGCGAAGAAGAATTGCGAAGAAGAATTGCGAAGAAGAATACGCATGCGCGCGCGTGTGTTTTTTTCGTGTGTGAGTATTTGTGTGTGTGTGTGTGTGGGGTGTGGGGTGTGTGTGTGTGTGTGTGTGTGTGTCTGAGTGTGTGGTGTGTGTGTGTGGTGTTTTGTGTGTTACGTGTGTTTATACATGTAAAGGGCGTTATATGCGTTCATTATGTGTGCGTGCATGTGTTGATGTGTTCGTGACTATTAGCATGTATGTGATAGCATGTGTGTGCCCACGCACGTGTGTTTGTGTGTGTGTGTGTATGCGCGCGCCTGTGTGTGTGTCCGTGCGTGCGCGCGCCCCGTGCATGCATGCGTGTCTGTGTGTGTTTTGTATGGGAATACAAACGCACGTTCTACTTTCTTCCATGCTCGCGTGTGGGGGGTGAGGGGGGGAGGTCATTTTACTCCACAAAGTGGTGAATCGCAGGCTAATTGCGACATAGCGCTTCTCTGCGGGGAGCAAAGTAGTTTTATTGCCTGGGTAAAAAAAAAAAGGACCCCACCTTAAAAGCGACCACAGCCAAAAGAAAATACCTTGGTCCGTCAGAATAGAGGTACTCTGCGTGAATTTCCTGCGGCTGAAACTGGATTTCCAAGACTGCTTAA
>CM054139.1:23858365-23890865 GCA_028751875.1 Rapana venosa
GTGGCTGTGTGGGTGGGTAGCTGGGTGGGTGGGTGGCTGTGTGGGTGGGTGATGCTGTTAAGTGTTTGTAGGCTTAGTTAACGTGTTAACAACTTACTAACCAGGGAACAGACACATTATTGATCAAGTAATAATAATAATAATAATAATAATAAAATAATAATAATGTATAGAATTGTACTGGCCTTGGGAGGTGTACTGGATAGATGGTGTTATGTGTGTGTGTGTGTGTGTGTGATGGGGGAAGTGAGGATGAGTGGGGGATGGGGGGTAGGGGTTAGGGGTGTGTGGGGGGGGGGGGGTGGGGGTGGGGGATGGATGGGTAGGTGTGTGGAAGGTGTGGTGTGATGTGTGTGTGAGTGTGAGTGTAGGTGTGGTAGGTGTGTGTGTGTGAGGGGGGGAGGGTAGGTGGAGGTACATGTGTGTGTCTTGGGGGGGGGGGGTGGGCGGTTAGGTGGGTGGTAGATGTACGTTTGTGTAGTGCAGTGAGGTGTGTGTGTGTGTGTGTGTGTGTAGTGCAGTGTAGTGCAGTGTAGTGTAGTGTAGTGTAGTGTGTATGTGCGTGAATGTGTGTGAATATGTGCGTGCGCATGTATGTGTGAACTCAATCGCTAAAGTGATCCAAACATGATTCATCAAAATGACTAAAAACACAGACTTCAAAAAGACTCCTCGCCCTCACCCGCAGTCCCACCAGGGTACTCGGAACGTGATTAATAGTGACTTAAAGATTGTCCCAATCTTGATGTTACATAATTGTGTTAAAATTTTTATTTATTATTCATACCCATGCCAAAAACGGAAAGTTGAGTATATTTTCTTCTTGCTCTTCTTGTTGTTTTTGTTGTTGTTTTGCTTTTGCTTTTCTTCTTCGCAATTCTTCTTCTTCGCAATTCTTCTTCTTCGCAATTCTTCTTCTTCGCAATTCTTCTTCTTCTTCGCATTTCTTCCTCTTTTTTTTTCTCTTCGTCTTCTTGTTCTTCTTTATGTTCTTCTTCTTGTTCTTGTTCTTGTTCTTGTTCTTCTTCTTCTTCTTCTTCTTCCTCCTCTTCGCATTCTTCTTCTTCTTCCTCTTCGCATTCTTGTTGTTGTTGTTGTTGTTTTTTCCTTCTTCTTCTTCTTCTTCTTCTTCTCCTCCTCCTCCTCGTCCTCCTCCTCCTCCTCCTCCTCCTCCTCCTCCTTCTTCTTCTTCTTCTTTCTTCTTCTTCTTCTTCTTCTTCTCCTTTCTTCTTCTTCTTCTTTTTCTACGCAATTCTTCTTCTTCTTCTTCTTCTTCTTCTTCAAACACTCAGACAGCAACTATTGCTGGATATCATATGAGCGAAAACTTGCGTCGCACTAAGCGCTTGACATGTCAGACCCTGTGCATCTCACTTCCGGAATGCTAGTTTTCTTAAATAATGGTTGTCAGCAAAGCACTAAATGAATCACGACTAAGTGGGAAAAGATATCGATTTTTTCCCCCTGTGAAGGTCAAACAGTAAGCACTGACACATCGCCAAGTCCTAAAGTATAAAAGCGAAAGCTTTGATATTTTCGGAGAAGGTATTAAAAAAAAGATGGACAGTAGCAGGTGTGAATCGTGCCGATAGTTATGAATTCTAGGAGAAAAACCACGAGTGAAGTCATTGACACTACTAAGACTTCAGCACTGAAAGTCTAGGAGAGATTCAGTTCAATTTTAAAGCATCCCATGATGGGCAATTATAACACAGACAGGCGCACATATTGATAAGACTGGTTTTAAAAGCACGACGAAAAGATATGAGTGATAATTATTTGTTTCAGAACTCCAATATAACTTCAAACCAAAGTTACACACACACACGCGCGCAAGCACACACACACACACACACACACACACACACACACACACACACACACACACACACACACACACACACACACACACACCCCACCATAATACAGGCCCATAATACAGCAGAGACCATAGAATAGAAAATGCATGTATGTATGTATGTACGAACTTTTATCGAATTGTTCAAAAATTAAAATGACATTTCCATTTTCACTTCTTCCTCATACACGTCCAGTTCTTAGTTCTGGCTGCGATTCAGCCGCATACAGAAATGTAAACAGACACGCCGATAGGTCAACAAAACTGCTTCTGGAGATGCTTACCGGGGCTGTCATTGTCTGTCTTCTGGTCAGGCTGTCCCTCTGCGTGGGTGGCCTTAACTGTACGTGTGGCTGGCTAGTCACGGCTTGGAGAAAAAAAAATATTGATTAGAAATGCGCAAGACGGTTTTCTTCCTCTTCGCCCAACGCTCACACAGCAACTATTGTTGTTCTGTCATTTGAGCGAAAATGCGTTGCGCTGCCGTTAAGCGCCTGACAAGTCAGGCCCAGCATACCCGACTTCGGCATGAGAGAGAGAACTGTTATCGTGTAAGTCTTTCTTGAAGAAAAAAAAAGGGCAGGAGAATGGACCAAGAAGGCAGAAAATAGACGAGAAGGAGGTAACAAGAAGAAAAGGAACAAGGCAAAAACAAAGAGAGGAATAGAGAAGAGGGAATTCCTAGCACGGGATTTTTAGGAGGTGGGGATGCTATTTGTACTGACAGGAATCCGGCATCCCCACGGAGGGGGGGGGGGGGATGAGAAATGTGCAAGATGATGTGAGATGAATGGTGTCACATGCATCACTGTCGCCCTGGCGCACAAGCTTTGCCGAGTATTTATTGACGTAAAGCTAAGTATACCAGTGTGAGGAGTGAAGGAAGCTGGTTGAACAATCTCCAGCGGTGCCTTAATGGTCTACGAGGCTACGTCGATATAGATGGAGGTGAAACTGAAGGGAGTATACAAGAGACTTCTTTAATTAAAATGTTATAATTAAAAAAAAGTTTTATTGCGATTGTCGTTAACCGTGATAAGCTCTTAGTATAGCGACCTACCTGCTTATCCTTTTAAAGCAAAAAAATGAGCAAGTCAGAGTATGGCTGCCTATGATTATGTCATGGCAAGCCAGTGGAAAAGAGTCACACACGCACATTTATCTTCATTTTCTTGTTCTATTTTTTAGAATTATTTTTTTTACTGCGATGATAATGGAGTAAGCATTTATTTGCTTTTTGTATCCAGTCTCCGTGCGCATGCGGCTTTGTGAATTTTTTCATCTGCCACTGGAACACAATGTCGTACTCTTTCGAAAAGTGGAACAGGTTTTAAAGAGAACGCATTAAGATAAGTTAACGATTACGGTAAAACATTTATTCTTGATGAGTTATTTCTACCAACAATATCAAAGACTGGCTAGAGGATAGAGAGTTCAGACTTACACAGGGACACTCTTTCACCGACGAACACTGAAGACTACAGTTTCCTCTCAGCAGTCAGGGCAGAGGCTGGTGCCGGTGGTTTGGGTGGCAACAAGTCGATAGGGGAGGTATTGGCTGCAGGCCATACAGTCTGTTGATGAAGGAAACAGTGGCGGATGGGAGGTAGACGCCATGGTTTTTCAGGTCCCTCACACTTCCTTTTCACTTCCTATGTTGCTGTGTTCCCATGTTGAAAGCCTATGTTTTTCCTCGTATGTTTTCCCTCCAACTTTCTTTCTTACCCTCTCCGTTGATGGAAGTTATGAGGGTCATAATTATTGTTGTTTGTTAAGATGCGTCTGGCTTTGTAGGTGTGTTGATGGTTTTTAGTATTCTTGTGTGTTTGCATTTTTGTTCATCTATCTGTGTGTGTGTGTGGTGTGTGGTGTGTGTGTGTGTGTGTGTGTGTGTGTGTGTGTGTGTGTGTGTGGATGGGTGTGGTGGGTGGGTGTGGTGTGTTTCATTGTATGTCGTTTCTCTGTCCGTTTGTTTGATTATACTTGTTTCTGTAGAGACTCCATACCCGCACTTTACCATTTTTCTAGGATGTCGTACAGAGGCTGTCTACTGGCCATGATTTCGTATCAGAAGCACAACTTCTATAGGATATCTTACGTTTTCGTTTATGGTCTTTTGAGTTTTGCTTAAGATGTCTATTAAGATGACGAAGGCATTCTTTTGTTTTGGATATGCAAGTACAAGGGAAAGATTTATATTTGGCCCAGTAACTCTTGGTTAAGAACATGCAAACATACCCAAATCTTTTTGTATGATTGTGAAGTATCCTTTACACTTGTTTCAGCATGTTAGATCCAACAAGGCTTGTTGTCCATCAGCTACAATTTGGGGTCTAATTTCAGGCTACATGCACGAAAGAAACTAAGAAACTGACTAAATGCAGTTCCTAACATTGGTCCACTTTTTTATGAAATCACTGGCATATTGCACAAACATGAATCTAGCTATTCCTGTTTATGTGGAATAAACACACTATAGACGAGACTTCCTTTCATACCCCTCTCTTGCTGAGTGATTTCGAAGAAATTGCTGGTCCATAGCATCGACCTTTGCGGCAATTTTGTGACGACAATTCTAATAACTATTGCAGTTGTTATTGTTATGGCTCATGTTATTATGAGACAATGTTATGAATTATTGAGGCTTGTTTTGATGTTGCGCGTTCCCAAGATTAACACTGTGCGGGTCACCCAGAATGTGCGCTTTGACTCACTATTCCCAATCGGGAAATCACTGTGAGATTGAAATTGCACATTGGATGAGAAGTTTGCGTGTATGACTTTTTTTTAAGTGCTTCGATATGCAGGCAGCTATACTATTATTTCATGCGGTTTTTCCTCCTTTAAGCAAGACTGCATATTGATATGTTAAGAGTGTGTCATGGCTGAAGACAATCTCAACACAACATCTTACAACATAACAACATTTCATTGTAGGCCTGGACACCTAGCTTACATTAATTCTATAACTGACAAAGCTTTTGGTCTGGGTCAAGTTATAGAGGTTTGGAGACCAACGTTTTTAAGCTACACGCATCCCGTTGTAAGCCGTGTATTGTGTCATACTGTGTTGAATAATGTATTTATCTATATCCATTTTTCAGGTAATTGTATTCCTCGTATTGATTCTTATTGAACTATTATTATGGCAGGCTTTTCCGCATGAAATATGAGCTGCTCTCCATGGAGAAAGTATCATGCCATTGTTGTAGCATCACCTCGAATTACTTTTTTGTATTGTTTTGTTCATGCATGCATAAATTTGTTTCCTTATTCTTTATTTCTTTATTCTTTTATTTCGAGGATAATGGAATAAGCACTCATGTGCTTTTTTTCATCCAGTTCCCGAGTGCATAGAGTTTTCTAAATTTTGTCATCTGTTCCCACCGGCACACAATGGCCTACTCTTCCGAAAAGAGGAACGGGTTTTAACGTGAGCGCAAAGTATTCGGCGTACGTTCTAACCCAGGACCTTAGTTTATAGTCTCATCCGAAGGACTTTTGGGGAGAGTGGAGTCGGCACTGATGTTAACTCCAGAGGAAAAATCCTCTTGAACGAGAATCGAACCCAGGTCAGCAGATCACGAATACATCACTCTGACCACCAGGCTACCCCGTATCCCCTTCTCCTCATGAAAGTGGATGACTTTCAATCCAGACATTTGCCAAGAAAACTTCTCCTGTTGCTGTATTTTTTTAACTCAGTTTTCATCTGATTTTTGTTTTAATGAGAATTTTTCTTTAAAAGTCTCTAAGCTGTCAACTCATCATTCCCAACTTACACTGTTAGAATGCCAATGCAGCATTCAGGAAGCTGGTGGCTATTTATATAAGGTCACAACTCATCATTCCCATCTTACACTGTTAGAATGCCAATGCAGCATTCAGGAAGCTGGTGGCTATTTATATAAGGTCACAACTCATCATTCCCATCTTACACTGTTAGAATGCCAATGCAGCATTCAGGAAGCTGTGGCATATTTAATAAGGTCACAACTCATCATTTCCCATGCTTACACTGTTTAAATGCCAATGCATCATTTTCAGGAAGCTGGTGGCTATTTATAAAGGTCAAACCTATCATTCCCATCTTACACTGTTAGAATGCCAATGCAGCATTCAGGAAGCTGGTGCCTATTTATATAAGGTCACAACGACTGAAGAGAGCTCTGAGAGCCTGGACAAAAGATTGTGCAGACAATTAACGAAGAAAATGAGGTCATGCATTCTAAAAGCCATTTTAACTCGAATCCCTTCTTGCCAACGAGCTCGCGCATTTTAAAAGCTACTTAAATACCAATTAGATTTTTGTAGGCCAAACATTTTTTGTTTGTTTGGTGTTGGTTAAAATAAACGCGTGATGAAAACCACACTGTGAAAATAACACATGTTGATTGCTTTCAACCGAAGAATAATTATTTTACCTGTTCTTCGATACCCACTTTTACTTGATCGTTTCCATTGGAAGAACAAAACTTTCAATCCTCACCCTCTCCCTCCTCCTTCCCCTTCTCCTCCTCCTCCTTCTCCTCCTCCTTCTTCTACTTCTTCTTTTTCATCTTCTTCTTCTTCTTCTTCTCATCATCATCATCATCATCATCTTCTTCTTCTTCTTCTTCTTCTTCATCGAACGCACAGACAACAACTATTGTATGTCATATGAGCAAAAACATGCGTTTCTCTGCCGTTAAACACTTCACAAGTCAGGCCCACCGTCTACCCGACTTCAGCCTGTTTTTTCAATCCTTAAAGAAAGACAGACGCAGAGGACCATCCTCAATTCATCCAGTTTTTGCTTCGTTCTCATAACCTGCACCAATCAGGACAGACACCACGACTATTGTTACACAAGCATCATTACCACTGCTCAACATTAATAACAACCACCACCACACAACCCCCACCCCCTTCCTCCTACCCTCACTTTTCCACAAACACGGATCGTGCAAAGCTACGCTCCGTACCAAACCTCACCTGCAGGCCCCTGCAATCAAATCTTTTCATACAACCCCCCCCCCCCCAAACCCGACCACCCACCCCCCTATCCACCGATTCCAGATCAGATACTGTTATCCATTCCCTGCATTCAACGCCCGCTGCTGCCCAATTAGTATGAGCTCTATCTCTGCACCGATAAACAAACACCACACAAAAATCCTCAAGCCTGGGTCCGAGAGAGAGAGCAGAGAGAGACACCCGAGAGAGAGAGAGAATCAGAAGAGAGAATGAGACCGAGAGGAGAAGCAGAGCAAGAGGAGAGTACAGCACGAGACAAGAGACAAGACGAAACGAAGAGGGGAGAGAGAGAGAGAGAGAGAGAAGAGAGAGAGAGAAAGAGAGAGAGAGAGAGAGAGAGAGAGAGAGAGGAGAGAGAGAGAGAGAGAGAGAGAGAGAGAGAGAGAGAGAGGAGAGAGAGAAGAGAGAGAGAGAAGAGAGAGAGAGAGAGAGAGAGAGAGAGAGAGAGAGAGAGAGAGAGAAAGGGAAAACGATAGCGAAGTTCAATATCACAGAGAAGGAAGGACTTGACCAGAGGGTACGGACGCTGCATGGCTTTTCCTCAGCGTGTAGTGCAGGCAGCATGCAATTATTAATTAATCCCTTAATGGTCAGGGAGCCTTGTGCTGGGTTGGGTGGGGGGTGGGATGGTTGGGTGGTGGGGGGGTGGGGTGGGTGGGGTGGGGTGGGGCTGATTGAGTTTCCTGCAGGATGAAGGAAATGACGTGAGGGATATAGATAAGGCTATCATGGCCACGGGGGGGACGGGATAGCTCAGTGGTCGGAGCACTCGCTTTCCCCCAGCCAATGTTAAGCAGCGTCGAGCGTGGTTACCAGTTGGATGGGTGACCGTTTGCGCGCCTTGGCTTCAGTACAGTTCCCCCAGTTCACCCAGCTGTAAATGGGTACCTGCCCTCTTTAGGGTCAGGGAAGGTAAAGCAGCGAGGGAGAGGAGATGGGCGCCACCCTCAATATGCTGGCCCCTAGAGAAGTGAGGTCTCTGACGCCTCGCTCCCCTACGACCTTATAGGTTATGGGACTCCTTTACCTTTACCTATCCTTATCATGGCCACGGGGCCAAACAGCTGGTGAAGAAGAAGTGATGGTGGCCACAGCAGAGTAGGATGTGGGATGTGGGATGGGATGGGATGAGGAGGGGAGAAGGTAGTGGTAGGTGGAGGGGGGTGGGGGTTTGGGTGTTGGGGTGGGGGTTTGGGGGGTGGGGTTAGGGGTAGGGGGTAAGGGGTAATCTTGTCACTTCCACTGTGATCTGTTATGCTGTTGTTGTTGTTGTTTGTTGTTGCTGTTGTTGTTGTCACTGCTGCTGCTTTTTTGTTGTTTTTGTTGTTGCTAGTTGTTGTTGCTGCTACTGTTGTTGTTGCTGTTGTTTTTGTTGTTGTTTTTGTTGTTGCTGATTTTGTTGGTGTTGTCGCTGCTGCTGCTGCTGTTTCCCAGACACTGGCATGTCTCAGGATGGGAAACGGGATAGCCTGGTGGTTAGAGTGAAGCGCTCGTGATCTGCTGACCCGAGTTCGAATCTCGTTCAAGAGGACTTTTCCTCTGGAGTTAACATCAGTGCCGACTCCATTCCCCCCTAAATATGTCCTTTCGATGAGACTATAAACCGAGGTCCCGTGTGCGAACGCACGCAGAACGTCTTGCGCACACGTTTAAACCCGTTCCGCTTGTCGGAAGTGTGTGCATGCACATTGTGTGCCGGTGGGAACGGACGACAAAAGTGACAAAACTGCATACACACGGGGACTGGATGTAAAATTCACACGAGTGCTTATTCCACTATCCTTGAAATAAAAGAATAAAATAAATACATGAATGAATGGATGCTGTCCCTCTCAGCATGCGTGCAACCTGGACACTGTAGGATTCTTAGTGTATATTCTGCGTAGTTCTCCATGTCTTTTTCTTCGGTTTTTTATTTTTGGTTTTCTGCAGTTTTTTCGGTTTTTTGTCCTTCCTAAAGTGTTTTTGTATAAACTGTGTCCTCGTCTGTGGCGTTTTTTTCTTTACATTCGATTTAGCTTTTTCTTTTATGTATGATTGCTGACTAATGTGTCACTGGACCTTAGGTTTTGGGATTGTTTGTCTCCAGTCTATGTCTCTTCTTCTGTCTGTGTGTATTTCTCTCTTTACACTTTTGTCTCTTTGTCATGTCATACATTCAACCATACACACATATTTTATAAACGCACGCGTACTGCGCGCGCACGCACACTACTCACAACACCACACGCACAACGACATTCTATTTTACGTAGGATTACGCTGTGCGTGTGCACACACTTATTTCACAATGTCGTGCACATGTCACAGACGCATTGCCTCACACAGCACTGCTCGACACACACACACACACACACTCAACACACCACACACACACAAAACGCACAAACACACATGCTATACGCAGAATACGCGTGGCGCGTGCACGCACTTATCACACAGTCGTGCACATGACACAGACGCATGCCTCACACAAGCACGTGCATACACACACACACACACACACACACACACATCAACACGACACACGCACGCGCGCAAGCAAACACAACAACAAAGGAAGAAGAGAGTAGAGAGAGAGAGAGAGAGAAGAAGAAGAAGAGAGAGAGAAAGCAGGAGAGAGAGAGAAGAGAGAAGAGAAGAGAGAGAGAGACACTCAGACAGACAGACAGAAGACACGACAGAAAGACATACATACAGACAGAAAGACAGACACGATAGACAGACTAGACAGACAGTGAGATAGAAAGACAGACAATACAACTTTCTCCTTTACATCACAACAACAACAAAACCTGTTAACCCCCCCCCCCGCCCTTCCTCCGCTCCCCCCCCCCCCCCCCCCCCCCGCCCGCTCCTCCCCTCCCCCCCACCCCCCTGCGCAGATCACCCCCCCCCCCCCACCCCACCCGCACCCCTACCACTGTTCTCTGGCCGTTACCATGGCTACCCGTGCCTGCTGTAGGCGTCCTTGTCAGTCATTAAACACCTGCCACTTACATCCAACCAGTCTTGTCTTTTCTTTCTGTGAATGCAGACAAAAACACAGTCATAGGAATCAGATCAATGCAAAAAATGGACACCAAACCAAAAATAAGGAAGCAAAAAAAAAAAAAAAAAAAAAAGTAGACAAAAGCAGACTCGCAAGAGAAGCAGGAAATTAAAATGATATATACTCAGCACACAAGTACCATCTCCCATGTATGTGTGTGCATGTGTGTGTGTATGGATGGATGGATGGGTGGATGGAATGGATGGATTTGGATGGATAGGATATGAAGGAATGTTGTATGTGTAAGTGTGTGTGTATGTTTGTATCTCTCTCTCTCTCTCTCTCTCTCTCTCTCTCTCTCTCTCTCTCTCTATATATATATATATATATATATATATATATATAAACAGCTTGGATAGTCAGTGGTCAGAGCACTCGCTTTCCGAAAGGCAATTTTAAGAAGCATCGAAGCGTAGGTTACCAAGATAATAGGGTGACCCAGTACAGTCCCCCAGTTCAACCATCAAGTAAATCGGGTACTTCCTCTATAGGGTGGCCAGAAAGGTAAAGCAGCAAGGGAGAGGAGATGGGCGCCGCCCTCAATATGCTGGCTCCTAGAGAAGTTGAGGTCTCTGATGCTTCACTCCCCTTCGACCACATAGGTTAAAGGACACCTTTAACTTTTACCTTTATATATTATGCGCGCGCGCGTGTGTGTGTGTGTATGTGTGTGCGTGAGAGCATGCATGTGTGTTTGCGTTTGAGCGCGCATGCGCGCGCGCGCATGCGCGCGCGCGCGTATGTGTGTGTGTGTGTGTGTGCGCGCGCGCGCGCCTCTGCGCGGTAAACTAAGTCAAACAATCCTAATGTTGAATCAAACAAGAGGCCAAACAAAAAAGATTGATAGTTTAACTCGAAACCAAACAAGGAAATGAAGTAAAAGCCTTGAATGTTGAACAAACACTGAGAAAATATGAAGAATAACAGACATAATGCAATAAAAGTTAATTAATGAGTAGAAAAAATAATAGAAAGACGACCTGGTGTTTTTGGTTTGCTGCCCAAAACAAGGTTTACTTTTTAATTTGGCAAAACATGTGACCACACACACACACACCACACACACACACACACACACACTGATATGCTAAGTTCACCAAAAATGGGTAACCATTGAAATCACACGAACAACGTTGACCAGAGCAGAATGACCACAAACTATAACTGCCAAGTCCAGTAAACTGGATAATATGCTAGCATTTATGTCTAATCGTCGGATCCGTGGTCTAGAGGCAACGTACTTGCCTAGGGAGCGAAAAGTCCGAGTCGGAAGTGTGCGGTGGTTTGATCCCCGTTTGGGCCCGAAACTGACCCCCCCCCCCCCCCCCCCCCCCCCCCTTGCCCATTCATTAGACCATGAGTGGTGATCTGGATGTTAGTCTTTCGGATGAGACGATGAACCGAGTTCCCGTGTGTTATACATAATTACTTAGCGCACGTTAAAGAACCCACAGCAACAAGGCAGTTGTCCCTGGATACATTATGTAGATAAAAAGCCACTCTAATAGCGAAACAAATACAGTTACAGACAGGAAAAGAAAACAATGATGGGTGGCGCTGCTCTTGTGGCGACGCACTCTCACAGGGGAGAGCAGCCCGAATTTCATGCAGATAAACCTGCCGCGATTTAAAGTGGTATAAAATAAAATAAAAAAGACATAAATAAAAACTAACCTTTCGTATAAATGGAAAGAAACTTTTTTGGTCTTATTCTCTTCTCTTCTTTCTAAACACTATGAGAAGTCGTTCGGGAATAGCACTTACTTTGTTCAAGCAGTGTCTCCTGGGCAAATCGAGCCTGGTTGATCCTATCACTCTTCCCGTCTCGAAGGCTTGCATGCTGGATGTGTTTTGTATTTCACTAACATCCTACACACTGGGATACCTTACAAAAGTCATTAACGCGCAATTTCCATCCTCTGCATGAGTATTAACACGGAGGGAATGTCACAATTTATGTTATTATTTATTTAATTTAAATTTGTGGCATGTCTGCGCTTAAAGCTGAGCTGGAAGGTCGTAAAAACCGATACTCGGAATTCTATCAGACGCCGCTGCCCAGAATTCGTGGATCCAGGAGATTAAATTCAAGCGCTCTCTTCCACTAAAGTTCAATCCGACTAAAAGCTGGAAAATGACCGTAGCAGTAGCTAGCATTGTGGTCTGGGGTTAAGAGAGAGGGAGAGAGAGAGAGATGGAGAGAGAGAGGAGAGAGAGAGAGAGAGAGAGAGAGAGAGAGAGAGAGAGAGAGAGAGTGAGAGTGAGAGTGAGAGAGAGGAGAATGAATGAATGAATGAATGCCATGGATGGATGGATGGATGGATGAATGGATGGATGAATGGATGGATGGATGAATGAATGAACATTTTTATTGAGGGAAATGAATAAGCACAATTGTGGCTTTTTCTTTATCCAGCCCTCAGTCAAAACATTAAGTAAATCAATCAATCAATCAATCAATAATTCAACTAAACATACAATAAAGAAAAGTCTAAAGAATTAGGTGATATGTAAACATGCATAAACAAACAGTATAGAGACAGTTGTATACTCAGGAGAGATATAAGATAGGACAGAGAGAGAGAGAGAGAGAGAGAGAGAGAGAGAGAGAGAGAGAGAGAGAGAGAGTCTGCACTGTCCACTTTAAACCGATTATGGAACTTGGACAACCAGACCCAAGATGGCTCACAGATACGGTTGAAAGCGACAGACAGATAGAAAGAAACAGAGGAAAGGGACGGTTTGCAAACAGTGACCATTCTGAATTAAGGGCGGAAGAGAAACGGCCATCAGACCTTTAATCACAAAAAGGGAGGACAACCAAGACATCTGCAACAGAGAGCGAAGGATTAACGAAGCCACTGACTTGCTGAAGGGCTTTTAGCAGAGTAACACCACCAGAACCGTGAAGGGGATTAACCGGTATTGACAGACAACAGAAGGACGCGGGGTGTCTCTCCTCTTCGTTGTAGTCCGGATGGATCAGTAAGTGGACAATGACACAGACCAGGTTTTCTGAGGAAGTAGGTAGAAGCCTTCAGCATTATCGATTTGAAAAAACGAAGCTGTAAATCGTGGCTGTTTATCCCGTGTCTCAATTCTACCACTTCATGTTGAATGTTTTGTGCTGAGGAAATTGATGATAGCTCGTTTTCGTGTCGTCTTTCTCACGTTTTTTATAAGAGGTTAGACAAAGTCTTTATGAAGACCAATATTTTGACCTACGTAGAATTTCCCCAGACAAATTTCACATCAACAATACCTATCAAGGAAACTGTTGATTTAATAAGACACGATTTTCATAACACGTACAAGAGATATCATAGACAAAAATATACAATAATAATAATATGCTGTTAGTAAATATCATGTTCAAAAGATATCGTAGAAAAAATTATACAGAAATAATAATGCTATAAGTAAACATGATGTACGACAAAATATCGAACGAAAATGCACAAAAAGCAACACACTGTTCGTGAGTATGCTTTATTTTACAGATCAAATTGTCTCATAATAATGTTGGGTGGCACGTTATGTCAGAAAATGGGCTGTTGCTAGATCAAACAGATGTCAAAAAAGACTGGCGAGGTTCGCGATGACAGTATTGCAGAAATTGCTGAAAACAGAAGCCTGTATTGATCTGTACAATTCTCCGCTCCTCAACTGTTTGCCTATAGACAGGGCTAGGGCTTTTTCAGTTGAAATAGTTTTCTCGATAATGATGCTGATTTGAGAGGAAAATGATTCCTTGATAACTATTCCAAGGACGTGAAGATTATCCGCTTTGCAACGTTCATTGCCCAATTCATGGTGTTTGTATATTGGGTGGTAGTATTTATGAAGGAACTGTCCAATAGAGATAAAAAGACCATCACTTCAAACTAGAGATGGCAGAATTCATGATTTCCGTGTGCACCATTGTTTGTTTTTAAATTGAATATTGTGGTAAAGTCAATGACCTATGTCTGTCTGTCTATCTATCTATCTATCTATCTATCTATCTATCTATCTATCTATCTATCTATCTATCTATCTATCTATCTATCTATCTATCTATCTGTCTGTCTGTCTATCTATCTATCTGTCTGTCTGTTTGTCTGTCTCTCTGTCTGTCTCTCTATCTGTCTCTCTATCTGTCTTTTTATCTATTTATCTATTTATCTATCTATCTATATGTCTATCTGTCTATCTATCTATCTATATATCCATCTATTTATCTGTCTATCGATCTATCTGTCTATGTATCTATCTATCTGCCTTTCTATCTATCTATCTATCTATCTATCTATCTACCTATTTATCTATCTATCTATCTATCTATCTATCTGTCTGTCTGTCTGTTTATCTATTATCTATCTATCTATCTATCTATGGTGTACTGTTTGTTTAAAATAACGCAAGAAAATGCAGTCATATACTAGGGTTCCCTCGACTCAAATTCTCACTATGCACCTGTACTGTTTTGTTAGATATTACCTTCAGTTAGACTTTCGACTTCTGAAGGAACGCATAATTATCAGAAAAAAAGGAGAAGGAGGTAGAAGAAGAAGGAGAAGGAGATAGAAGAAGAAGGAGGAGGAGAAGAAGAAGAAGAAGAAGAAGAAGAAGAAGAAGAAGAAGAAGAAGAAGAAGAAGAAGAAGAAGAAGAAAAGAACAAGAACAAGAACAAGAACAAGAAGAATCAAGAAGAAGAAGAAGAAGAAGAAGCAAAAAGAAGAAGAAAGCACTCGTTCAACAAAATTGCTTTTAGATGACTTCAGTCAGGTTGATTGTTCTCTCACTCCCAGAAAATAATAAAACAAACAAAGCATGACCTCTAGAATCTGACAAGACGGAGGTCCCCCTATAACTTGAACAGACAACCCTTCCCTGAATGGGAGATGTCTTTCCTGAACAGATGCATTAGCCCATCAGACGGACGACACTCAGCTTAGCGTGCCTCTTCTGGATCTAGCTAGCCAAGGTTACCCCTGTCCTCCGCATCAACAGCTCAACGACCAGGGAACATCGGATGAGACCTTCGGATGAGACTATAAACCGAGGCCCCGTGTGCGAACGCATGCAGAACATCTTGCGCATAGGTTAAATCCTGTTCCGCTGTTCGAAAGAGTAGGCCATTGTGTGCCGGTGGGAACAGATGACAAAATTAAAAAACCGCATACACACGCATTAAAAAAAAAGCGCTTTGATTTGTAGCTTTACAAGATTCAGCGCTGTATAAATTCCATACATTATTATTATTATTAACATCTGGGCAGTTAGACAACCTCTCTCCAGCTGCAATGAATGACACTTGGGTTCACGCTTTGGGGTCAGGGTAGTATAATCAGTCTTCACTGGGGGAAATGGCAGTTAGACAACCCTTTTCCCCATATTTTCTACTTTCGTTTTTAACTTATTCTTTTATTTCGAGGATAATGGAATAAAAGCAATTATATGGTGTTTTTTTACACCCAGTTCCCGTTTGTATGCAGTTGTGTAAGTCTCGTCATTTGTTCCCACAAGCATATAATGGCCTACTTTTCCGAAAAGCGGAACGGGTTTTAACGTGTGCGCAAGACGTTCTGTGTTGGTCCACGCACTAGACCTCGGTTTATAGTCTCATCCGAAGAACTTTTGGGGAGAGTGGAGTCGGCACTGATATTAACTCCAGAGGAAAAATCCTCTTTAACGAGATTCGAACCCTCTGGAATGAATGACACTCATGTTTGATGTGTTTGGCCCAGGATGTATGAACAATCTTGACTGGGAGAAATTGTAGTTAGACAACCTTTCTCAAGCTGGAACAAATGACATTCGGAGCGCATGTTTTTGGCTTGGGTGGATGGTCAGTCTTGACAAGGAGAAATGGCAGTTAAACAACCTTTTCTCCATAGCTGGAGTGAATGACACTTAAGAGCGCGTGTTTCTGGCCATCATCATTGAAGCCTCTGACTTAAGCAGGGGTCAACTGTTAAGGGACGACCTTCTTTATCAACAGGCCAAGTGGAAAGTAGAGTGCGTGGGTTTTTATCAATCCGATGAATGGACGGCCGGGAGAAGGCTGGTCTGGCCTTGGTCTTGTGACAGATGAGGTGTCTGGAAGCCTTGTGGGAGTGTATGGGGAAGAGGACATCTTGTGATAAACTGACAGACAGACTCTTGGGGGACAAAGGTGACAATGAATCGGCGATGTTCCTTTACGTGGTGGAAGCTGAGGTTGAGGCGAGGATGTGGCGATACATATATGGATGAGGTTCTTTTTTTCTATGGTGAAACAGATTAGGGCAGAGGGATAGCATTTTGTTCTTTTAAAGTTTTGTTGGCTTTCAGATTGTTATGTCCCGATCTTTGCTTTGATAGTCGTCGTCGATGTGGAACGCTCAGACAGCAACTATTGTTGTTTGTCATATGAGCGAAAATGCGTTGAGCTGCCATTAAGTGCCTGACAGGACCTGGGGTCCAGGTCCTAGAGAAGAGCAGCCTGCCCAGCATCGAAAGCCTACTGATCAAGTACCAGCTACGCTGGACAGGACACGTTGTCCGAATGACAGACAGCAGGATCCCAAGGATGCTATTGTATGGCCAGCTGAAGGAAGGCCTCCGAAAACTTGGAAGACCCTACAAGCGCTTTAAGGACACCTTGAAGACAAACCTTAAAGCCTGTGACATAGACATCGCTACCTGGGAAACTGATGCCCTTGATCGTTCTCGCTGGAGGATGCTGTGCTACAGTGGCATAAAGACGTTTGAAAACAAGAGAGCGCTGGCCATTAAGGAGAAGCGTGAGCGAAGGAAGCAGGGCTCAACTTCTGGAGACGTTTTCCCTTGCAACACCTGTGGTAAGTGCTGTGCATCCAGAATCGGCCTCTTCTCTCATATGAGGATACATTCTGACAGATAAGCCTGCCTGCCTACTCATCCGTCGATCCGACGGGAGACTCCATCAAGTGCCTGACAACTCAGGCCCAGCACAGTGGACTTTGGCATGACTTTGATAGAAAGTAGGGTACTTTGTCGAGGTCTTTTAACTGAATTATTGTAGTTCCCTGAGATCATCTGTCATTCTTATTAATATTCTTTTATAGTGGGGGAAACTAATAGCGTTTTCAGGAAAGCAATAGCTTACAATTGCATTAAATGTAAAAAAAACAGAAAAAAAAAGAAAAGCAGAATGATTGAAGCGAGCAATCACTCCAGGAAGGGACGCTTTTATCTAGAGCACAATGAAAATGAAGGCCACTGGCAATGTCCGAGCTTTGCTGGAAAAAAGAGTACACTCACCCCCCCCAAAAAAAGGAGTCCCATAACCTATAAGGTCGTAGGGGAGCGAGGCGTCAGAGACCTCACTTCTCTAGGGGCCAGCATATTGAGGGCGGCGCCCATCTCCTCTCCCTCGCTGCTTTACCTTCACTGACCCTAAAGAGGACAGGTACCCATTTACAGCTGGGTTAACCAAAAAAAAAGAAAAAAAAAGAAAAGCAGAATGATTGAAGCGAGCAATCACTCCAGGAAGGGACGCTTTTATCTAGAGCACAATGAAAATGAAGGCCACTGGCAATGTCCGACTTCAAGGTGTCCTTGAAACGCTTGTAGGTCTTCCAAGTTTTCGGAGGCCTTCCTTCAGCTGGCCATACAATAGCATCCTTGGGATCCTGCTGTCTGTCATTCGGACAATGTGTCCTGTCCAGTGTAGCTGGTACTTGATCAGTAGGCTTTCGATACTGGGCAGGACGATTCTGGATGCACAGCACTTATCACAGGTGTTGCAAGGGAAAACGTCTCCAGAAGTTGAGCCCTGCTTCCTTCCTTATGGGGACGGGATAGCTCAGTGGTCGGAGCACTCGCTTTCCCCCAGCCAAGTTAAGCAGCGTCGAGCATGGTTACCAGTTGGATGGGTGACCGTTTGCGCACCTTGGCTTCAGTACAGTTCCCCCAGTTCACCCAGCTGTAAATGGGTACCTGTCCTCTTTAGGGTCAGGGAAGGTAAAGCAGCGAGGGAGAGGAGATGGGCGCCGCCCTCAATATGCTGGCCCCTAGAGAAGTGAGGTCTCTGACGCCTCGCTCCCCTACGACCTTATAGGTTATGGGACTCCTTTACCTCCTTTTACCTAATCACTCCAGACAGACAGACAAATAAACAGAAAAAAGCAGACAAAAAATTCAAAGAAACGTCAATGACCAAATATTTTTAATGAAGATTGAAAACCAGTGATGAAACCACATTCAGCATTGTTCCAAATCGAGCAAAACAAACAAACAAACAAACGAACAGAAAATACCAGGCTCCATTTTTTTTGGGGGGGTGAGTGTACTCTTTTTTCCAGCAAAGCTCGACATTGCCAGTGGCCTTCATTTTCATTGTGTTCTAGATAAAACTCTCACTGGGCGGTGTTAGGGCAGCTTTGGTGGATCCACGCTTCTTTTTTGACTCACGGTGTGATTAAAATACTTAAGTTAAAACAGAAGAGTATGGATTATATAATTTGTATTTGGTTCCTCGGGTAGAGTTTCGAGGTTCATCAATTTTGAGATGTTCACGCATGCAACAGTTTTTGTTCACCATTAAGGTAGCTGCATTCCGCATGCATTTCGTTTCAAACAATCTTTTTCTTTTTGTTCTCTCTTATTATTGCAATTATATGATAAATCTAAGAAACAACAAAATCACAAGAAATATTATGATGATGTACAGATGTAAGTTTATCTGCCGACACATCGTTTAAATTATACATGAAGTGTAGAGGCACAATTGTTACATAGCTTACTTCTAATAACCAAGAGTTCTATACACAATTAATCAGTTGGGGATTTTTTGCTGAATGAGTAGCTAAAACGATGTACAGCTTCTTATGTCCCACAGTTTTAAACAAGCACATATCCTTCATTGGCATGGAATAAAAAAAGAAACAGATAGGTAGACGAGCAGTGTTTCCATCATTCATATTGTCAAAGATGCTTTCGTTTTGTTCTATCATTATATACAACACCGTGCGAAAAGAACACAATCCAGGATTAAACAACTCAACTACCCAACCCTACACACACACGCACACGCACACACGCACGGAAGCGCGCGCACACACAGAGACATATATACACATACACGCACATGCACACACACACTGCGCGAACAAACGCATGTCTACGTATCTGTCATGTGTCTTTAAACACACAATACTCAAATGCATTTCAAGTACATATGTACAGCTATATTCTTTCTTGCTCAAAACCATACCTAAGAAACCCAAACTAAAAATCTAAGGCAGCGATTAAACAGGGAATACGACGTAAGCAAAAACAAATACACAGACAGAGAGTCGGACAAACAGACAGAAAAACAAACAGACAGAGAGACAAATAGAAACATCTCAAGGAAACTGCTGTAACTGAACTTTTCAATGGAGGAGTTAAAAGAAGAATCCTAAAAAAAAACCAACCCCCAAAACTACGATGCCCCATTATCGTATGCATGCTGAAGAAGAAGAAGAAGAAGAAGAAGAAAACAACAAAGGACTTCATTTCAGGCAAAGTGTGTTCTTTTACGGGGCAAGCTCGCACATTCACAGTGGTCCTTGCCCCCCCCCCCCCCCCCCTCCATTGTTCTTCTGATGAATTTCTTACCCAACGGTGCTGTTAAGATTTTGCACCATCCCTCTTCTCTTTGAGCTCCCAGACTGATTCAGTTTAAGTCCTAGATTTTAGAGAGTGGAGCAGTGAACGTTATGTTTGTTCAATTTTCGTTCGCTTTTGGCATTATCTTAACTTGGTGCATTTTCTCAAGATAAATTATAAACAAGAAACAAACTGAAAAATAAATCTCACATTGAGAAAAATTACCAAGAAGCATTTTAAAGAAAAGTACAAGGTAGTGTAAAAAAAAAAAAGAAATAATGCAGTGTGCGCATGCTGCGGATGTGTAGCGCAGTATGCAATCATTTTCTTCTAATAACCAAGGTTTGGCACAGAATTTTGATAACAATTACAGAGACAGAGAGACAGACAGACACACAGAGACAGACAGGCAGACCGACAGGCAGGCAGGCATACAGAAACAGACAGACAGACAGACTGACAGAGACAGAGAGAGACAGGCAGGGAGGTATACAGACACAGACAGACAGACTGACAGAGACAGACAGACAAAGATCGCATAAACTATCATAACAACCAAAATGTACACACGCACACACACACACACACACACACACTCACACGCACACGTGTATTATTCTCTCACATCCTAAAAACGATTATTTTCCATTAAAGGTTACAAACAAATAGATAAATAGATAGATCCATAGATAGATAGATCGATCGATCGATAGAGATAGACAGATATACAGATAGAAAGTTAGAGATAGAGAGATAGATAGAGAGACATATAGATGAATGGATAGATAGATGACCAGATGGACAGATGGATAGATAGACTGACCTATAGACAGATAGATAGATAGATAGATAAATAGATAGATAGACAGAAATACAGACAGACAGATAAGATAGACAGACAGATAGATAGATACTAGATAGATAGATAGCTAGATAGATGGATGATAGATAGATAATAGATAGATGGATAGATAGATAGATCTTCTTCTTCTTAAAGTGTCCGGTCTGGTCCTGCAGACATCGACGATCATGGACTCTCCATTCTTCCCTGTTCTCGGTCCCTCTCATGAGCTCATTGTTGGTGCCCTCTTTATTTGTTGCGAATTTGTTTAAGCTGTCTGTGAATTTTGTGCGTTGTCTTCCTCTGCTCTTGTTTCCACAGATTTTGCCACTCCATAACAGTTTCTCTAGTCCGCCAGCCCTGATTATATGGCCGAAAAATTTGAGCTGTCTTTCTCTGATGGTGTTGAGAAGGGATCTCTTGTACCCAGCCATTTCCATTACTTCTGCATTAGTTTTTCTTTTTGTCCATGAGATTTTCATGATTCTCCGGATGAACCACATTTCCACTGCTTCTAGTCGCTGTTCTGTGTCCTTGGCTAGGGTCCAGCACTCACATCCGTACAGAAGAATGGACCATACGTAGGCTCTCAAAACATGGATCTTTGTCTTGAGGCTTATCTTACAGTTGGTAAAAATGCATTTCATGTTGTTAAAAGTTGCCTTAGATTGACCGATTCTCTTCTTGATTTCTGTGTCACACTTGCCGTCCGGGGATATAGTACAACCAAGGTATTTAAAGGTGTTTACTTGTCTGATTCTCTCTCCTTTACAGGCTATGTTGCATTGTGGTATAACAGCTTTTTTCGAGATCACCATGCATTCTGTCTTCTTTGCATTGAGCTGTAATCCTTTCTTTTCGCTTTCGTCTGTTACTGTTGTTAAAATCTTTTGCAGTTTTTCTTCAGAGTCGGCGATAAGGACTGTGTCATCTGCATATCTCAGGTTGTTGATGTTGTGGCCACCTACACTAATTCCCTCATGATTCTCAATATTTCGTAGAATTATTTCACTATATACATTAAATAAATCAGGCCAGAACACGCAGCCCTGCCTCACACCCCTGCAGATTGGTCTATATTGACTGATGTCATTGTCGACTCTAATGGCTGCCTCCTGTTCCCAATATATGTTTCTGAGGATTCGAAGATCTTTCCCGTCGATGTATAGCCCTGCCAGAATATCAAACAAGTCGGAGTGTCGTACTTTGTTGAACGCTTTTGAGTAGTCAGTGAAGCAGAGGTACAGGTCTTTCTGGATAGATAGATAGATAATAGATAGTTAGATAATAGATAGATGGATAGATAGATGGATAGATAGACAGACAGACAGACAGACAGGTAGGTAGATAGATAGATAGATAGATAGATAGATAGATAGATAGATAGACGCTCACTCGCTCCCTCCCTTTTAAAAGGAACACCACATCTTCCTCGCAAAGATCTGAAGTACAGACAAAGACCTACAGCCTAAGTTTTGTATGCCCTCCCTACTCCAGTATGTCAGTATGCAAACCTGGTCCTGCCTCCCTTTCCCCACACGCATCAATAATGCAATGACTGGTGATCTTTCTGCAGAGAAGATGGCTAGCTAGTAGTCAGGGAGACAGACAGATAGACAGCTTGGCCTGTCTCTTGGTACTAGGCCTAGCTTGGGAGAAAAGACATGCAGAAGGCAAACGTCTAGGTGGGAGTGAGTGATAAGTGAGTGGACCTACTTTCCTTTTTTTTGGGTCAGGGGTGGGCGAATGAATGAGTTAGCCAGCCATCTTCTGAAAAATCTGGTTGCAGAATCGTCTGTGGTGCCCCCACGGTCTTCGGGATAGGTGAAGGTGGAGGGGTGAATGCTAAGTGGACTCTACCTCTTTTCTTGCACACAAAAGGGAGTGGCAAGGGTGAAGTGCATGGTGTCATCCATGTTGAAATGGAAAGCATCCCAGACTCGCTTGTCTTTGAGTACAGGACAGATTGCATTAAATGTGAATGAGGTTTTAGAGCTACGTGGAAGTAGACAAGAGTTTTGTGAGAAACTGTCAAGCGCTTGAGTAAAAAATATATAACATGTTCCCCTGTGGGGATAACAAGGGGTGCAGTGGGGGGGGGGGGGGGGGGGCGGGTTGTCTGTCAGTATAAATAGCATCCCCAGCGTCTAAAAATTCTGTGCTAAGAATTCCATCTTTTCTGTTCTCAACTTGGTTTCTGCCTTGTCCTTTTTCTTCCTGTCACTTCTTTCTTGCCTGTTTTCTGTCTTCTTTGTCCATTTTCCTGCCTTTTATTCGGAAAGGTTTAAGACATAATTCTTTCCCACACCGAAGTTGGATGTGCTGGGCCTGACTTGACAGGCGCTTAATGGCAGCGCAGCACATTTTCGTTCATATCACAGACAACAATAGTTGCTGTCTGAGTATTTGACAAAAGGAGAAGTAAAAGAAGTAAAACATACGATAAACTGATGTTGGTTTTTATTCTGCTGTTAGGTTAAGGCTTGGACGAAAACTTGGAAAATAAAGGAAAAGGTATGGTTTGATGGTAGGTAGAAGGGTAATGTTGTTTCATAGAGTTAATTTATCTGACACCTTGTGATTTACATATCTTTGCTATCATAGAAAAAAGTGTTTGGTCCAGATTCTTTGGCCTAGTATGGAGTCTGAGAAGATCAACTGTCACTCTTTTATGAGGTTTTTTTAATGGCAGAATTTCAGAAAATAAATCAATGATATGGGTTTTCTTGATATGATGCCCTTGATTAGATGGGATTTCAGATAATAAATCAATGACATGGGTTTTCTTGATATGATGCCCTTTGAATTCAAAGTTGTTGATTTCTGTTCACCTCTATAGAAGCTGTTATGTCTGATATTCAGTCATTGTGGATAGCTGAAAAAGACTATTAGGCCTTAAGTTTATGTTTGTAGCTGACAATGATTATTAGGCCTTGAGTTTATGTACTCATTTGATAAAGACTACAAGGCCTTAAGTCTATGAACGTAGCTGACAAAGATTTTCATACCTTAACTTTATGTACATAACTGACAAAGACTATTAGGCTTTAAGTTTATGGACGTAGCTGACAAAGACTATTAGGCCTCCAGTTCATTTATGTATGTTCAGGATCACTTTTGATGTTCTCAGTCTTTTGATCATTTTGTGCTTTTTTCTCACCACGTATGCCATTCAGTGTCACGCGTGCATATACATGCACACGTTTTGAGCACACTACCTTTATATTTACTGCAATTATCTGCATTTCATAAGAATACAAACTATATACAGAAAACGCACAACTGGTTTTAAACGGACAATAACAAACAAGCACAAACAAAATGATTAAGCAGAGAAATAGAAGCGATTAAACAAACTGTAAATCTGAATACTTTATTGCTGAGTGGGGAAAAAAATTAAAATCTTTAAACCCCCTTGACCTTTATCTGGTGCCAAGCAAGAGACAAGACTGCAATTTCAGCCACATTGTATTCTTTCTTTTATGAGCTAGTTCACACTTTCACAGAAGCCTTCACTCCTATTGTCCTTCAGATGAAAAACTCCCTGGCGGTGTTGTGGAATCTTGGCACCCACTTGTGTTTTGACCATGGCTTTAATAAAAAAATAAAAGGGTTGGACTTGTATGTTTTTTTTTAATTTTTCTCCATATTTTTTTCTCTACTTTGGGAATTTGTCGATAACAGGATTTTTTATTCAATTATTCCATGCCCTTTTTCGTTGTTTTTGTACATTGTAGATTGAAAGTTTTTTTGTTTTTTTTTCATTGTCTCCTGCTTATTTTCTTTACTGTTGGACATTGTAGATTTACATTGCTCACATAAATTCTTTTTCTTTGCTATTGGACATTGTAAGTTACATTTTTTTTATTTTATCTCCCCACTGTTTTTATTTACAGTTTGAAATTGTAGATAACATTAATTTTTCATTCAATTTTCCCCTATTCTTTTTCTTTATTTTTTGTTATGTAGTTTTACCTTTTTTTATAAAAAATTTCCCCTAACTCTTTATTTTTCCCTCTTTTTGGCCCACATGGCTTTATTGCACTCCCCAAAAGGGGCAATAGTGCAGTTGTGGTGCAGGGTTTTAGAGAGAATGGTGGATCAGTTTTTAGGAAATAAACACCTGCTGAAAATGGGAAGGTGGGTTCATCTTCCTTCATGCCCCAACTTTACCCTATCGCTAGATCGACTGGCAGTCTGAGTGTTAGTCTTTTGTGTGAGACAATAAATCGAGGTCCTCTGTGCAACAAGTATTAAGCGCATGTGAAAGAACCTTCAGCAACAATAGTGTTGTCTCTCAAAAAAAATTCTAAAGAAAAAGAGCCAATCCCATAGGGAAACGAAATAATTCATTTGCATACAGAAAATTTTTTTAAAAAGGGGCGACGCTAATCTTGTGGCGACGGGTTCTTACAATAAATAGTAGCTCCGATTTCTTGTAGAAAAATCTGCAGTGACTGAAAATATTTCTTTTTAAATGTAATACAATAATTATAGGCTCGAATATATTATGTTATGAGATATTAAATATAGTTGCTAAGTGGATGGTTAAAAATGTGCATAGGTCCTCTTTCCCGCTGGTTGGATACGAGTGTTAACGGTATGTGGTGAAAAGGTTAAACAGAGAGATAGATGTACATTCCATTCATGATCTTGACCTTTTGGAGATTTTATGATCTCTAGTTCAAGCTCATATTAAGTCTGGTGTACTGAAAGCAGTGTAGCAGTGTTACTTGAGTTTTCAATCACTGCGTATTGGATATATCTTCTACCAATTGGTTTTGTGTTAAAGCTACTTATTCTTAAGGCGTGACAAAGGAGGCAGTAAGGAACTGGTGTTGTCTTCCCATCGTTTTCTCCGTCTTCCTCTTCGTCTCCCTCCTTGTGCTGTTCCCTGTAGGGCAGTCTTGGCCAGTACAGATGTCCCTGTGACGTGCCCGTGCCACTTCGATTTGCGTTATTTCATTAAAGTCGGGAGCTCTTCATACTGCCCTATGGCCTTTTCAATTCTGGTTTTCACTTCCTTGCTGGTAATGTGATCTCTGTTTGAAACTCTAAGGAGTTTGCAAAAGCATCTTAATTCTCACCTCCATTGCCTGTATCCTTATTTCAATGTCTTCTGTTATGGTCCACGTTTGACATACGTACAAAAAATGTGGACATGACCAGGGAACGCATCAGTCTGATCTTGGAGCTGATGGCGATATTCTTAAAGTTTTGGAGGATTTTTAGCTTGTCGTTGCGGCTGTGGTTCGGTCTATCCAGGAAAAAACTTCAGATTTTTATACTTCATCCAATGCCACAGCTCCCAACTATTTAAAACTATAAACGGTCTCAATGTTCTTATTGTCTATGATTTTATTTTTGTGCAAAACCATATTTGGTAGAATGCGTAGTGCCTGGTCTTCTGTGCTTGTAATGCTGCGGGAGATCTTCCCGCTGGCCTCAGCCGACACATTCCGACTTCAGGGCCGTTCATTGGAAAGTTTATCAGAAACAATTTTCAGATTTGCATGAAAAAGACAGAAGAAATGGGCTGGGTAGGTAGTGGGCACGAGAAGGAGAGGATAGAGAGGTAGGAGAAAGACAGAAACAAAGGGGAAGAAAGAAAAAAGGGGGAAATTTCTAGCACAGAACTTCCAGAAGGTGGGAATGTTATTTATACTGAAAGAGACCCCAGCATTCCCACGGGGGTGATGTCTATAATGATGTCACTGATGATGCGATTGACTGTACTTGTCATTAACGGAATATATTTGTCATCGACGCTATATACATGTTTCGAAAATAAGTGAAAACCTTTGCTATGTTCCGTAAGATGAAGTGTGTACACTGCGTATCTAAATCGCCTACATTTTTTTTTCCACGAGCAAGATTACTTCGATGTTTGAAGTGACCCTACACACAATGACAGAATCACCGAAGAAGCTACGAGAGGTATATTTTTTTGCTCGGGTGGTAGCCAAGTTTGCTTGGACACAGCGAAACTTGATTGCGTTCCGCGTTGAAGTTTTCAATACAAGGCTGGGGTAATTGAAAGTGTACAAAAAACTCCAGAATGGGAGGGACGGCTGCCGTGAAAACAGGAGGGTCAGTTTCTCTCTGTGTGTCCGTAAGGTATATTGGCGTTCTTGTCTGCCACCAAGCCAAATCCCCACACGTCTCCGTCTCTCTCTACCTACACATACACACACGCGCACGCACGCACGCACGCACGTACACACGCAAGTACGCGTGCGCACACACACACACACACACACACACGTGGCATGTACGCTTGCACGTACCCACCCACAGAGAGAGACAGAGACAGAGAGAGAGAGAGAGAGAGAGAGGTGTGGTGTGGTGTGATGCGATGTGTCTTGTGGTGTGGTGCGGTGTGATGTATACCACGTTCAACCTCGACACATATTTCGTGGGTGAAATTTGGGCTACTCCTCTTTGGGGAGAGCACGTCACCACAAGAGCAGCGCCACCCATTTTTTGTTGTTGTTCTTTTAAAATGTTCCTGCATGGGAGCGTATTTGTTTCTCTACGACAACGGTGGTTTTATTCTACACATGATGTTGCTGAGGACTTAACTTTCATGTTGCTTTGGGTTGTTTTACATGCGCTAAATGTGTGTTGTACACGAGGCCTCAGTTTATCGGTTCACACACACAGAGTAGATCTCTCTCTCACATATTCAGTCTCCTATTTTAGGGTCGTCTGGTATCACTTAAAGTGGAAAGACGTTAAAATTGAAGACTTACTTACCTACTTTATCGGTCCATCCTTAAGACTACGCCTATGGTGACAATAATAATGATAATGAGAAGCAGACTACATTGTTCTGCCTGGTATAAGTTATCTTCTTCTTCGTCAAACACTCAGACAGTAACTACTTTCGTTTTTCATATACGCGAAAATACGTTCCGCTGCTTTTAAGCGCCTGACAAGTCAGGCCCAGCGCATCCGACTTAGGCATGGGTATAAGTTATGAATAGCCTACTTCCATTCTGACCAAAATAGTTGTCCTGTAAAGGTGCATGGCTTTTGTCGAGTGAACGGTATATCAGACTACTTGTTCTGGAGTGTCTTGACAGATGATATTTTTTCTGAAAGAGTTGTGGAGCTGCAAGTGTAAGGCAGCTCTCCCTTGATCAAGTGTGGGGACGTCAGGGAGCCGAGGAGATGAATTGATACCTCTCTCCCGTGTGGTGAATATCCAGTCTAAGGGAAGAGGTTGAGGCGATAAAAGGGATAACTTTCCTTCGTGTATGTTTAAAATAAAAAATTGGTGTGTGGACAGAAAAGGGATGGTGTCTTACCAAGTTTGGTCAGTTTACACAGACTGTGGTATATCGATGTTTTTGCGGGCTGAGTTTTGGTTGAGGCAATAAAAGGGATAACTTTCCTTCGTGTATGTTAAAATAAAAGATTGGAGTGTTGACAAAAAAGGGATGGTGTCTTGCCAAGTTTGGTCAGTTTACACAGACTGTGGTATATCGATATTTTTGCGGGCTGAGTTTTGGACCAAGGAACGATTTTGTGATAGATTAGATTTTGACCTTACCTGGATCATCTGTCACTGTCCACGGATTTGATTTTTTACTGGCAGGAGAACAAAGTTTTTGCATTGTGCCAGGTATGCTTGTCTGTACTTTCTTCACCTACCTCTTTCTTACTTTAAATACTTGAAATAAATCTTGAATCTTGAAAATCTTGAATACCGAACCTTGAAACAGATAACAAAAGAAAGAGCACAACAACAGAGCAACAACTCGAAAAGGCAGAAGAAACCATTTAAGGAAGCTGTCACGACAAAATATTCCAACAATAACAAACAAGCAAAAAGACTCTTGAAGCCACGTTCACCATTACTATGCAGGGAACAAACAAAAAAACCGAAAAAATCCCACCAGGCTTCATTTCCAGGCTAATTGTGTTCTTTTACGAGAAATCTCACACATTCACAGTGGCCTGTATTCCCTCCCCATTGTCTTCCAGAAGAAAAGCTGGTGTTGTAAAAAAAAAAAGACTGCGTGGTTCCTACTTCTGTTTTGGCCCAGGGGTAATCTTAACGCTACAATTTCTACCTTGGGGATAGCAGAGTACTGTCTGTATAAATTAATAGCATCCTTACCTTCTGAAAGTTATTTGCTAGGAATTCCCTCTTTTCTGTCCCTCTCTTTTTTCTGCCTTGTTCGTTTTCTTCCTGTCGCATCCTTTTTGTCTTTTTTTTTTTGCCTTCTTGGTACGTTCTTCTGCCTTTTATTTCCAGAAAAGACTTAAAAGATTTTTTTTTTAAATTTCTCCCACGCCGAAATCGGATGCGCTGGGTCTGACTTGTCAGGTGCTTAACGGAATCGCAACATATTTTCGCTCAAATGACAGACAGCAATTGTTGCTGTCTGAGAGAATCGGGCTTTTTTTCCATCTCATATGTGTGAAAGTGTTACAGTTGGTCACTAAGAACAAGGTCGTTTTAAGGAATCTGGTTTGGGTTTTATCTCATTTTATGTGTGGTTGATGTGGTTTTTCCCACAATGCGGTGCCCGTTCTGGGTTGATCTTTATGGTTGGCCAGGGCGTTGATACAAGGAACGACAGTAGAGTTGGTTTTATACCCTGTTTTAATCTGTATACAGCTGCACAGTTTTAATCTGAGATGAAAAATTTGACGAGGTGACAACCGTCATATGACCTCTGTGGTCGGCAACTAGATTGGATTGGATTCAGCGCTCGAAGAAGAACGAACGCTACAATTAAAACAGAAAGATAATGTTAATCACATAAACTAATTAAATGGTTCCTTCCTGTCTGTTTTTAAAATACAAGGTGAACAATATCAAAATACGCAAACAGAATCTAGCGAAGAGGGTATTATGTAAAAAACAAAGTTGATATATTATATACCGGCAAACCTTAAAAAAACAACAACGGTCGCATACGCAAAATCCCACCATTGCTTCACCTCGGAGCTCTAGCCTAGGAACGGTAAAAAAAATCTATTGCAAATGTCTCTTCACTAGCTGTTTTTGTCAGCTAGTTATCTATCTATCTATCTATCTATCTATTTATCTGTCTCTCTCTCTATCTATCTATCTATCTATCTATCTATCTATCTATCTATCTATCATCTCTCTCTCTCTCTATATATATATATGTATATATGTATATATATATACATATATATATATATATATATATATATATATATATATATATATATATATATATATATATATATATATATATATATATATATAAAACAAAACATATGTTGTAAAATGTTGTGTTGGGATTGCCTACAGCCATGACAAGCTCTTAATATAACAACTCTCCTTTAAAGGAGAAACAATCCTCTGAAGTCGGAGTATGGCTTCTTATATGCCTATGTTTTTGTTCTGTTTTGTTGCAACTTACGAGATTTCTGTTTATTATGAAAACAGTAGGTGTGAGAGATTAAACTAGCTCTGTATACTGCTAAAATCGAAAAGAAATCCCCCAAACAGCTCATTTCTTCAGTCACGTTGAAGACGGATGCGCTGGGCCTGGCTTGTCAGGTGCTTTACGGCAGCGCAGCGCAGCGCAATTTCGTTCATAATTATGATAGACAGTAGTTGCTGTTCGGAAAAGACGAGGAAGTTGTAGTTTGTGGTAATATACCTCTAATGTTCTGGCATCAGCTAAAAACACAACTTCAGTTTCTTCTTTCTTTGTTAGGAAATACCACAAACCAAAATCGTAAGGCCAGCAAGCATTTGAACATGCATAGATGTCTAGAACGTTCAGAGAGACTTATTTTGCATGCCTGTTTTACGTATATACGAAGATGTTGTTTCTGCTGTCCTAAATGGAATAGTACCGTGTAACTGTTGGTTACCGACGTAATGGGTTGAGAGAGAGAGACAGAGATAGAGAGAGAGAGAGATAGAGAAAGAGAGAGAGAGAGTACTGCCCACTATCTGAAAGAAAAACCACGTACCCATTTAATAGAGTTGTCTGTAGTTGACTGTACAACTTGACGTATGTCAGACTGCTTTCAATGATTGAAAACGCCAGATACAAAATGATAAAAAAAAAATACCTCAGAGAAATTGTTGGCCAGGGTTGGGGTTGGGTGGGGTGGGGGGAAGCTTTCTTAGTACGCAGTAGAACTTGACCAAGTTTAGTATTGGCAGTTTTCGATACAAGTTTCAGGAAAATGAAGTTGAAAAATCTATAACGGGAGAGGTAGACAGCTGCCGCGAAAGCAAGAGTCAATGTAGTGTGTGCCTGTGTGCTATATTAGTATACTTTTCTTTTGGATCGCGGGCCAATATTCTCTCGCAGTTCTCTCTGTGTCTCTCTGTCTCTGTCTCTACCTCTCTCTCTATGTCACACACACAGAGACACCTACAGACACACACAGACACACACAGACACAAAGACACACATAGGCACATACACATAGACACACAAGCAGCAACAAAAAGGCAAACACATTCTTCAAAGCTACAAACACTTCTCCCAAGCCTTCTGCCCCCAAAACAAAACACAAATACACCAAACAAACAAGACTCTTAAACAACAACAACAAAAACAGCAGCAACAACAACAACAACAACATTAACAACAGCAACAACAACAAGAAACAACAACAACATTAACAACAGCAACAAAAGCCAGGCTTGATGATTGTGAAAGAAGATCGTGCGGTCTTTACATACAAGCGGGCTGCTGCTTTTATGATGATGGCCTGTCTTTCCGTCTATCATCTGCCACACATTCTGCTGCTGTTCCATGTGGTGACATAACAGCGCGCAGTAATCCTTCCTCTCGTTATCACACACAACACACACACACACACACACACACACACACACACACACACACACACACACACACACACACACACACACACACACACACACACACACACACACACACATACATACACAATATAATATATATATATATATATATATATATATATATATATATATATATATATATATATATATATATATATATATATATATATATATCAGAATCATTATTACACCACCACCACCACCACCATCATCATCATCATCATCATCATCACCATCATCATCATATCATCATCATCATCATCATCATCATCATCATCATCATCATCATTATCATCATCATCATCATCATTATCTTCAGCAGCAGCAGCAGCAGCAGCAGCAGCAGTAGCAGCAGCAGCTTCAATGCAATGCAACAAAGGCAATAATGACAAGGATCTAGGACAATAGCAATAATATGACAACAGCATCAAAAACGAGGTACTGCAACATCAGCTGAAAGTTGATGCCAGAAGAGATCGAGAAAAATGATTACTGTTCCGTTCTTTGACAGATATCCATCTCTCTTTCTCTGTCTGACTGTCTGTCTGTCTGTCTCTGTGTTTGTCTGTCTCGTTGTCTCTCTGTCTCTCACTCTCTTTATCTCTCTCTTTCTATTTCTCCCTCTGATTCTCTCGATATCTGTCTATCTTCATTATATCTCTGTGTCTGTGTCTTCTCTGTCTCTGCCTCTCTGTATCTGTCTGTCTGTCTTATTCTCTCTCTCTCTCTGTCTGTGTCTTTCTCTGTCTTGCCTCTCTGTATCTGTCCTGTCTGTCTTATTCTCTCTCTCTCCCCCTTCCCCCTCTCTCTCCCTACCCCACTCTCTCTCTCTGTCTGTCTCTGTGTCTCTGTCTGTGTCTCTGTCTCTCGGTCTGTCTCTGTTTCTGTCTGTCTGTCTCTCAATGACAGTGGAAGAGGAAGAGATAGAGACAGTGCGGGGGAAACTCGCCTAGTAAGTATCGCAGTTTAGACGATGCTGTAAGCTGTAGTCCCGTGTGCTACCATTTGCTTAAATTGTATAACGCCTTACGTATACACCTAAATCCTTTCCTAGGATTATGGAATACGCGTACACCAATTCTGACCCGTTTCATAATCATAGTACCCCCTTCCCCCCCTCTCCCCCATGGGAATACCGAGGACCTGTCAGTATGAAGAACAGCCCCAATTTCGGAAATTCTGTGCCAGGAATTCCCTCTTTCTTATCCTTCTCGTTGTTTCTGCCTTGTTCCATTTCTGTCTGTCACCACCTTCTTATTTATTTTCTGCCTTCTTGGTCCATTCTCCTGCCCTTTTCAT
>CM054139.1:23900865-23903365 GCA_028751875.1 Rapana venosa
GCATTATTTCGAATATGTTTTGTTCGCTTGTTTTGTATGGGTGTTGGTTTGTGTAGTCAGTGTTGTAATTTCTTATACTACAACTACTGTTGTCGTAGTTCTGCTATAGCAGCTTTTCATTACATATCTTCTGTTATAGCTGATGCTTGGTATGATAATGTGGTATAACGTTACTTTTAGCTAAGATTTTCCTCTTCAAGCTTGTTATAACTAGCTATTATTTGACTCAGTCTCACACATGCCTTTAAATAATAGTAACAATGCCCTGTTCATTCAATCAGAAAAACAACATAGAAAAAGACAGAAAGACAGACAGACAAAAGGTCAGGTTGAGCAAGACAACCCATCCTATTATTCCATCAGAAAAAGAAAACCATCCTTCAAGGGATTAATGCCCTTCACTGATCAAAAGGCGGGATCCAAATTTCACACAGGCAGTGAAATTTTACCGCCCTCGTTTTACAAGCAGGTCGGCACTTTCACACTGACAATCCCTGCGTTTGAGAGCTGGCACAAACCACAATGGTTGAGATGGTGATGGGAGAGTTTGAAAAGCTCTTCTCTCTGATTCTCTCTCCCCGGACAATTCTTAAACTTAATTTTTGGAATAAGATCATATGTCCATAAAATAGACCAGCATAGACTTGCTTACCTGTCTTGCTATAGAGTATGTTCTGTTATGCTTTTGCTCTTCACTTTAAATAGCTGCAGAGTGTATATAGAATCGTGAGTGTTTTGGGTTCAATAAGATTTTCATACAAAACATAGATTGTACATGTCTTATATGGAATACATAATAAACTCCTAAGTCATTGGGGTCAAACAGATTTTATACACAAAACAGATTGTGCACGCTTCATATCATATGTAAAATCCTAAATTGTAGTCGTCAAATAGATTTCATAAACAAAATAGATTGTGCACGTTTTATATGAAATATGTAGAATCCAAAATCTTTGGGTTCGAAAAGATTTCATACACAAAACAGATTATGCATGTTTGATATTGAATATGTAGAATTCTAAATATCTGGGGACAAAAGGATTTTAAACACAAAATAGTCTGTGCATGTCTCGTATCAAAGATTCAAGAACTGTAGCATGTGGTAGTTGTGTAGTTATAAAGCTCCTGTTGCTTTTATTCAAAATAATGCAGCTTTCATGCTATTTCAACGCATTTATGAACTATAGTTTAGTATCACCATTTGCTTAAACAGAGGCTTTGTGTCATTGTTGAATTCCTGTTATCTTTATTTGTGCCATACTGGAGGCTTTACATGATGTTTTATTTTAGCTTCCTTTGCAAACTTTCTCATCGTCATTTTGCAGGAAATGTGCTTTAGAATGCTGAGATAAGTAAAACCCCATTCTGGTTTACATGTCACATAAAAGAGAAATACTGTTGGAAGTGGTGGATGGTTGAAATGCATTTTTAAAAAAGTGCCAGGTGGAAACTTAAGATCTATCTCTTACAATGTTGGCCCTGACGTACCATCTTTAACTTTTCAGAGTGATGGTAAAGTGTGATGTGATATTATTTTTGCTTCCTCTTCCTGACATTGGGAATAACACTACTTTGAGACAGTCGTGTGAATCGATCAATTAAACAAATCTAGAACATCTGTCTATGCTGAGGGTCTTTTTTTCAATGTCCACGTATTTTACGTGAACCTTTCCCCAAATCATATGCTTCTTTAAAGTGATTCAAAGTGTAGCATCTAAAGACAAGAAGGTAGAATAGTTGAGTACGTCTTTTGTGATGTTCTCTGTATTCATTTAAACCCACCTTGCGATTAATTTATATGTAACATATATAAAGCTTTATTCATTACACACACACACACACACATTTTCTTTGTACAATCAAAATCTCCTGGGAGAATCAAAACTAAAGGTAAAATGTTCATATTCTGTTTTGTCTACTGTTTCGGATAGAAATGTTTAATGTTTTGTTTCATCTTTTTCTTGGTGGGTATGTATGTTTGTTTGTTTTTGTCTGTTTTCTTGTTTGATTGGTTGTCATTATTTTTGTCTTGCTGTTACGAAGCAACCGTGTAGATGCTAAGATTTGCATAGAAAATCCTACAATGTCTGCTCTTGAATGCTTTGCTCTCCCCGTGGGATGCCGGGGCCTATCAGTATAAACAGCATCCCATATTCAAAAAATTCTGTGCTATAAATGTCCTCTTTTCTATCACTCTTTTTGTTTCGGCCTTGTTCCTTTTTCTTCCTGTCACCTCCTCCTTGTCTATTTTCTGCCTTTTTGGTCCATTCTCATGCCTTTTTTTTCCCCAGAAAGACTTTAAAAAACCCACAATTATCGCTTGAGCCGAAGTCGGATGTGCTGGGCCTGATTTGTCAGGCGCTTAACGGCAGCGTGACGCATTTTCGCTCATATAGCAGACAACGATAGTTGCTGTCTGAGTGTTCAAAGAAGCAGAAGAAGAAGAAGAAGAAGAAGAAGAAGAAGAAGAAGACTTGAATGAATGAGATAAGCGACT
>CM054139.1:23913365-23953365 GCA_028751875.1 Rapana venosa
TGCCCACTTGGCCGAGAGAGTGGGGATGTACTGTGGGCAAGGCATCTCCACTATAATCAAATTTCTGCCCAATTTCCAAAACAGCAGCTGCCTCCTCTGCTGTTTTGGAGGTCATCGTCGGACACGACGGACAAACATTCATAGATGTGAGCATGCACATTTTATGCATAAACACACACACACACACACACACACACACACACACACACACTCACGTACACGAACGCACTCATACATACATACATCCACCCATCCATACATACACACACATAAACTAACAAACAAATATACAAACACACACACAACCACACTCTTTATTAGAAAACACACACACACACGCAAACAAACACACACCACACCCTCCTCTCTCTCTCTCTCCCATCTCTCCTCTCTCTCCACCACACACACACACACACACACACACACACACACACACACACCACAACACACCAACACACCCACGCCACACCCACACACACCTCAAACAAACACACACATACGAATGAGGGAGAGAGAGAGAGAGAGAGAGAGAGAGAGAGAGAGAGAGAGAGAGAGAGAGAAGAGAGAGAGAGAGAGAGAGAAAGAGAGAGGTGTGTGTGTGTGTGTCTGTGTGTGTGTGTGTGTGTGTGTGAGAGAGAGAGTGCAAACTGACCACACCTGTTCATTTATTTCTGACCTTACGTCATTGATCTCATCATGGGCGGGTCTGAGAGACATTAACTTTGTTGACATCGCTACGTCACCATGACATCAAACCGCTGTCTGTGAAGAACGATAACAGCTGAGGACCATTGTAAAAAGGGGGATTTTAACCCCTTTGATTTGGTTCGCTGTACAAGATTCAGCGTTAAATAAAATCTACACACCATCATCATCATCGTCGTTATCATCATCATCATAATCATCATCATCATTATCATCGTTTTTTGTATAAGTATCATTATCATTAACATCATGATCATTATCATCGTTTTTTGTATTAGTATCAATATCATCAACATCATGATCATTATCATCGTTTTTTTATGTATTAGTATCATCATCATCACCATTATCATCATTATTATGATCATCATCGACATGTTTTATTACTATGATAATCATCACAATCATAACCATCACCATCATCATCATCATCATGTGTGTTTGTGTGTATGTGTGTGTGCGTGCGTGCGTGTGTGTGTATATATATTTAAATTTGCAAAAAAAACTATTAATTGTAACTTGTTGCATGAGTAAGAGCAATGAATGCAAGAGCTTTGAATTGTTTATGCAAGATATAGCGCTGTACACATGCTATTTATTATTATCACTATTATTAATATATTACCATCATCATCATCATTATCATTATCATCATTATCATCATCACCATCATAACCATTATCATCATCATCATCAACAACATCATCACCATCATCATGATCATCATTATTATTATTATTATTATTATTGTTGTTGTTGTTGTTGTTGTTGTTGTACACCCGTCTTATCCTCTAAAGTAAAGGATTTTGTCTTGGAATTCAGCTCATTGTTATCATCATGATAGTGATATCGTTGTTGGAAGAGCTCAAGGGACGTTTGTGTTTTGTTTGGTTGCTTGTTTGTTTGTTATGTTTGTTTGTTATTGGTTGTATAGCTGCCCTTGGTTATGTTTCTCGTTTGCTTTATACTTTTGACCTTCCTTGCACTGGATCTCTTTTTGCTAGTCTGTTAGTCAGTCTGCCTGCTTCCCTTACTGGCTGTTAATTTGTCTTTCTGGCTATTCTTCATCTCTATGCTGGATTTTGTTTTGTTTTGTTTTGTTTTGCTTTCATCTCGATCTGGAGTAGTGTTACGAGTTCTATTTTTCTTTCTTTCTTTTTGATGAACGAAATGATAAATCTGAGTATTAAAACAAAAAAAAATCAGAAAGTTATTTTAAAAAACCATTAATCGCTTACAACAAAGTCGGTTTTGTTTGTTTATTAATTTATTCTCTAAATTCGAGGATAACGGAATAAGCTGTCATGTGTTGTTTTTATAAACAAATAGTCCCCCTGTGTATGCAGTTTGTAAATTTTGTCATCCGTTCCCTACAGCACACAATGGCTTACTCTTCCGAAAAACAGAACGGGTTGAAGGTGTGCGCAAGATGTTCATAAGTTATGCAAAGCAACAACAAAAAAGAAGAAAAAACACAACACCTAAGAAACCAGACCCACAGACAGAATGATAATACAAAAAACTAAAAAAAAGAAAAATCAGTTAGATTGGCAGAAATTAAAAAAAGTATTGGCAGAAGGAGAGAGACAGCCCAGTGAGGCATCACAGCGGAAAATACCAGTAGCAGATTTCGCAATGAAACAGCGGCAACAGCAAAATGACCTTTGGAATAACAACGATTTCATTGTGGGCTTCACGCTGGTCTACACACACAATAATCAAAGCTTCCGTTTATCGGGAAGACTTCGGGTTTTACCAGCATGGCTGCTCTTTTAGAATGGCCTGCGTTTTGTTCCTTTGTTCACGACGAACTCTACTTTCCGAGCTGTGGCATTATGACCCGGAGATCACTTATGTCATGCTGACCCAGGATCGCTCGACCATTTAACGCCTACAGTTCCTTTAAAGTCCAAGGTGAGGTTATTGGATAGGTGAGGTGTTGTTTTTTTGAAGATGTGTTAGTACTTAATCACTTACAGCCTCTTGTGTGTTTTTTCTTAATTCATACACACACACACACACACACACACACACAAACATATATATATATATATATATATTATTATATATATTATATATATATATAGAGAGAGAGAGAGAGAGAGAGAGAGAGGAGAGAGAGATGAGAGAGGAGAGAGATAGAGAGAGAGAGAGAGAGAGAGAGATTGACTACATCTTGGCCCCCAAACGATTTAAGTCGAGCATCAACAAAGCCCAGACAAGAAGTTTCCCTGGCGCTGATATTGGTAGTGACCACGACATGGTACTCATGACCCTACAGATCAAGCTGAAGACCAAGAACCAGAAGAGAAATCCCCGTTTGCGGTTCAACATGGAAAAGCTGAAGGACCCCGTAGTCGCTGAAATCTTTAAAGCTGAGATAGGGGGCAGATTTGCAGCATTGAATTTCCTCCAAGATGACATCAACAACCTCACTGAGACCTTCAGCAAGACCATTCAGGAGACAGCGCTGGAGATCCTTGGGAAGAGAGGAAAAGAACCAACCGTGGGTTACCAACGATATCCTGGACTGTGCGACCAACGTAGGGAGCTAAAGCCAGTGAAGAACAACAAAACCAGAAACGGCCGAAGAGTATAGAACAGTCAACAGGTCAATCAAGAGAGATGACTGAGGCCATGGGGAACTGGATGTCAGAACAATGCTCCGGGTTGAGAAGGCAATGGCGAAAGGAGACAGCAAAGAGGCGTACCAGACATCAAGATACTAACCAAGTCCCAGCAGCCAAAGACCTCCGTTATTGAAGACAAAGAGGGGTCAGTCCTTACAGAGAGCGCCACTATCATGAAGAGATGGACAGAGTATTGCAGAGACCTGTACAACTACAAGCTGAAGGCTGATCCGAACAAACTTCACGAGCAAGATCCAGACCATCAGATCCTGAAAGCACACAGGTGCTGGAGGAAAGAGGAGAAGCAGTAAGATCCTGAAAGCAGGCAAGTCACCAGGGATTGACAACATCCCGGCTGAGCTCATCAAGAACGGAGGCCCAGAGATGATCAAGGCATTAACAATCATCTGCCAACGCATCTGGACCAGCAAGAGTGGCCTGAACAGTGGACCCAATCCATCATAGTTCCACTTCAAAGAAGGGAGACCTGAAGAAGTGCCAAAATTACAGAACAATCAGTCTGATAAGCCATCCAAGCAAAGTTATGCTACGCATGCCTTGAACAGACTGAAACCACAAGCAGAAGAAATCCTATCAGAAGAACAGGCAGGATTCAGACCAGGTCGAAGCACTGTCGAAACAGATCTTCAACATCAGAATGCTCATTGATGAAGCATCTCCAACATCAGCTACAGCTCTACAACAACTTCATTGACTTCAAGAAGGCCTTCGATCGAGTGTGCAAGAAGCTCTGGCAAGTCATGAGAGACTATAGCTCGACGAGGACCTGATTCAAGTCATCCAGGCGCTGAATGACAGCTACCCACAGTGCAGTCCTCATGGTGGAGAAATCGGGGAGTTCTTCCGGACTTCAGTTGAGTTCGACAAGGCTGCCCGCTATCCCCCGTTCTTTTCAACGTGTTCCTGGAGATACATCATGCAGAGGCCCCCTTGGCTTCAAGACCACAATCACAATAGGAGTGAAAGGCCAGTCTGCAATCTTCGATTTCGCAGACGATATTGATCTCATGGCCGCATGTGAAGAAGAACTCCAGGATCTCACCAACCAGACGGGAAAACATCAGCCAATGTCCCACGGTATGGAGATCAGCACAGAAAAGAGCCAAGATCTAGTGAACAGTACCACACAGACCACTCCCACCAGCAATCAAGATAGAGTGGCGAGACACTAGAGGAGGTGGAAACTTTCAAGTACCTTGAGCAGTCATCACCAAAGAAGGCACGAGCACACAAGAGGTGAAGATCAGACTTGCTGTGCACTCTCCTCCATGACTAAGCTGGCGAAAGTGTGGAGAAACCACAACATCAGAAACCCACACTAAGGTCAGACTCTACAAGGCACTCGTCACATCCATTGCCTTGTACACTGAAGCATGGACACTTACTAGCGAATTTAGAACGTCGCATTCAAGCCTTTGAGATGAAGTGCCTCAGGCGTAACCTGAACATCACCTACAGAGACCGCAAAACCAATGACTACGTCTGGCTAGCAGATCGAGCACTGGCCGGCAAACAAGAACCATTGCTAGATACAGTCAAACGGAGGAAACTGAAGTGGTTTGGCCACAACAACAAGGCATAAAGCCTGTCAAAGACAGTCCTGCAGGGAATGGTGGAAGGAGCAAGGAGGCAGGGACGACCACGCAAAAGCTGGATATCCAACATCAAGGAGTGGACCGGCCTCACTGTACCAAGCCTCCTGAAAACAGCCCAGGACAGAACCATTTGGCGGTCCACTTGCAGCGTCCATGCGGGTACCCCAACGGTTGTCCCGACCAAGGGATGAGTGAGTGAGTGAGTGAGAGAGAGAGAGATGTAGATATATATATAGATATTTATACGCATATTTGGATATAAACCTATAGTGTTCACTACAAGTATCATACTAGCATCATTGATTGTGATTGTGATCCTGTTAGGTTATAGACATTCAAACGAAGTGCATTCATATATCAAATTTTTTAAACACTATAAATATAGGATTCATAATAATATATGATTGCATACATGTAAAAGAGTGCACTCAAGTTCCTGGTGTAACATGTCATTTACAGGAAGGCAAAGCAGATCCAGATCCAATAATACACACAGATGGCATTCAACAAATCATACAACATATCAATACAAAGCAAAATTTATTAGCCACATGCAGACAGACGGACAGACATACAAACAAACACACAAACAACTAGACAGCAAAGCAAACACACAAGCAGATGAAGGGATAGATTGGACCAGACAGTTCAGACAGGGAGCACAGCAGAAAACCTCAATGGCAAGTGAAAACCAAACCCAGGGCACTAATGCAGCAGTTTTAAGATTCGCCTGTTAAAGCCATAATGAACGCTGTCGTGGGCTGAGCTGAAGTGAACGCGTCCCCGCTTTTATAGGAAGGAAGCGGTTTCACAAGCAGGCTCGTCTTTTCACCATGACCTTCGTTTTATGTTGTTGGTTACAGAAACCCCTTGCAAAGGTTTCATGGTACCGACCTATAGAAATATCATCTTGCTCTGACCCAGGTTAGAACAGAACTTTAAGAATGTCAGAAAGATCTTTTAAAAAAGGGTTTGATTTCTTTCAAGATGTCTATCTACTGTCTTCACTGTTATTGATTTCCATTCTGCGTAAGTGGTTTTTTGTTATGTGCCCAAAATATACACATGCATCTCTCTGTCTCTGTCTCTCACTCTCTCTGTTTGTCTGTCTGCCTGGCTGCCTCTCTCTCTCTTTCTCTATGCTATAGACAATAAAATATTGTCATTGTCATTTTTTCTCTCTCTCTCTCACTCACTCACTTACTATCCCTTTCTCTCCGATTCCCTGCATTGTGATGCTCAATAAACGTTGCTATGTTTTGTTACATGTTATCAAATGGTTACATACCCTTTTATGACATGTCCAAGGTTACAATAGCCCACCAAATCTACTTGTTCATATGTCTGTCTGTTTTCCTGCTCTGTCTGACTGCATCTGTATGTTTCTCTATACGAGTGTCTATCTGTTCTCGTATCTGTCTCTTTAGAAAGGGTAGACCTCTCACACACACACAGAGTCATCCCCCCCTTACATACGTTTCCCTCTAGATCCGTTGTCCCTGAATCAACACTACTTCAGCTCACATCATTCCACCATCACCCTCTGCATCCCCTAAGCAGTAAGTTCCAACCCAAGCTCAGTCAGGAGAATTGGGGACCCCCATGTACCTCACAAACCTCTCGTTTATTACTTTGGTATTGAATCCATGGATTCCTTGAGGGAATTGTAACTGCTTAGTTCTCCTCTCTCTCTCTCTCTCTCTCTCTCTCTCTCTCTCTCTCTCTCTCTCTCTCTCTCTGTTTGTCTGTCCTGAGTTTAATAGTCCGAGAAGAAAAACAATACAAACCCAAAGACAGAGCAACACACACATAAACAGGTAGATAGAAAGAAAAACACATATGTGATGCTCCACCATGAAATGAGTCGCTTAGCACCTGACCCACTTTTCTGCTAGGAGCCATTTTAGGCAGGTGGGGGTCATGTGGTCGATTTTGTGATTTTGATTGATTATAACTCTATAGCCATTGTTCTACTTTGTAATGACATATCAAGGCTTAGTTTTGTTTTCTTTTGCTTTTAAACGTGTTTTAAAAATACCCAATCCCTCATTCTAATCACCTATTACATGCTTGTCCATTTCTCATTATTTTGTCATTTCCTGCAGTCTATCATTTCAAGATGTAACACTTTTTCGAAAAATTGTCCGATTTTCAATTAATGTTTTGTAGTGAATAGCCGCTTCAATGTCAATTAAGAACATGTCAAATAACTAAAAGTTGACCTCTGTTGCAGTGCAGCTCATGTGGGGGAGTGTCACATTTTACCTGCAAACACACACACGCACACACACACACGCGCGCGCGCAGAGAAAGAACAGACATTTTTGCCAGAAGATAATTATACTCTCTCTCTCTCTCTCTCTCTCTCTCTCTAAATGCCTGTGCTTGACCGACCTTGCCAACACACCCACACACACACACACACACACAGAAAGAAACACATTTTTGCCAGAAGATAATTATACTCTCTCTCTCTCGCTCTCAATGCCTGTGCTTGCCTGACCTTACCAACACACACACACACACACACATGGGAATGTTGCACTCGCCATCACAAAACTGGCTACCTTTTCCCCTCCAACCCTGCAAAGCAAACTTCAAGTTAACCCACGCTATTTTGTTTGCATCCTCTGGGCTCGCATTTCCCTAACAATGAGTACTGTCAGGGGAATTGGAAACCCACACACTGCTCTGTCATTACCTGGACATTGACCCCACAAAATGGTCTCTCCGGGAAAACTTCTACCTGTAATACCTTGCCACACTTTTTTCTCTGACAGACAGACAGACAGACATACACATAGAAATAAAGACTACTGACACATAGATATATATAAAGTGTATGGATTGAGAGACAGACGGATGCGTAGACATATAGACTGGACAGGTGTCAGCCTGCATTAGCTTGCACACAAATACACAAAGGTGCATGCAAGCGTATTCTTATTCAAACACGTATACATACACGCATAGATACACAAACACACACACATATACACACATGCACGCATGCATACACACACACAGATGAAAAAATTTACAAAACCGCATACACACGGGGACAGGATGTAAAAAAGCACACCAGTGCTTATTCCGTCTTCCTCGATATAACAGAATAAATAAATACTTTTTTTTTAAAACACACACACACGAGTTCGCTGACAAAGTTAGCATAAAACGTAAGAAGAAGCCTACTCAAAATGACCCAATCCCCTCGATTTGCTTTAGCAAAAACCTTGAAATTTATCCGGGAGTCAAAATTAGATGACAGTGTCCTACCTTGTTACGTCACCTCTTCAGCAAAGTGGCCTTTTATGAACACTAAAAGGTGAGGGCGTTGTTAAAGAGCCATTTTGCTGGTAAACAAGGTTCTTCTGTTTAGACTGAAGGCCTTTTGTCTGAATTTAGCACACAGGTTGTAATGCCCAGCATTGCTTGAAGTTGAGTTTTTGCTGCTGTTGTGCTATTGATTTTAATTAATGATGTTTTCATTTGCCATGGAACTGTTTTATGTTGAAACTTCTTTAAGCTACGTGTCGTAGCTTGTTTACCTATAGGTATGTGCACCTGTCTGCCTTGCTGTCAACTTGTCCATTGTTTGTGTGGCTATGGACAATAATTATGTTCTGTTCTCTTGGCTCTTTCAGCTGTATAGGTACTTACTGTTTGTTGTAGAGGTGGTTTTTTTAAGAAGTCCTTATTCTCAGTATTTATAAAAGTTATAATAAAAGTAATTAGTCATACACAGAAAATCTAGACATGCGTATGAACGCACAAAATAACAACCAGCTAATCAGAAACAGAAAGAATGGGCCAAACAAGTAAAAGGTTAAAAAAAGTAAAGATGTTTTCATAACCTATGCAGTCCTTCAGGAGCAAGATGTCAGACCTCAGCTTCTCTAGGGGCCAGCATATTAAAAGTGGCACCCATCTCCTCTCCATCACTGCTGTACCTTACCTGACCCTGACATGGGCAGGTACCTATTTACAGCTGGGTGACCCAAGTGACTGTATCGAAACCAAGGTGCGCAAACAGTCACTCATCCACTTGGTAACCACGTTCAATTCTGCTTAACCTTAGCTTGGGGAAAAGTGACTGCTCTGACCGCTGAGCTATCCCGTCCAGCCAAAAAAGTGGACACAGAAATATCGATAGACAGCAGAGAGGACAGACCTGCAGACAGACCAGGAGGTTGAGAGAGACAGCATAGGAAAATGACGAAGCTGAGAGCGTTAGCCGAAGGTAAAAACAAAACAAAACAAAACAAAACATAAAAAAACAAACCCACGAACACAACAATTATTTTCAGGTTGACCTTCTAAAGCAACAGTGACCATTTCGAAAACAAAACACGACTAGATAATCCCCTGCTTTACTGGCAGGAGGCATGTGGATTTTTAACCACGCTCAGTTTTCCACAATGACCGTTTCGGTGTGTTTATTTATAGCAGAAAATACCTTGGGGGGGGGGAGAGGGGGGGGGGGCTTTTTTGTCGTAATGACCCATGAAAATGTCAAGTTCAAAACACCAGTAAAACTGTTTTAAAAATCAGTTTCAAACTTTGTAGAACCTTAATCTTGTAGTTGTTATTTTTTTTATCCTGTTCTGTGTTTGCACAACTATATGGTGTTTCATACCTGCTTGCATGTGTGATATTTTTTATATCCCACCAGTGCTTTCCCTCTCTCCTCATATCTGTTTCTCTTGTCTCCCTCTCCCCTTATTGTTTACGTGCGCGTGTGTTTGCGCGCGCGGGCGCGCGCACGTGTGAGTGTGTGTGTGTGTGCCCGTATGTGTGTGTGCCCCTATGTGCAGTTAATTTTCAACCGTGCACTAGCCACCATAGCAGCAGTACAGTGTAAAGGCAATGCCATTCTTTGTGAACAGGGGACCCTGATGGATAACACAGGCAGTGAAAATTACGTTTCCCTCCAGTCACAGGCATTTTAGAGTCCAAAATAACCTCCCTTCTTAATAGTCTTTCTGGGGGTCTGTGTGTGTGTGTGTGTGTGTGTGTGTGTGTGTACGTATCTATCTATCTCTGACTGTCCACTAAGTTTCTCTTTGCCTCTCTTTCTGTCTGACTATCAATGTTGTTTTGTGCCTGTTCTCTTCACCTGTCTGTGTGTTTATCTGTTTTTTTTTTTTATGTTTGTCTGTCTGTCTCTGTCCGTCTGTCTGTCTGTCTGTCACTATCTATCTATCTATCTATCTGTCTATCTATCTCTTTATCTTTTTCTGTCACTCTCTCTCTTTCGCTCTCTCTCTCAGCTCTCTGCATTCTCTGACCTACCTACATGTACATCTTAGTTCATTCGGTCAGGAGTATTGAAGGACCCATAGAGTGCTCTTTTAGGACTTTGGTATCGAGTCCATACATTCCCTTCGGGGGTCTGTGACTATTTGATGCCATGGTTTTGTCTATTCTGAGCTTGACAGACGCACAGACACACGTGATGAAAAGAAAACAGACAGAAAGATAGACATGCACAGACATATAGACGGTTGTCTATATGCATACAAGAAAACATAAGTACTTACATACAAACCTACATACATAATTATACATATATACATACATACATACATACATTCATTCATACATACATATATACATACATTCATACATACATACATACATACATTCATACATACATACATACATGCATACATACATGCATACATACATACATACATTCATATATACATACATACATACATTCATACACACATACAAATATACATACATACATATATTCATACATACATACATGCATATATACATACATACATACATATATATACATGCATACATTCATTCATACATACATACAAACATATAAATTATACATACATACATACATCCCAAAACACCTGACTTGTCAGGCACCTAACGACAGTGCAACACATTTTCATTCATATGACACAGGCAGCAACAGTTGCTGTCTGAGCATTTGATGATAAAGAAGAAGTCGATTATCAGGACATTGAACCCAAATTTTGAATTTTAAAGATTTTTTATTATTTTATATCGAGGATAAAGGAATAAGCACTTATGTGCTCTTTTACATCCAGTCCCCGTGTGTATGCAGTTTTGTAAATTCTGTCATCCGTTCCCACCGGCACACAATGGCCGTCTCTTACGAAAAGTGGAACAGGATTTAAAGTGTGTGCAAGATGTTCTGCCTGCGTTCGCACACGGGCCTCGGTTTATAGTCTCATCCAAAGGATCTCATCCAAGGGACTCATGTGTGAGACTGCTACTGCGTGCTGCTGCACTGATCTCTGGCCTAGGCCTGACACACAGACAAATAAACACAGGAACACAATGACCAAAAGGTAGGCCAAATACCTTATGCTTGAAACCATACAAACCCACATTCATATTTATACCCACGCATGTTCATGTACATACATATACTCACCTGCCCACCTGCGCGTATGCACGCACACATGTGCGTATGTACACACACATTCACACACACATTTACACACACAAACACACAAAAGCACACACACACACGCATGCACACATACACGCTCAGATAGTTCCACACACACATATTTTTTAAAGGTCTCTTTTCTTTGTTCTTGAGTGTGTTCCTTGCATAAGGGACTGTCTGCTGTCTTAAATGGTTTGTCTGTCTGCTAGCATGTTTAAGCCTGTGTGTTTCTCTGCCTACCTCCTGCTCTCTTTACCCTTGTCTGTTTGCATGACCAGCTGTGTTGTTCTATCTCATTGTTCCCATCCATCCATCTGTATCACTCTTGTCCTCCCTCTCTTTGTCTGTGGTCTCTTGAGAGCTTTGAATCAATGCAGATAGGCAGACACAAAAGAGTCAGACGAATCTGGGTGAAGGCAAGATAAACACAAATCAAAACCGTTATCGACGTCACGGGACCTCTAGTGCTCCTTGTGGGTGTTACTATAGTAGCAAGCCCTTTTATTTTGTCTGGGGTGTGAAGCCTTTCCCATAGGTTGAAGTCAATTAGGTTAAGAGCTGGAATCCCAATCCTTACACAATCGGGAACACTCAGGAGCTAAAACTATTGCTGTGTTGGTGGGTTTAGGTAAGATAAAAAAAATCCCAGTGCCTATTTGACTTTGTTCATTTATTGACAGAAGTACTGAAGACTTGGGAACGGGATAGCTCAGAGGTGGGAGCAATCACTTTCCCCAAGCAAGGTGAAGCAGCATCGAGCATGGTTATGGGTTGGATGGGTGACCATTTGCATGCCTTGGCTTCAGTACAGTCCCTCAGTTTACCCAGCTGTAAATGGGTTCCTGCCTCTTTAGGGTCATGGAAGGTAAACCAGCAAGGGAGAGGAGATGGGCGCTGCCTTCAATATGCTGGCCCCTAGAGAAGTGAAGTCTCTGATACTTTACCCCCCTACCCCCCTCTCCACAACCTTATAGGTTATGGGACACCTTTACCCCTTACTGAAGACTGCATTTTGTATGGAAATTATGAAATAGCATTGGTTGGGTGTTTTTTTTAGTATATATATAAAAACAAAACTATTCATGTTAACAAAGAGGAGATATATCACTTTACTGAAACATATGTGTTTCAGTAAAGTGATATATCTCCTCTTTGTTAACATGAATAGCTTTGTTTTTATATATATACTTTAAAAAAACTTGCACAATGTGATTACATGCTTTGTCTCTGTCTGTCTGTGTGTTTCTCTCTCTCTCTCTCTCTCTCTCTCTCTCTCTCCCTCTCTCTCTCTCTTCCTCTCTCTCTCTCACTCTCTCTCTAATACAGCTTTTTGGTATCAAGAAATAATTTACGAGTGAAGATAGAAAAAGGGTAAAAAAAGGCCTGATGTATCTGTCTGCTTGTATGTCTGGATTATGCATCTGCCTATCTGTCTGTCTGTGTTTTATCTCTCTGTGTGTCTACCCCCATCCTTCTGTGTCTCCTTCTTTCTCTCCCTTTCAGTGATCTCTTGAGAGCTTTAAACCAATGCAGCCAGAGAGACACAAAAGAGTCAGACAAATCCAGTGAACTCAAGATAAACACAAATCAAAACCGTTATGGACCTCATGGGACCTTTAGCTCTCCTTGTGGCTGTTACTATAGTAGCCAGTCTTTTTCTTTTGTCTGAGTGTGGAATGTTTCCCATAGGTTAAAGTTATTTAGATAAGAGCTGGGATCCCAGTTCTTTCACAGTTGTGCAAATCAGGAGCTAAGTCATTGCAAATTTATTAGGTTTTGTTTCGTCTTCTTTGTTGTCAAATGTTCAGACAGCAACTATTGTCTGTCATATGAACGAAAATGCATTGGTTGCCCTGTCAGGGTCCAGCACATCTGATTTCGACATGATTAAGTTTATGCAAAAAATAGACCATTTTGTATGCCATGTAGGCTGATCTGCAGACCTGCTTGTCATTCTGTTTTAATGAAAATTACGAAATAGTATCCGTTGCTTATAACAATATTTTTTATTAAGCAAAGCTTGGTTTTCAAGCTCAGAAAAGTGAGAAGATGCTCTCCTTTGCTGAAAGGTGTATACTTGCACAAATATTATCAAGGGTGCTCTCTGATATCTCTCTCTCTCTCTCATCTCCTCTCTCTCTCTCTCTCTCCCTCCCTCTCTCTGCATGTGTGTGTATGTGTGCGTGTGTGTGTGTGTGTGTGAGTGAGTGAGTGTGTGCGTGTGTGTGTGTGTGTGTGTGTGTGTGTGTGTGTGTGTGTGTGTGTGTGTGTGTGTGTGTACAAAGGCAATCTTAGACAATATACACTTGCAAGCAAATTTCTGAAGAGATAAAGAGACAGAATAAGGAACGCAAACAGGTAGACCACAATTAGATAAGTGCAGAACACAATTAGATAAGTGCAAAGCAAATAAACAATATAATCATGGATGCATAAACACCAGAGAGCTTAATTTCATATTAATTTTTGTCTCGCATTTTCTTCAAAGCCACAACAAATGTTGCCAAATGCAAATCAACAAAAAACAACGACACAACTTATTCTAACAACAACAACAATGACAACGATTGCAACGGTAACAACAACAACAATAACAGGAAACCACCACCATCGGCAGAAACATCAACAATTAGCTAAGAAACCATACTGTTAACATGAACAAACAAGTGGGTGAGAATCTTTGCTTAGTTAGCATCGCAAAATTCCTAAATTGAATAATTGATAGATATTCTTCGCGAATTTGTTTGTATTCATAATAACTCTATTTTCCATCTGGTTTTTCTTTCACTTGTGTTTTGTGGCTAGCTTTTTGTGCTTGTAAGTCTCCCAATGTTGTCCCCCCCCCCCCCCCAATCAAATCGCTTGCAAGAAAGCAGAAACGAATAACAGAAGAGTGGGGTTAGTATTTGGGAATTTCTGCTTCATTGTTTCCTAAAGACTTCAATTTATCTTAATTTTTAGCTCTCTTTTCTTTAGTTTGCTTTTCTTTGTTAGAAAATTGCCGATGCGTGATAATAGGATAATACACACTCTTCGTGCAGAGGAACATTTGCAAGTGAAAATAAAAGTACAATTTCTAAAAGAAGAAAATGCTGCAGGGGTAAATCATCCAAACTACTTTAAATCTATTAAAATAAAAGAAATTTTGATCTGAAAGACAATAGGTCTATTGTTGATACATCTGATGACGATGGAGGAGAGAGAGGGGGGGAGTGAAGAGGAGAGAGAAGAGAGAGAGAGAGATGAGAGAGAGAGAGAGAGAGAGAGAGAGAGAGAGAGAGAGAGAGAGAGAGAGAGAGAGAGAGAGAGAAAAGAGAGAGAGAGAGAGAGAGAGAGAGAGAGAGAGAGAGAGAGAGAGAGAGAGAGAGAGAGAGAGAGAGAGAGAGAGAGAAACGGCCAGAAAGACCAATAGACAGACAGATATAGAAAGACGTGACAAATAGAAATATTCTTGTCACTTCTAAATGATTTCTTTTCAATTCAGCCTAGCTGCCTTTGGCGATTATTGCACTCGTTATCGCCTGTTTTGTGGTGTTACAAAATTGATCTGTTCCAATGCTGGTTATTCTGCTCTTTGCAATAAAGAGACAACATCTAAAATAGAGAGTTTAAAATGACCAAGAATGCAGCGAAAGGCTTTAGAAAGTCACAGCATGGCAAATATTTTTCAATGTGTAATCGATAATCATGTAATTGATTTTTCTTTTGAGAAGTTGACAGAAACTGTTTGGAAATAGTTTCTGACCCACATCTTTAGTAGATGAAAAGCTCTTAATGCGCGCACGCGCGCGCGCGCGCGCGCGTGTGTGTGTGTGTGCGTGCGTGTGTATGTGCCTGTCTGGCTGCATATTTTTCTCTCTCTCATTCTCTCTATCAATCAATAGAAAAGGGAGAGTTGAAATCTATTATCAGTCCTGACAGTTTACAATATACACATGCCCAGATCAGATATACTTCATTTTACAAATTATATGTCTGCCTAAAATGCTGAAGGATGAAAACTTAAGCCAGTATACTTGTTATATAATATAGTATTGGGATCCCTTACAATAGTTGTTTGTAAACAAGCCACTACATGTCAAGCTTTTGTTTCTACTGGCAAGGTGTATACTCTGCAGTTTCCTCTCGTTTGTTCTGCTTAAAACTCTGCATTATTTAGTATAGCTTTTCTGCAAACAGGCATTACATGAACTATGTGTTTCACTTAGTGTTTGTTTTGGGTTGTTTTTATCTGCAATAACCGTATTTTTCTTTTGTCACCCAATGTACTCAAAGTTCACATGATAGCTCTGAGAGAGAGAGAGAGAGAGAGAGAGAGAGAGAGAGAGAGAGAGAGAGAGAGAGAGAGAGGAGAGAGAGAGAGGAGAGAGAGAGAGAGAGAGAGAGAGAGAGAGAGAAGACAGACAGACAGACAGACAGACAGACAAACAGACAGAAAGCTCTCCCGTACTATGACTTTTGCATTGGTTGAAGACCAATAAATACTGTCATTATTTTTTCAACACCTGTTCATTATGGCTATAGGGACATAAATATTGTAATTGTCATTTTGATGTGTTGTCTCTTAAACCTGATAGGCACAGAATTCTATTGCTATTTTATAGTGCTGAATAAAACATGGGGAGTAAAAACGAGTTTATTAACCTGAAAATAAAAACAATCTGAAATTTTCAGACAGAATATGAAAAAAGCTTAAGGGCATTAAACTTTTAGCTAATAATGTACGCAAAGTCACATTCTCGAATTATGACCTTATATATTCAAAATTTTGTTTGTTTGCTTGTTTCCTCCCATTACACCTTTTTATCAATTAGTTTATTTTTAAATGGCAGAGAATGCTTTCATGCCAGTTTCATTGCTCTACGCTTTTTCAGTAAAAAAAAAAGTTAAAACTTGTTTGGCATTGCAAAATGCTTCAAAGGCTTTTAAGTATGAAAAATACCATAAAACAAGATGTAACTCTTGATTGCGTAATATAGACGTTAAAACTTGTTTGATATTTATTATCAAACTACAAAAAACGCCAGCCAAACACACACAGTGGTATGTAGAATGTTCTATATGTGTGAAACAATTACTCCCCAAGGCGAGGAGGAGGAGGGGGTGGGGGATGGGGACGGGGGATGTTTATTTTTCGCATCAAAACCATCACATTGATTCTCCTAAAGTACATACATATTCTTTTCTCCCCATCTGTTTGTTTCCTCCTCCACGCTTTCTTCATCTCTGGTGGCAATGCTCACACTTTCCCATGACAGTGTAAACGAAATGTCCGGTTCGCTTCAGTGTATCTAAACATAAAAGCCCACCACCACAAATATCTGCATCATATTACCTCTGGGGGAACATTGAACGCACGCACCTCTCCTTCACTCCTGGATGGGTTTTTTTTAAAATAAATCCTGTTTCTGGGCTAGAGCTCCAAGTTCACCAATGATAAGACTTCTTACGTATAATTTATGTGATCGTTTCTCTCCCCCCCTCCCCCCTCACACACATACTTACTCGCCATTTAGGTTGCCGCATTCCGACTTCAGGGATCAACTCTTGCCCATTAGTTAATACCCTGGTGTTTCAAAAGACCATAGGAGTAGTTAGGGTCGCATTTGTGTGTTATCTTAACAGACAGTGTTTTTGTGTGTTTTTGCTATGTTTAAAGCGTAGAAAAATAAACAGATTTTTTGAGGCATTGAATAATTGATAAGAAGTGTATCATTGATTCCTAAGCACAGAACAGAGAAATGCTGTAGGGGCTATTTTTTCCCAGACCTGTCCCTGATATGTGGAGTTACGTATTTTCAATGAACATTTTTCATTGATGGTTTATTTTTTCATACTTGTTTTTTTGTGACTTAGATGCCAGATGTAGAAACCTGGTCAACTGTAATGTCAATATGTCCTTGATATAATTAGAACGAATTCTTTTTTGTAGAAATCTTGTTTTAAAGTGTAAAGCAATAAAGAATATCTACTTTGTTAGATCTAAAGATAGTGCTAAGATTTTGGCAGTAAATTCTGATTATCAATCCTAATGCTAAAACTCCGATTTCATTAAACAATTATTTGTGATTAGAGTTAGAACACACAACAAAATAAGCAATCAAGCAGTCAGAAACCAATCAAAGTAATAACTAAATAAAGAAACAAAATTTTCAGAACAAGTGAGATGCCTGTCCCAGGGATGGCACACTCTCTTGATATCCTTCAAAATACATTTATAAATGTGTTACCACAAGCTATACGCTAAAGATATGTGAATGTAAGTGTCGGACATCTATCCCATGGCTTTATAAAGTCTGGGCTCGAGTTTTTGCAGTGGAATCTGGTGCATTAAGGATTGGGATTTTTTTTTCAAACTCAAGGGTCAACTCTAAAGCGTAGAACCGAAACTCCATGTTCTATTCCGTGTATATCTGCATTTAGAGAATTAACTACGCACAATAAAGATCCAGTAATTGCAGTCAACTTTCGGTGGGTTACGGAAACACAAACATGCCATGTACCTGGAAAATGATGGACTCCGAAATGTTAGCTTGCCCAAGAGACAGGGGCTAAACAATTCAGTGCAGGGTGTTGGGGGGGGGGGGGGATTGTTGGGTGAGAGGAGGGCTCCAAACAAAAAAAGAGTAAAACAAATAACGCACAAGGATATATACAAAACATAAATACAACCAAGGTAAAAAATAAAAATGTTAAGCAGCATGGTAACTTAACGATCTTTTGGAGTTTTTATATGCTACATGCTTACTTCTCACAAAAGATATTGTGCACACTTAAAAACCCACTCCGCTTTTCTGAAGAGTAGGTTATTGTGTGCTGATGGGAATGGATGACAAAATTGGCAAAACTGCATACATAAGGTGACTGGATGTAAAAAAAAGCACATGAGTGCTTATTCCAATAACCTAAAAATAAAATAATCAAGTAAATAAACTATGTCAAAAATTCCCTTGGCCAAGGTCATTACCTTTATCAGTCATCGATAGCATCAGAGTGCTGAAGGTTACGCTAGAATATTAAATGGGGATATCTTTATCCTCGACAAGCTTCAAGCAAAACAACCTACATCCCCCCATGACAGGAGAAGAATATTCTGAAATCGGAGCATGGCTGCCCACAATACAGTGAAGTGTTTTGGAAACAACAACCACACAGGCCACATTTCATCCAGTGTGTATTCTTACAATGATTTTCAGGAGTAATGTTCGTTTTTGTTCCTCAGCTACAGCTCCTAAGTTCACCAATAGTGAGATGTTTGCGTATATGACCATTTTATTCCCACAGGTCAGGTAGCCACATTACGACTTTGGGGATTTCAGGAGTATATAAAAGTAAAGTGATAGAGTACATGACCTGTTTGAACCTCTAGGTCCTTAACCCTGGAAAATGCTTGACAACAACATTGACAGCAACAACAAGCAAGCTTAACCACAGGTATTGGTCTGTATCCAACATTCCCCCCCCCCCCCCCCGCCTCCCCCGCTTAACATCACTGTACTCAGTACTCCCACCCACAGCATTAAGTATTTATAACAGCAGCAAACAGTCAGTTTACTTCCCTGTCTGTATCTATACACGCAATCTCCCGCCCAGACCTCTGCATTGTCCTGACGAACAATGCACGCCCTCATTACCTCTTCTTCTTTTTTTAGCTCTTGCCCCACCGCAACCTAATTCTCAGAGGAATACTGTAATTGTCATGCTAAATTTCATCCCGTGGATTTGACAAGCACTCAACTCCTTTGTCCTTTTTAGAGCATTGTGTGTGTGTGTGTGTGAGAGAGAGAGGGGGGGGGATAGTATTGACTAAAACCGTGGACAGTAAATGCAGTTTTGAGTGTAAGATAATATCACTATGAAAAAGGTGTTGTGGATTTTAGGGTAGACTATAAAGTGCTAACAAGACTTTTTTTTACCCTGGTAGTGTCAGGAATAGTGATGAATTGAATTGGTGGGGGGGGGGGGGGGGGGGAGTCTTTCCGACAGAAACTGCACTGAATGGCAAATTGATTAGTAACTACAAAAAGATTGATTTTAAGATGGCTCTGTTATCTACAAATGCAGGAGGGTGGTTTTTCAGGGTTTTAGTTGATGCTACAAAAAGTAGTACTAAAGATTTTGTGGGAGTGAAATTGCTGGTTTAGGTTCTTGCTTTTTATGTCTGTCTGTCTGTCTGTCTGTCTGTCTATCTATCTATCTATCTGTCTGTCTGTCTGTCTGTCTGTCTTTCTGTCTGTCTTTCTGTCTGTCTCTCTGTCTATCTATGAGCCTTTCTATCTGCATGGCCATCAGCCTGGCTGTCTGGTTTTTTTCTAATTCTCTCTCTGTCCATCTCTGTATCTACCCATTTATGAATCTAACCATTCATCTATCTCTCTATCTATCTATCTGTCTGTCTGTGTGTCTCTCTATCTGTTTATCTATTGTTTTGTCTTTGTGTCTTGTCTCTGCTCAGGACGGACATAAAGGCAAACATAACTTTTTTATGGATGGTAATTTTTGTTTTGTTACCTCATCATTTGTGATGTTCCATTTTTGCTATTTTCCGCGGGCTCATTTTGACCTTTAGGTCAAATCTATTCTCAGATTTCTTGCGTGGAATCCTCAAGGTCAGAAGTCCACAATTCGATTTTCATGGTCAGGCTGATGCATGGCCACCAGCCAGAGGGGCACTTCACTGCAGTTGAGTTACTTTGGTGGTGTTCATTAGTGCCAGTTCTGAGCTAATATACACATAACACAACCTACTTACTCCCCTACTGATGACAGTAATAGCTCAGACTTGGAGCTAGACAGAGTAAAGCAGCCTCTCAGGGTGGTAACATCCCTCCAAGGACATTTTTTGGGTAGCTCCCAGCCCTGAAGGCTTTGGCACAAATTCATCACAGGCACAGGAGTGTCTGACGAAATTGAAACTGAGATTAACAAAAGATCAGACAAGCAAGTCAGCTGAGTCTGAACGGTTTCCTTTTACTGCATGATGATAATGATGATGAAATGATGCTACTATTGAAGTGCACATCCTTTCAGATTGCTTGATAGATCTGTACTCTGCTCTTCCTAGCATAATTATAGGCTGTTAACTTGGCCCCGAGAGATACAGGCACATGCAGTGTTGGTAAAGTAATTTAAGCAACACTCTTAAAATTTTATTTGCATTGTGGATGAAGCTCAACTATGTAGTCGAAGTCTTCCCAACCACCCTATAGCAAACTCGATCTCCATAGGAACCAACCTGAGTCTGGAAAGTCTCAAGGGAAATGGGATCCGTACCTGGAGGTTCCAGCCCCTAACCTAAGGCGCTAACACCAGGCCATGAGTATGACTGCATTGGGATTTTTTCAAAGCAACCGTACAGATAGCCAGCTTTGTAACATGGTTAAGATATCTTGATGAAACATAAGGAATACATTGTTTTGAAGAGAGGGACTATCTTTTTAAAATGCAGATTTTGTCAGAAGCATTTTCTCATTGATGACATATAAACGTGAATAGAATGTGTTGAAAGTACAACTGCCGTTGGTTAACTTGTAAAGGATGTATGCTATTGGCTGGAGTGAAATGCAGCATGAAATGACAGTGGTTTGTTTTTGGTTATAATGGCTGAAAAACAAATTTTATTTTTAAAGCTTAATTCGTTTAGTCCCCATTTTTGAAAACAAGAAGCCCCTTTTTTCAATACAATACTATACATGTACTACAGAGACAGAGATATATAACACCAAATATTCCAGATCCACAATACAAATACACCTCAATTGACCCTGCTAACGACAGAATTCAATAGATTTTACCTACAATCTAGGAAGCACATTTCCCCCTATCCTTCTTCTTCTTAACCCATTTCAATGCAGTCTCTAATTTCCACTTATGCATGTATTATCCTGTCCATTGTAAATGAGTCTACTAACATGCATTGTGAAACAAAACTCTTTCAGGATGCAGACACCAGGTCTAAAGTTGTAAAAAGAGACTTGTTAGCAAGTCATGCTTTTGCCTCAAGGTTCTTCTAGACACACAAATACATGATTTAGCAAAAGTGCTGAATCAAAGTTAAGAAAGAAAATGGATTCCATGCTAGTAGTTTCTGATTGCGAAAGGCTTATTGGTTTTAGGACAAAAAGAAAGTTGCAATTTAGCTTTCTGGTTAAATGTCCCTTTTTCTATGTCCCTTTTTGTTTTATTTGTCTCATTAGCACATCTGGACAGAAGCAAAAGTGTCATTTCATTCGCATTTGTAAATACATGAGGGGATGGCATAGCTCACTGGCCAGAGCACTCTCCCTTCCCCAAGCTACTTAAACAACCTTGAGTGTGGTTACCAAATGAATGGGTGACCGTTTGTGCACCTTTGCTTCATTTCAACCTCCCAATTCTCCCAGCTGTAAATGGGTACCTTTCTTCTTAGGGACAGGGAAGGTAAAGCAGGCAGGGAAAGGAGATGGACGCAGACCTCAATATGTTGGCCCTTAGAGAAGATGAGGTCTCTGACACCTCTCTCTTCAATGACCAGATAGGCTATGGTACACCTTTATTTTTTCTCTAAATAGATGAAACACACAGGAAAATTAGAAAAAAAGAGTTCAAACACGTTTATTTTTACGAAAACACATCTGAGAAAATATTCAATGATTATTCAATGATTATTCTTTTTAAAAAAATGTTAGTCAGAGAACTATACTCTCTAAGCAAGTACGTTTTCTGCTTATCATGTCCTGTGATGTTATAAGTGATTTTATAGTCTATATAAAACAGTAATCATATATCTAAACAGTTTCTTTGTTTTACCTTTTCAGTTTTAAGATAACTCCAATAAGCCAGCACTGTTACATTCATAGTTCTCTTTTTCAATATTGCCAGCAGACTAGAAAAGAATGTCCACCAGACTTCTAGATCTGGCTTTATTCTCATCATTGCTTGTTCTTTTTTCTTCTTTTCTCCAATGATTATTTCTGAGCAAAAACAAACAGCATTTCTATTGTCTATTCAGTTTTATCATCAGCTCTACATCACGTACCCAATGGAGTTACACCACTTAAGCCATTCCTTGCTTGTAAAGCCACCACCCACATTATCCCTCACATAATTCACGTGGAGAACAATAAAGACATGAAACATTCTTGTTCAGCACATGGCTTTTATGTCCCCAAGGTTCCCTGGGGAGAAGGTAATTGTTTTTGCCACGTTTTTGTCTCCTGGGTGTGACAGACAGAAAACTCCAAGGGTGGGTGTGAAGTATGACATTAACCAAAACAAAACGAAAAATAACAACACGTTTTGTAGACAGTGCCAAACCAGAAGAAAACAAAGCAGTGATGTTTTATAACACATTCTAACCAGGCAGGATAGCCTGGTGGTTAGAACACTGTACATTGCACTTGTGTGATCTGCTGACTTGGGTTTGAATCCTGTTTGAAGGGATTCCCCCCCTAAAGTTAAAAGCAGTATGTTTTATAACACTTTCTATAGGATGGTAGAGTCTGGTGGTTAGAACATTGCACATTTCGTTCGTGATTTTCTGACTTGGGTTTAAATCCATTGGAGTGGATTTTCACAATTGAGTTAACATCATTGGCGAGTAAGTCCTTTGAGGAGACTATAAACCCAGGTCCCCATGTGCAAAGGCATGCAGAACATCTTTCAAACACGTTAAAACCTGTTCTGCTTTTTGGAAAAGTAGACTTTGTGTGCAGGTGGGAGCAGATGACAACATTTACAAAACTGCATACACACAAGAACTACATGTTAAAAAAGCACATGAGTGCGTATTCCATTACCCTTGAAATGAATGAATGAATGAATGAATGAATGAATAAACTTAAAAAAATAAATAAGCAACCTGTCATTGGGTTTCTTTTTGTTCTGGGGTTTGGCTTGATTATGGGAATATACTTTTTGTCACATCCAACAGGCTGGTTTTTCTGAGTTTTTTACCTAATTTTTGAGGGGTGATCAATGCTTGCTTGCTTACCTTCCTGTCTACTTGTTTACTTGCTGTCTTGTTAGCTATCAACAAACCACCTAATCTCTTGTCTCCAATGGTCAATTTAAATAGTCATTTTCAGTCCTGATGCTGGCATTTTTTTTAACCTTATACAGTATGCCAAACATTTTTTCATGCTTCAGACTTAGAGAGAGGTTTATTTTGGATGAAGATGATCCATTGATATTAAATTCAGTCATATTATATTTAATGACGCGTTCGTTTTATTGAATAAATTATTGAATGAACAGTTATTCATAGAGATGATAATATGGGGAAGTATTGTGTGCAATGCACGCCATTCACCATTGTGAATGCGCTGGGCCTGACTTGTCAGGCACTTAATGGCAGCGCAAAGCATTTTTGCTTATGTGACAGACATAAGTAGTTGCTGTCTAAGCCTTCATCTCAGAAGAATACTATCAGCCTCGCCATATTTTTGTGTATGGAATTTGGGCTGCATGCGTTTTCTTAAGTAAAGTTTTAATCTTTTTTTTTTTACCTGTCAGGGATGTGGAGTTTGGTGCACACGTTAAGTTCTGGGTAAAGAAACCCCCTTAAACGGGTGGTTCAGTGCTGGACCAAACCCAGGCTGTTAGGTCGTGAGCTCAACACTCTCTAGCCACTAGGATATCCTTCCCCTCATATCTGCTCTAACTTTTGACATTTCTGTAATATTATTGCTTCAGTAATTAACGTTTGCCTGTTTTAAGAAGGAGACATTACATAAAATTAAGCGCAAAATCACCACTCCAACCATCCCTAAGCTCCTGACAGAAAAAACCTGGACCACTAAGGAGAAAACCACAAAAAACCACCTCTGCATATTTACTTCCGTTGTTGCGAAAATGCAAATCCAGCAACACAAGTTACACATGTCCAAATCGTTTAACATCACATGGCAACTTTTCACTTCTATCCTAAAGAAATTGATACAGGATCAACATCCACGTTGATGATGCTATTATGTCTAATTGCTTGCTTACAGAACGAAAATTGGATACATTGTGTGTGTTATCTTAAACTGATTGAACTTTTTATATATAGTTCTCAGCACTATTTCACCTGATTAGAAGCTTAAAATGTTCTTCGCTTTGTTTGTTTTCTTTTTCTTTTTTTATGAAGCAGAGTTCTGCACTTACTATATCAGAGCGAGAGAGACAGATAGACAGAAAGACAGAAACAGAGACAGACAAACAGACATTGAGAGAGACAGACAGAAATAGAGAGAAACAGACAAACAGACCACAAAGAGGAGAGAGAGAGAGAGAGAGAGAGAGAGAGAGAGAGAGACAGACAGACAGACAGACAGACAGACAGACAGACAGACCAACAGACAGACAGACAGACAGACAGACACAAATAGAGAGAGAGAAACACACAATGAGAGAGAGCTCATTATTAACCATACATACTGTAACAACATCATTTTTAACGCAAGAACCAATTAAACAGTAACACTTAAATTGTTTTCCTTCTTCCACTACAGCTCTGGTCTGTTCACCAATGCTAATATTTTGCTATTCTACCGTATTTTTCCCCTGCTATCAGGTAGCTGTATTCCAGCTTTAGGGATGGTGTCTACACGCATAACCCATTTGCATGCGCTTCTTTAAATTTGTCATCCATTCCTACCAGGACACAATGGCCTACTTTATCCGAAAATGACAACGGGTTTGAACGGGTGTACAAAATGTCTTGCGTGCATTTACACACAAAACCTCGATTTATTGTCTCATCCGAAGGACTTCTAGAGTAATGGGAGTCAGCTCTGATGCTAACTCTAGAGGGAAAAAATCCCAGCTGCCACTGTGGTGACTTCAACCACCCAATCTGTCAAACCATTAGCTAAACGCTCTAACCACTAGGCTCTCCCACCCCCTGTAATTAACGTCTAAAATACAAAAACCATCACATCAAACTCAGTCAATCTCCCAGTCCCAAATTGCAAGAACCCTCCTTGAACTTGAAGCCAAACCCTGCATTTACTTCAAGTCCAAGGAAAAAAAATCCCAAAGAGTGTTTACAGTGAGAAAGCAGAGGGGGGAAGAAATGACCCAATTAGAAGCAAGGGGACGTGCGGGTGAATTCCAATGAGCTGATCAAGTTATTGGCTTGGATGAGGTCAGGTCTGCACTCTGCACTTTGCTTTGCTGCCCGGTTGGTGGGTTGGGCAAGCTGCCCTTTGCCAGACCTGTGCGTAGAAGAAGTGTGTGTGGGTTCCTGAGAATGATATTAAGGTTTCTTTAGAGTTCAATGTCATCCTTTGAACGTGTTCCTTTGATCAAATATAGAATCTAGCAAGATGTGAAAAGTATGCATGGAGATGTACAAACAGATAAACAAACGTTTCTGTATAGTTCAATGTATCCTTTGATCTTGTCCTTTTGATCAAATATAGAATCTAGCAAGAAACGGAAAGTATGCATGAAGATTTACAAACAGATAAACAAACGTTTCTGTATAGTTCAATTTATCCTTTGAACTTGTTCCTATGATCAAATCCAGCAAGCATTTTAAAATATGAATGCAGATGCACACACATATACAAACACAGGTTTTTTTTGTAGTTTCAACTTTCCTTTTGACTTGTTCCTATAATAGAATGTTAAAATCTAGCAAGCCTGCAAAAGTACCCATATCGCATGTGCATGCACACAAACAGCTACAAGTTTCTTTAAAGTTCCAATATCCTTTTGCCTTGTTCTTATAATCAAATATATATATATACATATATATATGTTTATATATATATATGCAAACATATATGCATACATATATATATATATATATATATATATATAAACAGTTCTTTATAGTTCAAGTGATCCCTTTAACTTGTTCCTATAATCGAATATAAGATCTAACAGGCATCCGAAAGTATGTATGCAGAAGCAGACAAACATATATATTCACACAAAATTTTTATACCTGCACATATAAAAACATATATACGCACATGTGTGCATGCATAGACAGACACGCACACAAATACACATGCATATGCATATGTGCACACATGCAAACACACACACACACACACACACACACATTCGACACACACAACAGACAGATAAGTTAACTAACCTCTTTGCTGCCACCAAAACATGCAGAATCTTATTTGGTGGGGAAAATCATTACTGCAAATGGCAAGATGGGAGACTGACTGAGTCAGGAGTTCAGCTATCAACAGCTGTCTTCATTGTCCCTTGTGATAGAAAGACAAACCAGAAACAAGATCCACTACATTGGCAATCAAATATTCGACAGTGGTCCACCGACTAATCTCGCTTTTGTTTTTACACAACTCAGTTTAAGGCTAGTGAAAACAAAAATAATAAAGAACACTACTGACAAAGGTATTTGTAAACCTAGTGACGAATAAACAATCAAAACGAAAAGAAATGAAGAAAAACAAGATGAAAAAAGACAAAAATAAATAAAGAATAAAACGAAAGAAATAAAGAATGAAAAGAGAAGAGACAGACTAAGGTGGAAAAAATTCCAATGTAATTATAGACAAATTCTGGTCAAAAGACAGATGAAAAATCCCAATGTAAAAGCACACACACACACACACACACACACACACACACATACAAGTGATTTTATTCGCATGTTCACCTATTCTGTATATACAATCATCACAAAGATTGGCCCCGACCCAACACCTCATCAGAGCAATGTTTCTAGCAACAGGGAACAATACCAGCTGCATGACTGATCTTTGAATAATTTTCAGTGGTTCTGGATAGCTACCAATGTGTAAAACAAAGGCTCATTACCCACGCAATTACCTGCCCCATTGGGGTTAGATGCTTAGGAACCATATGTCACATCTGCTCTTGTTTTGACACTAGGGCTTTGTCATTGGCCACTCAGCTAGTTCATAATTGTATTAGCTGGTTGGTCGGTTGGTTAGTGTGGACAATTAATTGAAATACCACTCAAGTCTGGCTTTGTCAGGAGGAAAATAATGGAATGATAATGTAAGTTGTTTTCCTCTTCCCTGATTGCTTTTTTTCTTGAGTCAATGCTTGAATGATTCTTTTGTTGGTTTTGAAAATAATAATGGTTTTGCTAAATCAATGGTTACAACAATGGTCTGAAAAAGTGTTTATGGTAAAAATAAGTGATTTTGTTTGCTTTTGCTGGTTTAATAACTTTCCTCTAGTGTTCTCATGGTTGTTTCATGTTGCTGTTGTTATTGTTATCGTGTATTCGTTCACTTAGGCTTCCAAATAAAGTTTTCAAAATCAATGATGAAAACAACTGTCCGAAAAAGATGCTTAATCACTTTGAGTCATTTGAAAAGTTAAAGTGCCGTACTTTGTTAACATTGTTGTGTAAATCTTGAGAAAAAACAGTCAAAAATATTTTTTTTATTTTTAGAAAGCTAATGTATGCAAATGTAACCAATAAACATTTTTCGTTTTTAGGAAAAAATCTCTAAGACTTTGAATTTGGAGTCTAGCTATAATTATTTTGCAAAGTGCATGCTATAAGTACTTGCTCATCTCTTTTGAAAACTCAGATATTCCATACACCTCACTGCAAACTTAAACACACACACACACACCACACACACACCAAAGCATGTAAGCCTCAAAAAGTTTAGACTATGTACACTTTGTCTTCTTCTTGTCATGGAGAATGGTTGCCAAAAAATGCAGCCACACTTTCATGTAAAGCAAAGGGAAAATAATCTCGCATGTGGCTACATTTTGTTTCCTAAAGCTTTTTTTGTAAAAAATCTTTCTTTATGCTATGGAATACCTAAAGTGTATCAATGCATGTTGCAAGTAGAACTTAACTCAATTACAAACAGCCTTAAAGAAAAATTAGCTTCTGGATTCAACTTGCAGTCTATCTCTTTCCAGAGAGTACATTGCTACTCAACCTCTGTTTCAATACTGTACATGTCCTACGATCTTTTGTATGTGTTAATGTTATTATTTCTTTACTTTTCCAAAAGCTGTATTTAGGTTCAAGCCTCTATTTCTGCCTATAGCAGTTTACTGAACATTCGAATCACAGCATTGAAAATAAAGAAATCAGCTGTGTTAGAATTAGTGTAACTATACACAAACCACTCAGAATCACCTCTGTGTCATCAGAGAGACAGACAGACAGACAGAGACAGAGATAGACAGAGAGAGAGAGATGAATGCGCTGAACACCCTTTGAGCTCAAGAGCAGGAGCCATCATGTCCCAGAGGGTTACTGTGTTTGTCATGAACAGGTTTTGTCTCCTGTCCTTAACAGACACACTGCTCCACTGGACGTTTAAAATATCCACTCAAAGCATCCAAATAAAACACCATATTGAGTGTATGATAACAGACTATTCAAAAGCGTTGTTGATTTTGTTAGGAGAGAAGGTAAATGGCTTTAGGACATTTTGCTGGTCTTTTCGTTCTAAAGGAAATTGTGTGTTTATCTCCCCAGCAGTTCTTTCAGATCAAATTTGCAGGAGTCTCTACCCAACACAAACAGAACTTGCACTGAATGTTAGATTTAACAGTAAATAAAGGTATGATTTTCTTTCTAAAATTGCAATTCTTGAAAAGGGGAGGGGGGCCTTTCAGATTGCTTATCTAGGTTCAACATAATGTATGTTTTAGCTTCCCTTATTTATCTGTTTGTCTATCATCTAGCTATTTATCTTTGTGGATATATACTTCTTCATCTCTCTATGTATTTATGGGCAGAAGATCTACAATAATGCTTCCTTTGAAATTCTTATGAAAGTATTAACTTTATCCAAAACCAGTATTCTAGCAGGGGTTTTGTCATCAGCGGTACTGTAAATAAAAATTCACAGAGTTTAGCCTATCTACATAAAAGCTGTTTTGAATTTGTTTCTGTCTACATTCTTCCGAAACCCACTAGTCCTTTTTCCTCGACTTCATTATAAACTTGTTTGGCAAAAAAAGAGTTCTGACTATACACATCATTCTTACATAATGCAGACATCATGAGCCAGTTGGGTGAGAACCTGGCTGTGGCACTATTTATGGACTAACCTCATGTTAACGAAGTTGACACTCACTAAACAATTGAATTTTTCGTTCCAAGTATGAAGATCATACTTTTAGTCCTCTACTCAACTGTAGTATTTCGGTCAATCTTAGATTGTAGGTTACTTCCTCCGAGGTCTTTTGAAGGTAAACATAATTTCACTGCATTTGAAAATCAACAAGGAGGTTAATCTCAACTGCGCAGTAATAATTATGCATCTGTGTCTTTGTACTCTTTTAAATTCGTCAGCAAATCAAAAGGCTGGTTCCACTGAAATTCTTCCTCATTCTGAATGTTTATTAATTTCTGGCTTCTTTTAAGGGACTCAGCTGCAAAGACCTACCCGTAATTATAAAGGGTAACATATTTCATCTATATTGCATCATTTACTATTTCTTGAGACTTAAAGTAACTTTATCATCAGTTGAGAACATGGTACTTTGGGAAAGGTAGCACTGTGATCATATAACCATAAAGTACATGAACTGCAATGGGTTAATGTTGTTAAATACACGTCTTCAGGACAACAGTAGTCAGCAGGGAAGACTCTGCAGTCCTAAGTCTGTGACTGCCTTTCATCAAACTGACCCTGTCTAGGTCTTCAGAGGAGATGGGTTTTGTCAAGCCATGCCTTTGATGCCCCTTGTTCTGACAGATGTACATAGTCATGATAGGGTTAAAGTGCTGAATCAAACCTATCTCACCAGTTCCCTCATAGTGATGGATTTTATTGCTAGAAGAATCTTTTTTCTCACTGCACGATCAAAATGAAACTATTGTTAGTTGTTATTTATTTTACAATTGCTGCTATATCTAGCATACAAGAATACGAATTAAAACACATGATGTCAAACTTTTAATCCAGCACCCATTAGGAAATGTAACCAATAATTTTAGACTTTGAGGGGTGAGTGGGGAGCTAAAATCAAGTTTGATGAAGAAAAGATCATCTATTTAGTTGCATTTAGGAAAGAAGCTTTATTTTCTCTTTTTATTACAGAACAATATTGCCTTTACTGCCTAAGCTATACATGTAATATTTTGTTTAAGATAGACATAATCTGATGCTGCTGCATCTTTTTCATTTAATACTCTACACAAACAGTCTCAGTTTACTTTTGGATCTAATATTATTTCTATTATTACTCCATCACTTTTTATTTTCCAGATCAAGTTTTACCATGATAACAAACATCAATGGCTTTGATTGAAGCATCCAGTTTCATCCATATCCCTCTATAAATATAGTACATTTACACCGCTCACACATTGCTATTTTCATAGGCACCAGCCAACTGGTCGCAAACAAACCCGGCCTAGAAAACAACCAAGGCATGAATCACTTTCAGCATGTGGCCTTTGTGCCCCAGGGTTCCATAGGGGGAATGTAATTGTTTTGGCCACATTTTTGTCTCCTGAGCTTGACAGAGAGACAATTGTAAGAGTCTGTGAAAAGTGTGAAATTGAACCACAGGGAAAAGACACACCCAGGGTTGTTGGGGCTTTTTGCAATCAGCATGAGAGGAAAAGAAAACAAGGCATTATTACAGGTGTTTTATGACCCAAATTGCTATTTTCCTGGATGTGAACTTTACTGTAAAATATAAAGAATTGCAGTGTTGTATGACCCAGATTGCATTTTCCTGGATGTAAACTTGACTGTAAAATATAAAGCATTGCTGTGTTGTATGACCCAGATTGCCATTTTCCTGGATGTAAACTTGACTGTAAAATGTAAAGCATTGCTGTGTTCTATGATCCAGATTGCCATTTTCCTGGATGTAAACTTGACTGTAAAATGTAAAGCATTGCTGTGTTCTATGATTCAGATTGCCATTTTCCTGGATGTAAACTTGGCTGTCAAATATAAAGCGTTGCTGTGTTCTATTGTCCAGATTGCCATTTTCCTGGATGTAGACTTGACTGTAAAATGTCTTGCTACCACACCAGACACACTTCTTACTTAACCTGTTTGCTTGAATGCTTGCTGGAATTGGTTTTGTTTTTGATTTGGTTGGGTGTTTTTTTTAATGTAGTTGCTACTGTTATTGTTGTTGGTGGTGTACTTGCATGGTTATTGGTTAACTTGCTTACAGTATTTACCATATAAATAAATATATATATATATATATATATATATATAGATATATATATATATATATATATTGTACGTTTAATGTACAAATTGATCTGCAGTATCATTTTTTCCCCACAACATCTCACCATTCCACTCCCAAATGTTTTCTATATCACACAAATTAGTGAATGGATTACTTTTATGATTTTTTTGCAAGTCAACCCATCTGACTGTTTTGTGTAAAAGTATTTCCCAATTTAACTGCCTACGTGTAAAAATGGGAAAACCCATTTCAATTGTTGTAGCTTTTGATTCTTTAAGCACATAAAAGTTCTCAATGAAAAGCAGGAAAAACCCATTCTGTATAATCAAGTTAAAAACAACAAATAAAAAGTGAGGACGCTTGGGAACCTGTGCATTTGGCTGTTACTTTTTTCTTAGGCATGGTTTTGAACCGAATATTGAATATGGTAAATATTTGTCAAAGCACATTACATAAACATTTTCACAACTTGATGTAATAGATTCAATTGGTCAGAAAACTCTACACAGGGAAAGAGCCAGTTAACTTAAGTTAGAGAAGAAAGAAGAAAATGGATACAGCATTTTGTAAACAGGATATCTTTTTTATGATATCTCTTATATCTAATAGACATTTTAAATTAGAGGTTGTGAAAAAATGAGTCAGAACCTCTATCCACACGTTGTGTGTATATTTTTCTGTAAAAAGATTTTCTCCCCCAAAGTAGTACAATACTTGCTTTGGTTTCTGAATCCTTTCTCAAGTTTAATAGTGAAACAACACATGACAAATTTAACCAAATGAATAGACTAATAAACAAACAACTGAATCAGACGTTCTTTGAATCAACAAACGACTTTCAGGGAGCTAACATATTCCTATACCTATTGCTTTGGTGTCACTGCACACGTGCAGGTAGACATGCACGCACAGAGGGAGAGAGGTCATATTGCAAAGTTCATGTTTCATGCAAAGCAAGTAACATTTCTTACTACATCAAAGTTTCATTAATAGCGAAATAATAATAAATATAATAATATAATAATATTAATGTATACGATTTATATAGCGCTGAATCTTGTAAAGTAAACGAATCAAATCTAACCAATCCGCTTTTGACATGCAAAAATCCCACCAGCTCAAGTCTCTATCTCCCAAGCTGCAAAATCTCTCTGAAAAACCTGCACGTTAGACCCACATACTTTTTCGTTATCTTTTTCTCGTTCCTTAAAAGTCAAAGAAAACACACCCGCAAAAGAATGATTACCAGTGTCTCCGAGTTGGGAAAGAAAATGACTCCATTAAGATCACAGCAACAATGGGCGGAATTCCAATGAGGTGATCAAGCAAGACTTTCATTTTGGTGGGAAGGGGGTGGGTCAGTCCTGCAAGTCTGCACTTGGAAACTCCGGTCAGCTGCACTTTTCTACAGCATGCAAAGAATGGTTCAGTTTGAATTGATGGGACTTGTCTCTATTGGAACAAGGAGAATGAATGCGGGCTTCTTTTGGGATTCAGACCCAGGCGAAAGGTGTTTTGTTTGTAGAATCGGTTTTAAAGATCTCAAACACATGCTCGCATGTTTGTGCACACGCACAGACACTAACACACACACACACACATACACACACACACACACTCTCTCTCTCTCTCTCTCTCTGGCAGCTGGTTAGGGCCACCACCGACACCTTTTCAAGGAGACCGCCCCCCCCCCCCACCCCCTGCAGTTAACAGCAGTGCTGACTCCACACCCGGGAAGTCTTGTGGATGAGACTGTAAACCAGTCAAGTGTGTGAACGCACACAGAATATCTTGTGCACACGTTGAAGCCCCTTCCAAAACCTTTCGGAAAAGTAGGCCATTGTGTACCGTTGGGAACGGATGACAAAATTTCCAAAACCGCATGCGGACGAAGACTGGATGTAAAGATACACGAGTGCTTATTCTATAATTTTTCGAAATAAAAAAAATATATATTAAAAGAAAAATAATATGTGTGTGTTACGTAACAAGGGCATATCAATAAATTCCGCCAATGTTGAATAACACATAGCAGGGAACAAAGTTCCTTTACCCCATGTGCCCATATCCATTATGTATCAGGAGGTCATTCACGGAAGACCCTTTGTGTCACTGACTCTGCCCTTGTGGTGACGTTTGAACTTTGTCACTGGCCACATGGCGGAGGTATAATCTTGTTAGGATGTTGACTTGTTCGTAGCGGAGGTATAATCTTGTTAGGATGTTAACTTGTTCGTGACTGTTTGGTAGTTAGCCATGACACCTCTCGTGTCCAGTTTAAATCCACACAGGAATTGACAGCTTGATTACTGCTGGAAATTGTTTTTGTTTTGTTAAATTCCGGTACTTTTATGATGTGATATTTGGTTTCGTTTTGTTTGTTTCTTGTTGTTTTTTTTTCCCGGGGGGGAGAGGGGGTGGGGAGGGGGGTTCGTTTCTCGGATTGAGCTCCGATGTTCACCAATGGTGAGATTGTGCGTACGCGACCGTTTTTTTTTCACGCCCACTATGCGAAGGTAGCCGCATTCTGTCCTCAGGAATGTATGCTGGGTATGTTTGTGTTTCCGTAACCCAACCAAACTACTGGCATGAACTACAGGATCTTTAACGTGCATATTTGATCTTCCGCATGTGTATATCTTTGAAATAAAAGGGGGGGGGGGGGGGAGAAAGAAAAAGGGAAGAAGATGGCTTGTAAAAAACATGAAAAATGATTATAGCATATGACTCAGGCATATAATTATCCCCTCTCTCTGTCTTTCTCTCTCTGTCTCTCTCTCTCTGTGTCTCTCTGTGTCTCTCTGTCTCTGTCTGTCTCTCTGTCTCTGTATCTGCCTCCCTCCCTCTCTCTCTCTCTCTCCCTCCCCTCCCTCTCTCTCTCTCTCTCCTCTTCTCTCTCTCTCTCTCTCTCTCTTAATGCGTTTCCTTCAAGTCCGTTTCTTTACAAAAAAAGTTACATCAACCAATTTCAACATTGATTTCAAAATTGCCTGCTGAAAAATGAACCAAAACAGCGCTGAGTGCTATATGAATTTTTAAAGACCCAATTTGAAATGGAATACCCATTACAGACCTTGTTCGATTTCAAGCTGGTATTGAATATCACATTGGCGCTACTGTCATGGCTCGTTTTCACGTTTTAAGGCTACATTCCATTTTTTCCAATAATTTTTGATTCACTAGGGGCGACAAAAATCGTTATGCATTTTCTCTTTTTAAATTTTTTTTAGATTATCCTTCTTTACTGAGTTACTTCCCCTCATCTCTTTCTTTGATTTTATTTCCCTTCTCTTTTTCTTTGATTTTACTTCTCCTTCTCTCTTTCTCTGATTTCATTTCTCCTTCTCTCTTTCTGTGATTTCACTTCTCCTTCTCTTTTCTCTGATTTACTTTCCCTTTCTCTGATTTCACTTCTCCTTCTCTCTTTCTCTCTGAGTTACTTCTCCTTCTCTCTTTCTCTGATTTCACTTCTCCTTCTCGCTTTTCTCTGATTTACTTTCCCTTCTCTCTTTCTCTGATTTTACTTCTCCTTCTCTCTTTCTCTGATTTCCTTTCCTTCTCTCTTTCTCTTGATTTCACTTCTCTCTTCTCTCTTTCTCTTTTCACTTGTTCCTTTCTTCTCTTTCTCTGATTTCACTTTCTTCTCGTTTCTCTGAATTTACTTCTCCTTCTCTCTTTTCTCTGATTTACTTTCCTTCTCTTTTCTCTGATTTCACTTCCCTTCTCTCTTTCTCTGATTTCACTTCTCCTTCTCTCTTTCTTGATTTCACTTCTCTTCTCTCTTTCTCTGATTTCACTTCTCCTTCTCTCTTTCTCTGATTTTACTTTCCTTCTCTCTTTCTCTGATTTTACTTCTCCTTCTCTCTTTCTCTTGATTTTACTTCTCTCTTCTCTTTTCTCTGATTTCACTTCTCCTTTCTCTTTCTCTCTGATTTCACTTCTCTTCTCTCTTTCTTTGATTTACTTCTCTTCTCTCTTTCTCTGATTTCACTCCTCCTTCTCTCTTTCTCTGATTTCACTTCCTCCTTCTCTCTTTCTCTGATTTTACTTCTCCTTCTCTCTTTCTCTGATTTCATTTTCCTTCTCTCTTTCTCTGATTTTACTTCTCCTTCTCTTTTCTTCTGATTTCACTTTCCTTCTCTTTCTTGATTTCACTTCTTCTCTCTTCTCTCTGAATTTACTTCTCCTTCTCTCTTTCTCTCTGATTATACTTTCCTTTCTCTCTTTCTCTGATTTCACTTCCCTTCTCTCTTTCTCTGATTTCACTTCCTTCTCTCTTTCTCTGATTTCACTTCCCTTCTCTTTTTCTCTGATTTCACTTCTCTTCTCTCTTTCTCTGATTTCACTTCCCATTCTCGCTTTCTCTGATTTCACTTCCCTTGTCTCTTTTCTGATTTAACTTCTTCTTCTCTCTTTCTTTGATTTCACTTCTCCTTCTCTCTTTCTCTGATTTTACTCCTCCTTCTCTTTTCTCTCTGATTCACTTCTCTTTCTCTCTTTCTTTGATTTCACTTCTCTTTCTCTCTTTCTCTGAATTTACTTCTCCTTCTCTCTTTCTCTGATTTCACTTCCCTTCTCTCTTTCTCTTATTTCACTTCACCTTCTCTCTTTCTCTGATTTCACTTTCCCTTCTCGCTTTCTCTGATTTCACTTCTCCTTCTCTCTTTCTCTGATTTCACTTTCCCTTCTCTCTTTCTCTGATTTACTTCTCTTCTCTCTTTCTTGATTTCACTTCCCTTCTCTCTTTCTCTGATTTCACTTCTCCTTCTCTCTTTCTCTGATTTCACTTCCCCTTCTCTCTTTCTCTGATTTCACTTCACCTTCTCTCTTTCTCTGATTTCACTTTCCCTTCTCGCTTTCTCTGATTTCACTTTCCCTTCTCTTTTTCTGTGATTTCACTTCTCCTTCTCTCTTTCTCTGATTTCACTTCCATTCTCGCTTTCTCTGATTTCACTTCCCTTGTCTCTTTCTCTGATTTAACTTCTTCTTCTCTCTTTCTTTGATTTCACTTCTCCTTCTCTCTTTCTCTGATTTCACTCCTCCTTCTCTCTTCTCTGATTTTACTTTCCTTCTCTCTTTCTCTGATTTTACTTCTCCTTCTCTCTTTCTCTGATTTCACTTGTCCTTCTCTCTTTCTCTGATTTCACTTCTTCTCTCGTTCTCTCTGAATTTACTTCTCCTTCTCTCTTTCTCTCTGATTATACTTCTCTTCTCTCTTTCTTGATTTCACTTCCCTTCTCTCTTTCTCTGATTTCACTCTCCATTCTCGCTTTCCTCTGATTTCACTTCCTTGTCTCTTTCTTGATTTAACTTCTTCTTCTCTCTTTCTTTGATTTCACTTCTCCTTCTCTTTTCTCTCTGATTTTACTCTCCTTCTCTATTTCTCTCTGATCTCACTTCTCTTTCTCTCTTTCTTTGATTTCACTTCTCTTTCTCTCTTTCTCTGATTTTACTTCTCCCTTCTCTCTTTCTCTCTGATTTATCTCCTCTCTTTTCTCTCTGATCTCACTTTCTCTTCTCTCTTTCTTTGATTTCACTTCTCTTTCTCTCTTTCTCTGATTTTACTTATCCTTCTCTCTTTCTCTGATTTCACTTCTCCTTCTCTCTTTCTCTGATTTCACTTCCATTCTCGCTTTCTCTGATTTCACTTCTCTTTCTCTCTTTCTCTGATTTTACTTCTCCCTTCTCTCTTTCTCTCTGATTTCACTTGTCCTCTCTTTCTCTCTGATTTTACTGCTCCTTCTCTCTTTCTCTTGATTTCACTTCTTCTCTCTTTTTCTGTGAGTTTCTTCTCCTTCTCTCTTTCTCTGTTTTCCTAGTTCAGCCTCTGCATCTATTTTCTGTTATCTGTTTGACTCATCATTGTCTTTGGCCTGTTGCCTTTGATCTTTGTTTGATGCTTTCTGATGTCTGTCTGATGTAAGCTTCTTTGTCTTGTTGCCCCACCCCACCCCCCGCCCCACCTGTCTCTGTCTCTTGTCTGTCTGTCTGTTTGTATGTATGTTAACCTGTCTGCCTGTGTGTGTGTTTGTCTGGCTGTTTGTTTATCTCTCTGTATTGTCTGGCTGTTATTCTGTTTGTTTTTCTGTTTGTCTGTCTCTGTCTGTCTCTCTGTCTCTCTACATCTATGTCTCTCTGTCTCTGTCTCTGTCTCTGTCTGTCTGTCTGCCTCTCTCTCTCCTTTCTCCATCCTCCTCCCCTTCCTTCTCCTCCTCCTGCTTCTCCTCCTTCTCCTTCTCCTCGTCTACACCCTGAACAATATCCTCCACGTAGCAAAAATTCATTATAACAATTTCTGGCAATATTGATTAGTATTATAGCTTCACACAAAGACTGCTTCATCACGTGTGTCCATGCACATGACGTAACAGCGGTCAGTTACGAAAAACCAGTGGGTCATGTTGCCCTTGTAGCGACGCTGAAGCCATGTCACTGGCCACTTTGCTGACCGGTAATTGTATTAGGGCTTAGGCTTGCTTGGGACTGTTTTGGCAAGTGTGAGACCTTTTGCGTCTGGTTGGCAAGTGTCAGACCTCTCGCGTCTGTTTTGGCAAATGCTATCCCTCTCGCGACTGTTTGGCAAGAGTCATCCCTCTCATGTTTGTTTGGCAAGTGTCATCCCTCTCATGTTTGTTTGGCAAGTGTCATCCCTCTCATGTTTGTTTGGCAAGTGACATCCCTCTCATGTTTGTTTGGCAAGTGTCATCCCTCTCATGTTTGTTTGGCAAGTGTCAGACCTCTCATGTTTGTTTGGCAAGTGTCATCCCTCTCATGTTTGTTTGGCAAGTGTCAGACCTCTCATGTATGTTTGGCAAGTGTCAGACCTCTTATGTATGTTTGGCAAGTGTCAGACCTCTCATGTATGTTTGCCAAGTGACATCCCTCTCATGTTTGTTTGGCAATTGACATCCCTCTTGTGTTTGTTTGGCAAGTGACATCCCTCGTGTTTGTTTTGGCGAATATCATCCCTCTCATGTTTGTTTGGCAAGTGTCATCCCTCTCGTGGCAAGTGCATCCCTCTCATGTGGCAAGTGTCATCCCTCTCGTGGCAAGTGTCATCCCTCTCGTGGCAAGTGTCATCCCTCCCGTGGCAAGTGTCATCCCTCTCGTGGCAAGTGTCATCCCTCTCGTGGCAAGTGTCATCCCTCTCGTGGCAAGTGTCATCCCTCTCGTGGCAAGTGTCATCCCTCCGTGGCAAGTGTCATCCCTCCCGTGGCAAGTGTCATCCCTCTCGTGGCAAGTGTCATCCCTCCGTGGCAAGTATCATCCCTCTCGTGGCAAGTGTCATCCCTCTCGTGGCAAGTGTCATCCCTCTCGTGGCAAGTGTCATCCCTCCCGTGGCAAGTGTCATCCCTCCCGTGGCAAGTGTCATCCCTCTCGTGGCAAGTGTCATCCCTCTCGTGGCAAGTATCATCCCTCTCGTGGCAAATGTCATTCTTCTCGCGTTTGTTTGGCAAGTGTCATCCCTCGCAATTTTTTGGCGACTATCATCCCTCTCGTGGCAAGTGTCATCCCTCTCGCGTTTCTTTGGCAAGTGGCATCCCTCTCGAAACTTTTTTTTTGCGGTGTGTTTTGGCTATCATTTTTATTATTGCTGTTCTTTTTCATTTAGTTGAATAACATATGTTATAAAAACAAGTTTCGCCATTGTTCAATATACAAGAACATGAAAATAATGTTATTAAATACACGTGTAAAATTTGACATTTAAGAAAACGAAACTGATGTCAGTAGTTATCCTGAAACTGGAAGCAGCAGAAGAAAGCATTGCAATACACAAGAACTTTGGATAAAGCGAGATATGTTACCTTTTTTTTGATTGTGTTAAATTGATTTTTTTTCTCAGTCAGAGACATTTTAGCTCATAAACAATAATACGATATAGCATCTATTATAGTTATACCCTAATGGGAAACTCATAACTTGTGTTATGCAGTGCATAAGCTAAGAGAGAAATTTGTAAAAAACGACCGTACCGTTTAACGTTTCATTTCTTTTGCTCATTAAATAACAAATAATATTGAAGATGATGCGTTGATCTGAACATGAATAGTGTACGTGATGGCCGAAAAGATGTGCTCTCTGTCTCTGCCTCTGCCTCTGTTTCTGTCTCTGTTTCTGTTTCTGTCTCTGTCTCTGTCTCTCTCTGCCTCTGTCTCTCTCTCTGCCTCTCTGTCTCTCTCTCTCTCTATTTCTCTATCTGGCTGGCTGTCTCTCTGTCTCTTTCTCTGTCTCTCTCTGCCTCTGTCTCTGTCTCTCTTATGTCTCTGTCTTTCTCTGTCTGTCTCTCTGTCTTTTTCTGTCTGTCTCTGTCTCTCTCTGTCTCTGTCTCTCTGTGACTCTGTCTGTCTGTATCTCTGTCTCTGTCTCTGTCTATCTGTCTGTCTGTCTCTATCTCTATCTCAGGATAGCCTAGTGGCTAGAATATTGCGCTTTCAATCTGACGACCCGGGTTCGATTCCCGTTCAAGGGGATATAAT
>CM054139.1:23958365-23960865 GCA_028751875.1 Rapana venosa
CTCAAAGCTTAAAGTGTGGGTGCCCAAAGCGGAGTAAAGATGACAGACAGAACTAATACCACACACTTCCAGAGACTGAATCTGCCAGGTACCAAAGTCTTCCTGATAAAATCTGATTTCCTAGACCAGAGTTTCCCCGTTGACATCTTTATCTCCCAGACCAAAAATCACCGTGGGATTACGAGCATGAATTGGTACAAGCCAGTTTATTCCGAGTCAGGTTATTGATTGGTGTGCGAGGCACGATTGTCTTGAAAAAAGTTATAGAGTGAAAGTATGATTCCGAAACATGCATAATCATGAATCATTTGCATAGTTGCTGTAAAAGGTCGAGAAGGAAGAACCAGTCCCTAAATCGGAAATCTCCGCTGGTACGTTTATATAATTACAGCAACAAGAAGAAGTAGTGTCTGGTTGTGTAAAGAGTATGTGGTACTTTAGGGTGCTTTATTTAATTCACCTTTTCTTCGTCACTTTTTCTTGACGGTGTTGCAGTGAGATTAAATTGGTGTTCAGCAGCAGAACAGAAAGGTTAAACATAGTGTCATGTCATGGGGTTGGAGAGAGAGAGAGAGAGAGAGAAGAGAGAGAGAGAGAGAGAGAGAGAGAGAGAGAAAAGAGAGAGAAGAGAGAGAGTTAAAGAAAAAAAAATCCCCGGCATATTTCTCAAGGACACCACACAGCCAATTCGACAGAAGAACGTATAGAATCATTGATACTGCGGACTGGCTGTGTCCAGATACCTGAGCAAATAGCTATCAGGGCGGTATTAATTTGGAATACCAAATGCGTGTAGGCTATACCAGACAGATCGGAAGAATCAAGTGATAAACTGTGTGAAAGGCAGCAGATAGGTCAGAGAGAGAGAGAGAAAGGAGACAATCTTTTCAACTTCATGCTTGCAAACAGTTAGACAGGCAAGAAGTCTGACAGTCTCGCAGACAGGCAGTTACGCACGGATAGACGCAGGCGATAATTATAGCAATGGTTCATTACGTACAAGTTGAATAAGATCTAAAAACAAAATAAATCTATCAGACTATAAACCCACCGACCCCACCCCACCCCCAACTTGCAGGTCATCATCATAATCATCATCATTACCAGCATCACCATCATCATCATCATCATCATCATCACACCACACATCGCACGTCCCACTTACAAAATGATCATCATCTACAGCTCCTTTGCATCACAATTTATTTTACATATCACTCATCACACATCTCATCTTATCACACACACACCACCACCCACACACACATCACAACATCACATACACACACACATCACATCACCATCACACCACCACCACCACCACCACACACGATCATCACACACATCACACATCATCACATCACCACACACTCATCGTCGACGTCGACTCCTTATCTAGCCACTCTAACTCTTTGTACTTTCCAATACTCTGTATATACATAGCTGCCATCACAATGCTCTGTCTTTTCTTACAACACACCACACACCCAAACACCATCACAAATGCTTCTTCACTTCTCTAAAAGAAGTACACTCGCTTCGCCAGTCACCTTTTTTACCAATCACTCAATTTACTATGCTCAAGTAAACTGTAAAATGAATAGCGATATAAGGAGAAGAAAGCAAAAGCTAGAAGCAAAAAATTGCACAGAATGTGCATTACTTGCTCGTAAGAAAGAAGAATTCGAAGAAGAAGAAGAATTTGAAAATAAGACTTGGGGGGGAATAGAAAAGCAGAGAAACAAGAACAAGAAAAGAAGAAAAGAAGAAGAAGAAGAAGAAGAAGAAGAAAAGAAGAAGAAGAAGAAGAAGAACAACAACAACACAACAACGACAACAACAACAAGACGGAGGAGAAGAGTACGAAGAGGAAGACGAGGAGAAGAAGAAGAATCTTTCCGATTACAATTTCTCCCTAAGCATTTTTTTAATTGAAAGATACATCCCCGAGGTCGGAATGCGGCTACCTTCATGATAGGGATGGGATAGCCTAGTGGTTAGAACATTGCGCTCGCAATTTGACGACCCGGGTTCGATTCCCGCTCTTTGGGAGTTTTCCCCTGGAGTTAACATCAGTGCAGACTCCACTCTCCCCCAAAGTCCTTCGGATGAGACTAGAAACCGAGGCCCCGGGGGGCGAACGCACGCAGAACATCTTGCGCACACGTTAAATCCTGTTCCGCTTTTCGTAAGAGTAGGCCATTGTGTGCCGGTGGGAACAGATGACAAAATTTACAAAGCCGCATACACACGGGGACTGTCACATTATCCTCGATATAAAAGAATAAATAAAAAATAAGTAAATAAATGGCATGCTCAGAAACGGTCGCATAGGCAATATCTCACCATTGGTAGACCTCGGAGATACAGCTGAAGAAAAACAAACACAAACAATCTGGAGATGAGTCAAGTTCCTTGTTTTCTGTCCATTAGTGTTGATAAGAGGATGAACTCTGTAACAAACAAAAGAAGAAAGATAGCGCTGCTTCAGCAATTCTTT
>CM054139.1:23965865-23973365 GCA_028751875.1 Rapana venosa
TCTTCTTCTTCTTCTTCTTCATCATCATCATCATCATCATCATTATCATCATCATCTTCTTCTTCTTTTTTTTCGTCATTACTCGCGTTATTTCCATGTAGAGAAAGAAGAGAACCAGGAAGAAGAAAAGGAGGTGAGGAAGATATATAACGACATACGCTTCAGCTAGTCATCAGGGACTACATGCAGCCCTGTCTCAAGACACTGATACCCCTCTGCTTTAAAACCCTTCCTGGCCAAAGTGTTGTCTCCTCTCCGCCTGTCTCACTTCTGTTCCCACTGCCCGCAAGGATTTTGGTTTTTGTTTTCAAAAATTTAAGGCATCGCTCTTTGCCGTTACTGTCATGACCAAAGCTGCTGTCAACGAGTACAAGGGGTGTTTTTTCCTTTTAATAATAATAATGATAATAATGATAATAATAATAATAATAAATAATAATAATAATATTAATAATAACAAATGCAATTTATATAGCGCTATATCTTGCAATTACAAATCAGAGCGCTTGCATTCAACCTGTTCCTACACTTGCAACCAACAATGATTAACAATATTCTAACAAATTCAAATGTACACACACACACACACACATACACACACACACACACACACACACACACACACACACACACACCACACACACACATATTATACATTTCAGCAGGGTGATGGAATTTTGGCTGTTAAAGGCAGGGACAGATATGAGATGAAACAGGAGGGAAAAACGGCTGCTCTCTCTCTGTCTCTCTGTCTCTCTTCCCTCTCTCTCTCTCTCTCTCTGTCTCTCTTCTCTCTCTCTCTCTCTCTCTCACCTCCCTCTCTCTCTCTCCTCTCTCTCTCTCTCTCTCTCTCTCTCTCTCTCTCTCTCTCCTTGCCTTATATTCTTTAGTATCTAAACGTGTCTCAATATTATAGCTTCTTTTCATGTTTATACTTATTTTTAACCTTCTCTGCCTCCTTTCGCGATTTCTCATCCTTTTATTTTATGTTGTTGTTGTTGTTGTTGTTGTGCGTTCCCCAAGCTTTAAACCCTGGGGGTCACCTACAACATGCACTACTCTGACTCACTCATCATCCCACCTGGGAATCACTATGAGATAGTGAAGTACACCGGATGAGAAGTTTGCGTGTAGGACTCTTTTCAAGTATCTCGCAGTATAGGCAGCCATACCCCGACTTCAGAGGATTTGTTTTTCTCCTTTACAAAAAGGAGAGTGCAGGTTGTTATGTTAAGAGCTTGTCATGGCTGATTTCAATCTCAACACAATATTTTACAACATAACAACATTTTAGTGTTGGCCTTGGCAATTAACTGACATCAATAACGGACACAGCTTTTGACCTGGGCCATTTTATTTTATCATATTGCCCCCAACCCCCCAACCCTCTCCTTTTCTTTTCATTCTTCGGTTAGAGCTCTGAGGTTCAGCAATGGTGAGACTTTGTGTGTGCGACCGTTTGCTCCCCATTGTTAGGCACCCACATTCTGACTTCAGGGATGATGTCTAAGTACGACACCAGTGTGATTGCCGTTTTTTAAAAAAAGAAGAAAAGGTGGTGGGGTGGGGGTGGTGGTATTCTGTTCTAACTGGCACACACAATGGCCTACTCTTCCGAAAAGCGAATCGAGTTTTAACGTGTGTGCAAAACGTTCTCCGAGTATTCGTACAGGCAACTTTGGTTTATAGTCTCATCGGAGATAGTTTTGGAGAAGTGATGTGGGTACTTACGTTTATAATGATGATGATAATAATAATACTAATAATAATAATACTACTACTAATAATAATAACAATAACAATAATAATAAATGGAATTTATATAGCGCTGAGTTTTGTAAAACAAACAAATCGAAGCGCTTGCACTCTAATCATTTACACACATGCAACATTCCTCAAATACCGTGAATAACATATTTCACATTTATGCGCGCGCGCGCACGCACGCACACACGAACATACACACACACACACACACACACACACTCGCGAACACACTTAGGTGGGGATGAAGGAGATGAAGGATGTTAAAGTAGGAAACAGATATGAGGGGAAAAGTCTCAGGTAGAAAATAAGTGCGTTTTGAGGCTTGATTTGAAGGTATCAAATGAACATCCCCTCACATGGTCGTCTCGGTGTTGGCTCTAACACGCATTATCCAATCAAAAGCTTAACGCTCAAACCAATAGCCTACCCCTGATTGAATTTATGTCCATGGGGAGATTTCCAATTTGTGGAGGCTATCCAGCCCCCTATCTCCTTTTTAACATCAATCAAAAACTGTGCCCCCCCCCCCCCCCCCACTCTGAAAATAAAATATGATTTTCTACTTTAAAAAACGTGTACCCCCCCCCCCCCCCCCCCCACTTTGAAAATAAAATCTGATTTTCTACTTTAAAAAACGTGTACACATATTGGTTACAGAGTACGCCATCATAGACGTAAATCATTTGCGATTATAGCTTTTTTTAGGCATTGACGAGTTTTGCTTACATTTCATCAGAAGATTGGGCAGATAGATTATTAACAGCAGGTATGAACTATTGAATATTTAAATCGAAAAGGAATTTAGTCGCGGCAGCTTTGGATAATGAAAGAAAAGAGTATGTTTCAGTAAACTAAAAAAATAATTATGTCAGTGGTGTGATCTCAATTTCTTCTTGAATTTTCAGGGATGAGCTGACATGATCCCTTTTCTTAAGGGATTGTCTCCTTTTATCTGTTGCCTGTACCTGTCAGTGTATCTACTTGGTAGTCTGTTAAATTTGTATATGAAATATTATAGCTAAGGTAATCTTTTGTTTGTTTAGTGGAAATTGGTTTTCAGGAAAAGAAAGAGGTCAGAGTCATTGAACATTTTTCTCTGTCTCTCTGTCTCTGTCTGTCTGTCTATCTATCTGTCTGTCTGTCTCCGTATGTCTCTCTCTCTCTCTCTCTCTCTCTCTCTCTGCCTCTGTCTCTCCGCCTCTCTGTCTGTCTGTCTGTCTCTATCCCCTCTCTCTCCCCCCTCTCTCTCTCTCTGCCTCTGTCTTTCTGCCTCTCTGTCTGTCTGTCTCTATCCTCTCCCTCTCTCTCTCTCTCTCTGTGTCTCTCTGTCTCTGTCTGTCTCTGTCTCTGTCTGTCTGTCTGTCTGTCTGTCTGTCTCTCTCTCCTCTCTCTCTCTCTCTCTCTCTCTCTCTCTCAGAGAACCATTATCGTTTTTTGTTTGGCCTTAATGATTGATGCTCTCAGACAGATTAGTACCTCTTGTCCAACAAAACGCCATTAGTCACAACACACTCATGTTTGTCAATGGCTTTCATTCTAAGAAGGATTTACGTTAAATATACGGTTACCTTTGGTACACATTCTTATCAAAGTTATATTTTTTATGTATAATCGACGTAGGAAAACGGTGAGATTGGCACATGTCCATAAACTTCTTCTTCTTCTTCTTCTTCTTCTTCTTCGTCGTCGTCGTCGTCGTCGTCGTCGTCGTCGTCGAACGCTCAGACAGCAACTACCGTTGTCCGTTATATGAGCGAACATGCGTCACGCTGCCGTTAAGCGCCCGACAAGTCAGACCCAGCGCATCCAACTTCGTCATAAGAGAGGATTGTTATCTTTTAAGTCTTTCTATAAAAAAAAAGGGGTAGGAGAATGGACCAAGAAGGCAGAAAACAGACAAGAAGGAGGTGACAGGGAAAAAAAGGAACAAGGAAGAAAACAAAGAGAAAGATAGAAAAGAGGACATTTCTAGCACAGAATTTCCAGAAGGTGGGGATGCTATTTATAATGACAGGCCCCCCTGGCCATCACCACAGGGGGAATCTCCCCAAACAATTTCTACCGAATACAGGTGATGAAGGCAACCATTTGCTAGGCCTACAAGAGACTAAAGCTCATTATTTTTGGCAGGCCATAACTAACATTCAAGTTATTTTATTTATTTTCATTTATTTATTTATTCTTTTATATCGAGGATAATGGAATAAGCACTCCTGTGTTTTTTTACATCCAGTCCCCGTGTGTATGCGGTTTTGTAAATTTTGTCATCTGTTTCCACCGGCACACAATGGCCTACTCTTCCGGAAAGCGGAACAGGATTTAACGTGTGCGCAAGATGTTCTGCATGCGTTCGAACACGGGGCCTCGGTTTATAGTCTCATCCGAGGGACTTTGAGTTATGCATTTCCTTCTGGGTCGAACCCTGCCAAATTTGGTGGTCTTACAAGCAGTTACGTGCATCCTTCGTCTCGTTTGCGAAATCACGCAGAACATCTTGCGCGCACGTTAAAACCCGTTCCGCTTTTTGGAAGAGTAGTAAGTAGGCCATTGTGTGCCTGTGGGAGCGGATGACAAAATTTACAAAAAAACTGCATACACATAGGGACTTGATAAAAAAAAAGCACATGAATACTTATTCTATTATCCTCAAAATGAAAATAAAATAAATAAATAAACCATTTTTGTTTCTTTTTCTCAATTCATTCACTGTGTCTGTCTAATAATAATTATGATCGTTTCTTTGGGGGTTTTGGGGTGTGGGGTTTTGTTTTTTTAGTGCGCATTGGATTTTGAAGACTAGCATTCTCGCTCTGTCTCTTTGTCCGTCTGTTTGTTTTTCACCCACCCCATTTCTATGTATCTCTGTCTATCTGTCTCTCTCTGCCTCTCTCTCTCTGCCTCTCTGTCTTTGTCTCTGTCTGACTGTGAGTCTGTCTGTCTGTGTGCCTCTCTCTCTCTCTTTCTCTCTGTCTCTCGCATAGGCTACACTGGGAAATGACAATAAATTGTTCAAAGCGTCAAAGTCCCCCCCTCCTTCTCTCTCTCTCTCTCTCTCCTCTCTCTCTCTCTCTCTCTCTCTCTCTCTCTCTCTCTCTCTCTCTCTCTCTCTCTCTCTCTCTCTCTCTCCCTGTCTCTCTGTCTCGGTCTCTCTGTCTGTCTGTCTCTCTCTCTCTCCTACTGTCTCTCTGTCCTACTCTCTGTCTGTCTGTTTCTCTCGCTCTCGCTCTCTCAGGCCACATTGGGCAATAACAATACACTGCTCAAAGCGTCTCTCTCTCATCTCTCTCTCAATCTCTCTGTCTCACTCTGTCTGTCTGTATCTCTCTCTTTCTCTCTGTCTGTCTGTCTGTCTGTCTCTCTCTCTCTCTCTCTCTCTCTCTCTCTCTCTCTCTCTCTCTCTCTCTCTCCTCTCTCTCCCCACAAACCATTTCCCCCGCCCCCACCCCCAATCCCCACATCCACCCTCCGCCTCCCCCCTTTCCTCCCCCATCTCCCCCTCCCCACCAAGTAAAGGAAGAAAGGAAAGAGGGAGGGAGGGAGGAAGGAAGGAAAGGATGGAGAAGGCAGAAAAGGCTTGCAAGGCAGTCAGTTAATAACCCTCCTAACCAGCGAAGCGTCATTAGCGGCGTCAGATAGTGTCGCTTGTTTCGGCGCTTCTGAAGAGCCCATCACCTTGTGGCTCTTTGTCCCCAGTCCCCAGCCTCCAGCCCCCACCCCCACCCCCCCCCCTCTACCCCCCTACCCCTCACCCTAATCCTTCAGGTATCTGTTTGATGTGACATCGCGCAGGATGCTGCTGCATGCATGCAACAGCCGTTATCAACAGTAAACGTCGAGGATAAAAACGTTTGTTGTTGATATTGTTGATGGTGGTGGTTGGTGGTTGGTGGTTTGGTGGTGGTGGTGGTGGTGGTTGGTGGTGGTGGTGGTGGTTGGTGGTTGGTGGTGGTGGTTGGTGGTGGTGGTGGTGGTGATGATGATGATGATGATGATGATGATGATGATGATGATGATGATGATGATGACGATGGTGGTGGTGTTGCTGCTGCTGCTGCTGCTGATGATGATGATGCTTCTGCTGCTGCTGCTGCTGCTGCTGCTGCTGCTGCTGCTGTGCTGCTGCTGCTGTGATGATGATGATGATGATGATTGTGGTGGCGGTTATGGTGGTGGTGTTGTTTTTGTTGTTATTGCTGTTGGTGTTGTTGTTGTTGGTGGTGGTGGTGGTGGTGGTATTGTTATTGTTGCTGTTGTTGTTGTTGTTGGGTGGTGGTGGTGGTGGTGGTGGTGGTGGAGGTGGTGGTGGTGGCGGTGGTGGTGGTGGTGGTGGCGGTGGTGGTGGTGGTGGTGGTGGTGGTGGCGGTGGCGGTGGTGGTGGTGGTGGTGGTACAGGAAAGGTTTATGAAAAAAAAAGTTTCAAAACTACATTCTGTCCTTCATTCTTTTCTGTGTTGTCTTTTATTTCGAGGATAATGGAATCGAGGATAACGTTTGTTGTTAATGTTGGTGGTGGTGGTGTTGTCGTCGTTGCTGTTGTTGCTGTTGTTGTTGTTGTTTTGTTGTTGCTGTTGTTGTTGTTGTTGTTGTTGTTGTTGATGATGATGATGGTGATGATGATGATGATGATGATGATGATGATGATGATGATGATGATGATGACGACGACGACGACGGCGATGATGATGATGATGACATGATGATGATGACGACATGATGATGATGATGATGATGATGATGATGATGATGATGATGATGTCGATATTGTTGTTGTTGTTGTTCTTGTTGTTGTTGTTGTACTAGACTGGGTGCGTAGTGTCAAACACGTGTATGCTAGCCATAGGGTCAGGTACATTATTGTTACTGTATCATGGCTGTACAGTCTTTATTGAGTGTGGAACCGGTCAGAGAGTTATAAAAACAAGTTAGATGCAATGTTCAGATGGTGTTGTGAAGGGCAAGGTATTTTTGTTAAAGGTACAATTAGCTTCTTTGTTTCTGCGAAAGATTCCTTACGAGAAATTCCAAAGTTTAATTGCAGGATACAAAAAAAAATTCGGAGAACTCGTAAACATTCTCTTCTTTAAGGTCAGTGTTGCAGTTATTTCAAGACAAATAAGGTAGTACAGGAATTTGCTTAAAATCAGGTTCTTAAAAGTCAATTTTTGCCCTTTAATCTTTCCTTTTCTTTGTGTGTGTGTGTTTCTTTTAGGTTTAGGATAATGTGATAAGCATTCGTGTGTGGTTGTTTTTATGTCTATCCCCTGTGTGTATTTATTTTTATTTATTTTTTATTTTCATTTATCGAGGATAATGGAATAAGCACTTATGTGCTTTTTTACATCTAGTCCCCGTGTGTATGCCTTTTTGTAAATTTTGTCATCCGTTCCCGCCGGCACACAATGGCCTACTCTTACGAAAAGCGGAACAGGATTTAACGTGTGCGCAAGATGTTCTGCGTGCGTTTGCGTATACTTAAAGTAGCTATGCATAGATATTATAACCTTTCGGTGTTAGAATACGATAATTGTTTGATAAAACAGGCCCTGCCAGTATTAACGCATTGCTTTAAGTTTTGGGTTGCACGCGTGAGAAATCTAGTTTTTAGATGCGTGCTCCAATTTGATGGCAATTAGCTGACATTTAAAAAGACCCCACGAATCTGAACGGTCTGCTTTATGATAAGAATGGTAAAGAACCTCGCAAAAAGGTCAAGCAAAATGTTTACAATGTTTA
>CM054139.1:23993365-24003365 GCA_028751875.1 Rapana venosa
TGTGGTGTGTGTAATATGTGTGTGTGTTCGTCTGTGTATCTGTCCTGTGTGTCTGTGCCTGTGCCTCTCTCTCTCTCTGTCACTCTCTCTCTCTCTCTCTCTCTCTCTCTCTCTCTCTCTCTCTCTCTCTCTCTCTTATCTGGTTTTGTGATTCTGAGCTTACATAAACAAGAAAACAATCACGTTTATCACAAAGATCGTGTAACTCATTTGATCATTTTAGCGTGAAACTCTTGCAGCTGACGCACTTAAAGTATACACCAGCCTTACACAAAACGAAAGCAAAAGCAATGCTATCTGTAAGGAGTGTACCATTTAGCAAGAAAGATGTATGTATGTTTGTCCGTCGTGTTCGACGATGACCTCCAAAACAGCAGAGGAGGCAGCTGCTGTTTCGGAAATTGGGCAGAAATTTGATTATAGTGGAGATGCCTTGCCCACAGTACATCCCCACTCTCTCGGCCAAGTGGGCATAAGGACAGTCAGCGTTGGAGATGTTCTCCAAAGGCCAACTATCCCCCAGGGCTGCAGCACATAAGGACTGTACAAGTCAAGCCTCCTAGTCAGAGTCATAGTCGATCACTAAAGACTAAGCTGTAAAGCGGTATTCCATGAGTGAAAAAGCCACTGGTCATACAGCCTCTCACCTTGCTGTTGCCCCCAGCGTCAATGGTTTAATCAAGAACTGTGATAAACCCCAGGCGCTGACGGACAGCAGGGGAAAAAACAACCCACGACAAAATGACGTCAGTAAACACGTCTGCTAATGACGTATGTCAGAGTTATCGGTCACCCCCTATAATTCATAGTAGGTACATGCAATTATTGAACAGCATAGGGTCTGTACAGCATGGGATAATTATTAGTTCGAAGATTTTTAAAACAACAATAACCGTGGAATTCTTGAGCGGTACTATCCTTGTCGCTATAGAAACTGTTATCATTGCATTATCGTTTTCAGTTGATTGCCTTAAACTGACTTTGTGGTGTGTGTGTAGGGGGGGGGGGGAGGAGGGGGGGAGTGTAGGTGTGTGTGCGTGAGTGGGGGATGGGTGATGTGGGGGTGTAGGGGTATGTGTGTGTGTGGTGGGGGGGGGGGGGGGTAGGTGTGTGTAAGTGTGTAGGTGTGTATAGGTAGGGCGTGTGTGTGTAAGTGTGTGTCAAAGTCAAAGTCAAAGTCAAACTTTTATTTTCAGATGGTACATTGTGCGTGTGTGTGTGCGCGTGTGTGTGTGTGTGTGCGTGTGTGTGTGTGTGCGTGTGTGTGTGTGTGTGTGTGTGTCTGTGTGTGTGTGTGTGAGCGTGCGTCTGTGGGTGTGTGTGTTGTGTAAGTGTGTGTATAGGTAGGGTATGTGTATGTTGTATGTGTATAGGTAGGGTATGTGTGTGTGTTGTGTAAGTGTGTGTATAGATAGGGTATGTGTGTGTGTGTGTGTTGTGTGTAAGAGAGAGAGTGTGTGTGGTTACATGCGTGCGTATGTGTGTGTTTGTGAGAGAGAGAGAGAGAGAGAGAGAGAGAGAGAGAGAGAGAGAGAGAGAGAGAGAGAGAGTTCGCGTGCATGCGGGCGTACGTGAGTGTGTGTGTGTGCCTGTGTATCTGTGTGTGGCTCTGTCTCTGTCTGTATGTGTGCGATATATGTGCGTATGTGTGTGTGCATGTGTATGTGCTTGCTTGCTTGCGTGCGTGCGAGTATGTGTGTGTTCGTGCGTGTGCATATATGTGTGTGATCGAAAACATTGAAGTTCCTAGCCATGGTGGATAGTCCTCTGGAAATGAGCTATCAAAGCTCTGTATTGATGATAATGCCTAGCTTTTCACCAGATTCTGAAGCCTATGGAACAATAACTCTCTAAGTAACGTTGAAATGTTCGACATTAAGCGTGGTTATTTGGTCTGTAAGAAAAGCCAGGGTTTTGTTTTTTGTTCTTGTATTAAACGATTGTATTTTGGGTGCTAATAGTCCGTGTGTGGTTTTGTCCTGTAGCTTTCAGGGTGTCTGGGGGTTTTTAGGGGGGTTTTCTTCCTTTTTTTTTTTTTTAGAACAGAGAATACAGTTACAGACGGAGAGATAGAAAGAGAGAGAGGAGAGAGGGGTAGAGAGATAGAGAGAGAGAGAGAGAGAGAGAGAGAGGAGAGCGACAGACAAACAGACAGACAGACAGACAGAGACAGAGAGTGAGAGACAGAGAGAGGACCCCAGAGAGAGAGAGAGACGCTTCTGTGTGAGTGTGTGTGTGGTTTTGCGTGCGCGCGCGCGCGCGCGTGTATGTGTGTGTGGGGGGGGGAGGGAGAGCACGCGTGCCTGATGCACACATGTTGTGTGCGTGCGTGTCTGTGTGCCTTCGTGCCTGCGTGCCTGCGCGCGCGCGTGTAGGGGTGTATGTGTAAATGTGTGTGCGTGTGTGTGTGTGTGTGTGTTCGCGCGCGTATGTGGATATATATGTGCTTCTATAATAATGCATTTGCTTATGTGTTTGTGTGTCGGTGTCTGCGTTTGTAACTGTATCTGTACGTACATGTATGCGTGCGTGCGTATGTGTGTGTATGTGTGTGTGTGTGTATGTGTGTGTGTCTGTGTGTCTGTGTGTGTGTGGGAGCGCGTGCGAATGAGTGTACATGCAATCGTGTCGACGTGGGGGTGTGTGGGTGTGTCGTCTTGGTCAATATTTCAGGCCAGTGACCTCCAGCTTTTAAAATAGCAGCAGTGGCTTCTTGGTTTTTGAACCTAAATGGATTTCAAGGAAAATAGATACGAAATTGAATTTACCAAAGGACAGAGACAATGATCTAGCCGATTTAGCTACAGGAGTCAAATCGATGTCTCTCTACCCTCCCGTGGGATGGGCTCTTGCCAGGAGGACTTGCCAGTTCCAATAACATCCTCACCTTCTAGAAATTCTGTGCTAGGATTTCTACTCTTTTCTATCCCTCTCTTTGTTTTTGCCTCGTTCCTTTTCTTCATGTCACCTCCTTCTTGTCCATTTTCTGCCTTCTTGGTCGATGCTCCTGCTCTTTTTTTTCAGAAAAACTTAAAAGATAACAATTCTTTCTCACATCGAAGTTGACTCGCTGGGCCTGACTCGTCAGGCGCTTAACGGTAGCGCAACGCATTTTTGCTCATTATTGTGACAGGCAACAAAAGTTGCTGTCTGAGCGTTTGACGAAGAAGTTTCTGCCTTTTTCATTTTCTTCCCGTCACTTCCTTTTTTTTGTTTTTTCTCTGCCTTCTTGGTTAACTTTCCTGTTTTTATTCCTGGAAGACTTAAAAAAGACAGTTCTCTCCCACGCTGAAACCGGATGCGCTGGGCCTGACTTGTCAGGCGCTTAGCGGCAGCTCAACGCATTTTCGCTCATGTGACAGACAATAGTTGCCGAGCATTTGACGACGAAGAAGAAAGCATATGTCTTATTCAATGATTTTTTTTTAAATTACAGAGTATAATACGGATTTGTTGATATGACAAAAGGTATCGATTTGTGTGTCTTCTAGCTTAGAATTTCAGCCATCGACAAAACGACAGCAAGTCTGGGACGGATGTTGTTTTTAAGCGCGTGATTCTTTATTCTATCCACTAAACTGAAAATAATTCTCTGTGTGCCGCTTCTTGTGCCTGGACAATAAACCGAGATTTTGGAAGCAAGACACATTCAGCTGCCTGAAAAACAAACCAAAAATCTTCAATGCGATAAGAGGATTTTCTGCAGTTTTAAAAAGAATATATGCAGGGGGGAAAAAATGTCATTCTTATATGCAAACATGTGCACACACAAAAGGGGAGTAAAATAGTGATGGGAAAAGCGAAGAAGAAAACCAACCAAGCATTATTGCCAGTGAAATGCATTGTCCTCTGAAAAGAGAACATCTGAAAAAGGCCACACGCTTGGAATCAGATTCCAGAACAAAAAGCAATTTTCGGAGAGAAAGATTTTCGATTGAGAAAATAATTATACTCTGATCATTTGTAAGGGAAAAGGATTTTATGATGCATGCACCGCATGTATAAAAAGGAATTTGATGTGGCAAAAATTTATTCAGAGAACAACAAAAAAGGAAAATGTATCCTCTTAGATGAAATGTGAAGAAAAGAGAATGATAGAATTCTATTTAAGTGATGTGCTTTGGCTGTTAAGAATTCTGAAAAAAATTAAACGTATGGTTTATGTATTTCTTTTTTTCAAAGCTAAAAGATTTCATTTCATAAGTCTTGCATTGCGTTTATATATATATATATATATATATATATATATATATATATATATATATATAATATATATATATATATATATATATATATTATATATATATATATATATATATATAATAGAAAAAAAGAAACACACAAAGAAAGAGTGGATCATGAAGAGAAAACAGACTCAAGGCAGTTTAAATACAATACAAAACACACTCACACACATTCACACACACACACACACACACACACACACACACACAACACACATTCACACACACACACACACACACACACATTAACACACACACACACACACACACAACACACACACACACACACACAAAACATACACGAAATACAGCAACAAGGAAATAGTGTTTCGCGTAATACAGAAGAAAGCAGCAGCATACGACAGATCAATAATAAACTCTTAACATGATTATACAGTCGTTGTAAATTACTGAAACTAGCCCTGTTGTCATGCTGGGACTTTATATTACAATTACAAGGAAATAGTGTACGTTAGGATTAAAAAATAATGTGCTCACAAATAAAGCAAAACAAATGGAGACATCAAGTAAAACTAGAATCAAATGAAACATGAATAAAAAAAAACATAATTATCAATATTAACACAGTACCAAAAACCAAAACAAAAAGAATCGAAAGATAAAATGGAATCACACCAACTAGAAAGGAATAAACCAAACTGAAGCAAAACACGTTATTGTCTTTGCCACTTTTGTCACTGTAGTTGTTATGTCTTCTTCATTTCTTTCTTTCTTTCCTTTTTTCTTTATTCATTTAGTTTTATGCTTTGTTTATCTCTTTATTCATCCATTTATTTTTAATTTTTCGTGTAGCTGTATTTTTGGTCAAATGTTTTTGTTGGGTCTTTAAAGCAGTATTAGTCTTCATATAACCTCAACTCGTAGCTATTAACACACTTGATTTACGTATGATTATAGGTGAAATTAGATTAGTGAGATTTATAGAACACATTACAATTTATTGGACAAACAGCTCACGTCAGATACGATTTGCTTATGTGAAGATTTTGGTATGATGATGGTGATCACGTATTAAAGCTGTAGTTCTTTTCCTTCATAAGCTAGGAAGCAATGGTAGAACCGTTTGTCTTTTTACAAAAGAACAAATAATTCTGCACGCGCGCTCACACACGCATACACACACAGGCACGCATGCACGCGCACACACACATACACACCACACACACACACACACACACACATACACACAAACACAAAGCGACAACAAGTGTCGCAATTTCCAAGAGCCAGTAGAAATGGGCAAAGGAAATTGCAGACCAGCTTCTCCCTTCAAAATACAGAGAGAGAGAGAGAGAAAGAGAGAGAGAGAGAGAGGGGGGGGAGAGAAAGAGAGAGAGGGAGGAGTGAGAGAGAGAGAGAAGGAGGAGTGAGAGAGAGAGGGAGGAGTGAGAGAAAGAGAGAGAGGGAGGAGTGAGAGAGAGAGAGAGGGAGGAGTGAGAGAGAGAGGGAGGAGTGAGAGAGAGAGGAAGGAGTGAGTGAGAGAGAGAGAGGGAGAGGAGAGAGAGGTGTTAACTTTCAGCAAAGAATGCAAGGGGGCAGTTGTGCAATGTTGTTTTGGTGATGTTTTCCTAAAGGAGAGAGAGGGGGGGAGAAGGGGGGGAGAGGGGGGCCGGAGATGGAGAGGAGGGAGAGGTAGAGAGAGAGGGAGAGAGAGATGGAGAGGGGGGAGGGAGAGGCAGAGAGGAGAAGGAGAGAGAAACACAGAGAGGGGGGGGGGGGGGGAGAGAGAGAGAGAGAGAGACAGAGACAGAGAGAAAGAAATAGAGAGAGAAAGACAGACAGACAGTCAGACATACAGACAGGCCGACTGACAGACAGACCGAGTCCAAAAAACCCCAACATTTGAAGTTTTTAACTATAACATAATGGTCACATTATTTTGTAAGCTCACGAAAGGTCAGCATCTTTGACATTAATGATCAGATTTTCAGATAATGATTGAATAATCCAAACAGACTGGTTGCAAAAGTGCTTAGCCCTTCTCCCCGGGTGCATTTTAAAACTTCAGGATTTAAATATCCCTCCATAGCAATTATCATGTCTCTGAGTTCTAAATTCTCCATTATGATTATGTATTAGATAATAGTGTTCTTGTAACCTTTTACAGTAGTTACAGTCTTCTGTTAAATGGATGGTAATCTAAATTAGGATAAATTATCAAATTCCTATCTCCACTAGTCACTTTTTAAAAAATGTATGGTAATGTAAATTACGATTAATGATCAAATTCCTGACTCCATCAATTATTAAATTTCTTGTCCCCATGTTATCAATATTCTGTATAGTATTATCAAAATAAACTGAGCCATCTCTGTTTGGTCCCTAATCATTGATATTTACAATACAATCCAATCCTGTTGTTTATATCCCCGCCGACCACACAGGTCATATCAGGGCTGTCGCCTCGTCAACTTTTAAATCTCAGATTAAAACTGTGCAGCCGTATACAGATTAAAACAGGGTATAAAACCAACTCTGCTGTCGTTCCTTGTAGCAACGCCCTGGCCAACCATGAGGGTCAACCCAGGACGGGCACTGCGTTGTGGGAAAACATTAACTACATATAAAAATGAGATAAAATATAAGATTCCTTAAAACAACCTTGTTCTTAGTGACCAATTGTTAACACTTGACGAGCACAAGTTCAATATCAAGAACATTCAAGACAAGAAATAAAAAAGAAAATATGTAGTTACCTTAAGTAAAGTGTACTTCCATGTAATGGAAGACAAATCTAATGCAAGGCAAGTGCAAGGCAAAGCGAGACAAGGCAATGCAGTGCAAGGCAAGGCAAGGTAAGGCAAGGCAAAGGTCAAACAAGGCAAGGCCAAACAAGGCAAGGCAAGGCAAGGCAAGAAAGACAACACAAGGCAAGACAAGACAAGACAAGACAAAGCAAGACTAGGCCAGACAATGAGAGGTAAGGCAAGGCAAGGAAACACAAGCAAGGTAAGGCAAAGGCAAGTCAAGACAAGACAAGGCAAAACAAGGCAAGACATTGCAAAAAAGGCAAAACAAGACAAGACGAGGCCAGACGAGGCAAGTGCAAAACAAGGCAAAGCAAGTAAAGGCACGACAAGACAAAATAAGACAAGGCAAGACAAGACAAGGCAAGGCAAGGCAAGACAAGGCAAGGCAATGCAAGATCAGACAAGGCAAAGCAAGGCAAGGAAAGACAAGACAAGGCAAGACAAGACAAGACAAGACGAAGCAAGGCAAGTACAAACAAGGCAAAGCAAGGCCAGACAATTCAAGACAAGGTCAAGGCAAGGCAAGGCAAGGCAAGATAAGACAAGATAAGGCAAGACAAGACAAGGCAAAGGGAAGAACAGTCAAGACCAGTCAAAACAAGGCAAGGCAAGACAAGGCAATGCAAAGGCAAAACAAGGCAAGACAAGTCAAAACAAGGCAAGGCAAGACAAGATAAGTCAAGATAAGACAAGGCAAGGCAAGGCAAGGCAATGCAAAGGCAAGACAAGGCAAGACAAGTCAAAACAAGGCAAGGCAAGACAAGGCAATGCAAAGGCAAGACAAGCCAAAACAAGGCAAGGCAAGACAAGGCAATGCAAAGGCAAGACAAGGCAAGACAAGTCAAACAAGGCAAGGCAAGACAAGGCAAGGCAAGACAAGGCAAGGCAAGACAAGTCAAGATAAGACAAGGCAAGACAAGGCAAGGCAAGGCAAGGCAATGCAAAGGCAAGACAAGGCAAGACAAGTCAAAACAAGGCAAGACAAGGCAATGCAAAGGCAAGACAAGGCAAGACAAGTCAAAACAAGGCAAGGCAAGACAAGGCAATGCAACGGCAAGACAAGGCACGACAAGTCAAAACAAGGCAAGGCAAGACAAGACAAGGCAAGGCAAGATAAGTCAAAACAAGGCAAGACAAGGCAAGGCAAGACAAGGCAAGACAAGACAAGGCAAGGCAAGGCAAAACAAGACAACGAAAGGCAAGACAGGACGAGACAAAACACGTTGGAAAACTACTCGACTAAAAGTCGTGTGCAAGCTGTACTTTGAAGAAGAAAATGGTAAGATCGTGGCGGTTTATGGCAAGGCTAACTGTTTTTTGTTGTTTTCTTCACAGTCAGGTACGTTAGATTATAATGATGTTCTTTCCTATCAATTTGCTTTTAGCATGTTCTGTAGCGATACGTTTTCATAAAATGCATTGTTTTTTATTTTGTTGTTCTTGCGTTGGTTTTTTTTTTAAACTCTCTTTCTCTCTCGCTCTTTTTGTCTCTTCTGTCTCTGTTTCTTTTATCTTCTCCTTCTCCTACACACACACACACACACACACACACACACACACACACACACACCAACACATGATATATATATATATATATATATATATATATATATATATATATATATATATATATATATATATATATATTTTATTGTCTGTTTATGTCTGTCTGTATCTATCTCTGTGTGTCTCTCTCTCTTAAAGTTGTGTGTGTGTGTGTGTGTGCGTGCGCGCGCGCATGCGTAGGTGTGTGTGTGTTTGTGTGTGCGCACTTTGAAGTCTTTTCACCTATAGTGATACATGTATGCGTTTGTGTAACAAGTGAAAAGACAGACAGACAGAAAGACAGAGAGGCAGAGAAGAAGAAAGAGAAGAGACAGAGAGACAGAGTGAGAGAGAGAGAGAGAGAGAGAAAGAAAAACAGAGGGAGAGAGTGTATGTGTGTGTGCGCGTGTCTATTCTGTCATTCTGTTTTTTGTCTCGCTATCTGTCTCGCTGTCTGTCTGTTGTCTGTCTGCCTCGCTGTCTGTCATCTGTCTGTCTCACTCTCTCTGTCTCTGATGTCTGTCTGTCTGTCTTCTGACTGTCTGTCAGTCTGTCTCCTATCTCTTTCTTTTCTCTGTTTTGATGTTGCAGCCTCTTCGTTTGTCATGTCCCTATTGGCTGTTTGAATTGCAGCAGCTGCGCTTATAATGCCACTAAGAAGAGAACTGAATATTGCGTGCTTGCGCTGCCTGTTACGCAATGAAAAGGACAAAATTCACTCGCAGACGATCGTGCAGGTCTTGCCTGAGCAAATGACAAGAAAAATCAAACCAACATCGTGACGTCATTGGAATGAAACAAACCGTGTATTGATGATCACGCGAGATTCCTGTGGAGAGAGAGAAAGATCAAATCAAATCAAATCAAATCAAATCAATCAAATTGGTTTTTTATTTACCAGGGTAATGAATGAACAGTCATGTGGGGTTTTATGTGTCCAGTCCTAGCTTTTATCAAGGATAATATTATGATTAACACACAAGCACTCACACACACATGCAAGCAAGCAAGCGCGCAGCATACACACACACATACACGCACATACATACACACATACACGCACGCACACACACGCACACATACATACATACATACAGACAGAGACAAGCAGACATACATACACACAGAACTGCACACACAGAGGGACTGGATGTAAACAAAAAACATGAGAGCTTACTCCATTATTCTCAGAATAATTTTTTAAGTAAAGAAAGAAAGAAAACACACATTCACACTCATACAAACACTCTCTCTCTCTCTCTCTCTCTCTCTCTCTCTCTCTCTCTCTCTCTCTCTCTCTTTCTCTCTGTCTCTCTCTCTCTCTCTCTCTCTCTCTCTCTCTCGACACACCATCACACACACACACACACACGCACACACACACACACCACACACACACACACACACACACACACACACACACACACACACACACACACA
>CM054139.1:24010865-24015865 GCA_028751875.1 Rapana venosa
TTTAGATAAGTTTGCCTACTAAAGAAAAGAAGAAGGAGAAGAAGGAGAAAGAGAAGGAAAGAAAAGATATATGATACGGAGAAAGATCACTATGAAACGTAACCATCGATTTAACCATTTTATTGCGTATTGTTGAGTGAATTAAAGATAAACGTGTAAAGCACTTGTAAAATGCACTACATGAGGATAATTAATGACAAATATAATTAAATTCATGAATTATTTTAGCTACGACCTATAGTACAAAAGCTTTTGGGTTTTTTCAATATTGTTTTTAATCAATACCGGCGGCAAAATATACTGTCACATATTATGTAACTTGAATGCGCATGATATTTGTTTTCTCTTGTTGATCGCACTCCTATAACTCAGCTGTTTGACTATAAAAGAAAGGTTGCCGACAATAATGTCAAACTATGTAGCACAGCGACGTCGATGACAAAATAAATATATGTGAAAACAGTTAACATCTCTTACTTTGTAGGTCTATTTCTTTATTATTTTTTGTAGAGGAGCCGAGGGGTGTTTGACATATATAAAAAATGTTTCTATTATATTTCTGTCCCTAGATATTGCGTGAGCTGGATCAAAGGTTAATGTCTTTGTCTATAACTTTTGGTGTCAACTTCCAGAGTTTGTATTGTCATTTTTTATCATATGAGATTTTGTTGTGGGTCAAGGTTGCTCCCCTCCCTCTCTCTCTCTTCCCCCCCCCCTCTCTCTCTCTCTTCTCTTCTCTCTCTCTCTCTCTCTCTCTCTCTCTCTCTCTCTCTCTCTCTCTCCTCTCTCTCATTCTTCATTCTCTCTCTTCCCTCTCTCCCTCTTCTTTCATCTCTCTCTCTCTCTCTCTCTCCTCTCTCTCTCTCTCTCTCTCTCTCCTTCTCTCTCTCTTCTCTCTCTCTCTTTATATATATATATATATATATATATATATATATATATATATATATCTAAGTGTGTGTGTGTGTGTGTGTGTGTGTGTGTGTGTGTGTGTGTGGTGTGTGTGTGTGTGTGTGTGTGTGTGTGTGTTGTGTTGTGTGTTGTGTTGTGCGCGCGCGTTGTGCTGCGCGTTGTGCTGGTGATTTGAAATCCTGGGTTCAAGTCACCACCGACTCACCTGTCGATGGGGATTTTCCCCCTGGAGTTAACATCAGTACCGACTTAACTCCCTCGAAACTTCTTTGGATCTTTTCCTTCTTCTTCTTCGTCGTCTTCTTCTTCGCAATTCTTCCCCGCAATTCTTCCTTGCAATTCTTCTTCTGTTGCTGCTGCTGCTTTCTGCTTCTTCTTCGAAATTCTTTTTCGCAATTCTTCTTTTTCTTCTAACTACTACTTACTACTACTACTATACTACTACTACTATACACTACTACTAACTTTTCTGCCTCTTCTTCTTCTACTACTTCTTACTACTACTACTACTAACTACTATTACTACCACCTTTTCTGCTTCTTCTTCTTCTTCTTTTCTTCTTCTTCTTTCTTCTTCTTCTTCTTCTTCTTCTTCTTCTCTTCTTCTTCTACTTACTACTTACTTTTCTTTCTCTTACTTCTACTATACTACTACTACTACTATACTACTTACTCTACCTTTTCTGCCTCTTCTTCTTCTACTACTTCTACAACTACTACTACTACTACTACTACTACTACTACTCTACTACTACTAACTAACTTACTACTACTACTACTACTACTATCTTCTTCTTCTTCTTCTTCTTCTTCTTTACTACTACTACTACTACTACTACTACTACTACTACTACTACTGCTACTACTACTACTACTACTTCTTCTTCTTCTTCTTCTTCTTCTGCTTCTTCTTCTTCTACTACTTCTACTACTACTAACTACTACTACTACTTCTTCTTATTATTATTTTTTTTCTTCTTCTGCTTCTTCTTCTTCTACTTCTTCTTCTACTACTACTACTTCTACTACTACTTCTACTACTACTAACTACTTCTACTACTACTAACTACTACTTCTACTACTAACTACTACTACTACTACTACTACTACTACTTCGAACGCTCAGACAACAGCTCTTGTTGTCTGTCATCTGACCAAGAATGCGTTTCATTGTTGTTAAACCACCTGACAAGTTAGGACCAACGCATCCGACTTGGGCGTGGGAGAGAATTGTTATCTTTTAAGTCTTTCTTTTCCAAACCACAAAAAAGGCAGAAGAATGGACCCAGAAGACAGAAAACAGGACAAGAGAGAGAGGTGTGGCAGGAAGAAAAAGGAACAATGCGCGTGTACGTACGCGCTAGCCGATGCTCCCGTGTCTTTACGCATGAGAGGACATATAAATTATTGAAGGGAAATGCATTAAGATGTAGGAAATGGCTACCTGGATCTAGCTGTGATATTGATGTTTTGCTATTTCAGGTAATAAATGATAATTATCTTGTTCATCTCTTTTAAACCATTCTTGTAACCCGCATGAATTTTTCACGTTGTTGAGATATTAAAGAATTCGTATTCATATTAACAACCTCCCTCCCGTGTGAATGCCAGGGGGAAAGGGGGGCGGGGGGGGGGGGGGGGGGGGGACTGTCAGTATAGATAGTAACCCCGCCGTCTGGAAATTCTGTGCTAGAAATTTCCTTTTTTCTATCACTCTCTTTTGTTTCTGCTTTATTCCTGTCCTTCTTGTCATCTCCTTCTTGTCTATTTTCTGCCTTCTTGGTTCATACTCCTTCCAAAAAGACTTAAAAGATAGCAATTCTCTCTTATGCGGGACGGGATAGCCTAGTGGTCAGAACATTGCGCTCGCAATCTGACGACCCGGGTTCGATTCCCGTTCAAGGGGGATATTTTCCTCCGGAGTTAACATCAGTGCAGACTCCACTCTCCCCAAAAGTCCTTCGGATGAGACTATAAACCGAGGTCCCGTGTGCGAAACGCACGCAGAACATCTTGCGCACACGTTAAATCCTGTTCCGCTTTTTCGGAAGAGTAGGCCATTGTGTGCCGGTGGGAACAGATGACAGAATTCACAAATCTGCATACACACGGGGACTGGATGTAAAAAAGCACATAAGTGCTTATTCCATTATCCTCGATATAAAAGAATAAAATAAATAAAATAAATAAATAAATAATGGTTAGAACATTGCCCTGGCAATCTGACGACCGGGGTTCGATTCCCATTCAAGGGGATATTTTCCTCTGGAGTTATCATCAGTGCAGACTCTACTCTCCCCCCAAAAGTCCTTCGGATGAGACTATAAACCGAGGCCCCCGTGTGCGAACGCACGCAGAACATCTTGCGCACACGTTAAATCCTGTTCCGCTTTTCGAAAGAGTAGGTCATTGTGTGCCGGTGGGAACAGATGACAAAAGTGACAAAACCGTACACGCATATGGACTGGATGTAAAAGAAGCATTTAAGTGCTTATTCCATTATCCCCGATATTAAAGAATAAAATATTTTTTTAAAACAAGCATATGCTGAAGTCGGATGCGCTGGGCCTGACTAGCCAGGCACTTAACAGAATCGCGCGCGACGCTTTTTCGCTCACATAACCAACAATAGCTGCTGTCTGAGCGTTCGACATCGACGACGAAGTAGAAGAAGTTTTAATAATAATAATAATAATAATAATAATATAATAATAATAATGTATGGAACTTATAATTATAGCGCTGCATCTTGTAAAGCAACAAATCAAAGCGTTAAGATGACTTTAAAAAAAATAATATATATCGAGGATAATGGAATAAGCACTCATGTGCTTTATTTTTACATCTAGTCCCCGTGTGTATGCGGTTTTGTCAATTTTGTCATCGGTTCCCACCGGCACACAATGGCCGACTCTTTCGAAAAACAGATGACAAAATTGACAAAACCGCATACACACGGGGGCTGGATGTTTAAAAAAAAAGCACATGAGTGCTTATTCGATTATCCTCGATATAAAAGAATAAATTTTAAATAAATTAAATAAAAGCGGAACAGGATTTAACAATGTGAGCAAAGATGCTCTGCATTGCTGTCGTTCGCACACGTCTATTTCTCTTCAATAATTATTGTTTCTTCTTCTTCTTCTTCTTCTTCGTCTTCTTCTTCTTCTTCTTCTTCTTCTTCTTCTTCTTCTTCTTCTTCGCAAATCTTCTTCTTCGCAATTCTTCTTCTTCGCAATTCTTCTTCTTCGCAATTCTTCTTCTTCAAATTCTTCTTCTTCGCAATTCTTCTTCTTCTTCTTCTTCGCAATTCTTCTTCTTCTTCGCAATTCTTCTTCTTCTTCTTCTTCTTCTTCTTCTTCTTCTTCGCAATTCTTCTTCTTCTTCTTCTTCCCAATTCTTCTTCTTTCTTCTTCTTCTTCTTCTTCTTCTTCTTCTTCTTCTTCTTCTTCGCAATTCTTCTTCTTCTTCTTCTTCGCAATTCTTCTTCTTCTTCTTCTTCTTCTTCGCAATTCTTCTTCTTCTTCTTCTTCAGGTGATTGTCTATCCCACCAAGGAGAGCATGAAGAAGGCCGGAGCGGCCATTGGCCTGCTGAGTGTGTGGGTCATCTCCTTCCTCATGGCCAGCCCGGCCCTTCTCTTCCAAGTGCTGGACGCCTACCCTCCTCTCAAGCAGGAGTTCCCTGACTTCTACCTGTACAACTGCATCGAGGTGAGTTGAGAGGCTTCTTTCTGTCTGGGTTTGCAGTAGAGTGGAAGGGGTGGTGGTGGTGGGGTGGGGGGGTGTGGGGGTGAGAGAAGGAGGGAGAGAGGGAGGGAGGGAGGGAGAGAGATGGAGGGATAGGGGGGGTTGGGGGTAGGGGTGGGGGAGATAGAGAGAGAGAGAGGGAGAGAGAGAGAGAGAGAGAGAGAGAGAGAGAGAGAGAAAGGGGGAAGGGGAGAAGAGAAGGGAGAGAGGGGGGTGGGGTGGGTGGAGGGAGAGAGAGAAGGGGAGGGGGAGAGGGGAAGAGATAGAGGGAGAGAGAGAGTGAAAGACAGCGAAACGAGATAGGGAGAGGGAGAGAGAGAAAGGGAGACAGAGAGAGAGT
>CM054139.1:24030865-24035865 GCA_028751875.1 Rapana venosa
AGCCTCTGCTCTGTGATGAAGAGTTTCTGATATTCGGCTTCCAATCAAAGACATCTCCACACTGCTAGTTTGTTATATTTTATTGCAGAAGTAGCATCAGTAGCTGTGATAGTCGTAGAAGCAGCAGTATCATTGGAAGAAGCGCTACAAGTTGTACTGCTATCAGCAGCACTGGCAGTTGCAGAATCAGCAATAACAGTAGCAGCGCAACAACAGCAGCAGCAGCAGTAGTAGTAGTAGGAGGAGGAGGAGGAGGAGGAGGAGGAGGAGGAAGAGGCGGAGGAGGAGGAAGAGGAGGAGGAGGAGGAAGAGGAGGACGAGGAGGAGCAGCAGCAGCAGTAGCAGCAGCAGCAGCAGTAATTTATTATTATTTTATTAAATTTTATTTTTTCATTTCGAGGATAATGGAATAAGCACTCTTGTGCTTTTTTCATCTAGTCCCCGTGTGTACGCAGTTTGGTAAATGTTGTCATCCATTCCCACCGCACACAATGGCCTACTCTTCCGAAAAGCGGAACGGGTTTTAACGTGAGCGCAAGATGTTCTGCGTGCGTTCGCACACTGGACCTCGGTTTTTAGTCTCATCTGAAAGACTTTTGGGGAAAGTGGAGTCGGCCCAGCACTGATGTTAACTCCAGAGGAAAAATCCTCTTGAACGAGAATCGAACCCGGGTCAGCAGATCACGAATACATCACTCTAACCACCAGGCTATCCCGTCCCCCCGGTAGCGGTAGTAGTAGCAGCAGTAGAATAGAAGGAGGAGGGAGGACGACAATTGTAAGGGTGATGGTGGTGGTAGTGGTAATGGCTGTGGACAGGTTTGAATCAATTTTGCAGTAGTTTAATGGCATTATCACTTGGAGTAGTTGATTAGGATCGGTGCCAAAATTTACAAAGTCGCTTACACACGAGGACACGATTTTTAGAAAAAAAAGAGCACATGTGTACTTATTCCATTATCTAGAAAATAAAAGAACGAAATGAACAAATGAAAAATAGATAATCAGTACTACTTTCCATCCTCTTAATTTCAAGACGTCTGTTGAAATAAAGATACAAAGCCTCTCTTTAAGCACATCAAGGGATGGGACAGACATTGCATGGACTGCTCCCAACAGAGACAGAGATAAAGACTACTATCTAAGTCATTTAAGGACAGACGAGAAAATCTGCACTTTGTAGCGGAAGAAGAATCAACAGTCAGATACAAGAACAACCGGCAAACACTATCGCTGATACCAAACTATCCTCAAGAGCAGCTTTTGTGACAGTGATTACCATCCCTGCATGGACTTGCGCAATAACAACAGGTGGTATTCAGGGCTTCACATGTGCACTGTCGTAAACAGTTCGTGATTCATCTGCCAAGTGACATGCAATTTGCGTATATAGGCTATTCTGTCCATTATGATTCTTTCTGAGAAAAAAAGTAAAGAACAGAGACTATGAAACAGAAAAGATGATGTGACTGTATGAACGATCAACGTAGAGAGGACGTCATATTCAACAGCCTCAAAGACTGAAATTATCTTCCTATCATTAGTATCTGTGTCCAATTCAGGATGGTTCAGAACAGGCCTCTTCTGGGAAATGGCCCTGCTTTTTGACACTTTGCCACAAACTTCTGTCCCTCGAAATGAAAAAAAACACATGGACATATTTGTAGATGTAAATGCAACAGACTGCAATAAATATAAAAGCGCTGGCGTGTCATCTATAAAGAGGCTCTAAAAAAAAGCTCCTTCATCATGGATAAGGCTCAGTATGTGTGAGAATGAAATAATGTACCAGGCGAAGTGAAGGAATGAATAGAAATATAACTAAGGGGATCCCGGGGGAGGGGGGGGGAGGGAGGTTGAAACATTCTCTTGCAACACCATGCGTAGCAGAACAAATTAATCAAAACTCCAGGAAGACAAGATTTAAATCATTCTCTTTTTTTCGCGCGAAAGATACCACTTTCTGCGAATGTGCCAGACCCATCCGATGGGATTAGGAAGACCCATCCGCTTGGAGCGTGGCCAGATAATACATCAATGTTATCCGTGTTGCATATCGCAGTGAGGATGAAAGAGATCCGTTCTCTGATAAATCCCCGGCTCGTTGAGACGTGTGCGTGACAAACAGACAACGCTGCAGCGCTTGCTACAATAAAACAGCTGGTACCAGGCACGAGATATCCGGAAAGGAAACGACATTGTCGTGATACCCAAGACCCCCCCCCCCCCCTCCTTCTGTGGCTCTGCAAGTTCAATAACAGGACAGCGGTATGGTCAAGGACTGATCACAGCCACACACACTCCATGATGATCGCTATCTCCTCACCGCCATTATCTCTTAGTGCCCGTTAAGGTTTTCATGTGGGGTATCATTTTCAAACCACCTGGACAGCTCTGCAAAAAATATAGCATCATGATAACAATGTTGATTGCAGCATATAGCCGGATAATGAAAACTGCTGTGAGGTAGGCTTTCAGATTTTTAGGAAGAGCAAAGCTCTCTTCGTTTTCGGACCGCTTTCTCTGAATTTTCCGAATACAGCATGGCATTTGAGAGTGGATTTAATTCCAGTCTGTATGGTAACTTAGTAGACAGGCTGCTACTAAAGCACCTGTATATGTGGACTGCTTGGAGGTGTTGTCCCTTCTCTGTGGTGTCTAGCTATTCACGGCTATTTCTACATCTAGGTTAGTCAGTCCATTTTATTGCACATTGTCCGTTCTATGCAGCCACTGAGGTCACAGTCATTAACAAACATACAGTTACCAGTAACAGTCTTGTCCACCTTTATGACGATAGACTGTAAGCGCCTGAGATCAATAAACACAGAGAAGTGTATGCACTTAACAAGGAATCTGCAGTCTATTTTACACTAGACTTCGTATCGTGAATACGCAAACAGCTGTTAGTACCACTGTTCCATCTGGACTGGAATACCAGGCACGGACAAGCTACAACGGCGTAGGGGTTCACCTGATCTGATTTCAACCTCTAAACTCGGTAGTTATCTGTTCGAACTTTGGCCATTCGTCTTCATGTAGGAACTTGTGTGGTGCGAATCGTGAAAGCAGCATAGGGTGAGGCCGGACAAAGGGTCTCTTCTCTGCTCAGATTATTCAATTTACACAGTCAAGACCACACAGGTGCATGAGACACGCAGTGCTGCTTGCGTACCCTTTAACACGTGCACTTATTTAGACTTTCCTGGCAGTAAAAATGTACAGCTTTGGTGCAAGCATAACAAGAATTTAAGACGACTGATAATGGAGACCTGCAAGATACAACCAAAGCCTTATTACTGCTGCTTCTCCCTCTGCTACTGCTACCCTTCCTTTTTCTTTTTCTTGCCCATGTCCGCAAGTTGTGGATTTGATGGATTTTGTGTGCCCCTTGGGGTTTTCTTGAAATAAATCTTGAATCTTGAATCTTTATTATCTAAGATTAACCATCTAGTATTGATATGAAACTCATGCATTTTTATAACCAACAAAATATTTCGAAGCATTTGTTCAATAAAACCTTCCCAAATCAAGCAGCTTACTCACATAAATACAAGACTTTCTCTTCAAGAGAAATGAGTTTTAGGGATGAAGGCATTTCTTATAGGGACGAGTAACAAACTGACAGGGAATTTGGGGACCTGTACTAAACATACCCTGCAGCGAGACAAATTGCAGGGACAACTTTCCATAGATTCCCACTAAGAAGACATCTTGCGCACGGTTATGCAAATGGGGCCAATGAGAGCGGGAAAACCAGATTGCCCGCTCAAAGACAGTACAGAAAGGTGATACATCCTCCAGACCTTAACGTTGTTTGCTGCAGGGTAGAAGTGACAGTGACAGGAACGAAGAGAGAGACAGAGACAGAGACAGACAGAGAGACAGATACAGATACAGAGAGACAGACAGACAGAGACCTGCTTGCTCGCGACAAATTCCTAGTAATATCAATAGAGACAGAAATGTGTCCATCAGGAGGTAACTGGAGTTATCACTTGAGTTGAAATAATGTTCTGTCCACCCCCCTCCCCCCCCCCCCTCCCCCCCTCCCCCCCAAGTCAGAATGCGGCTACCTTTATGTTGGGCACAAAAGGTCGCATACGCAAAATCTCACCACTGGTGAACCTCGGAGCTCTAGCCGAGAGTAAAATTATTTTTTTAAAATTTGCGTTATGCTTCTACCAGGAGGTAAACTAAGTCCTCACTTGAATTAAACAATGTTCTATTCCCGAGGTCGGAATGCGGCTACCTTCATGGTGGACACACACGAAAAATGGTCGCCTACGCAAAAATCTCACCATTTAGTGAGATTTTTTGAAGGCTAGAGGGGCTTTCGAGAACATTTCATTTTCATGGCAAGTGACGATCTAGTCCACTCCACCACAGTGTGTGTGTGACGATGTCTCTGTAGAGCTTGTTTGTACTACAGGAGAGGGGTCAGGGCAGATTTCTTTCTGGAGCATCTCCTACAGCTGGCAGGACTGCAGCACAAGCATTCTCTGTTCTGCTGTCGGGCTGCTGCTGGGTAGACCAAGTGTATGGCGTAAACAATCCATCAACAATGTGCCACCTGGATAGGAATATCATCAAGAAGAGCAAGAAAGCTTTTTTCATCAACAAGGCTGTTCCCCTATAAGGACAGACAAGGTGACTGACACGGCCCAGACAGTGGGTAGGGAGGGATTATTTGATTTATTTTATCATTATTTATTCTTTACTATCGAGGATAATGGAATAAGCACTCATGTGTTGCTGTTTTTTACATCCAGTCCCCGTGTGTGTGTGTGTGTGCGGTTTTGTAAATTTTGTCATCTGTTTCCACCGGCACACAATGGCCTACTCTTCCTTTATTTATTTTATTTCTATTTATTCTTTTAGATCGAGGATAATGGAATAAGCACTCATGTGGGGTTTTTTTACATCCAGTCCCCGTGTGTGTGTGTGCGGTTTTGTCAATTTTGTCATCTGTTTCCACCGGCACACAATGGCCTACTCTT
>CM054139.1:24038365-24048365 GCA_028751875.1 Rapana venosa
GTGTGTGTGTGTGTGTGTGTGTGTGTGTGTGTGTGTGTGTGTGTGTGTGTGTGTGTGTGTGTGTGTGTGTGTGTGCGTATGTATGTGTGTCTGTGCGTGTGTCTGTGTGTATGTGTTTGCGTGTGTCTGTGTGAGTGTGTGTGTGTGAGTGTGAGTGTCTGTGTGCATGTATGTGTGTGTGTCTGTGCGTGTGTCTGTGTGTATGTGTTTGCGTGTGTCTGTGTGAGTGTGTGTGGTGTGTGTGTGTGTGTGTGTGTGTGTGTGTGTGTGTGTGTGTGTTTTTGTGTGTGTGTGTGTGTTGTGTGTGTTGTGTGTGTGTGTGTGTGTGTGTAAAATACAATAGAAATTACATTTTTGTCAAAAAAACCCGTATATACTACTCAATATTGGATTTTTTTTATTATCTAGAGAAAAAAGTTTTTCTCCCTATCCTCCCTTCCAATATAAACACTACATTGTTCGTCTGACAAAAAAAATATAACAATTGCAGATCACCGTCTAGACTTTGTTATTGGATTATCTTTGGTATATTGTACCAGCCTAACAGTTTAGGTAGGTGTACAAATCAGATACAGATGCATATTGAATGCCAGCTGTTCTGCTTTCTGTGCAAAATCTGTGTCGAGGAAATAATATCCCCCATCATTTTTTTAAAAAAAAGACAAACTACTATTATCAAGATACAGATAGAAAAAGAAAAAAAGGAAAGCATAAGATTACAACAGTGAGAGAGTATCGTAGACAGGTCTTTACAACAGAGTGAATCATTGAAAGCAGGGAAGAAACACGTCCCTCAAGAGATCTCCAGCCTAATAAATATTGAAGATGGAAAGAAAGCATGTGTGTATCACGGACAGGTCTTATCGCAGAGTGAATCACAGAATGCAGAAAGTAGCAAGTCCTTCAGGAGATCTTCAGCCTAATAAATATCGAAGTTGGAAATAATACAGGTGTGTATCACGGACAGGTCTTATAGCGGAGTGAACCACAGAATGCAGAAAGGAGCAAGCCCTACAAGAGATCTTCAGCCTAAAGAAACATCGAAGATGGAAATAATGCAGGTGTGTACAGCGACAGCGGGGAATGAGAGTAGTTCTGGAACCACATGGCGTGGAAAGCAAGCAATGCCATCCTTCTTCTTGTGACATATCCTGTCTCCTGGGAGATGTCTACTGACAGCGATGGAAAGAGACACTAGCTGGGCAGACGCAGCTTTCATATGAATGCCGGCAAGGTTAATCCAATGGTGTTTGATACTTGGCGTTGGCGGGATATGTCACTGGCGTTGTCTTTTGTGATAGGGTCGTTCTGTTGGATGGTTAAAACGTATCTTAGCTTGTTTGGTGTTTACAAGAATAATGTTCTATTTTCTTTCTCTAAGTGACCATAACTTGCCGGCTTTTAACATTATACAAGAGCATGGATAACATCATAAGGGTAGTTTTAAGAAGAGGTTTTTTTTTTTATTCCACTGTTGTTTAGAAAGTTACTTGCAAATGCTGACATCCTCAATCGACAAGAAAGCCGATTTTAAGACAAGAACCACAGACTTTGAAATATAGATCCATTCATGTTTTAGTGTTGTTTTTGTTTATTCCTAGCGACACAAGTGGACCCCTTTGTTTATTGTTTAAGTGTAGTTCCCTAGCTTTGGAATCTTTCAGTATGATTGATTTTACTTTTAGAACTTATGATCGTTTTTCACTGTACTTGCCCAAAGTGAAACTTTTGTCTGAGCAGTAAATTATTTTTTCTGCTTATATTTTGGTTGACTGCCATAATCAAGACATTTGATCAAATGTTTACAAAGGAGTGGAGTACAAAAAAGAAAATACAGGAGGTATATAATGTATTAAAGGAACCTTCTGAGAAAAAAATTTTCTTTTTTTTTCCACAGAAGAGATTTAGTTATGCAAGATGATGCAAGTCTGTCCAGCGAGAACATGGAATATACCTTCAGTTTTTTTTGTTTTGTTTAATGTCCATTCCCTACTTGGTGATAAGGAATATATATATATATGCGTATATGTGTATGTTTATGTGTGTGTGCATGTGTGCAGGAGTGAGAGTGTAAAAAACAGAAACCAGACCCAAAGTTGACAAAGTAGCTTCATACCTTCAGCTTAGATACGAGAATGCGCAAAGCGTAAACGTAATTCCACTCAGGTAGCTGTACAGAAATTTGTATTTGTTCTAGGGATTCAATCATAGAGGAGAGAGAGAGAGAGAGAGAGAGAAGAGAGAGAGAGAGAGAGAGAGAGAGAGAGAGAGAGAGAGAGAGAGGAAGAGAGGAAGAGAGAGAGAGAGAGAGAGAGAGAGAGAGAGGAGAGAGAGAGAGAGAGATGAGAGAGAGAGAGAGAGAGAGAGAAGAGAGGAAGAGCGAGAGGAGAGAGAGAGAGAAGAGAGAGAGGAGAGAGAGAGAGAGAGAGAGAACAAAGAGAGAGACAAAGAGAAAGAAAAGAGAGAGAGAATGTGAATGCGAATGCGAATGCGAACGTTTTATTCATTATAGGCCTAAGAGAGAGAGAGAGAGAGAGAGAGAGGGGAGAGAGAGAGAGAGAGAGAGAGAGAGAGAGAGAGAGAGAGAGAGAGAGAGAGAGGAGAGAGAGAGAGAGAGAGAGAGAGAGAGGAGTCTTGCATTTTATGGCAGACCCCGTGCAAAATTTTCACCGAGATGGCAAGTCCTTTTAGAAGGTATGGCAAATCGTCACTAGAGTTAACATAACAGTTCGTGGTTCATGTCTTTGCAGGGGACTTGACTGAGACTTTAGAACATAAGATTGGGTTGTTGCGTGGTGCCTCTGTGTGTGTGTGTGTGTGTGTTCGTGTGCGTGTGCATGTGTATGTGTGTGCGTGTGTGTGTGTGTTCGTGCGTGCGTACGTGCGTGAATGTGAAAGAGAGAATGTGTGTGTTTGTGTGTGTGTGTGGGAGGGGGGGGGGGGGTGCGTGCGTGTGGTGTGTGTGTGTGTGTGTGTGTGTGTGTGTGTGTGCGTGCGTGCGTGCGTGTGTGTGTGTTGTGTGCGTGCGTGCGTGCGTGTGTGTGTGTGCGCGCGCGCAGAAAGAGTGAGAGTGTGCAAAAACCAGAAACCAGACCCAAAGTTGACAAAAGAGCTATGCACAAACCTACTTTCTTATTTATCTTGTCTCTGTGAAAAAGAAAATATTCGTCCTTACCGTTCTTTTTCCACATGAGAACAACATACTTGCACAAACAAGCAGATCTTACAATTACATATCAACCCCCTACCTTTGCCTCCAAATTTCGTTTAGTATGATTGATCCTCAGTCTTCCAAATCACTTCTATCATCAAGCAAGACATTAATGAAAACTACATAAAGTGTGAATGACCATGCAAGCCTTCGCACAGCTTAAACTATTAAAGCACCAGTACATAGTACACAAAAAAGACAAAAAACCGTTTTAAGTTACAGAATCAAAAGAAGAAGAAAAAACGGGAGATGCATAACACTACAAAGATGAACGAGTCACTTGAATTGCACCTTCTACAGGAACTAATCTAAGAGAAGGTGGAACGAGTCATACGAGAGAGATCTTTACCTTATAAATATACAGTAGATGGAGATTGTGCAGATGCGCTCAATGACAGCAGGGAATGAGATTTGCAGGGCTGGTGCCACAGGAGAAAGGGAGAAAGCTGTGCGCCTTGTGACAGATATCCTGTCTCTTGGGAGAGGATGCTTACTTGACAGTGATGGAGAGAAAAACAAGCTGTATATAGGCAGCAGCGTTATTGATAAAGAAACACACGCACACACACTCACACGCGCGCGCGCGCGCGCGCACGCACACACACGCACACACACATATACACACGCGCACAAACACATATACACACATGTATACACGCACGAGCACACACATACACACACAAGCACGCACGCACGTACACACACAGAAGAGAGAGAGAGGAGAGAGAGAGAGAGAGAGAGAGAGAGAGAGAGAGAGAGAGAGAGAGAGAGAGACACACACACACACACACACAGACAGACAGACAGACAGACAGACATACAGACGGAGAGACATACAGACAGACACACACACAGACACACACACACACACACACACACACACATACACACACATAACGCAGGAAGAAATATAGCGAAAAGACAGGATTTATAATGACTGCCAGCCTCTGTATATGTTTCTTTGCCAGAGATATTTGAGATAGTGAGTAGATAGCCTCCAACACCACCACCACCACCACCCTCCCCCCCCCCACACACACACACCTCCCCCTTTCCTGCAACTCTCCTTTTTTGAGTTAACATCTCCCCGATTGATGTCCGTCCAAAGCCTGTGTCCTTTTCTTTTTTATATCATAAATTGCCAAGATTCAAATCTGAAGAGAAACATGCATTCTGAATTCCAGCCTCAGAAATTCTTTTACTACGCTGCAGTAGACCATAATAACATTGCTTTTTTTCTTTGCTTTAAAGGAATAACAGGTAATTTCTTTGTTTAGTTGTGTCCCTATTTCGGTAGTGTTTAGTGCAGCACGCAAACGTGTTTGTTAGTATGATGATTCTCTTGTGCTTGTTCTAAGTGGAAGTTTTACAGAATTTTGGTAGCTTTTAAAATGCAGCATGAAAATGCGTTTGCTAGACTTTTTTTTGGATACTCTTGTACTTGTTCCATGTGAAGCTTTACAGTCGATCTGCCTAGTCATAAGATTGTTGTACCTTTCTCCTTTAAAACACACTTTTTATATGTTGATGAATGTCTACCTTTTGTTAACACCATAATCTTAGTTTTATTAAGATCTAGAGTCCTCCCTAAAACGTCAGATACTCTGTCTCTTTAAGTTAATCAATTGGTTTTGAAGACCACTGGGGCTATGAGAAAACAATTCCATATCGTCTGCAAATGACCAACAACAAAAAATTCCTGCAAAGCAGGTCACAAAAAAACCCTGAAAGCCATGGTTTTTTTTCACTTGTACGCTAATTGTAAACAATAATGAAAAATTGGGAGGAAGCCTTAAACAATCCTATTTCACGCCCCGTGACTTTTCAAAAAACCAGCGAACACAGCTTTGAACACAGTCAAACTTAATTTTTCAACATACGAATCAATTTTGATGAAAATTAATATTGTTTGTTAGCACTCTCTATGCACGGCATGTCACGATCAACTGTATCAAAGGCGTTTTGGTAGTCCATGAGAGTCTACTTCTCTTTTGACTGTATAAAAATAAGGCATAGTCATGAGCTCAAGAGTAAACTAGTAAATTGTTTTGTGGTATAAACTAGAAGAGAGAGAGAGAGAGAGAGAGAGAGAGAGAGAGAGAGAGAGAGAGAGAGAGACAATGACAATGACAATGACAATGACAATGACAATGACAATAGTTTATTGTAATAAGTAGGATGCCCATTTACAAGGGGACAGCGGGAAAGGGACTGGGCACAAAACACATAATGTAATATTTAGAAAACATAGTTTACAACAGCCCAAACAATCATCATGGCATGGAATCCATAACATGGTTAAAGGATAGATTCAGATTACTTTTTTTTCATAAGCTTTGGTTAGCCCTTACAAAAGGAACTGGTAAGATGGAGGAATTTCCACAAACTGCAATCAGCATCTTACAACAAACCCGTCTGTGACAAGGAAACTAGGTCACACCGTCTCTTCTTCACTCTTTTTTTCACGTGAGCTGTGCAAGTTGCACTAGCCAAGTGATCAATTCTTGTTAGACGATTCCAATAGGATTTTGCTTACAGCTTTCTAGAGAGAGAAGGACGTTAATGAGAGAATGATTTTGCATTTCATGGCTTGTGAACTTTGAGCAACACGTGATCAATGTGAGATCAGATGGCATGTAGCTTACAGCTCTCCGAGAGAGAGAGAAGAGAGAGAAGAGAGGGAGAGGAGAGGAGAGAGAGAGAGAGAGAGAGAGGACGAGAGAGAGAGCAAGACAGACAGACAGACAGACAGGACAACAGACAGACAGAGAAAGAAAAGGAGACAGAGATAGAGTGCAGTGGGAGAGAGCGAGAGCGAGCGAGAGCGAGCGAGCGAGTGAGGGAGCGAGAGGGGGACGAGAGAGGGGCAAACAGACAGGCAAACACACCAGGCAAACACACAGAAAGACAGTGAAGGATACAGAGAGACAGACAGACAGACAGTCAGACAGACAGACAGAGACAGACAGACACAGACAGACAGAGAAAGAAAAGGACAGAGAGAGAGAGATCAGTGAGAGAGAGAGGGGGGGAGACAGACAGACAGACAGACAGAGACAGACAGACAGATAGACAGACAGACAGTCAGGCAACAGAAAGATAGAAAGACAGAAAGGCGGTGAGGGACAGAGAGAGAGAGAGAGAGAGAGAGAGGAGAGAGAGAGAGATCGGAGAAAGAGAGACAGACAGACAGAAAGAGAGAGGGAGACACATACAGACAGACAGAAACAAGACAGAGAAAGAGAGAAAGACATAATAAGACAGAGAGAGGGAGACAGAGACGGATACAGAGAGAGATAGGAGAGATAGAGACAGAAAGATTGACAGACAGACAAATAGACAAACAGAGAAAGACACAAAAACAAAGACAGAGTGAAACAAGGGAGAGAGAGAGAGAGAGAGAGAGAGAGAGAGAGAAGAGAGAGAGAAGAGAGACAGACAGACAGACAGAGACAGAGACGGATAACACAGGGAGAGAGAGAGAGAGAGAGAGGGGAGAGAGAGAGAGAGAGAGAGAGAGAGAGAGAGAGAGAGAGAGAGAGAGAGAGAGAGAGAGAGAGAGAGCACTTGAACCACCAACAACAACAAGAAATCCAAACTAGCAAACTCTTCAAAAGCTCTTTGAAATCTTAAGAAACGTGGTGATAATTATCGACTGTGCCTCCCGACCTTGTATTTGATGACAATGAAGATTGATTGTCACAGAGTTTTCCGCTATCAATCCTTGTGATTTTTTGCAGGGTGTGATCCCCTTCCCCACCCTCCACCCCTCCACCCCCTCTAACCATGAATGCTAATGAAATCTGACTGATGAATATTCATGAAGCTTGCAAACTTGACTTTCGGTGGCCAGTTCACCAACAACAAACCAATCAGTTCAATCCAGTTCAGTGCCTTGTTTAAAATTCGGCAGTGGACACATCAGGGTTTCTGGATTCTGGATGCATCTAAGACCCGCATTTTGATTGATCAAAGGTTCAGGAAAACGTTCATCTCGCTCACTTCCTCACTCACTGAATGAACCGCAGCGTAAGAAATTAAAGATTGTGAATGTAATTATTTCGTTAGCTAGTTTGATTTTTACTGCATGGTGCTTTTTTCGTTTGGAACTTTGATGTGAAGTTGGTTTTTTTTTTAAAATATCGAATGAGAGACTGGATGTAAACAGAAAAGCACAAAGTAAAAAGTGCTTATTTCCCATCCTTGAAATGATAGAGAGGGGGGGAAGAGAAGGAGGGGGGGAGAGAGAGAGAGGGAGGGAGAGAGAGAAGGAGGGAGAGAGAGGGGGGGATAGAGAGAGAGAGAGGGACGATGGGAGGGAGGGTGTTGTTTCACTTATTAACATGATTTCATAACATTAACAGGTAGGACAAAATAATTAGAGTAATATGAGAGAGAGAACCTCTCTCAGGTAGTCAGGAACTCAGGAACTAAGAGAGAGAGAAAGAGAGAGAGAGAGAGAGAGAGAGAGAGAGAGAGAGAGAGAGAGATTCATAACTATGTAGTGCATGCTTAAGCAGATGATATCAAATACAATTCTAATAACACAAATGCCACCATTATTCTGTGTGATTATAGACGTAAAAATGAACATCACCGTACTATAATCACGATAAGTGTGATGACTACACTAAATAATAGTATAATAAAATAAAACAGTCATTTAAAAAAAATTCAGTTGGAATTATCGCACACATATTACAACTGAGAAATAAATGTATGACTAGAACGTTGATCCAGAGATATGACAGTGAACACAACGATAAAAATCTGTAGTAAACCATTGAGAGAGAGACACAGACAGAGACAGACAGACAGACAGACAGATGCCAGTTTGACCTTTGTAGTAAAACATTGAGAGACAGAGACACAGACAGAGAGACAGACAGACAGACAGACAGATGCCAGTTTCACCGTTTTAAGCAATTCTTAGGTGTCCCCCTCCTTTCAATCTGTGTTCTGTGACCTTGACCGTCGTGGCTTGCAACAGGAGACATGTCAGTTTCAACATTCCTGCATTCCTCGCCAACTGCACGTGCAATTCATGCTCAGTGGCCTTGACCGTCTGGTAAAGGTTGTCAGTTTCACCAATGTCTGCATTCCTCGCCAACTGCACGTGCAATGCATGCTCAGTGGCCTTGACCGTCTGGTAGGGGTTGTCAGTTTCTGCATTCCTCGCCAACTTCACGTGCAAGTCGTGCACTGTGGCCTTGACTGTCTGGGGTAAGACGAAAAGGGGAATCCCCGTCCCAGCCTACTCTCTCCTGCTGCCCTGACTGCTGCCACTGAAGCGAAGAGGGGAATGAATCCCCATGGCAATTGCTCACATATACTATCTTCGATTGTTCAGGGTCTCTTGCAGAGGTCATAGTCCCTCTAATACTGACAGAAGGTTCTGGTTTCAGTGATTTTTACTGGCGATGGCTGAGCAAAGAAAGAGAGAGAGAGGAGAGAGAGAGAGAGAGAGAGAGAGAGAGAGAGAGAGAGAGAGAGAGGAAGAGAGAGAGAGAGTCAGGACAGACAGACAGACAGGACAGACAGAGGACAGAGAACAGAGACAGAGACCAACAGAAGAGAGATACTTTTATGGCTTGCAATGTTTATCCCTTATACGACTAAGTACTGACAAATTGTTTTTTGCATATGGCTTTGCCTGAGAAGGGATATCATGATGATAAGATAGATAACAAGCAACAAAGAAGTTATTGATAGAAGAGAGGAGAGGAGGGATGAGAGATGGACGAGAAGAATGAGATGGATGAGATGAGAATGGAGTGAGAGAGGGAGGACAGACGGACGGACAGACGAGAAGAGAGAAGAAGAATGAATGAATGAATGAATGAATGAATGAATGGATGATGAATGAATGGAAATGAATTGATGGATGGACGGACGGACGGACGGACGGACGAATGAATGAATGAATGAATGAATGAATGAATGAATGAATGAATGAATGAATGAATGAATGATCATTGAGCAAGATTTATGCTTCATGCCACCAGTGCCAAGAATAGGGCCAACAAAGCATAGCCCCCCAAAAAACAACCACAAAGCACAACAAAGCAAAAATGAAAAACAACCTCAAAACATAAAATGGGTTTTGTTAAAAACGGAGCCCCGTGGGATGCTGCATGCCTGTCAGTATAAACAGCACCCCCGCATTCTGGAAACTGTGCTAGAAATTTCCTCTTTTCTATCACTCTTGTTGCTTCTGTCTGGTTCCTTTTTCTTCCTGTCACCTCCTTTATGTCTATTTTTTTTATGCCTTCTTGGTCCATTCTCCTGCCTTTTATTTATTCCAGAGAGACTTCAAAAATAACAATTCTCTTTTATGCAAAGTCGGATGCGCTGGGCCTGACTTTTCAGGCGCTTAAAGGCAGCGTGAAACATTTTCGCTCATATAACAACACACACAAAAAGTTGCTGTCTGAGCGGTCGACGATGACGAAGAAGAAGTGCGAAGAAGAAGAATTGCGAAGAATTGCATAGAAGAGCAAGAAGAAGTAGAAGAAGAGCAAGAACAACAACAACAACTGAGCTGACGATTGATAAAGTTTCGCGTTCCTACCCCCTCCCCCCCCACCCCCCACCCACACCTCCCCAGTCTACAGATAATTATTATCTGACATCGCTGACAACTGTAACTGCCCGGTGTTAGGTACTGTCAGATGACATTTACGTCTTCCCCTTCTCGTGCCTTTCCTCCTTAAGGTATGGTGTAGAGTGTCAATAGTATTTTGGTGCTGTCTGTAGCTAGCGAAGCTGAATAATTATTTAGATGACACC
>CM054139.1:24055865-24060865 GCA_028751875.1 Rapana venosa
TAATTAAATGTACAAACCAGTCACACAGGACATTGTTAAGAAAACAAAAAATCTCCCTGACGGGATCTAAAATGTGGTAGGAAGTACAACCACCTACAGAACTGTATACATAATAATGCTTAGTCGCGTCCACCCTCTCAAAGCACAATACAAATGCTTGACCACCTGAAACACAATATTATATCATAGCAAGCTTTCATGAAAACACGAAGCGACATGAACATGTAAGGCGATAAGCTACGCGTGACACCATGTAATCAATACTGCGTGTCTATTCCCTACTTTCTTTTCTTAAAAAAATCAAGTCATGACACTTTGGGTACGGCTAAGAGCATTTCAGTTTTTTTTTAAACCCAGCCCACAGTTATTAAAAAAATCGATATAATCAAATGTTCAGAAAGTGAAGCCTCAAAACTCCAACAAGAAAAACAAAACTCTCTGCGGTAGTTCAGTCATCAAGTATAAGCCCTTGGAACAAAGAAGATGGAAGAGACATAACTATATATTGTTTCTTCGCTACTCGCACCTCTTATCCCTTGTCTTTCTGTTGAAGCTGCCAGACATAGACAGCCGAGTCGTTCTGTGATTGTTGACTTATGGGTCTGTGCTTTCCCTCTCCATCCCTCTGGGGGGTGCCACTCATTTCCTGGCATTTCTTTGATATTTGCTCTTGTTGTCTGCATGACCTTCTGGCTGTCTGAAACTCTTTTGTTTTCTTAACTGTGTCGTTTCTTTTTACTGATTTTCAATAATCTTTTTTAAAAATATTTTTCGTGAATAATTCGACTTCTTTGTTTGTTTTCTGTAAATGTTTTCGAAAGCATTTTTTTATGATGGCTTCCAATCATATTATCATTATTGTATAGTCAAAATTATTAGGATCATTGACGGCGTCTTTGATATATCTATATCTATATCTATCTATCTATCTATCTATATATCTATCTATCTATATCTTTCTATATATGTATATAGATAATATGTATATTCACTCTCTCTCTCTCCTCTCTTCTCTCTCTATAATAATATATAAATATATTATAGCAGAGAGAGATGTATGTATATAATATATAATATATATATATACTTATGGATAGATTAGACAGATAGATAGATAAATAGATAGAATAGATAGATAGATAGATAGATAGATAGATCAGACAGATATTGATAGATTGATAGATAGATAGACAGACAGATAGATAGATTGATAGATTGATAGATGATAGATAGATAGACAGACAGGATAGATATGATAGTAGATAGATAGATAGATAGTAGATAGATAGATAGATGATAGTCAGATAGATAATGGATGGATGATGGATGGTGGATGGTTGATGGATGGATGGATGGATGGATGGATGGATAGATAGATAGATAGATAGATAGATTAGATAGATAGATGGACGGACGGACGGACGGACACGACAGACAACAGACGACAGACAGACAATAGTAGATAGATAGATATATAGATAATAGATAAATGGAGATAATAGATAGTAGATAGATAGATAGTAATAGTTAGATAGATAGATAGATAGATAATAGTAGAGATAGATAGATAGCCAGATAGCCAGATAGATAGATGTGTCTGTCTCTCTGTCTGTCTATCTGTCTGTCTGTACGTTTATACGTATGTGCCTTGTCTCGCAAGCCAACCACTTAGCTGAATATCATGTTCCCCATCAGTCTCTCCTTTCCCTTCCTCGCCCCACTCACCGGGACCTCTGATCTTTAGAAAGGAGAAAAGAAAGATGATAATCGTTTCTTTATTGCTATCTAAGTTTACCAGCAGGCACACTCGTGTCTTAGGCTGAAAGTTTACGATCACAAAGCTAGAACCAACAAGCTAAAAGTTGTGCTTTCTCTTGTTTGGTTGGTTGGTTGGTTGGGGTTTTTTGCCGGGGTTGTAAAATCGAAATTCGAAATTTCAGAGTGTTTTCTTGCCATCTGTATAGTCGTATAACAGTAGGTATATTTTTCTTACAACTGTGTGTGTGTGTGTGTGTGTGTGTGTGTGTGTGTGGTGTTGTGTGTGTGTGTGTGTGTGTGTGTGTGTGTGTGTGTGTGTGTGTGTGTGTGTGTGTGTGTGTGTTGTGTGTGTGTGTGTCTGTGTGTGTATTGTCGTTCTGTGTGTGTGTGTGTGTGTTGTGTGTGTGTGTGTGTGTGTTGTGTGTGTGTGATGTGTTGTGTTTGTGTGTGTGTGTGTGTGTGTGTGTGTTGTGGTGTGTGTGTGTGTGTGCACCTTGAGGTATTCTTCTTGTGTTTGTTAGTTTGTTTGGTGGGTGTTTTTTACCTTTCTTTGGAGGGGGGGGTCTTGCGTTTATTTTTTTTTGGGGGGTTTGGTTTGTCAAAATTTTTGTGTCACTGTTTTCTTGGTATTGTTTCTTTTCCTGTCTGAAACTAGAGGATTTGTTTGTTGTTTTTCCTGCTCTCAGTTTTGGTTTTTGGTCTGTTTGGTTTCTTTTACGTTGTTGGAATTTTGAGACAACCTTTGTCCTCTTGCAATGTTTTCCGTGTTATTTTATATTCATAGGAAAGAGGGACAGACAGACAGGCATAGAGAGAAACAGACGGACAGACAGACAGACAGAGGCAGAGAGGGGAAAAGATAAAGACAGACGAATGTAAGGGAAAAGACAGTCATGAAATAGAAGTACTGATAGACACACATGGACAGAGAAACAAACGTTAGGCAGACAGACAGACAAACAGGTAAACAAACAGATAGACAGACAGGAAGAGTGAAAGAATATGAACAAAACTGGAACGAATAAGGCAAAACCATCGGGGTTTGTTTGTTTGTTCGTTGTTGTTTTGTTTTGTATTTTTGTTAATTCAAGATAACTCACTAATGAACAAGGTAGCACGAATACTACATTGAAAGACGTGACATTTTTTCTCTCTCAAATATACGCAATCATATCTTGACATTATCAACGTTAAAAATTAAATTGTCACACAAAGCAAGTCTTGTGTCAAACTTTCTACAAAATCTGTTTTGCACTTCTTCTCCCTTTTCTTTTCTTTTCTCAGCTTTTGGTGGAATCGCATGACCTAGCTTAGGGGGCACAGTATTATCACTATAACGCAATGTGTCTTAAGGCCGCACACCGGTATTAAAAAGTCACTCTTTTCCTTCTGTTTTTCTATGTGACTCTTATATTCAAACTGCACGTAATAAGGCATCCACAGAAATAAAAACCACTTTTTTTCTGAAAGACTAGCCTCTGACTCAAAACTCATATGATTTTGAACAAATTTGGTTGGTTTGTGCCCCCTCAATCACTTTGTCGTCTGCTAGCTTCCTTACCGCAATATGCATGCGCGGGGGCAACTCATTAGGAATACAGGCAATCCTCGTTTGATGATTATTTACAACTTTCTCGTGACTACCTTGTATTGCTCTATGTCCTCAATCCCAAAAACAAGCGTACAGTGCATTTTTTCATACTTTAAAAAATCTGTGAAAATCACCAACATTTTTTCCCGACTCGCACTCTATAGAAGGTACTACATGATCCCCAAACTAATACCGGTGTGCAGCCTAAGCAATCGAATCTGGTAGGGCCCCTCACTCCTTCACTAGATCTATTCCTCTTGAGGGGTGTTGGGTTTGCTTCCCGATTTGCAAACTGGATATGCTCGTGGGATTCATACCACCAGAGGACATGAGGGACAGACAGAACCACAAACGGAGACGTGGAGAAGACAAGAAGAAGAAACAAAAGCAGAGACAGAGAGAAATAGACACAAAGACAGAGAGAAATAAACACAAAGACAGAGAGAAATAAACACGAGACAGAGAGGAATAGACACAAAGACAGTAAGAAACAAAACACAGAGACAGAGAGGAATAGACACAGAGACAGAGAGAAATAGACACAGAGACAGAGAGAATAGACACAGAGACAGAGAAATAGACACATAGACAGAGAGAAATAGACACAGAGCCAGAGAGAAATAGACACAGAGACGAGAAATAGACACAGACAGAATCGAGAATAGACACAGACAGAATCGAGAAATAGACACAGAGACAGAGAAATAGACACAGACAGAGACGAGAATAGACATAGAGACAGAGAAATAGACACAGAGACGAGAAATAGATATGGAGACGAGAAATAGACACAGAGACGAAGAGGGACACACGTCAAAGTCAAGTCAAAAATACTTTAATCATCCCATGAAGACCAATTACAACACTGACAGGTTTTTATTGGCAGGAGCCATAATCCAAAAAAAAGAAACACCTACACACAAGAAAGAATAAGCAGAGAAAACAAGTATTTGAAGGGAGAGAGAACTCTATTCAGTATGTACTTGAAGATAGCTGAGTTATGATGCCAAAGTAACGGTTACGCAGTTTTTTTCATTCAAAGAGTGTTGCCACTCATTAGAAGGGGTAAGAAAACTCTGCTGTAAATTGCTAAATTGCAAATACGCTAACAAAAGAGGCCCAACACAATCCCTTGAACGAACCTTTCATCGCCATTGTCTTCTCAACAGCTTGGAGTCAGATCATCAACGTCTTTGGTTTCAACTTGAGCTTAAAAAAAGAGAAGAATTTCATGACAGAACGACAGCATACTTTGTTTTCAAAAGACATTTATTCATGTGCCAAACGTATATCGTATAGATATGTATCATGCACAAAACATACGTTGTATGCTGATCTGACCCAGGTTAAACGGAGAGTTGTCACCGTGTGCAAAAACTTCCACAACATCTCTACCGCAAGCTATCAAAAACAATAATTCACTGGTACATGGCTTGTCAGCTGTCATACATCATTGCACTAGAGCAAGTTTAGTGGGAATTATGTGCAAATGTAGGACAACGAAAAGAAGTGTAAGATATAGATTGTGATAAGACGGGTTTTTTTCTAAACTCGCTTAGGGCTGGGACACTACACTGACATTTTCTGGCAGTATATTTCTGAAAAATTGAAACAAGGTGGAGCCCAATCCTCTCCAGCTCTTAGGTTATAT
>CM054139.1:24075865-24108365 GCA_028751875.1 Rapana venosa
TGGTGATGAGTTTGCTTCTCAATGCTGATGGTTGATGGTTGATGGTTGTTAATGTTGTTGTTGTTGGTGGTGGTGGTGGTGTTGCTGCTGCTGCTTCTGATGATGATGATGATGATGATGATGATGATGATGATGATGATGATGATGATGATGATGATGATGATGATGATGATGATGTGATGGTGGTGGTGGTGGTGGTGGTGGTGGTGGTGGTGGTGGTGGTGGTGGTGGTGGTGGTGGTGTGTGGTGGTGGTGGTGGTGGTGGTGGTGGTGGTGGTGGTGGTGGTGGTGATGATGATGATGATGATGATGATGATGATGATGATGATGATGATGATGATGATGATGATGATGATGATGATGATGATGATGATGATGATGATGATGATGATGATGATGATGATGATGATGATCTTCTTCGTCTTCTTCTTATCATCATCATCATCATCATCATCATCATCATCATCATCATCATCATCATCATCATCATCATCATCATCTATCATCATCATCATCATCATCATCATCATCATCATCATCACCACCACCACCACCACCATCATCATCATCATCATCATCATCATCATCATCATCATCATCATCATCATCATCATCATCATCATCATCATCATTATTATTATTATTATTATTATTATTATTACTGTCATTATTCTCTGTGCGTGTGCAAGCGCAGGTGCGTGTGCACGCATGTGTGTGTGCATATATGTGAGCATGAGCATTCGCAGGTGTCTGCGCGCGCGCACATGTATGTGTGTAACCCTGAAAAAACAAACAAAAATAAGATCACGAATAAAGATACAATCACTTAAGTGCACGCACTACACTTGATTTAAACTCGCAAGACAGGAATCACAAGAAAAGACGCACTGTACTACAGCAACTAAAACTCAGCAATGCTGATTTTTCCGATAAATAGCGTTGATAAGTACAGGGGTAAAAAAATGAAAGCTGGCTGCTTTACAGCGGCAGCAAAAAAAGCACACACAAAAGCAGCAAAGCGTTAGAGGACGGAAGGAAGGAACGAAGAAAGGAAGAATAGAATAAGGAAGGAAGGAAGGGAGGGAGGGAGGGAGGGAGGGAGGGAGGAAGGGAGGAAGGAGGGAGGGAGGGAGGAAGGCAGGGAGGAAGGAGGGAGAGAGGGAGGGAGGAAGGAAGGGAGGAAGGGAGGAAGGAAGGAAGAGAGGGTGGGAAGAAGAGCAAGGAAGGAAGGAAGGCAGGCAGGGAGGGAGGCAGGCAGGCAGGAAGGAAGGAAGGAACGACGGAAGGAAGGAAGGAAGAGAGAGGGAGGGAGGGAAGGAGGAAGAAGGAAAGGAAGGAAGTAAGGAAGCAAGGAAGCAAGGAAGCAAGCAAGGAAGGAAGCAAGGAAGCAAGGAAAGACGCAAGCAAGGAAGGAAGGAAGGAAGGAAGGAAGGAAGGAAGCAAGCAAGCAAGCAAGGAAGCAAGCAAGCAAGCAAGCAAGCAAGGAAAGACGCAAGCAAGGAAGGAAGGAAGCAAGCAAGCAAGCAAGGAAGCAAGCAAGGAAAGAAGGAAGGATAGAAGGCAGGGCAGGGCTGTATTCTATCAGACTCTGTCTGGAGACCGACTTCTCAGCGCTGGACGCTTGATTGTAAAATATGGACCAAGTCCATTGATGTTGGGCAATCTACTGCCAGCGTAACAGGCAACCAACCACGCGTGCGAGAATAGAAGGCAGAAAGAAGCCTAAGGGAGAAAGAAGTGAGATGGGAACAGTAAAAAAAAATGGATGGTGCACGTAAAGAAAGGGAGCGCACAAGCGCAAAGCTGCGGCAAAACGTGGGGGCACGTGCAACAAATAGAGTCAGAAGTCGCGGATTCTATTTCTGTTTGACCCTTAAGTTTTTTGCCTATCTGCTAGACTTGGAGTAGTGGTATGGTATGGTGGATGCTAGCCTTTCGGACGAGAAAATAAACCAAGATTCGTGTCAACATGCGAGGGAACAGAGAATTTATATATTAAAAAACATATGAAGAAGGAGAGTTGAAAAAGCATACGAAAGAGGGAAGGGAGAATAGAAGCATATATATGAAGTGGGACGGAGAACAGAAAATATATGAAAAGGGAAGGGAGAATAGAACGCATGAAGATGGAAAGGAAAATAGAATAGCATATGAAGAGGAAGAGAGAATAGAAAAAAATATGAAGAGAGAATGGAGAATAGAATAACATAGTAATTATTATAAACATGGAAGGGAGAATAGTACATAATATGAAGAGGGAAGGACGAACAGAAAACCATAAGGTGAGAGAAGTGAAAATAAAAATCATATGAAGAGGGAAAGGAGTATAGAACATATGAAGAGGGAAGGGAGAATAGAAAATCATATGAAGAGGGAAGAGAGAATAGAACAACCATATGAAGAGGGAAGGAAGAATAGAAAAACCGTATGGAGAGGGAAGGAAGAATAGAAAAACCATATGGAGAGGGAAGGAAGAACAGAAAAACCATATGAAGAGGGAAGGAAGAATAGAAAACCATATGGAGAGGGAAGGAAGAATAGAAAAACCATATGGAGAGGGAAGGAAGAACAGAAAACCATATGGAGAGGGAAGGAAGAATAGAAAAACCATATGGAGAGGGAAGGAAGAACAGAAAACCATATGGAGAGAGAAGTGACTTTTTTTTTAATATGATGAGGGAAAGGAGTATAGAACATATGAAGAGGGAAGAGAGGATGGAAAACATATAAAGAAGGAAGAATAGAAAAGTCATATGAAGAGGGAAGGAAGGAAGAATAGTAATAATATATATATATATATATATATATATATATATATATATATATATATATATATACCAAGAAAACACAAAAACAAGAAAGAAGAAAAGATAAATTCAGGGGAAACGATCCACGGCTCCCACTTGCCTAACACAGCATGCATGGATGAATGCAGCAGGCTTGAACCTCCAACTCACCAGACGCACGTTCGCTCTCTACACCCTGACAACCAAAGCTGTCTCCCAGGCTTTGCTCGCTACGTGTCAACTGCAGCTGAAGCTTTTGGGGTAAGGAAGAAGCACTGAGGAAGATGGAAAGAAACGGGAACTAACTAAAGGAAATTTTAAAAAATACACGACGTGTGTGCTCACACGAACACGCGAAAAGATGTACACACGTTTGCATGGATGGGCATGTTGGCGCGCGCGCGCGCACACACACACACACACACACACACACACACACACACACACACACACACACACACACACATATATATATATATATATAAGAAGACGTATTGTAAATTTCGCACAAGCTGTCACAATTTCATGATAGAGAAAGGGAGGCACCAAAATATATCCAGAGAGGACAGAGAATGTAGATACTGTAAGAAAAAATGGAAGATGAATTTCATTTACTCGATGAATGTATTTCATATGATGAATTCGGAAATAATTTGTTATTACAAATCAAAACCAAAAGACAAAGAACGCAAAAACTGTGTACATAAATTAAGTGACATAATCACAGTTGATATATATCAAGCAGATATAATCAGATATGTGTATGAGTGTTTTGAAAAATAGAAAAAGATAAATAGAATGCAACATGTTTTTAGTGTACATCACTTAAAGCCAAAATAGATAATAATTATAATTGATGTTTTCGTTGTGTCAAGTAAGTCTACATGACTTAAATGGCAATAAAATATTCTGAATCTGAATCTGAATCACACACACAAGCACGATCGCACGTGCGTTTGAATACACACACATGCGCGCGCGCACACACGCACGCACATGCACGCACACACACATAAACACACACAAAGACATACACACAGACAGAGAGACACAGAAAGAGAGACAGAGAGAGAAAGAGAGGGAGAGAGAGAGAGAGAGAGAGAGAGAGAGAAGAGAGAGAGAGAGAGAGAGAGAGAGAGTGAAGAGTGAAAGAGAGACACAGAGAGACAGAGAGAGAGAGAGAGAGAAAGGGGGAGGGAGGGGGGAGATGGCTTGAAAGTGATTGGCATCTATTGTTCGGGTTTGTTTTTCTACTTCACATTCAGAACAGTCTTTCCCACGCACTATAACCACGATATGATTTTTTTTCACCAACAAAATTCATGACTTACTCCTAAAAACAAAAAAAGATCGTTTTTCAGATTCTCTTTCACTTTCTCTATTCACATTTTAAGTTCCTGTAAGCTCATGGGGTTTTTTTTTCTTGTAATTGTATTCTTTTTTTTATCCCTTGTATGAAATGTCCTCCCTACCTACCAACACTTGACATTTTCTGTTCTGTCCATTCAAGTTGCTCACTGCCTCTCTTTATGTTTCGGCTATCCACCTACGTTTCTGTGTGTGGGGTGTGTGTTGTGTGTGTGTGTGTGTGTGTGTGGTTTTGTGTGTGGGTGTGGTGTGTGTGTGTGTGTTTTGTGTGTGTGTGGGGTGTGTGTGTGTGTTGTGGTGTGTTTGTGTGTGTGTGTGTGTTGTGTGTGTGTGTGAGTGTGTTTTGTGTGTGTGTGTGTATGTTTGTATGTGTGTGTATGTGTGTGTGTGAGTGTGTGGTGAGTGTGTGTGGGGTGTGTATGTTGTGTGTGCGTGCGCGTGTGTACGTGTGTGCAGGCTGTGTGTGTGTGTGTATGTGTGTGTGTGCGTGGCGTGTGTACGTGTGTGCGGGCGTGTTTGTGTGTGTGAGTGTGTGTGTGTGTGTGGTGCGTGTGCGTAGTATGTGTGTGTGTGCGTAGTGTGTGTGTTTTTTGTGTGTGTGTTGGTAGTATATGTGTGTGTGGTAGTGTGTGTGTGTGGTGTGTGGTGGTAGTATATGTGTGGGGCGTGTGCGTGGGGTGCGTGTGTGCGTGCGTCCTGTGTGTGTACGTGTGTGTGGGCGCGCGTGGTGGGTGTGTGTGTGTGCGTGCGTATTAAATGTGTGGTGTTGTGTGTGTGTGTGTGTGTGTGTGTGTGTGTGTGTGTGTGTGTGCTTTGTGTGTGTTGTGTGTGTTGTGTGTGTGTGGTGTGTGGTGTTGTGTGCGTGGTGTGTATGCGTGCGCGCGTGCGTGTGTGGGTTTGTTTGTTTTGTGTTGTGTGTGTGCGGACGTGTGTTGTGCGCGCGTGGGTGGGGGGGGGTTTGGGAAGAAAAGGGATCACCTGGGGAATGACATTTTAGCCATGGTGTTTGGTTTTTTTTTTCCCTCTGTGTTTCTCTTTACTTCTTCTGTTCTACTGTTTCCTCATTGTTCTATTGTTTACCCCCCCCCCCCCCCCCCCCCCCCGATCCCCCATCATCGTGCTTACGGTTATTTCCCCCTTTTCTGTCTTTCGTTCCCCTGAGCGCGCGCGCATGCAGGCAGGCATGCCTCTGTGTGTGTGTGTGTGTGTGTGTGTTTGGGGGTGGGGGAGGATGGGAAGGGGGAGTGTGGTGTGGTGTGTGTGAGTGTGTTGGGGGTGGAGGGGGGGGGGGGCCGGATTGATATGTTTTGTGTTTGTGTTTGTATGTGCAATGTGTGTGTGTGTGCGCGCGCGTGTTTTGATGAGAAGGACACAGAGAGAGAGAGGGGGAGGGAGAGAGAGAGAGAGAGAGGGAGGGAGGGAGGGAGGGAGAAAGGGGGGGAGAGAGAAAATGAGAGAGTGAGAGAAAGAGAGCACGAGAGATATAAAGAACAGCAACAAACAGATAGCCAGACAAACAAAGAAAGAGAGGGAAAAACAAACACACACACACACACACACACACACACACATACACACACACACACACAAAACACACACACACACACACATACACACACACATACACTCGGAGACAGACACATCTCTTACAGACACAAAGACAGGCAAGGGGAGTAGAGAGAGACAGAGGCCAAACATTTCCACTAAAACAGCCTCAGAAAATGTAGCATAGAAGGGTAAAAGACAAAAAAAGTCAATGTAAAAGGATTGAAGAAGAAGAAGAAGAAGAAGAACAAGAAGAAGAAGAAGAAGAAGAAGAAGAAGAAGAAGAAGAAAAGAAAAAAGAAGAAGAAGAGAAGAAGAAGAAGAAGAAGAAGAAGAAGAAGAAGAAGAAGAACAAGAAGAAGAAGAAGAAGAAGAACAAAAAGAAGAAGAAGAAGAAGAAGAAGAAAAAGAAGAAGAAGAAAACAAAAAAAGAAGAAGAAGAAGAAGAAAAGAAAGAAGAACAAGAAGAAGAAGAAGAAGAAGAACAAGAAGAAGAAGAAGAAGAAGAGAAGAAGAAGAAGAAGAAGAAGAACAAGAAGAAGAAGAAGAAGAAGAAGAAAAGAAGAAGAAGAGAAGAAGAAGAAGAAGAAAGAAGAAGAAGAAAGAGAAGAAGAAGAAGAAGGGGAAGAAAGAAAGAAGAAAAGAAGAAGAAGAAGAAGAAGAAGGGAAAAGAAGAAGAAGAAGAAGAAGAAGAAGAGGAAAAGAAGAAGAAAAGAAGAAGAAAGAAAAAAGAAGAAGAAGAAGAAGAAAGAAGAAGAAGAAAAGAAGAAGAAGAAGAAGAAGAAGAAGAAGAAGAAGAAAGAAGAAGAAGAAGAAGAAGAAGAAGAAAAGAAGAAGAAGGGAAAAAGAGAGAGGGGGAAGGGAAAGAAAAGAAGAAGAAAAGAAGAAAGAGAAGAAGAAAAGAGAGAAAAAGAAAAGAAGAAGAAAAAGAAGAAGAAGAAGAAGAAGAAGAAGAAGAAGAAGAAGAAGAAGAAGAAAAGAAGAAGAAAAAAGAAAGAAGAAAGAAGAAGAAGAAGAAAAAAGAAGAAGAAGAAGAAAAAAGAAGAAGAAAAAAAGAAGAAGAACAAGAAGAAGAAGAAGAAGAAGAAGAAGAAGAAGAAGAAGAACAAGAAGAAGAAGAAAAAAGAAGAAGAAAAGAAGAAGAAAAAAGAAAAGAAGAAGAAAAGAAGAAGAAGAACAGAAGAAAAAGAAGAAGAAGAAGAAGAAAAGAAGGGAAGAAAAGAGAAAAGAAGAAGAAGAAAAGAAGAAGAAAAAAGAAGAAGAAGAAAAGAAGAAGAAAAAAGAAAAAAGAAGGAGAGAGAAGGAAAAAGAAGAAGAAAGAAGAAGAAGAAGAAGAAGAAGAAGAAGAAGAAGAAGGGAAAAAGAAAAAGAAGAAGAAGAAAAAAAGAAGAAGAAGAAGAAGGAAGAAGAAAATTGAAAAAAGAAGAGAAAAGAAGAAAGAAGAAGAAGAAGAAAAAAAGAGAAGAAGAAGAAAAAAGAAGAAAAAGAAGAAGAAGAAGAGAAGAAGAAGAAGAAGAAGAAGAAGAAAAAAAGAAGAAGAAAAAGAAAAAAGAAGAAGAACAAGAAGAAGAAAAAGAAGAAGAAGAAGAAGAAGAAAAGAAGAAGAAGAAAGAAGAAGAAAAGAAGAGAAGAAGAAGAAGAAAAAAGAAGAAAAGAAGAAGAAGAAGAAGAAAGGGAAAAAGAAGAAGAAGAAGAAAAAAAGAAGAAGAAGAAGAAAGGGAAGAAGAAAAGAAGAAGAAGAAAAGAAGAAAGAAAAGAAGAAGGAAAAGAAAAAAAAGAAGAAGAAAAGAAAAAAAAGAAGAAGAAAAAAAAGAAGAAGAAAAAAGAAGATGCGTTTGAATACAACACATGCGCGCCGCACACACGCAGCAATGCACGCACACACACATAAACACACAAAACATACACACAGACAAGAGACACAGAGAGAGAACAGAGAGAGAAAGAGGGGGAGGAGAGAGAGAGAGAGAGAGAGAGAGGAGAGAGAGAAGGAGGAGAAGGGAAGAGGGAAAGAAGACACAAGAGACACAGAGAAGAGAGAGAAAAGGGGGGAGGGGGGGGGGAAGGCTTGAAAGGATTGGCCTATTGTTGGGGTTTTTTTTTTCCACTTCCTTTCAAACATTTTTTCCCACGCACTTAACCCGTTTTTTTTTTTCCCAACAAAATTTCATGATTACTCCTAAAAACAAAAAAGATCTTTTTTTCAGTTTCTCTTTTCCTTTCTTATTCACATTTTAAGTTCCTTAACTCAGGGGGTTTTTTTTTTTTGTAATTGTATTTTTTTTTTTACCCCTTTATGAAATGTCCCCCTAACCTACCAACATTTGACTTTTCGTTCGTCCATTAAGTTCTCACGCCTCTCTTTATTTTGGGCTACCCCACCTACGTTTCTGGGGTTGTTTTGTGTGTGTGTGTGGTGTTGTGTGTGTGTGTTGTGTGTGTGTTGTGTTGTGTGGTGGTTGTGTGGTGTGTGTGGGTGGTGTGTGGTTAGTGTGTGGTGAGTTTGTTTTGTAGTGTGTGTGTTGTATGTGGTAGTGTGTGTATGGTGTGGGAGTGTGTGGTGGTGTGTGTGTATGTGTGTGGTGGTGCGCGTGTGTACGTGTGTGCGGCGGGTGTGTGAATGTGTGTGTGTGTGCGTGCGCGGTGTACGGTGTGCGGGCGTGTGTGTGTGTGGAGTATGTGTGTGGTGTGGTGTGCGAAGTATGGGGTGTGTGTGCGTAGGTGGTGTGTTTGTGTGTGTGTGTGGTGTAATATGTGGTGTGTATGTGTGTGTGGTGTGGTGTGTGGTAGTATATGTGTGTGGGGGCGCGTCTTGTGTGGGTGTGTGTTGCGTAGTATGTGTGTGCGTAGTGTGTGCGCGCGCGCGTGGCGCGCGGCGTGCGTGCGTTGTGTGGCGTGGGTGCGTGTGTGTGGTGTGTGTGTGTGCGTGTGGTGTAAGGGGTTTGCGCGCTGTGCGTGTGTGTGTGTGTGGTGTGTGTGTGCGGCGTGTGGTGTGCGCGCGTGGGTGGGTGGGTGGGTGGGAAAAAAACAGGGATCACGGGAGGAATGACATTTTTAGCCATGGTGTTGGTTTTTTCTTTCTCTTACGTTTCTCTTTACTTCTTCTGTCTACTGTTCCTCAGTGTTATATGTTTACCCCCCCCCCCCCCCCGACCCCCATATCGTGCTTACGGGTATTTCCCCTTTTGTCTTTCGTTTCTCTGAGCGCGCGCAATGCGGCAGGGCATGCTCGTGTGGGGTGGTTTGGGGGTGGGGGGGAGATGGGAAGGGGGGAGTGTGGTGTGTGTGTTGAGTGTGTGTGGTGGAGGGGGGGGGAGGCGGGATGTGATATGTGTGTGTTTGTGTTTGTATGTGCAAATGTGTGTGTGTGTGTGTGCGCGCGCGTGTTTTGATGAGAAGGACACAGAGAGAGAGAGAGGGGGAGGGAGAGAGAGAGAGAGAGAGGGAGGGAGGGAGGGAGGGAGGGAGAGGTGGGGAGAGAGAGTGAGAAAGTGAGAGAAAGAGAGCAAGAGAGATATACAGAGACAGCAACAAACAGATAGCCAGACAAACAAAGAAAGAGAGAAACACAAACACACACACACACACACACACACACACACACACACACACACCACACACACACACACACACATACACACACACATACACTCGGAGACAGACACATCTCTTACAGACACAAAGACAGGCAAGGAGAGGAGAGAGACAGAGACCAAACATTTCCACTAAAAGTAGCCTCAGAAAATGTAGCATAGAAGGGTAAAAGACAAAAAAATCAATGTAAAAGGATTGAAGAAGAAAAGAGAAGAAGAGAAGAAGAAGAAGAAGAAGAAGAAGAAGAAGAAGAGAAGAGAAGAAGAAGAGAAGAAGAAGAAGAAGAAGAAGAAGAAGAAGAAGAAGAGAAGAAGAAGAAGAAGAAGAAGAAGAAGAAGAAGAAGAAGAAAGAAGAAGAAGAAGAAGAAGAAGAAGAAGAAGAAGAAGAAGAAGAAGAAGAAGAAGAAGAAGAAGAAGAAGAAGAAGAAGAAGAAGAAGAAGAAGAAGAAGAAGAATGCGAAGAAGAATGCGAGAAGAAGAAGAAGAAGAAGAAGAAGAAGAAGAAGAAGAAGAAGAAGAAGAAGAAGAAGAAGAAGAAGAAGAAGAAGAACAAGAAGAAGAAGAAGAAGAAGAAGAAAAACAAGAAGAAGAACAAGAAGAAGAACAAGAAGAAGAACAAGAAGAAGAACAAGAAGAAGAAGAAAGAAGAACAAGAACAAGAACAAGAACAAGAAGAAGAAGAAGAAGAACAAGAACAAGAAGAACAAGAAGAACAAGAACAAGAAGAACAAGAAGAACAAGAACAAGAACAAGAAGAACAAGAACAAGAAGAACAAGAACAAGAAGAACAAGAAGAACAAGAAGAATAACAAGAACAAGAGGAAGAACAAGAACAAGAAGAACACGAACAAGAAGGACAAGAACAAACAGAACAAGAACGAGAACAAGAACAAGAAGGAAAACAAGAACAAGAAGAACAAGAACGAGAACAAGAACAAGAGGAACAAGAACAAGAAGATAAAGAACAAGAAAAACAAGAACATAAAGAACAAGAAGAACTAGAAAAACAAGAAGAACAAAAACATAAAGAACAAGAAGAACAACAAGAAAAACGAGAACAAGAACAAGAAGAACAAGAAGAACAAGAAGAACAAAAAATAAAACAAGAAAAAAAATGGTAAAAGTCTTTAAGACAGGCAGCCTAGCACCTTTTTGAGGCCCTAACACAGCATGAACAGCGGCTGAACAGCCAATTAACCCTACACAGTCTTGCTTTCTCAGCACAAACGTTTTCTTGCAGACTCTAGTCAGTGGCAGGTTTCTTTCCCTTCTTTCTCCTGCAGCGTTCAGCATAAACTGAATCACGGAGGGAGAGAGAGAGAGAGAGAGAGAGAGAGAGAGAGGGGGGGGGAGGAGAGAGAGAGAGAGAGAGAGAGAGAAGAGAGAGAGAGAGAGAGAGAGAGAGAGACAGAGAGACAGAGAGAAAGAGAGAGAGAGAGAGAGAGAGAGAGAGGAGAGAGAGACAGAGAGACAGAGAGAAAGAGAGAGAAGGAAAAAAGAAGAAGAAAAGAAGGAGACATGCACAGAAATTAAAGAAGCCAAATAAAAGGGGCTAAAAGAGAGAAAAGTTAAGGGGAGTGATAATTACATTCACCTGATGCACTGGTGCATTTTCTGGTGTTAAGACATTCAAGCGAGGCTTTCTGGTGTTAAGACAATCTACACCTACCAGAAACATTGCTTGTATACGCGCGTCTGCGTGAATGCACAAACGTGCTCATGCGTACACAAACGTGCTCATGCATATGATGCATCTGAAACAATATTAGTGCCGGCTGATTTTGTTCGTATTGTCATTAATAGCTAACTTTGATCTTGACTTCACTAGTAGAATGTGCTCATGCATATGATGTATCTGAAGCAATATTAGTGCTTGTTGATTTTGTTCATATTGTCATTTATAGCTAACTTTGATCTCGACTTTAGTAGTAGAAAGCTGCAATACACAAAAAAGCAATCCAACGCCGAAGATAAACCCGTTTGCATCGCAAAACCAAGACACGCTTTTCTAACCTGAGATACGGTATAAGGCAAAGAAATCGATACGTGTACCAGCTCCTCATTAATAACAAGATGATCGTGATGTAGACACAGGGATGGACGCCCAGCAGATTGGATCTGCCTGACCCCATCATAGCAGCAGCGTGGCTGATGGATGGGTACCAGTGCCTCGGGGGCCTCAGGTCTACCAGAAAATCTGCCAGAGTCAGATCAGATCACTGAGAGGGAAAGATGGAGAGCATCGTATATAGTACTGCCATCGTGAAACTGTTCTGTTAGTATAATAATGATGTCGTATTTATTAGATATTCACGCAGAGAAAATATTGTTAACATAATGATTTTGTATTCGAGGAAACTTTAGAACTAGTGTCTGCAACATGGATATGTAATTGAATAAACAGGTCAATAGATAGTTTATGTAGGAAGACAGGTAGATGAGCAAGTATTGTATACTATTTTCAGTCACGGAAATACGACACGTTCCATGAATACTCACAACAGCTGGTTCATAAAAGGAAATGCACATCAACTTTCTCTTCGAGATTATTATGCAAAGTGCTCACAATGAAGTAAGGCCAAAATGCTTGAAACTTGATAATTGAAGAGTGCTACATTCATTCTGCTATCATCCATAGCTACTTTGCTCTCGGTGTGCAAAAAGAGTTCTGCTGGTTCAGAACAACGTGGCACGAATTTATAAACTGAGTACAGCAAGTGATGATCATACAAGTATTGTAAAATATATGTCAAAATTAGGTTGCAGGTGAACAATCTGTATCATATATTTTGCTTTTGATTTAATAATTTCCGCCCTCACCTTCACCTATCCCATAGTCCTGTGGACTTTGGGGGCACCAATGAAGATTTTGCAACCAGCTTCCTCCACTCCCCGTGGTCCTCTGCTTTATGTAGCAAATCGTTCCACTCAAGTCCAATCCACTCTGATATTGTCTTCCCATCGTTTTCTCTGTCTGCCCATTTGTCTCCATCCTTGTACTGTTCCCTGTGGACAGTCTTGGCTAGTCCAGATATTCGTGTGATGTGCTCCTACCACTTTAGTTTGCGTTTGTTTACTGAAGTAGGGAGCTCTTCATATGGTCCGATGGCGTTTTTAATTCTGGTTTTCATTTTTGCATTAGTGGTGTGATCTCTGTTTGAGATACCAAGGAGTTTGCGAAAGCATATCATCTCCATTTCCTGTATCCTTTTTTCCATGTCTGCTGTTATGGTCCATGTTTCACATGCGTACACAAATATTGACGTGGTCAGGGAACGCATTAGTCTGATCTTGAAGATGATGGCGATGTTTTTGTTATTCCATGGGACTTTCAGTTCGTTCATTGCAGCTGTGGTCTAGGCTACCCTGGAGAGAATTTCAGGCAAGAAAATCGAGACCATCCCCAGCTTCAAATACCTGGGAGCTAAAGTATCAGATGAAGGGTTTAGTAATACTGATCCTTAATAATCGTAGTGGATAAAGTGCAACCTGGCACCTGGGGCAGCGCAGTAATGGTAGGGATGTGTGTGGAGGGTCGTTATGTATTTATGTGTGTATCAACTTGCATTGCCTCAAGTCACGGACTGATGCACTCTAGCCTCTGCATACACGACAGTAAATGGAACTGTTCAGCGGTTGTTCAGGCCGTTACTGCTGCGCATTTATTTTCCATTTACTCGTTCATTTTTATATGCTTTTTCAGTTCTCTTGTGAGTGGCTTGTTTCTATTCATACCTATAATATAGGTGTGTATTATATATATATATATATATATATATATATATATATATATATATATTATATATATATATATAATAATTATATAATAATATTATATATATATATATAAGCGCTTCGATTTGTTTGTTTTTAAAATATTCAGCGCTATATAAATTCCATATTATATATTACATACATATATTATGTGGCCATGAGTAGTTTTTATATTAAACCTTAAACGCGCGTGGCATAAACACATAAACCAGTCAGGACACACAAAAGACCTACAAAATTATTGTGGACAAAAAAGATGCAGCCTAAACCTTCAAACGACAAACATTCTTCCTTGTCAACAAAGACTTCATTCACGCATATTGCAGCCAATTTTAATTACAAACGAAGCATCGCAGACCAGACAATTCATAAGGAAGCCAGGGGGACTGTTATCTCGTACCATCAACACAAGGGTAATAATTACAGTCAAAGGAAGGGTGTACTTTTGCAAAAACAAAACGCTCAGCAAAGTTATTGCACGATTGGAGACAGCCTTAATGAAAAGGGCGGAAAGAAACTGATAGATTTTACGGTGGCAGTAAAGAGCAGGGAGTGTTAGAGGACAGAAGCACCGGGTTGTGTTGATTGGACTCTGTCCGGAGGCTGGAGGATGCTTAGTGTAGACGCTTGGTGGTAAAATATGGACCACTGTCTAGTGATGCTGTGAAAGCTGCTGCTGGCACTGTAACCTCCACCCATGCACGTGAAAGAAGAAAATGACTGGGTGGGTGGGTGTGTGTGAGTGTGTGTGTGTGTGTTTGTGTGTGTTGTGTGTGGTGGGGGGGTGGGTGTGTGTGGTGTGTGTGTGTGTGTGTGTGTGGTGTGTGTGTGTGTGTGGTAAGTGTGTGTGTGTGTGTGTGTGTGTGTGTTGTGTGTGTGTGTGTGTGTGTGTGTGCGTGCGTGTGTGTGTGTGGTTTTGTGTGTTGTTGTGTGTGTGTGTGGTGTGTGTTGTGTTGTTGGTCATCAAGGATCAGCACTAACTCCATCAAAAAATGGGGGGCAAAAGACATTGTCACACTTCTTTCTTCCCTGTATTTCTTTTGGCTCTCTTTCAGTTTAACTGAAGATGCTCGTCTTTTCATTGTGTTTTGCATTACTTTGTTTTCTGTTTAGTTCGTTACTTTTCCTGTGTCTAATTTTACTCCATTACAGTTATCTTATGTTTTTCACATGCTTCCTCTTTTTTCTGTTTCTGTTGTTTTTGACACTTTTTGCTTATAAATAGCTACTGTAAACACGCCTGAAATAGGAAACATTAGGGATATAAGCGGAGAAAGGAACTTACTGAAACTGCAAACGAGAACGTGAGCTTGCAAAGTTAAGAAACATATTCCAAATCAGTACCCAAACCTTTTTTGCGGAATGACCTCAAACAAAACACCCATTCCCAGTGCTTTTAGCTATTCAACAGTTCTTTGAAAGCTAAGTTTGAGATATCTCTACGTAGCAAAAGTTCACTGTGACGCGTTTATTTCAAGTCTTACGGAGAATACTGTAAAACGATCTAAGCCTCCTCTTCTCGAATAACGTGTACGCAAAATGTGATGCTAGCAGATATCTCCATGGTATGGTCAATTCTAGCCAGACATCAACATTCTGATGAAATGAAAGGCAACACCAATCGGTTTTATACTTCAGGTTTCTGCAGCTCTGTTTAAGAGTTGTTTGAGTGCACTATTGATGAGTACTGAAGGGATGAGACGCTCTTATTTTGTCCGGGTTGTTTTTTTCAACGGATATGAGTTCATTTGGCCTCAATTATATTGGTTTCTTTTTTTTAAAAGAAGGGTTTACTATTTGTGATGATTCGCACGCGCGCGCAAACACACACAAACACACACACATACATACATACATACAAAGCAGAAAAAAAACATACAAAGCACAAACGCGCGCGCGCGCGCGCGCAAACAGACACACACATACATACACAAGCACACACATGCCCGCGTGCACACATTTTCAAACACACACACAAACACACAAACATACAGAGCTAGATATATAGATAGACAGACAGACAGAAGTACATGAGTAGATAGATAAGAAGAAGACAGACAGACCAGATAGATAGATAGACAGACAGACAGAAGACAGATCAGACAGATAGATAGATAGATAGATATATAGATAGATAGATAGATAGATAGATAGATAGATAGATAGATAGATAGATAGATAGATAGATAGAAGATAGATAATAGACACATAGACACATAGACACATAGATACATAGACATAGACACATAGATAGATAGACAGATAGATAGATGAGATAGATAGATAGATAGATAGATAGATAGATAGATAGATAGATAGATAGATAGATAGATAGATAGATAGATAGACAGACACAGACAGACAGAGCAGATCCAACAGTGTGTGCGTGTGTGTGTGTGTGTGTGTGTGTGTGGTGTGTGTGATGTGTGTGTGTGTGTGTGTGTGTGTGTGTGTGTGTGTGTGTGTGTGTGTGTGTGTGTGTGTGTGTGTGTGAGAGAGAGAGAGAGAGAGAGAGAGAGAGAGTGAGAGAGAGAGAGCGAGAAGGACGCGTGAATGTGTGTTAATGTGTATCTATGTTTATATGTATTTTTGTGTGTGTGAGTGGGATGTGTGCATGTGTATCTATACATGTATTTGTGCGTGTGTTTGTGTGTGTGTGTGTGTCTATGTCTGTCTGTCTGTGTCTGTGTGTCCGTCTTTGTGTGTGTCTGTGTCTGTGTGTCCGTGTGTGTGTATGTGTGCGTGTGTTTCTGTGTGTCTGTGTGTGTCTGTGTGTATGTGTGTTTGTGTTTATGTTGAAAACTAGAGACATATCGGATCAGATCAAAACACAGAAAGACCCAGACAACCTCAAACAAGTCCACACCTCAGAAGGACAGAAAGAGTCGCTGCCAAATCTTTTTTTTTTTAAATGGAACAAACCTCAGAATGTAAGAAAAAAAGAAAGAAAGACAGAAAGAAAGAAAGAAAGAAAAACAGAAAGAAAGAGAAGAAAGAAAGAAAGGAAGGAAGAAAGAAAGAAAGGAAAGAAAGAAAGAAAGAAAGAAAGAAAAAAGAAAGAAAGAAAGAAAGAAAGAAAGAAAGAAAAAGAAAAAGTGGGGAAAAAACAAATCCTTCTGGAACGCCTCACAGCTTGAAGGTCTAATACAGCATGAACAGCAGCTGAACTTTCAATTCACCTTACACAGTCCAGCTTTCTGAAGCGCCTGTGTTTGTCAACAGCAGGTCTGCCTTCATCAGTCAGCCGAGAAAGAAGGATGGGAGAGGGGTGGGGTGGGGAAGGGAAGAACAAGGTCAGCAGAGAGTTGAATAGAAGAAGAAAAATGGGGGTTGGGGGTGGGAACAGAAGATAGTGAAGGGTGGGGTAATCGCATTCATCTAGTGTACTGGTTTGGTTGTTTATGGTCTTAAACAGTTTTATACCAGAAAGAAAAACCTCTGAGTGTTTTTAGGGAGACTAAAATTCAAATTTGTTTTGTACCTTCAACCATAACTATCGTTCTAAGAAAGCTTAGTTTATTTTTCTTGCTTTATTTCCATTTATTTCCTTTTTCTTTAATTTCGTTTATGTTCTTTTGTTTCTGTTCTTTTCTTTTTAATTTACCTAGGTATTCTATTACATCTTAAGTCATTGATTTGCACTTTCCTCTGATGGTTTCAATTCTTCACTTCATTAGAAATGGAAGAATACAGGTCACATTGCAAGGAAGGAAGACAATAAATGGACAACGAGCTTAAAGGAGAGAGAGAGAGAGAGAGATGAGAGAGGAGAGAGAGAGAGAGAGAGATGAGAGGAGAGAGAGAGAGACAGAGACAGAGACAGAGACAGAGAAAGAGAGAAAGATTTAGATACAGACACAAAAAATAAAGAAGTAGATACATAGGGTTAAATAGTAGATTCTTTAAAAGATCGGTGGTCTAGAGGTAACGCGCCTGTCTAGAAAGCAAAAATTCCGGGTCTGAAGTGTGCGGCGGTTCGTACCCCGTTTGGACCGGAAATTTTTCCCCCATCCATTAGACCATGAGTGGTGGTCTGGGCGCTAGTCTTTCGGATGAGACGATAAACCGAGGTCCCGTGTGTTACACGTAATTATTTAGCGCACGTAAAAAAAACCCACGGCAACAAGAGAGTTGTCCCTGGCAAAATTCTTAGAAAAAAGCCACTCTGATAGGGAAACAAATACAGCTGCAGAAAAAAAGAAGAAAAAAAGGGTGAAAGGGTGGCGCAGCGCTAAGTGGCGACGCGTTCTCCCGCTCTCCCCGGGGAGAGCAGCCCGAATTTCACGGAGAGAAATCTGCCGTGACTTAAAGTGGTATGAAATGAAATATGAGCGCTTTGATTTGTTGCTTTACAAGATTCAGCGCTATATAAATTCCATACATTATTATTATTATTATTATTATTATTATTATTATTATTAAGAATAAGAAACAAAAATAAAACCAGGTTGGAAAAAAGCAGAAGAAATTTAACAAAAATTAGGGTGGAAAAAGGCAGAGGAAATAACCAAAAATCAAAATGGAAAAAAGCAAAATAAATAAAGCAAAAATCAAGGCAGAAGAAAGGAGACATAAGAGCTAAGAAGAAAGAAAAGGAGCAAATAAAATACACAGGGAGGGGGAACGCCTCACAGCTTCAAGGCCTAACACAGCATGAACAAAACCAGCCCAGCTCTGAATTCACCCTGCACAGTCCTGCCTGCCTGCTTTCTTTCTTTCTAAGCTGTGATCACCCAGGCTTTCTCACACGTGCCTGTCAATGGCAGGTTTTACCTCCATCAGTCAACAGAAAACGAATGAGTGGGGTGAGAGAAAAAAAGAAGGTCAGCACAGACATGCATAGAAGCCCAGGAAAAAAGGGAAAAGCAAAAGACAATGAAAGAAAGGGTAAAAGCATTTACCTGGTGTATTGGTGTGTTTTCTGGTGTCATGGTCTTAAAACAGTTCTCTTCTAAATACCACTGCCATACAGATGTTTCTGAATATGTTGAAAAGCATTTTTTGTACCCTTAACAATAACAATCTTGTTTAACTTCATTTTTTAGTTTTCTTCCTTTCGTTTACATTATGACAATTTTCAATTTCTTTTTATGTTGTTTGTTTCTTTATTTTTCATTTACTTATGTGAAATTAGTTTCAGTCATTGATTGAAAACTCACTAAAATATGTTCAAGTCCTCACTTAAACAGAAATGGAAGAGTGCAAGTCACATTGCAAGACAGGAAGATAGGAGATGGATAAAAAGAACAAGAAAAGAGAGAAAGAGCCAGACAAACAGATTTAGATACAAACACAAATAAACAGAGAAGCAGACATATAGAGGGTAAAAAATAGATTCTTTAAAAAAGAATAAGAACAAACAAAACAAAAATCAGTATGGAAAAAGGAAGAAGAAAGTAAGCTAAAATGAGGGTGAAAGAAAGTCAGAAGTAATAATCAGGACGGACAAAAAAGCAAACAAAAAACCCAACAACAAAAATCAGGGTGAAAAAAGGCAGAGGGAAAAAAATTGTGGTGGAAAAAGCCACCCAGAAAACCAACAAAAATCGTGGTGGAAGAAAGCCACAAAAAACGACAACAAAAATCAGGATGTAAAAAAAAACGCACAAGAAGGAAAGCAAAAGTGCTTTGATTTGTTGCTTTACAAGATTCAGCGCTATATAAATTCCATACATTATTATTATTATTATTATTATTATTATTATTATTATTATTATTATTATTAAAGTCAGAATGGAAAAAAAAGCAAACTAAAAAAAAGCAAAAATCAAGGCAGAAGAAAGGAGACAGAATATTCAAAAAGAAAAGGAGCAAGTAAAATACACCGGGAGGGGGAACGCCTCACAGCTTCAAGGCCTAACACAAATAAAATGAAGGTGAAAAAAACTCAGAAGAAAATAAAAACAAAAATCATGGTGGAAAAAGCCACAAAAAAACTACAAAAACCGTGGTGGAAAAAAGCAACAAAAAACAACAATCAGGATGAAAGAAAAACGCAGAAGAAAAAAAGAAAAAATCAGAATAGAAAAAATGCAAACTAAAAAAAAGCACAAATCAAGGCAGAAGAAAGGAGACATAAGAGCTGAACAGAAAAAAACGAAGAGCAAATAAAATACACGGGGAGAGGGAACGCCTCACAGCTTCAAGGCCTAACACAGCATGAACAACATCAGCCCAGCTCTGAATTCACCCTGCACAGTCCTGCCTGCTTGCTTTCTTTCTTTCTAAGCTGTGATCACCCAGGCTTTCTCACACGTGCCTGTCAATGACAGGTTTTACCTCCATCCGTCAACAGAGAACGAATGAGTGGGGTGAGGAAAAAAAGAAACAAGGTCAGCAGAGACATGTATAGAAGCCAAGGAAAAAAGGGGAAAAGCAAAAGACAATGAAAGAAAGGGTAATAGCATTTCCCTGGTGTATTGGTGTGTTTTCTGGTACATTGTCTTCAAACAGTTCTCTTCTAAATGTCACTGCCATACAGATGTTTCTGAATATGTTGAAAAGCATTTTTTGGTACCCTTAACAGTAACAATCTTTTTTAACTTCATTTTTCAGTTTACTTGCTTTTGTTTACATTATGACAACTTTCAATTTCTTTTTATGTTTGTTTCTTTTTTCATTTACTTATGTGAAATTAGTTTCAGTCATTGATTGAAAAGTCACTAAATTATATTCAAGTCCTCACTTAAACAGAAATGGAAGAGTGCAAGTCACATTGCAAGACGGGAAGACAACAGATGGATAAAAAGAACAGGAAAAGAGAGAAAGAGCCGGACAAACCGATTTAGATACAGACACACATAAACAGAGAAGCAGATACATAGAGGGTAAAAAGTAGATTCTGTAAAACAAGAATAAGAAGAACAAATAAAGCAAAAATCAGGGTGGAAAAAAGGCAGAAGAAAGTTAGCATATGTTAGCTCAGAACATGCACCACTGAACACCGCCAAAGTGACCCAGCAGCAGTGCAGGGCCCCTCTGGCTGGTGGCCCCACGGCGGCCTGATAGTGATTGGCTCCCTGTGGACCTCCGACTCTGAGGATGAGACATAACAAATCTGGGTATGGCTGTGGCGAGGAGATTGGAATGAGCGGCGTGGGAACAGCAGGACGGAGGACGTCACAGAAGATGAGGCAGCAAAAAAAAAGAAAAAAAAGAGGGAGATGTCATTTCTCTTTTCTTTTAAAAAAGAAAAAAAATTTAGCTAAAATGAGGGTGGAAGGAAGTCAGAAGTAATAATCGGGACGGAAAAAAAGCAAACAAAAAAACCAACAACAAAAATGAAGGTGAAAAAAAGTCAGAAGAAAATAAAAACAAAAATCGTGGTGGAAAATGCCGCAAAAAAAAACCAACAAAAATCGTCGTGGAAAAAAAAGCCACAAAAAACGACGACAAAAATCAGGATGTAAAAAAAAAACGCAGAAGAAAGAAAGCAAAAGTCAGAATGGAAAAAATGCAAACTAAAAAGAGCAAATAAAAGGCAGAAGAAAGGAGACATAAGAGCTGAACAGAAAAAAAACGAAGAGCAAATAAAATACACTGGGAGAGTGAACGCCTCAAAGCTTCAAGGCCTAACACAGCATGAACAACATCAGCCCAGCTCTGAATTCACCCTGCACAGTCCTGCCTGCTTTCTCTCTTTCTATCTAAGCTGTGATCACCCAGGCTTTCTCACACGTGCCTGTCAATGGCAGGTTTTACCTCCATCAGTCAACAGAGAACGAATGAGTGGGGTGAGAAAAAAGAAAGGAGGAAGAAAGAACAAAGACAACCAAGACATAAAAGGAAGCAAAGGGGGAAAAAGTATAAGAAAATAAAGGGGAGTGGTAATTACTTTCTACTGGTGCTCTGGTGCATTGTCTGGTGTTGGGTCATTGAAAACAGTCTTCCCCTATGCAAAATTTACTCAGAGGTTTTTTTCCCAAAGATCTTCAAACATCAAAATATTTTCTTTGTAGTGCTAGCCACTACCATCACTACTTTTTGAATGGTTTTTTTTTTATAGACTTTTCTTTATTTTTGTTACACTTTATTTACTATGTATATATTTAATTCCTGCCCTGCTGTTACCAAGCTGCTCATTTTGCTCTCTCTGTGGTCCAGACATACCCAGATCTATGTTGTAATCCCCTTGGATGATTATGGTTGTAAACACGTTGATTGCAATAAAAATTTCAAGAGTCTAAAAATGGCACCTCTCCTCTCTCTCTCTCTCTCTCTCTCTCTCTCTCTCTCTCTCTCTCTCCTCTCTCTCTCTCTCTCTCTCTCTCTCTCTCTCTCTCTCTCTCTCTCTGTGTACGTGCATGCATGCATATGTGTTTGTGTGTATGTGTGTGTGTGTGTGTGTGTGTGTGTGTGTGTGTGTGTGTGTGTGTGTGTGTGTGTGTGTGTGTGTGTGTGTGTGTGTGTGTGTGTGTGTGTCTGTGTGTGTTTGTGTAAACGAAAAAGACAAAGATAACGTGATACAGAGAGACATACGCAAATGTGTTCACAGACAGACAGACAGATAGGTAGAAGTCAACACAAAAATAAACAAATACAAAAGTAATAATAGGAACAAAACATGTAATGTTAAGAAAACGATCAGAAGAGGAGAAGAAAGTGCCCCACACACCCTCCCATTTATAAGAATACAACAAAACAAAAAACAAAAACAAAAAAGTCCTGGCAAGGCCTCAGAGCTTCAGGTTAAAAAACCCAAAACAAAGCATAAACAGCGGCTGAACTCTAAATTCACCCTACACAGTCCTCCTTTTTCAAAATCTGATCACCCAAGCTTTCTCACACGTGCTTGTCACCAGCAGGTCTGCCTCCATCATTCAACACAGAAAAAATCATGGAGGGTAAAAAAAAAAAAAAAAAAAAAAGAAAAGAAAAGAAAAAAAGAGAAGAGAGCCTGGGCAGCAAATAAAATAAAAGGAAGCAAAAACAGAAAAAGAAGGCAGAAGAAGACTGTAAAGTGGGGTGGGTGGTAATAGCATTGGTTTGGTGCACTGGTGCATTTTCTTGTGTCCTGGTTTTCATAACAGGCTTCCCCACCCCCAACAAAAACACTCCACCAGGATTTTTTTTTCAAAAATAATCTATGCCAAAACATTTTCACTGGCATTGGTTAGGGCCAAGAGTTTGTGCTTGCTTACTTTATTTTTAGCTATTTCGTGTAATTTTCATGTATAAGCTTGGGTTTTTGTTCCCTTTTTTACGTTCCCCCTAATTCATTTTCGATGTTAATTTCTGGAGCAACCTTACTGCACGTTCTACAGAACTTACTCTACAGAAAAAGAAATAGAAAGCAAATGGAGTGTCTGCAATAAAAGGGTTGAAATAGCTTAACTTTTTTTTTAGACAGAATGAGTTTTAGATTTATTTAATGCTTCAAAATTCAAAGGAAGGATTACATTACAAAATAAAGCACACACACACATAGGATTTTGGCCTTGTTGTAAGATATCTTTTACATCATATTTACAGTATAGTATTCCTCGCTTGTTCGGCGACAGGTTTGGGCCTTAAACTCTATATGGCTGCTATATGCTCTACCTATGTTTTATAAATATTTTTCATTTGTTTCTCTGTTAAGTAATCTTATCTTTTGCACATTACTGAGCACGCAAGAACGATCAGTCCTTGGGAAGGCGAAATCATGACCATGCTTTTCTGTTTCCATGGTGACTTTTTCTTTAGGTTATGCAGGGGTGAGGTAGAATTTGATGGGTTGTGTTTTGTGTGTTCTTTATGTCTTCTTTTCATGCTAAAGCATACATATTTTTTAAAGAAATCATTGTTATCATTTTCTGGTTGTTTTTTTCTTTCCCGTATGTTTGAAAGAGATTTGCTCATTACACAAACCTCATTCCAAAGTACTCTACTCATGCTAACTATAAAATCCAGTAAATGTTTTAGAAATATCTAAAACGAAAACTCAGCAGATTTTTAAGCCATGGAAATGTTATGCATCTTGTATACAGGGCTAGAAAGACAGAGAGACAGACAGACAGACAAACAGAAAAGCAGGCAGAAAAATGCAAGCAGAGACGGAGAAAAAGTACGATTAATGTATCAATGGACAGACAGACGGATGGACGGATAATCAGCTGGACAGGTAGGCAGACAGTCGACCAGAACAGCTTTGCTGCAACGTTCAGCAACTGCGTTCAGTATACTTGTTTGTTTATCTGTATAAATACAGTGAGGAGCTGACAAACATAAAGCAGCAGCAGAACTTGAGATGAACATGAAATGATGTACCTAAACTTTTCAGTTTCTTTAATATATAAAAGAAAACACAAATCAAAAGAACTTTTCATCCAACATAATAAGAGACAACGGTCAAACAATCCAATCTAACCATAAAGCCAATACCCCTAGCGAGACACACGAGCCATATCAAGACTATTAACTTATTATTAGTTAAAGCTAGGACTTAAACTATGCTGTTATCGACAGATTAAGCCACCAAGATTAAAACTAACTATTAAGTCATTCCTCATTTTATCAACGTCTTAGCCAACCATACAGTTTGAACTAGGACATTCACCAAGAATTTTTACTTCAATTCAACGCTTCATCATACCAGAGACATGTAGCTCTCAAGTAAGTTACTATACATAGACTGATACAGATTAAAAGACTGATTCTCACTTGTCAACGATTTTTTTTTCCAAAAGTACTGCAGATTGACCAAAGACAGTCTGAAGAGCTTCCCCTTCCAAGCTGCTTCATTAAGTTTGGAGAAGCATTGACCCAGCCCTGACGAGGAAGAAGAAAGATCGATAAGGAAAAGGTGCCGGTCATTGATAAAACCGGGACAAATCAGGGCTATCAGGTCGGTGGCCAGACAAGCCCGTCCTGTGATTTCCTTTTACAACACTGACTGAAAAGAGAGGGACTAAGGGAGAGGAGAGACAGGACGATGTGGATGGCTGTCTGTGTCGCTACCGTTTGTTACCCTCTTCCTTTGCAGGCATTCCTTCTTTGTCCTCGTCCACTTCCCAGTTCCATCAATACTACTTTTTGTTAATTTGTCTTTATCCACTTCCCAATTCCATCACTCTTGCTTTTTGTTATTTTGTCTTTATTGATTTCACGGTTACGTTATTATTGCTTTTTGTTATATGCTATATTTTTGTTGTTATTTTTCGTCTCGTTTATATTGTCTAGTTCGTGTTGTTTACCTGCTTTTCTTCCTCTTTTTTTAAAAAAAGAATTTGTTTAATAATTAATCAACGGATATTTATTAAGCTGACTAAAAATGTAGGTATTCTTACGTGATGCTGTTATTGTACAAAATTAATCACAAAAAAGTGTTTGGAAAAAAGAACGAACGAAAAAGTAAACAACTGAGAACAGCAAAATTATGCTTCATCAAATCATACCTTACAAATCTTTATCTTTCAGCAACTCAGTCGAATTTTGGGGATGAAAAAAAATAAGAAAGTGCAAGATAAATGTAGCTTCAATATAGATTTCTTCATTTTAGTCCATTGGTGCTCTACTTTCTTTTGATAATGTTCTTGTAGAAAATGTTCAGCCCTCAAACCCTTCATTACACTGAATTTCGATGGCTTTGATTACCCAGACACAGATTCAATTGTAAGTGAGACTAGACGTACTTCTTTGGGGTAAAAGCGGAAAATTTTATAACTGATATAAAAAGATGATAATAAAGACACTGAATAATGTGTGTGTGTTTTTGTTGTTGCTGCTGTTGTTGTTGTTGTCTTCAATTTAACGTCTGTTCACTCTAAGTGATATTAGACGAATGTGTGTGTGTGATGTGTGTGTGTGTGTGTGTGTGTGTGTGTGTGTGTGTGTGTTGTCGATACTTTGCGTAATTCGCAAGCACAGTGTCTCCTCCACCTTCATAACTATTCCCACAGTACAGGTTTGAAGTAGGATTGCTGGTTAGGGATATGAGAGTTCAACTTTTTTCATAATTTGACATCCAATCAAATTCATTTGTTCCCTTCCTGTGTCAGTTATTCTATTTTCGAAAGCTTTTGTGTGAAACATTGAACCAAAGTTTTGTTTGCAAACCCATGTTCAACATTTTGCTCATATGTTAAAAAAATATATTTAAAATATTTAAAAAATTCGTGGAGAAGTGAAAGACAGCTGTGGTCAGTGGTGTGTATGACACAAATACACCCAGCATGCAATTTGTATCGTGGAAAAGGATGAGCTATGCCATGCTGAAGCTACTTAAGACACAACCTGAAATTGTCTGTGCTGTACCCAATGACTATGAGTTAATGGAGAAAATTAATCAGGTCAGGTCATCTTATCTGAAATGAAAGTTGACCTTAATGTTGAATACCGCTTCTACTTTATGTGAAAAGTAAAACAAATAGCCACATATACGACAAATTAATCATTTATTCAATGAAGCAATCAATCACATATTCGACCTTTCTTTTAGAATCAGTCAGTTAACTGTTTTCACGAAGCCTTTTTAATCTTGTGCAAGAAAATTGTTTCAGACAAATTTCTTCAGAAAATCATTTTCTGAAGTGAACTGATATGTGTGCAGTCAAATCTAAAAGCAACGAAAGAAAAAAAAGTGATCTCTTATAGAAAAATAGGCCACATTCTACATAGAGACATATGTCTGTTGTGTTTTAAATTCCTATGTATCGCAATGGATTGATATTGAAACACTTTAAAGTACTTTTAACATCGAGAAAAGTGCTTCCAGTGAGTTGAAGCATCCCTCAGCTTCGAAATAACCTTTCTTTAAATACTAAAACAACAGAGAACATATTCCCTGACTATTTCCCAATAGAAATTAAAAGTAAAACTTTCTTTTAAAAAAACAACAACAACCATACTGCCTGTTGACAAAATAAACAGAAGTCGAGGAGTTCTGTTTTGGTAGACTTTCTTTTCACCAGACTCTCTTGCCAACTACCAAAAGAAAGTCTTCTAGAAGCCAACTTCACTACACTGCATTTATGCAAAAAAGACATCGAGTATTGTTCAAGGGAGAGAAGTGGGCAGACACTCAGACAGAGACAGAAGGGTATAGAATAGTCAGAGAACGGGAGTTAAAGAGGGCGGTTCTTTCAGTTTGAAGTTAGAGGCTCTCAGACTGAATGGCAAACACAGGTAAAGGTGAAGAGAAAGATCGATCAGGTGGAATACTCATGGCCGACTTTTTTCTTTTACTTCTTGCCAGCAGTTTTATTCTAGCGGGTTTTTTTTTCATTGAATAAGAACAGACCTCACTAAAGGTTAAAAACCAAAGCTAAAATCCACAAAAAGGTACACCAAAACTCAAAATTAAAAACTAAACACAAAATCCTCAAAAATATTCACCTATGTTCATTCTAAAAGCTAAACATGGAATGTACACACAAAAAATGTAGGCAGAAAACGGAGAGATGCAAAAAGAAATGATTAGGCTGAAGTGGTGACTTTGGAGGAAGAATGAAACAACAAAGTTCCATTGACTGACAAAAAATGTTCAAAAAGGAAAAAAAGAAATTTCACAAGAATGTGCACAAAGGAAAAAAATTAGAGCCAGTAAAATCAGTCACAACAACAACACATGCACAGTAGCATGAACTGAACCGTCATGCAGACATTTCAAAACAGAGGTACCAGTCGTAGATAGACAAGAAAGAAAGTGATGGGTTGATGTGCTCACAGAATCACCAAGCGCACGAGAGAGAGAGAGGGAGAGACAGACAGACAGACAGACAGACAGACAGACAGACATAGACAGAGAGTGATACAGAGTGACAGAGAGAGAGAGATGGGACGAAAAAGAAAAGACAGAAAAGTAAAGATGGTAAGGGTACATAGACAGGATGCAGAAAAATGAAAAAGAAAAGAAATTTGAAAGAAGAAATAGAAAAAATTAGAACGAATACAGGAAACAAATACAGGAAAAGAAAACCAAGCATATCCAGAGACACACAGGGAGAAAGTTACAGACAGACAGAGAGAGAAAGACGTAGAGAAACAAACAGAGATAGAGAAACAAACAGAGACAGAGAGAGACAGAGAGATAGGCAAAACTTAAAAACACACAACATTACATTACGCAACCCAACGAATGCTTGGAAAAGCACTTGTCCCTCTCAACACTTGCTATCGATTGTGGAATTCAAGGAGGGAAGGCAAAACCGTACGTAGGGGATAAGAAGCAGCGCTTCGCCTCCAAAAATTAAGAGGAGAATATGGCCTCGGGTGGTAAATAAAAACATCATTCACACTTCCACTGTCCCTGGAAATCAGTATTTACTGTGAACTGATTGTCCAATCCACTTGGGTGCCAGTTCTGCTGGAAGTTTTGGCAGCTCATGCGTGAATTCTTGAAGCGGGATTTATGGCGGTGATTCTCTTTGTTGGAGGTGGACGATGAATGAAGATTGGAACTTACTTACCTCTCTATACTACATTTTTTATTCATGCATGTTAGGCAGTCTGGGTTTTTTTATATCTTTCGGTGCCTTTGTGTTTCTTTATCTCTTTTTTTGGCCTTTATCTTTCTTTTGCTTCCTATTTCCGGTTGTTTGTCTTTTTCTCTCTGTCTCTGTCTTTGTCTCAGTCTCTGTCTTAGTCTCCCCCCCCTCCTCTCTCTCTCTTATATATATATATATATATATATATATATATATATATATATATATATATATATATATATATATATATATATATATATATATAATAGTATATTGGATATAGAAACGTTAACTATAAAGTATATGTAAACTGGACATATAGATATATGTCCAGTTTGTCCAGGCAAGCTTGAAGGTGAAGCCCATTATCTTCTATACTTTCCAGAACATTTTTCATTCCAAAGAAAAGACCTTCTCCATTAAGACCAAACCTTTTCTTATCAGGTAGTCAAAGCAACAACAAAAAACCACCTCCAAAAGCCGCTATTTCTATTCTATTCCTGGATAAATACATCTCTTGTGCCACTTACCTCTGCAAAACTATACATTTATCTTAAAATATCCTATGAGTAAGTCTAACAATTCGGGCTTATAATTGTTAGGTCAAAAGCTTTGCCAGATATGGGGAAAGCAAAGTGCCAAGCCCTATAATAATAATAATAATAATAATAATAATAATAATAATAATAATAATAATAATAATAATAATAATAATAATAATAATAATAATAATAATAATAACAATAATAATAATAATAACAATAATAATAAATGGAACTTATATAGCGCTATATCTTGCAAAGACAAATCAAAGCGCATGCATTCAACCTAATCTTACACAGTCATGCAATCAATGATAAATAATCAAAAGTTTAAACAAACAGATATTTACAAACATGGTGCGATGCAGACAAAATCTATGAAATAAAATTTCGATAGTCAAATGTTTTTCAAAAGCACACACACACTCGCACAGGCCGTATACTTTAGCAGGGTGATAGCACATGGGTTAGATATGAAACAGGAGGGGGGAAGTCTTAGGTTTGAAATAAATATGTCTTGAGGCTGGATTTAAAAGTGTCATAACTAGGTTTCTGGCGAAGAGAGAGAGGGAGCTCATTCCAGGTAAATGGACCCGAAATAGAGAATGAGCGGCGGCCAACAGTAGATTGGTTGAATCTAGGTATTCGTAGGCACAAGGTATCTGCAGTAGAGCGGAGGGAACGTGAAGGAGTGTACAGGTTAAGACATTCACATAGGTAGGAGGGTGCAGTTTTGTGGAGACATTTGTAACAGAGGGTAAGCCCTACATTAAAAATGGTGTTGTGTTTTGGAAACGTGATGTGGAGAATACCCTCATCCTTGACAATCTCTTAGCATGACTGCCTATACTCTCTTTCAGAGAAGTCAAACAAAAACATGTCATTTGGAGTCTGGCCTCCTATGAGTATGGCAAGATTACTGAAAAGAGTAACAGATAGACAAAGGAAGAGGTATTCCCATAATAGACAAAGGAAGAGGTGTTCCCATAACCTATGCGGTGGTTAGGGAGCAAGGTGTCAGAGACCTCAGCTTCTCCAGGGACTAGCATAATTATTAAGGGCGGCGTCCATCTCCTCTTAATCGCTGTTTGACCTTCTCTGCCCCTAAAGAGGGCAGGTACCCATATACGGCTGGGTGAACTGGGGGACCATACTGAAGCCGAGGCACGCAAACGGTCATCCATTCACTTTGTAACCACGCTGAACGCTGCTTAACCTTAGCTTGGGTAGAGCAAGTACTTTGACCCATTGAGCTGTCGTATCCACGCTAAAGTTTCATCCTAGGTGAACCTGTGGTCTCAAAGTGGTCCTCCGTTGTAGTGGGTATGACAAAGTGGGGTTTTGGAGTTGGGGGTTTTCTCGTTCCTCGGCTATAACTCCAAAGGTTCACTACAAGGTGAGATGTTGCATATAGGACTGTTTTTATTTACCCACCATTAAGGTTGCCGCATCCAATTTCGGGGATGGTGTGTAAACGCGACACTAATAAGCATGCGGGTTTGGGTGTGTTATTTTTAAATTTTGTTACCTGTTCCTACCGGAACGAAATGACCACTCTTCCAAAAAGATGAACTTGTTTACGCAAGATGATATGCGTGCGTGCGTTCGCACACAGGACCTCAGTCTATAGTCTCATCCGAAGGACATTCGGGGGGGGTGGGGGGGGGGGAGCTGGGTCAGTACTGATGTTAACTCCAGGGAAAAAAATCCTCCTCACTGGAGTCTCAATCCCTGGGCGTTTGATTGCGAATCACTAGGCTATTCAACTACACGAGACAGTGTGCAATTCTAAATGAACCCCAGAGAGTTAAGCTGGGGAACACCCAACTAGAGCACTCACGCTATTGACCAAACAATGGCTTACTGTTCAACGAAAGATAAGATGGATTTCCTGTTTCTATGCAAAGTGTATGATTGTGTTTGGATATTGGAACCTCAGTTGCCTCATGGGGCTGAAGCCTACTGTAACTCTGAGGGAAGCGGTTCTCTAGGGGGACACATTCAGCGAAGTCTTAGCCCATGCCCTCACATTACTGCCAGATAATGCCTTTTGTTTAAACCACGAGGCTAAAATATAGCCAACCCCTCTCCCGGGGAAAAATCTCTCTCTCTCTGTCTCTCTCTGTCTCTGTCTCTGTCTCTCTCTTTCTCTCTCTCTCTGTCTCTCTCTGTCTGTCTCTCTCTCTCTCTCTCTCTCTCTCTCTCTCTCTCTCTCTCTCTCTCTCTCTCTCCTCCCAAGGGATGGGTATAAAGGAAAGTTTTAAACTTATTCTATCACCCTCAGAAAATAAAAGTTCATTATTGTGATTGTTATCGTTACCGTTCTCTCTCTCTCTCTCTCTCTCTCTCTCCTCTCTCTCTCTCTCTCTCTCCTCTCTCTCTCTCTCTCTCTCTCTCTCTTTCTTTTACTCTCTCCCTCATCAAGGTTATATCCTCCTCCCCCAAATTGTCTTTTTTACCCACATGACTTTATTGTGAGTGACTCTCAGCTCAGGTCAGGTTAACCTCTTCTACAGTATACCTGCCAGCCATTTTCATTTACCGGAAATGAAACCAAACGAGCATGCGCATACAGAGGAAGTCTAGCATGCATATTCGGCCCTTAAATCCTTCTTCTCTTCCCCAATATGCTTCCTCTTTTGTTCACCTCTCTCTCTTTCTCACTCTCCCCCCCCCCCCCTCTCTCTCTCTCTCTCTCTCTCTCTCTCTCTCTCTCTATTGTGTTTTCCTCCCCCGCTAGAAATAGCAACCTTTCTAAAACAGCTTAGCGGTGTTTTGAAATGGAGTCTGGTTTTCCTCTGGGGGAGGAGTTTTCTTAACAAACTGGTAGATTCATGCATTTCTTCAACCTAAACATGCTTGGGGTGATACATACCAGTTCTTCATTTAAATGAACAAAAATCTATTAAAGGTATTTTGTTCATTGCTTGTGTTTGGACACGATAAAATGCAGTCTACGTAGAATTGTAAAAAAAAGAACATCAATTCCGTTGTTATTGTTGTCCGCTTGGGTAGAAATGGATATTGACCAGATTATGGTAATGTGATTCAGAAAGAAAAAAGAAAGAAAACTGCAAAAAATAAAAGATATGTGTCCAAATTTTGGTTATTGGATAGAACAAATCCAAATGCAAAAGTTGAGGTCGCTCTCTCCAAAACTCCCAGTTTTAAGGTGATTCAAGACCAATCGAAGCATGTACAGAATGGTGGGTGTCGTTACGATGAATGCATTACAAGACAACGCATGAAAGTGAAGAAGTAACTTCTTGCAGGGCTTGCATACTTGACACAGTACATGAAAACAGTCATACGTTACACGGACGTTTCATGCAGTATGTGTTTACAGTCTCATAGTGATTCTTTGGGGGGGATGAGGGAGGCAGAGTGATTGTTCTATTTATTTATTTTTAATTTTATTTATTCTGTTATATTTATTATTTTATATCGAGGATAATGGAATAAGCACTCATGTGCTTTTTTACATCCAGTCCCCGTGTGTATGCGGTTTTGTAAATTTTGTCATCTGTTTCCACCGGCACACGATGGCCTACTCTTCCAAAAAGCGGAACAGGATTTAACGTGTGTGCAAGATGTTCTGCATGCGTTCGAACACGGGGCCTCGGTTTATAGTCTCATCCGAAGGACTTTGGTTTTAAACTGGGTAATGTACAACAACAACAACAACAACAACAACAACAACAACAATAATCAATATGCCATGAATTTACCAAAAATGATATGGTGGTTACTTACTGTTGTTTTGTCCAAAAGTTTGTTAATGGTGATCTTTAAAGAGCAATGAGTTGGCATATATATATATATATATATATATATATATATATATTATATATATATATATATATATATATATATATTATATATATATATATTATATTATATATTATATATATATATATATATATATATATATATATATATATATATATATATATATTATATATATATTATATATATATATATATATAAATTATATATCAGACAGAAAGAGTCTCAGCTCCCATAGTCATCTTTCTAAATGTACTTTTCGGCCTGAGCTGGTTCACAGCAATTGAGGATGGCGGTACGCAGTGACAGTAGACACCATACATCACAATACTCTGCAGCACACTACTTTCTGCTGTGCACGTCCACGTGTATGAAATGCATTTAGTTTTGTGTCCTTTTATGTATCCTGGGCTAGATTTTGTGAATGCGGTCGTTTTCCCACAATTAAGGTAGCAGAAATGCCCAATTCGGAAATTAGTAGAAGTTCTTCAGTTTAACGTCCTTCCACTAAACAGTGATATCAGACGGAATTCGGAAATGATATCTAACCTCTATACCAATGCGCATACATTTTCTGTTAAATTTTGTCATACAGACACAAGATGTTTAGCGTGTGTTCGTGCACGGTGCCTCAGTTTACAACACTCTTATCTGAAGAACTGTTCAGGAGAGTGGAAGCAGCACTGATGTTAACTCCACA
>CM054139.1:24113365-24115865 GCA_028751875.1 Rapana venosa
TACTACTACTACTACTACTACTACTACTACTACTACTACTACCACTACTACTGGAAAACACCCAGTGAATACAAAAGTTCTACATTGAAAGAACACCAAAAACTCCTTTGATTTAAATTTTACAATACTGACCTCAACGTTCAGAAGTACAACTTCTTCTTCTTCTTCTTCTTCTTCTTCTTCTTCTTCTCTTCTTCTTCTTCTTCTTCTTCTTTCTTCTTCTTCTCCTCCTACTTCTTCTTCTTCTTCTTCTTCTTCTTCTTCTTCTTCTTCTTCTTCTTCTTCTTCTTCTTCTTCTTCTTCTTCTTTTTCTTCTTTTTCTTTGAATCTTCTTCGCAATTCTTCTTCGCAATTATTCTTCTTCTTCTTCGCAATTCTTATTCTTCTTCTTTGCAATTCTTCTTCTTCGAAATTCTTCTTCTTCGCAATTCTTCTTCTTCGCAATTGTTCTTCTTCTTCTTCTTCGCAATTCTTCTTCTTCGCAATTCTCTTCGCAATTCTTCTTCTTTGCAATTCTTCGTCTTCTTCTTCGCAATTCTTCTTCTCTTCTTCACAATTCTTCACAATTCTTCTTCTTCTTCTTTTCTTCTTCTTCTTCTTCTTCTTCTTCTTCTTCTTCTTCTTCTTCTTTCTTCTCCTCCTCCTCCTCCTCTCCTCCTCCCCTCCTCCTCCCCCTCCTTCTCCTCCTCCTCCTCCTCCTCCTCCTCCTCCCTCCTCCCTCCTCCTCCTCTTCTTCTTCTTCTTCTTCTTCTTCTTCTTCTTCTTCTTCTTCTTCTTCTTCGAATCTTCTTCTTCGAATCTTCGAATCTTCTTCCTCGAATCTTCGAATCTTCTTCTTCGAATCTTTTCCGAATCGTCCTCTTAGCTGAAAACAACAGCCTAACACAGGGGAGATATGAGCAGACTGGCAGTTTCCAGTTCAACAAACTTCCAGGGAAAATTATGTCCCGACTGGGTCGGGGAGGCATTCTTCTTCTTCTGTTGTTGTTTTCTCCTTCCTTCCTTCTTCCTTCCTTCCTTCCTTCCTTCTTCCTGACTGAAGACAGTAGACGAACACAAGGGAGGTAAGAGCAGACTGACTGTTTCCAATCCAACAACTCTTCATTTCATTTATTCATTCGTTTATTTATTTCTGTATACCACTTCAAGTCAAGGCGGATTTCTCAGCGTGAAAACTCATGCTCTGACTAACTTGGTCAGTGACCTGTTTGATACACCACGCTGTGCCGACACTGGTTTGAAAGAATAATAAAGGTCTCTGTCCTTCAGGGAGTGTATGTCCATTAATTCAATCAACGCTTTTCACTTCAGTCATCCGCTGAAAGAATCGCTTTCACAGTCGATGACTTTTTTTTAAAAGCGGAATTCTTGTCCTTGTCTGGCAGAAACAAAAGCTAGCTTTTTGCAAAGTTAACGAATCCTGGTATAAAGTAGATCTTTTCAAAACCATTTTCTTCCTTGTCTTATATTCTTGTATACTCCACCTCTCTTACTCTGTGCTTTTGATTCCATGGCTTATAGCACCCCACCCCCACTCCCCACCTTAAAGAAGTCCCATCAACAAACGAAAAACAACAACAAACAAACAAACAAAATAACACCATCAACAACGACAATCAATCAAACAAACAAACGTTGTTCTCATAGGCGTATTCACAATTCTGATCAAAGCTGAAGTACGCAGGTTAAAATCTCAATGATTCATATCTTTGTGTCTTGCAGATGCGTAAAAATACCGAGCATGCATCCAGATTATCTAATAGTACTTTAGCTCGGCAGAGAGTGAAGCCATTATGGACTGAATGTTTCAATGGTGTGGTTTAGTAAAGGAAGGCAAAGGTGTCCCATAACCTGTAAGGTCGTATGGGAGCGAGGGGTCAGAGACCTCACTTCTCTAGGGCCAAACATATTGAAGGCGGCGCCCATCTCCTCTCCCTCGCTGCTTTACCTTCCCTGACCCTAAAGAGGCAGGTACCCATTTACAGCTGGGTGAACTGGGGAAACTGTACTGAAGCCAAGGCGTGAAAACGGTCACCCATCTAAGTGGTAACCACGCTCGACGCTGCTTAACTCGGCTGGGGGAAAGCGAGTGCTCCGACCACTGAGCCCGTCCTCGTGGTTTAGTGCGTATGAAAAATACTGCATGTTGTGGCAAATCCTTAGGAAAACTGAAACGGAAAGTTGATATTCTCTGTCATAGGCAGTATTTTATCCTAGATATTCCCCCTGGTCAATTTTGTGTAGATATTTCCCTTATTTGCAGATTTGGAGTTCGAGTGACAGGAATACGTCAATTCCAATTGTTTGAATTCAAACGTACTAGTCGTTTGTTATTTACTACCAATTGTGCTCTTAAATTCTTTTTTTTTCCCATTCATTGTCCGAAATTCTATTTCATTTGTCAAGTATTTTCTTTCGAGGTGTGTACGCAGGGAGGGGGAAGGAGGGGGGAACGGGGTGAAGGAGATGGGAGCTTGATTCACATGGAAACCTTATTTCG
>CM054139.1:24128365-24135865 GCA_028751875.1 Rapana venosa
CACACACATCACAACACACACACACACACACACACACACACACACACACATACAGCAACACACACACACACACACACAACACACACACACACACACACACACACACACACACACACACACACGTGCATACACCTACACACACACACACCACAACACATTCACTTACACACACACACACATTCACAACACACACACACACACACACCACACAACACTAACACACAACAACACACACTACACACACAGACACTAACACACACACACACACTACACACACACACACATTCACTTACACCAAACACAAACACACACACACTTACACACTACACACACACACACACAACACACACACACACAACACACTAACATCACACACACACACACACACAACACACACATTCACTTACACAACACACACACACACACACACACACACACCACACAACACACACACTTACACAACACACACAACACACACACACACACACATTCACTACACAACACACACACAACACACACACACTCATACACCAACACACACACACACACACATCACTACACACACTCACACACACACACACACTCACACACACACACACATATCACTTAAACACACACACACAACACGACACACAACACACACACACACGTACATACCGAACACACACACATTCACTTACACCATCTACACACACACACTCATCTATCACACACACCAACTCAGTTCAACAGACAACAGTCTCAATTCACTGGAAACAGACACACACGGTATACTAGTCAAGGCAATGTGCACCAAGCTTATGTACACACGTACACACCTGTTCAATCAGAGTCCATGTAGTTCAGGGCAACAGTGTTCTGATTATGGAAAAGAAGTCGGTGCAGTATTAGGTGAGTAAGTGTCATTTGTGCATAGTTGTTGATGTATGAGGTGGCAACGTTCATAGTGATAGCAAATGGTGCTGATGTTTAGACAGAAAGGTGTCCATGTTGGGTGTATAATTGTGTATGTATGTGTGTGTGTGTGTGTAGTATGTATGTATGTAGGTATGTAGATATATGTATGTATGTAGTGTGTGTGCGTGTGCATGTTTTGTATGTATGTATGTGTGTGTGTATGCATGTATGTATGTATGTATGTGTGAGTGTGGGGAAAGAGAGAGAGAGAGAGAGAGAAGAGAGAGAGAGATGTGATTTCACATAAAACAAGCCAGTTGTTATCGTACTTAGAATAGAGCTAATGGAGAAGTTGATTAAGTATTGATAGTATTGAAGACAATGGAGAGAGACGTACGAGAAAGCAGTTTTGCAAATCCCTGAATGGAAAGCAAAATGAAAAAGTTTTGATTCTGAAAAAAAATTGATGCTTTTAATAATCAAGACAGGTGAATACTTTGATAACAAGTCTGTCAATGCTAGACAACTTGTTTAAGTATAAATTAAAGAAAAAGTCATTCCGTGACGATTTTCGACACTGACAGACATATTTGACCGGATACCTTTTTTTTTCAAAGTTCCTAACACTCTTCTCTCTCTCTCTCTCTCTCTCTCTCTCTCTCTCTCTCTCTCTCTCTCTCTCTCTCTCTCCTCTCTCTCTCACACAACACACACACACACACACACACACATCACACACACACACAACCGCACACTCTAACATAATTATGATCACTCACATGCACAGAGAAAGAGAGAAACAATGACAATGACAAAGGTTTATTGTGATAAACTATTGATTATTTATCATTGATTGAATGACTGTGTAAGATTACGTTGAATGCGTGCGCTTTGATTTGTCTTTGCAAGATATAACGCTATATAAGTTCCATTTAATATTATAATTATTATAAGCAAGATGCCCATTCACAAGGGGACAGTGGGGGGGGGGGGGGTGCTGGTCACAAAACACATAATATGAAATACGGAGAGCATAACAAATTTCAGCCCAACACATGCACTTTGCCTACATGGTGAAATGTAGAATCTATGCAGCTTCTTTACAAAAGGCCACTTCCTAACTCGTGTGTGTGTGGTGTGAGAGAGAGAGAGAGAGAGAGAGAGAGAGAGAGAGAGAGAGAGAGAGAGAGATGAGAGAGAAGAGAATGACAAATTCTTTTATTTCGAGGATAATCAATAAGCACCCATGTGCTTTTTTACATCCAGTCCTCGCCCTTAGGGATATATATGAGGGAGAGAGAGAGAAAGAGAGAGAAGACATCTATAGATCTCTCTCAATTGCAAAGGATACCACCATCCACCGAGACTTAGCATCCCATCCCCCCCCAAAGGAGCATGCAGCAGAACACAAGTAATCACAAGGTGATGGCAGGCAGAAGCTATAGTCCTGCATATTGCATAGCCTGTAGAGACACGGAGCATGGCAACAGCCTCACCTACTACTACATGCAGAGAACACCACACAAAACAACAACAACCAACCCAGCCCAGCATCCTTCTAAGCCCTTTCAGCGTTGATGCTTTAGCGAACCATTCTTCCTTTGTATGCTTCGTTCTTTTGCTGTCACAGCCTGTTATTTATAAGAGTCCGGGTTTTTTGTGTTTTACGATTGTTAGGCCTAGAGTTGTTTTGTTTTCTTCCGAGAAGTTGATAAGTGGGTTTGATTTGAACAGTGCCTGTGATGGATGTAGCTGGAAGGTAAAGGTTTTGATTGTTTTATGTTATTGATGGTTGAATGTTGTTGTTGATGTGTGTTGCCTGCTAAACACTCTGGAGGTTACCCAGAATGTGCAGTCTGACTCACTCATCCTACCTGAGAATCACTGTGAGATTGAAATGGCATACTGAAGGAGAAGTTTGTGATGCTTATAATTATGACAAACTTCGTGTATCGTTTTCTCTTCTTTGTTTTTTTTTCTGTGGTACTGGTGTTTCCTGTTGTTTGTAGATCTGTTATGTTATGCGTTAGTTGTGTTTGTGTGTGTGTGTGTGTTGTGTGTGTGTGTGTGTTGTGTGTGTGTTTTACAGGTAGGTTGTGATATGTGATTTGACTGAAAGAAACCGTCTTTGTTGCCAAGGTATGGGTCTAGAAGATAAGATGTTGATTGTGTCAGTGACTTTTTTATGAGCAGTTTCAATAGGGGAGAGTAGGGTATGGGGACTTACGTGAAGCTGAGAATATCAATACTTGGTGGAGGACATATTTTTGCATGAAAAACCACATCTGTTCATATAGCTCCTGCGTTTATGTCTTCTCCAGCTGTTGTGTGCTTTTGTGTGTGTGTTGTGTGTGTGAGCGTGTGTTTGTGTGTGTGTGTGTGTGTGTGTGTGTGTATGCATGCGCGTGAGTGCTTGCAAGTAAGTGTGCACGATAGGTATTTTCTCTCACGACGTTTCAAACTCCTGACACCAGTTAAAAGGTATTGAGCATGCAACAACACCTCTACGGTTAATTCGTGTGTACACGAAAGGGAACAAGGCAGGCACTGGCAAATCCGAACATGATATACTTGATCTGGAAGATCGTAAACACTCCCAGCTTTGCTCTGTATCCCAGCAGAGTTTCCAATAAAATTGTGTGATTTAGGGGTCCTTAGAATCAAGAAGACTGTTGCATTTTGGATGAAACAGTTTTTATTCAGAAATGAGAATAAACATTAAAAGCAAACAGCAATTTGGAATCATAGCAACAAGAAGCTTGTAGCTTATGGTGTGCTATACTGTGCAATTTTAACTCGTTAGTCTAGAGCGAAGTGGGGTTTAGTGTCTAACGATGTGAAAATATCCTTAGATTGAGAAGAGGTCCGTTTAAGGCTCGAAGAGATGGGAGTATAATTATTAGCCAGAACTTACTCTTTTTATATATAATTGTTCAGCGCATTTTGTGTCCGAGAGTTGCTTTCACTTGTAGGTTAACAGTTTAGAGTGGAGTTGTTTTAATCAAGTAGTAAAATCTCAAACTAGTGAGAGAAAACCTATTTAAATTTAGACAGGGGGAATATTAGTTAATTAATGTAGTGGATTGGTGGATCGGTGGTCTAGAGGTAACGCGCCTGTCTAGAAAGCGAAAAGTCCGGGTCTGAAGTGTGCGGCGGTTCGTACCCCGTTTGGACCGGAAATTTTTCCCCCATCCATTAGACCATGAGTGGTGGTCTGGGCGCTAGTCTTTCGGATGAGACGATAAACCGAGGTCCCGTGTGTTACACATAATTATTTAGCGCACGTAAAAAAACCCACGGCAACAAGAGAGTTGTCCCTGGCAAAATTCTTAGAAAAAAGCCACTCTGATAGGGAAACAAATACAGCTGCAGAAAAAAAAAAAAGGGGTGAAAGGGTGGCGCAGCGCTAAGTGGCGACGCGTTCTCCCGCTCTCCCCGGGGAGAGCAGCCCGAATTTCACGGAGAGAAATCTGCCGTGACTTAAAGTGGTATGAAATAAAATCTGAGCGCTTTGATTTGTTGCTTTACAAGATTCAATGCTATATAAATTCCATACATTATTATTATTATTAGTGTGTGTGTGCGTGCGCGCGCGCGCGCGGTCGCGTGTGTGTCTGTGTGTCCTACAACCAAGCATAATAATAGTTTATTATCTCTCCACCACAACACTCCCCCATCCTGCCATATCAAACTCTCTACCCCACTCACCACCCACCCTGTCTGTGTACACTGTTATAACAACAATCACCAACAACACACCAGTGAAGGATAGACAGACACAAGAAGAAGAAAGCAGCACTGTGGCCTCGAGGGCCTTGACTTATTGATGACCGAAGGCTGTGCGAATGTGATCCTCTCCCCCATCCTCCCTCTTGAAGCTGCCGCCACTCAGTCAGCCCAAGAAACGGCCGCGATTGTGGTGAGACGATTATTGTTTTGTAATGAGAAGGGTGGCTGGCATTAGCGGCAATGTAATGTAAAACAACAGAAAATTGCATGCATGCTCTCTCTCTCTCTCTTCTCTCTCTCCTCTCTCTCTCTCTCTCTCTCTCTCTCTCTCTCTCTCTCTCTCTCTCTCTCTCTCTCTCTCTCTCTCTCACCATATTCTGTCGTCTGTTTGAGCTAAACTGACGTGTAACATACTTTTTTTTCCATTTGATCTCATACTTACATTTTTTTGCTGTTGTATTGAGCTACATGGTTTGGACTGTTTCAAATACACGTGTACGTTTATTTATTATGATGAACAATGACACGAGGCACTGTCCCACATGCCTGTTTAATGATAAGGTTGATTCTACTAAACAGGCCAGGTGTGACTTTTCCATTTTAAAGGTAAAGGTGTTCCCATAACCTCTGCGGTCGTTGAGGAACGAGATGTCAGAGACCTCAGCTTCTCCAAAGGGCCGGCATATTGAGGAAAGCGCCCATCTCCTCTCCCTCGCTGCTTTACCTTCCCTGACCCTAAAGAGGGCAGGGACCTATTTACAGCTGAGTGAACTGGGTGGACTGTACTTTAAGCCAAGGCGCGCAAACGGTCACCCACCCACTTTAGTAACCACGCACAATGCTGCTTAACCTTAGCTTAGGGAAAGCGAGTACTCTGACCACTGAGCTATCTATCTCGTCTTAGCACTTGCCCTAATTCCGCCCCCAGACTGTCGAGTGTTGTCAGCGATCAGCAGTCATCACTGCACCCAGAACACAACATGCACATGCAGTGAAGGATGGAGAAAAGGAGGAGAAGACACGAAGGCTTTGACTTATTAATGGCTGAAGGCAGTGTGAGTGTGATTGCTTCCAGGCTCCTTTTTTATGTGGCTTAGATCGGTTCGCAAGGAGGCCCCGATGACGAGTTTTTTATTTTATCAGGAGGGTGGTTTTTATTGATGCTTGGCAGTTAAGAAGAATGTTTACCTTATTTCTCTGTTTCTCTGTCTCTCTCTGGCTGGCTGCCTTTCTCTCTCTCTCTCTCTCTCTCTCTCTCTCTCTCTCTCTCTCTCTCTCTCGCTCTCTCTTCTCTCTCTCTCTCTCTCTCTCTCTCTCTCTCTCTCTCTCCTCTCTCTCTCTCTCTCTCTCTCTGTCTGTCTCTAGGGATAGCCTAGTGGTCAGAACATTGCGCTCGCAATCTGACGACCCGGGTTCTATTCCCGTTCAAGGGGATATTATTATTATATTATTATCGAATGAGACTATAAACGGAGGTCCCAAGTGCAAAACACACGCAGAACATCTTAAACACCCATCAAAACTCGTTCCGACGTTTAAAAGTGTACGCAAGTTACGCGCTGGTAGGAAAGGGTGACCCAAAAAATAAAATAGATTTTTATTTTTAAATGCATGAATACGGTTTCATATGTCTGACCATATGGCCACACGGGGTAGAATGCGCAGTGCCTGGTCTTATTCTGCCCCTGTAACTCTGCAGGAGGTCTTTTTGCTGGCATCAGCTGACAAATTCTGACTTAAGCTTTTTTTAGCTTTTGAATTCAAAAGGTTCATAAAATAATGATGATGATGATGATAATAATAATAATAATAATAATAATAATACATGAAATTTATATAGCGCTATATCTTGCAGCAAAATAAATCAAAGCGCTTTCATTCATCCTACTCATTCACATGCAGCCATTTACAATTAATAGGGGTTGGGGTTTTTTTACAAGTTCAAATGTATACACACACGCTCGAACGCACGCACACACACGCACACCCACATAAAGATTGTACACTTCGGCAGGGTGATGGGGTTTGGGCTATTGATGGCTTTGAAATAAATGTGTCTTAAAGCCGGATTTAAAAGCGTCATAAGAAGGCTTTTGGCGAAGAGAGAGAGGGAGGTCAATCCAGATCAATGGACCAGAAACAGAAAGAGCGACGGCCAACGGTGACCCATATTCATAGATTCATATTAGCTTGAAAAAACAGGCAGAAGAATGGGCTGGGCAGGTAGATGATAAACATGAGAGCGAGAGAGAGAGAGAGAGGGGGGGGGGGGGAGGTAAGAGGACAGGCAGAAGCCAAGAGAGTGATAGAACAGAGGACATTTCTAGCACAGTTTCCAGAAAGTGGCGATGCTATTTAATTACTGAAAGAGCCCCAGGACATTCCAACAGGGGAGGGTGTCACGTGTAGACATCATCCCCGATGACGGAGCCCCCCCCCCCCCCCCCCCCCCATGACGGAATGTGCCCCCCCCCCCCCCCCCCCCCCCCTTTGAAATGCTTGGTAAAACGGTAGCATAGGCAAAATTTTACCATTGGTGAGGTGAACCCCGAAGCTCTAGCCAACGAATACAGGTATTTTTTACTTTGAATTTCTGTGATAAAAAGCAATGGCAAAGTCAGATTCTTCCACACAACCCACCCACCCCCCACCCCCACCAAGCGTGTGTACAAAATTTGCTCCACACTGATTAACTTCCAGATTATTTTGAACTGCTGGTGTATAACAGGTGCGGTACTGTATGCGTGCTGGGGTATAAGCAAGTACACCTGTGGATTATATCATATTATGCAGGAAGGGGTAAGGGTCATCAAAGACACTACCCCCTGCAAAGACTTTTCGTCATCAGATTTTGGTAATGGAGTAATAGAAGTG
>CM054139.1:24153365-24170865 GCA_028751875.1 Rapana venosa
ATCTAAAATAAAACAAAACAAAACAAACAAAAACAGCACTTGCAAGTACAACTGACATTGTGTTTGTGTGTTTGTTTGTTTATGCATGCGTGCGTGCGTGTATGTTTGTGTGTGTGTACGCCATACCATATCATACCATAGCATGGTATGGTGTGTATATATATATATATATATATATATGTATATATACATCTGTCTGTCTCTCTCTCTATATATATATATAGCGCTATATAAATTCCATACATTATTATTATTATTATTATTATTATTATTATATATCTGTCTATATGTGTATCTTTGTTTGTTCCACAAACAGACAGACAGAAAATCAAAACGCAAGAAACAATTTTTTTAAAAGAAGAAAAAAAAAGAGAGATCAAGAACAGAACAAAAAGATTAAAACCAAAAAAGATCGAACAATTCAATCTACATGCCACTTCTTCCATAACAATATAATTATAATAGGCTTCTCTTTTCTCGTTTCCCAGCCAGTCAGTCAACCAGCCAGCCAGCCAGCCTAGCCAGCCAGCCTAGCCAGGTGTTTCAGAGTGTATCTATACCAAACAGCAACAGTCTCAACCACCACCACCACCCCTTCCCCCACCCCCCACCACCCAACAGTACAGCTGATAGCTTTAGAACAAACACACACACACACACACACACACACACACACACACACACACACACACACACACACACACACCACACACACACCACACACTCGGAAAAAACACTTAGAAGGTGAAAGATGCTTTTGAAAATTAGGGACAGATATTTGGGGGGAAAGTCTCAGGTGGGAAAATAAGTGTGTTTTGAGGCTTGATTTGAAGGTATCAAGTGAAGGCTTTTGGCGAAGTGAAAGAGGGAGGTCATTCCAGGTGGGTGGACCAGAAACAGAAAAGGAGCGACGGCCAACAGGGGTTTTGTTTGAATCTGGGTGTTCGAAAGTACAAAGTATCTGCGGCTGAACGAAGGAACGGGAGGGAGTGTACAGATGAAGACATTACTAGATAAGAGGGGTGCAGATTTGGGGAGACATTTGAAACAGAGGGTATTGATTTTTTTACTCGAGTCTTTGTGAGACAGGCAGCCAGTGAAGAGATCGCAGAAGAGGAGTGATGTGTTCAGATTTTTTCTTTCTTGGGACCAGTCGAGCTGCGAGTTTTGTATGCGTTGAAGAGAGTGGATAGATGATCGGAGGCCACCAAAAGAGAATTACAGAGTCTAAACGGAAAGAATGAGAGATGTACAAGCTTGGAAGTTGCATTAGTGGACAATACTTGCGAATCGCGCTTATGCGCCGAAATTGATAGTAGCAAGACTGCAGGTCGGGTGATGAATTTTTCATAGAGAGTGTTTTTGTCAAGAACTACTCCTAAATACTTCACAGAGTTGGACAAAGGAACGGACGTATTGCCGAATTCTATTGAAGTTTTTGCGATAGAGGAAAGTTTTATGTTGGGTCCCTATGAGCATGGCTTCGGTTTTATCGGCATTAAGTTGTAACTTGTTCTGATCATCCAGTTTTGAATGTCTTGAAGGCAGAGGACATATTTGTCAGGGGGGAAGGCAAGTTTTCAACAGTATCACTGCACTGAAGCCGAGTATCATCGGCATAGAAATGATGATCAATATGGTGGTTGTTTATCATATGTGAGAGTGGAGCAGTGTAGAGAGTAAAGAGAACAGGGCCCGGGACTGATCCCTGCGGGACTCCACATTCCATTTTGACAGGTTTTGATTGAATTTTGTTTACAATAACTTTCTGGAACCTGTCTGTGAGGTATGAAGTAAACCAGGTGAGGGCTGAGAGAGACAGACAGACAGACAGACAGACAGACAGAGAGACAGAGAGAGAGAGAGCAACCAAATTTGCATGGCCGTATTCCTAGGGGGGAAAAAAACAAAAAACCAACAACAAACTGAACACATTCAATCGCGGACCACAAAACGGACAATAGCGTGTGATACGCTTAACATTGACATGCTGCAGCTGTCGCAGTGTGCAGAACTAAGAGGGAAGGAGGTGGGGAGGAGGGGGGAGGGAAGAGGGGGGAAGAATCTGGTAGGGAAGGGAGGAGGGGAGGTGGGGGGGGAGAGGGGGAGGGGGAGGAGGGAAGAATCTGGTAGGGAAGGAGGAGGGGAGGTGGGTGGGAAGGAGGATTTTCTGGCAGTCACCCCAGTTAATCGTCTGTATTGTCTGTGTCTCTTCACCCTGCCATCATGGGTGCAACGAGTTGATGAGGCGTACAGAGTGTCTGTCATGCGTGTGTGATGGTGAGAGACTTGTCGGGTTGAGCTGGGACTCCCATGCAGCACAGCTGTCTTGTAGTAGGTACCTTCTTGATGTTGGGGAGAGGTAGGTTAGGTAGTAGGTGTGTGTGTAGGGGGGGGTGGGGGGGGGATGAGGGGGGGGGGGGGCGGGTAAGTGTGCGAGCGTGTCTGGATGTGTGGGGGGTATGTGTGTGTGTGTTGTGTGTGTGTAAGCGTATGTTGAATGTATTTTTGCCATAGAAATGTGCACTTGATAAGCAAAAACGACCAAGATCTCTCTCTCTCTCTCTCTTCTCTCTCCCCCTCTCTCTCTCCTCTCTCTCTCTCTCTCTCTCTCTGTCCCCCTGTCTCTCTCACATGCACAAAACAACCACATAATACGTAGTGTACGCCGTACATCTTTTCTCTGGGAAAAATAAAAAGCCACTGTACCCATAAAGGTCAATGCATATATACATTAATACGAACACAAGCCCACAAACATATATCTAAAATAAAACAAAACAAAACAAACAAAAACAGCACATGCAAGTACAACTGACATTGTGTTTGTGTGTTTGTTTGTTTGTGCATGCGTGCGTGTATGTTTGTGTGTGTGTACGCCATACCATATCATACCATAGCATGGTATGGTGTGTGTATATATATATGTATATATACATCTGTCTGTCTCTCTCTCTATATATATATAGCGCTATATAAATTCCATACATTATTATTATTATTATTATATATATATCTCTCTATATGTGTATCTTTGTTTGTTCCACAAACAGACAGACAGAAAATCAAAACGCAAGAAACAATTTTTTTTTAAAAACAAGAAAAAAAAGAGAGATCAAGAACAGAACAAAAACGATTAAAACCAAAAAGATCGAACAATACAATCGACATGCAACTTCTTCCATAACAATATAACAATATATATAGGCTTCTCTTTTCTCGTTTCCCAGCCAGTCAGTCAACCAACCAGCCAGCCAGCCTAGCCAGCCAGCCTAGCCAGGTGTTTCAGAGTGTATCTATACCAAACAGCAACAGTTTCAACCACCACCACCCCTTCCCCCACTCCCCACCACCCAACAGTACAGCGATAGCTTTAGAACAAAACACACACACACACACACAAACACACACACACACACACACACACACACACACACAAACACACACCCAAAATGACCTAGGTCAATACAATACCCAGCAATTTTCCCGGCACGTGAAAAATCGGTGTGGCACCGTTACTTAGCCAGTGACTAGGATTGCTAGTTCAAAGGGAAAGGGGGGGGGGGGGGGGGGTGTAGGAGGTGAAATGACAGGGGGGGGGAGCGGGGGAAAGGGGGGGGGGGGGGGGGGAGGGGGGGGGGGGGCTAGAGTTATTAAAAAAATGGGTGTATAGATAAGTTTGGACGAAGTGGAAACGGAGATTGGACTTCTTTTTTTTTTTTTAAAGGAACTCGGCAAAGGGGGGGGTGAAGGGTGGATGGGGGTGGGGTGGGGTTGGGGGTGGGGGTTGAGGTGGGGAGGATGGGTGGTGGAGGGGGAGATAGAATATGAAGGAAGGACTAAAAAAAATTAGCCCACTGAACTGTGATTCTGTCTCTGTGTGTCTCTCTCTCTCTCTGTCTCCCCCCCCCTCCCTCCCTCTGTCAGTCTCTCTGTCTTCTCTCTCCCCTCTCTCTCTCTCCTCCTTTTCTCTCTCTCTCTCCCTCTCTCTCTCTCTCTTTGTTTTTCCCTCTCCCCCTCCCTCAATTTTCTCCCAACCCCCCACCCTCGTCTCCCCCCCCTCTCTCTCTCTCTCCCTCTCTCTCTCTCTCTCTGACTTCTTTCTCTCCTTCCACAGCCCCCCCCCCCACCCCCCACCCCCACCCACACCTCCACCTCCCTCTCTACCCTGTTCGTTTTGAAATTACAGTCGGACATGGAGTAGATGAAGCAACAGAAGTCAGTGAAGCAAAGCCCAAGCGGCAAGCTGGATCAATCGATTTCTTGGGTAGTGGGTGGGTGGGGGGGGGCGGAGGTTTGCTTCAGGAGTAAGCTGGAGAAGGTGGACGGGTGGGAGGGGGTGGGGTGCGGGGTGGGGGTGGGGGTGGAAGGAAGCTTGTGTGTGGGGTGGGGGTGGGGGGTGGCGTGGGGGGGGGGGGGGGGAGGAGGAGTGTGTTTGTGTGTGGTGGGATGGGTTGGAGGAGGATAGTGTGTGAGAGAGAGAGAGACAATGACAATGAATTTTTTTTTTCGAGGAGAGAGAGACAGACAGACAGACAGACAGACAGACAGAACAGAACAGAACAGAACACAACTTCGTTTATTGCCATGGAAGCCTAGAAAACCTATAGATACAAGTAAACAAAAGAAAATGCGTGTGCACGCACGCACGCGCGCGCGCGTGTGTGTGAATGCCCCTGCACATGTGTGTGAGCACGTGTGTGGTCTGCGTGTGTGTATGTGTGTGTGCCTGCGCAGATGTATGTGAGCGCGGGCGCGCGTTCGTATGTGTATATACACACGCATATACCCATGCTTGCATGTATGTGTGTGTGTGTGCGTGCGCGCGCGCGCGTACGCAATCATGATTGACCGGACCAAGCATGTCAGGCCAAAGTATTCTTTCTTCCTTCCTTCCTACTACTGTACATAATACATACATGTACACACAACATGCAAGGTCCCTCCGACCCAAGGTTCTAGGCCTATAGCCTATAGACCATAGGCCTACTGCTATACTAGTATAGGCTAGGCCTAGCTTAGGTGGTATTTGTGTAAGGGCTGCGGCCACAGGTGGTATGGATTCATTAACGCTCCAGTGTATGTGTCAGCTGGCTTGGAGGAGAGGCAGAAACGGCTTAGGTCTGAGCTAGGCTAAGGCGAAGACTAGTAGTATACATGCATGTGTGTAGGCTGTAGGTTACAGTGACTGGGAGAGTTTGAGCAGTCAGTTAGGGTTGTTGTATGTTGCCTAGGACCAAGAGGAAAGACAGAGAGAGGAGTCTTGAGCATTGATTAAATGCGTATTACTTTGCCTGAACCATCGTTTCCAGGAGACTTTAGGAGAACATGTTTGGTTGTGTTTTGGGATGTAAGATCTATCTATGCCGGTGGTGTGCTGTGCTGTGCTCTGCTGTGTGTGTGTATAAGGTAAGTAGGGGGGTGGTGTGGGTGTGTGTGTGTGTGGGGGGGGGGGGGAGGGGGTTGAGGAGGAGAAAGCAGGAGGAGGGAGAGGGAGGAGAGAGAGAAAGAGAGAGACAGATAGAGAGGAGAGAGGACAATGACAAAGTCTTTTATTTCGAGGAGAGAGAGAAAAGAGAAAAGAGAGAGAGAGAGAGAGCGCGTACACATACATACACACACACACACAAACACACACACACAACACACACACACACACACACACACACACACACACACACGAGAGAAGAGAGAGAGAGAGAGAGAGAGAGAGGAGGAACAGGAGGATAAAGGTGATATTCTTTGATGATGAAGATAATAATCTTTATTTCCATGGGTTAGAGGTAAACATTTGCAGATTTTTTCTTTTCATCCAGTCTGTCTTGCCTGATTGGCTCATTCATGCCTACTCGCTCACGGATACACACAACGAATACACACTCACACACACACACACACACACACACACACACACACACACACACACACCACACACATAATATATATATATATATATATATATATACACACTCTCTCTCCTCACACTCACACATACACACACACACACCACACACACACACACACACACACACACACACACACACACACACACACACACACGTTAAGACTCGTTCACTTTTTTCCGACAAGTAAGCCGTTGTGGTGCCGGTGGGAACAGATGACAACATTTACACAACTGCATCACCCGGGGACTGGGTGGAAAAAGCGCGTGAGTGCGTATTTCATTATCCTCGAAATAAAAGAATAGTAAAAAAAAAAAAAACCAACAACAAAAACCAACAAAAAACAACACCCACCCGCCCACACAAACACCCCACCCACACACACACAACACACACAACACACACACACACACACACACACATTCACAAACACACAACACACACACACACACACACACACACACACCACACACCGCCACCACCACCACCACCACCACACACTTACCTATACGCCACACAGAGAGAGACAGAGATAGAGATAGGCCTAGAGAGAGACAGATAGCAGTACAGTAACATATGGTCAAATAGTTATCGGTGTCACAGTGTGATAAATTGGAATTCATTTCACATAGTGCTGGTGACCGGGTTTCCTTCACTGCAGGGGCGTGGTCTCTCTCTCTCTCTCTCTCTCTCTCTCTCTCTCTCTCTCTCTCTCTCTCTCATCTCTCTCTTCTCTCTCTCTCCCTCTCTCTCTCTCTCTCTCTCTCTCCCTCTCTTCTCTCCTCTCTCTCTGTCTGTCTGTTCTCTTCTCTCTCTCTCTCTCATCCCTCTCTCTCTCTCTCCTCTCTCTCTCTCTCTCTCTCTCTCTCTCTCTCCCTCTCAGGCTAGATATGGATAAACATTTAATGATTATAACGACAAGATTTAGATTAGGTGTATCAGAATTAGGTGTTCATTATTATAGGTATAGAAATGTTGGTAATGATGAATTGATTTGTCCTCTGTGTAAAGAGGCAGAAGAAAACGAAGTTCATTTCGTTCTATGCTGCCCTGTTTTAACAACGATTCGAGAACAGTTTTATTAAGCCCAAATATTATAGACAGCCATCATTGTTTAAATTAACCTTGTTGATGTCATCATCCTCTCCTGAAGTAGTCCGTAACTTTGCGTTGTATTTATATAAAGCATTTAAGCTTAGGGACCTTGTTTATTGTGAGAATCATTTTTATCGTATGCAATCAGTCTGTATTATTCACTTTTTTCTTGCATTTTTGGATCTTACTACATGTGTTCAATTATAAATTCATGTTGTACAATCCGAATCTCTTCTCTCTCTCTCTCTCTCTCTCCTCTCTTCTCTCCTTCTCTCCCCTCTCTCTCTCCCCTCTTCTCTCTCTCTCTCTCATCTCTCCTCTGTCTGTTGTTGTGTGTGTGTTGTGTGTGTGTGTGTGTGTGTGTGTGTGTGTGTTGTGTGTGTGTGTGTGTGTGTGTGTGTGGCGTATAGTAACAACGACCGGGGTGTGTACATTGCAACGTAAAGCATGACCACGATAATTCCAGTAAGCTGGGTAGATTATACAACAGTTCTGTGGCGAACGTGATGAAATTCACATGATTGTGTGTGCATACTATAAACGTTATAACATCTTACAGGGAAATAACGTAACGTACGTACGTACGTGTGTGTGTGGTGTGTGTGTGTGTGTGTTGTGTGTGTGTGTGTGTGTGTGGTGTTTGTGTGTGTGTGTGTGTGTGTACACACGTTATTTCGCTCTATGTGTGTGTGTGTATTGTATATCTCTCTATCTCTCTCTATCTCTCTCTCTCTCTCTCTCTCTCTCTCTCTCTCTCTCATCTATATATATATATATATATATATATATATATATATAATATATATATATATAGAGAGAGAGAGAGAGAGAGAAGAGAGAGAGAGAGAGAGAGAGATAGATAGTAGATAGATAGATAGATAGATAATAGATAGATAGATAGATAGATAGATAGATAGATAGAAGATAGATAGATCATTGTACACGTAGGTTAGTTATTTCATAAGGAAAAAATGCGTTGCGTGTGTGTGTGTGTGTGTGTGTGTGTGTGTGTGTGTGTGTGTGTGTGTGTGTGTGTGTGTTGTGTGTGTGATATTGTTAAGTGATTTATTCTAAGGGGGTAAGAGTTGGTTTGTGTGCGTGCGTGTGTGTTTTGTGTGTGTGTGTACGCGCGAGCGCGCGAGCTTTCAAATCAGATTAGGGAAGGGAGGGAAATAACATCACAATATTGCAAAAGCGTCAAAACAAACGAACTATAGATCTTAAGTTCTCAAACCTTGACTAATCTTGACTAAACGAGTCGACTGAAAAATCTACAATAGGCCTAATGAACAGATGGCAGATTAATCAAGACACATGTTGGGGTGGGGGGGGGGGGGGGGGGGATTTCTCTTTAAATAATGTATGGACAGAAAACTCCTGATTGTGATGAGACTCTGTTCAATCAGTAACATGTCTGATCAAATGGCGAACTAGAGTAACATGTAAGTGAAGGAAACTGTAGAGATGTGCGCTATGTTGTTAAGTTGTAGATGTTGTTGTTATTATTTTTGTTGTGAAGGATTTTCAAACTGGGGGCCACCAAACATTATGCACTCTGTTGTTTGTCATAGCAGGGAATCATAGTCCTTCGGATGAGACTATAAACCGAGGCTCCGCGTGCGAACGCACGCAGAACATCTTGCGCGCACGTTAAATCCTGTTCCGCTTTCCGTAAGAGTAGGCCATCGTGTGCCGGTGGGAACAGATGACAGAATTTACAAAACCGCATACGCACGGGGACTAGCTGTAAAAATACCCACATACGTGCTTATTCCATTATCCTCGATATAACAGAATAAAATAACTAACTAAATAAATTGTGAGACTAAAATGCTTACCGGTTTCAAATCAATTCAGTTCAATTCAAATACTTTGTCATCTCACAAACATATATACTTGGGAGTACATAATTATGATATGTGGTGTGCGTGTGTGTGCGTGCGTGCGTGCGTGTGTGTGTGTGTGCGTGTGTGTGTGTGTGTGTGTGTACATAAGGGGATCCTTAGGAGCTGAAAACTGGGGAAATCTCAACAACAGCAAAAATAAAAGCTTGTGTGTGTATGTGTGTGTGTGTATAATACACACACACACACACACACACACAAACACACACACCAACACACACACACACACACACACACACACGGCGAATGTATACGCACGCAGCTGGAGATGAACAAATCAATTTTCTTACATAGTCTCGAAATGTATGACCACAGTATAAGCTCTAAGCAAATCAAGTGATTGTATCACTTCAAACTCGCTTGCTGGAATCTATATCGAGAGACTGACGGGCAGGGGAAGGGGGGGGGGGGGGGGGGGGGGGGGGGAGATGGGGGGGGGGGTGGGGGGGGGGGGGGGGGGAGGTGGAGTGGGGGAGGCTAGTGGGCGCGGCTCGTGTGATCTGACGGGCCCGGGGTTGGAGCCACCACGAATCATGACCTGTTCTTGGGGGGGATTTTTTTCCCCTGAGTTTAATCAGTACGACTCACCTCCCCTAAAGTCCTTGAGAAGAGACTCTAAACGGAGGGGTCCTGTGCGAAGCAGTGAAATCTCGCCCACATGTTAAAATTGTTCCACTTTTGAAGATAGGCATTGCGTGCTTGTATAAAACCGATGAGCAGGTTAAAGAACGCGTGTAGTACCTCGTGTGGTGAGGGAAATCGTTCCTGAAGGGAATGTGGCTAGCTTAAGCGCTGGGCACAAACAACAAAAACAAAAAACTTATTGATGTATACGCAAAAATCTCACTCACAGTCGGAACTCTGCGACCTTAAGCGAGCGTGAAAGAAACAAAATCGGACAGGAGTTCTAATTGCTATATATAACAAGCAAACAAATCACACAGAACCGGACCAAACCGTAGGTCGAAGAATTCATCAGAATTCGGCTCATTCTATTCTCTTTAGTATAGGAGCCACAGCCCACTATTAAGGTCAAAACGAAAATTCCAAATACTTGTGCTGGAGGGTGCCAGCGATAGGGGGAAGAATAAATTTTACTGCGGGTTTACAGGAGATTTTTTTTATATAAACGTCATTCTCACAATCAGCAGCAATACAAACAATACTGAAAAATTCATCAAACTATATCATATTATTATATATATATGTATATATAATATATATATATAATATATATATATATATATATACTCATATACATAATATATTATATATATATAATATATATAAATAAAGGGGGAAATCTTTTCAGCAGGCGGCGTGTATTGAACAGGAAGATACGATCCTCAGAGGGCAAGGGATTGAGTCTATTCAAGTGTAACAGCTAGCACGGCAATAGTGGCAAAGTTGTGTTAGTATTTCGCACCCCCACTCATGCAACCACCCTCTTGCTTGGTTGGTTGCGAAGTGATTATCAATCGTAGTAGATTGGCTAGTGTGTAAAGAAAGAATGTGGCGTAATTTAAAAAGACTTAGGATCGAAAGAGGGGGAGGGGGAAATGAATATCGCTTTTGTCCCATCTTGAAAAAAAAAAAAAAAAAAGAATTTTTGGAGGTATGTAGAAAGAAATTAAGACCTTGTTTTTTATTTCGGGGAAAATCGAATAAGCCCCACCTTTTTTTTCCCCCATCTATCCCCGTGTGTATCATTTTGAAAAATTTTGTCACCGTTCCCACTGCCACGAGGTTTACTCTTCCAAAAGGGGAAAAGGGTTTTTTAACGTGACGCAAGATTTCTGCGTGCGTTCGCACCGGGGCCTCGGTTTATAGCCTCACCGAAAGGCTTTTGGGAGGAGAGTGGATGGGCACTGATTTTTAACTCCAGAAAAAAAAACCTTTTAACAAATGGGAACCCGGCCCGCAGATCACGAATACATCACCCCCAAACCCCCAACTATCCCGTCCCCCCCCCCCCCCCCCCCCCCCCCCCCCCGATAATACGCGCAAGCACGCATAAGCATAATAAGTAAACATAAACGCGCGTTTGCACCACACACACACACACATACACAACACACACAAACACAACACAACACAACCCCACACCACACCCCAAGCACCGCCAACAACACAAAAAAAACACATACAACACACATTTAAAAAAGGGGGAGATGAAAAAAACATACTACAGACAACAAAACAGATTGATTTTTTATTCTTTATACGAGGATAATATAAAAGCACCAGGTCAAAACTGATTACATGTTGGGAAATTCTCCCCTTAACACCCGGGGGGGGGGGGGAATCACCCAAAAATTTATGCAACTCTGGTCTTACTCATCACACCTTGAAATCACAGGTTCATAAGTAACATCAGATAAATTTGTTTTTAAAAATGTTTGGCTGTTTTTAAGTACTTAGCACCTATAAAGCAGCCATACTAGATTTCAAAAAGGGGTTTTCTTTCTTTAAAAAAAAATCTTTTTCTGGAAGCACATTTTTTATTGTTTTTCTGAATGAAGAAAATCTTAACAAAAATTTCTAAGCAAGCGGTTTATATAAAAAAGGTTTCCTCCCCCCCCCTGGGAGATCCAGGGGGGGGGCAGAAAAACAGCATCCCCCACCACTGTGCCAGGGAATTCCCCTCTTTTCTATCCCTCTCTTTTTTTCTGCTTTTTCTTTTTTTTGTTTTTCCTTTAGCCTACCTTTTCTTGTCTTTTTCTGCCCCCTTTTTGGGGGCATTCTCCCTCTTCTTTTTTTTGTGTGTCTTTTCCAAAAGACTTACAGATTAACAGTTCTCCCAGCCAATAGATATACTGGGCCCGCACTTCAAAGGCACGCAGGCGTTTTTTTTTCATTTTAAAAGGGCAACAACAATTAGTTGTTGTCTTACGTTTTGATAAGAAGGAGGAGGGGAGAAATGAATGGAAAAATGGAGGAGGGGAAAAAGTTGGAGGGGAAATGGGGGAGGAGAAGAAGGGGGAGGTGAAGAAGATAAAGGAGAAGGGGGGAAGAAAGATGGAAGGGGGAGGGAAAAAGGGGGGAGAAGAAGAGAAGGGGGAGGAATGGTGGAAGAAGAAGAAGGGAAGAGGTGGAAAGAAAAGGTGGGGGAGTAAATGGAGGAAAGAAGAAGGATGGGAAAAGAAAAGGGGGAGGGGTAAATGGGGAAAGAAGAAGGATGGAGAAGAAAAGAAGGAGGGGAGATGGGTGGGAAAAAGAAGAAGGTGGGGGAAAAAAAAAGGGGGGAAGGGGGAGATGGATGGAAGAAGAAGGAGGGTGAGAAGAAAAAAAAGGAGGGGGAGGAATGTGGGGAAAAAAAGGTGAATGGAGAAAAAAAAGTGGAAAGAAGAAGAAGAAGGGGGAGGAAGGAGGAGAAAAAAGGATGGGGAAAAGAAGGAGGAGAGGGGAAAGGATGGGGAAGAAGAAGAAGGATGGGGAAAAAAAGAAGGGGGAAGGGGGAGGGATGGGAAAAGGAGGGGAGGGGTAAGTGGAGAAAGAAAAGAAAAACGGGGGGAGGGGAGGGGAATTGGAGGGGTGAAAAAAAAAATAAAAGTTGGTAAGAAAGGAGGAGAAAAAAGGGGGAGGTGAAGGGGGAACGTAAGAAAAAAAGATAGAGAAAATTGGAAAAGGAGAAGGAGGAGAAGTAGGAGGAATTGGGAGAAAAGAAAGGGGAAACAAAAAAAGGGAGGGGTAAATGGAGGAGAAAAGAAGAAGGAGGAGGGAAAATGGAGAGGGAGGGGAAGAAAAAGAAAGGGAATATATAATTATATTATAAAAATTTAAAATATAATACCAAAATGATAGATAGATAGATAGATAGAAGATAATAGATAATAAAAACAGAAGATGAAAATAGATAGATAGATAATAATAGGTAGATAGGCTTTGGGGTTTTTCTTACTAATCATCAAAACTGACAAAACTTTTTTGGGCCCGGGGAAAGCGAAGGTTTTTGGGATTACTAAGCAGTCTTGTTGCACTCCTCCTCATCCTACTACACGATTTAACACTTAAGACTGGAAAAAGGGGCTACAGGTTTTTCTAGGGGGAGGCTTTCGGGGAGTTCAACAGTATAAGTTTACAGAGGAGTTTACAAAGAGTTTACAGAGGATTTTTCGAAGATTTACAGAGCACAGTTTTTTACAACTTAAGTTTCTGACTACATTGTTAACAAGCGTACAGTTACTTTACAAAGTACACATATTACGGACAAAAACTTTTCGGGGGAAAAAAACAAGCACAAAAACACTTTTTTACACACGCACGCGAGCGGGACTACACATGCACACAAACCCCCCATACAAACATTTTCTCGCGCCGCGCGACTCGCACAACCACACAAACCAAACCCACCACAACAATTCCCCCACCAGAAAAGATAGATAGATAGATAAAGAACAGACGACAGAAGACAACAACACACAACACACCCCCAGCATACACACATGCATACACCATCAACCACATATCTAGTACATACATACATACAACAACACACATTAATTATACATCATACATACAACATTGTATGCAAAGCATACATACAGACATACATACAACAATACACATCAAACTACATACAACTCAAAACAAATTACGTATGAGGCCAAAATTATGTGCCTTTCTTTTTTAAAAAACCCCACACACACACAACACACACACACACCACACACACACACACACACACAACACACAACTTTACCAAGACATAAGTTAGTGTACAGAAAGTCCACACGCTTTCAGACCACACCAGAACTAGTTACGGGGCAATGTATCCAGTTTTCTGAACCCAACCCTTTAATTTATAAAACCGGGATTTCCCTTCAGAACACAGGTTCGTTTGCGCAACTCGGGTCCTTTTACAAACGCGCATGTGTCCCTTTAGAAAGCATCAGTTCCTTTTTAAAAAAAAATCAATGTTTTTTTTACAGAACTAACCGTTATTTACGGGCATAATGAAAACATTTTTGTTTACAAACACAATTTTTCAGAAGGGGAAAAAAGTACAATTATTTGACAAAACACGCACCAATTTACAAAGCTAATTTCGTTTACAAGACACGATAGAAGCGATACATTTTTGTTACTCAAATTTTTTTCGTTGGTTTTCAAGTATAAAGTTCAAATTAAGAAGAGAGGGGGGGGGGGGGGGGGGGGGGGGGGGGGGGGGGGGGGGGGGACTGAACACTGCACAAAGAAAAAATTTTTATTGGAGAAAGAGAGAGGGGAGAGACGAGAGTGGGGAGAGAAAGGGTGGGGGGGGGGGGGGGGGGGGGGGGGAAAAAGAAGAGAGAGAGAGGGGGAGGAACAGAGAATAATCTGTGAAAAGGTTTGAACAAAATTTTTTTAAAAAGATAATTATATTGTCAATCTTAGTCTGACATCATCAACAAAATCAAAACAGTGAGGAAACTGATATAAAAAATATATTTTAAAAACCAACAACAACAGAGAGTTCATTCATTCATTCATTCTTTTATATCGGGGATAATGGAATAAGCACTTAAGTGCTTTTTTACATCCAGTCCCCGTGTGTATGCGGTTTTGTTAATTCTGTCATCTGTTCTCACCGGCACACAATGGCCTACTCATACGAAAAGCGGAACAGGATTTAACGTGTGCGCAAGATGTTCTGCGTGCGTTCGCACACGGGACTTCGGTTTATAGTCTCATCCGATGGACGTAGAGAGAGACAGAGACAGAGATAAAGTGAGAGAGGGAGAGAAGATGAAGGAGAGAGAGGGTGAAAGAGAGAAGGTGAGAGAGACAGACAGACTCAGACAGACAACAGACAAACAGAGAGGGACTCTAAAGTACAGAGCACACACTGGGTTCGTTTGCAGAGCAGGCTGACATTTTCATTCTTGCTTGAGTCTTCTTTTGCGTAAAAATCTCAGGGTTGTTGGGTGCAAAGGGTTTATGTCCCTTTTGCGTGTTGATCCCGTACGTCTGTTTAATTCTTTTGCTATCAAGCGTCGGCCTGTTGTGTAAGTGTGTGTGTGTGTGTTGTCTGTGTGTGTGTGTGTGTATTTGCGTGCGTGTATGTGTGTGCGCGTGTGTCTGTGTGTGTGCAGGTGGGTGGGGGAGGTGGATGGGGGAGGGGTTCTTGTGTGTGTGTGTGTGTGCGTCGCGTGCGTGCGTTTGTGGTGTGTGTGTTGTGTGCGCGCGCGTGCGTGCATGTGTGTGCGTGTGTATGTGTGTGTGCGGGTGGGAGGTGGATGGGGGAGGGGTTCTTGTGTGTGTGAGTGTGTGTGCGCTGTTTGCTTGTTTGTTTGGTGTGTGTGTGTCGTGCGTTATTTTCGTGTGTATTGTGTGTGGTGTGTGTTATGTATGCAGCTTTTTATGTGTCTTCTTGTTTCTTCATTAGAATTTGCGTAGCAGCGTATTTGATGTTATTTCTTTATTTGTTGTTTTTCTTTTTTATCGAGATCTACATACGTTACAAGCTTTTGTGCTCATGACTCAATATGTTATTTTTTTCATTTTTGGTCCTATTTGAAAAAATGACAACAACTGTTACATTTTGTTGTTGTTTTATTTATTTTGTTTTTCATTTTTTCGAATATGGAAAAAACCTTGTTTTAAACACAAGAATCAAGGCACTTTTACAAGTCATTTGCCCGCTTAGTACACTACACAGTCATATGATTCGAAGAATTGTAAACAAAGAAGGAAGGAAAAATGATACACAATCATGTACAAAGCAGAACTTGGAGAAAAACAAAACAAAATACCCACAACAGTGATTACATGAAATAGTAAAAGGATTGTACTTAGAGAAAAGTGATTGATTACCATGCATATATGAGTCATAATGGTGTGATTCATTTTATTTCAGTACCTTAGAACTGACTCAAAATTGCAAATACTGTTGTTGTTTTTCTTTGTTTTTTTGTGTGTGTTTGATTGATAAGAAATTAGACAAAGGATGAAACTTAATGCCCTTTTGAACTATATCCTGTTAAAACTGAATGTGAAAGCCACTACCTAATCTACAAACCACATGATATGTATACGAGCTGCCAAATAAAATTGTGCCATACTATGTCTTCAGAGCACGCTGAATAGCCATTGGAACGTGTTGCTCACAATATTTCTTTATGGGAAATACCTTGTGGGAATTTTCTTTTAAAGAGAAATGTTAATTCTTTAGACTAAGGCCAAATGAAATTGCTGACTGTATGAAACTGTATCTGCCTGGACGAAGGGAACGGGATAGCCTGGTGGTCAGAGTGATGTATTCGAGATCTGCTGACCCGGGTTCGATTCTCGTTCAAGAGGATTTTTTCACTGGAGTTAACATCAGTGCCGACTCCTCTCTCCCCAAAAGTCTTTCGTGTGAGACTATAAACCGAGGCCCGTGTGCGAACGTACGCAGAACATCTTGCGCACACGTTAAAACCCGTTACGCTTTTCGGAAGAGTATGCCATTGTGTGCCCACGGGGACTGGATGAAGAAAAAAGCACATGAGTGCTTATTCCATTATCCTCGAAATAAAAGAATAAAATGAAAAAAAGGAAATGAAGAAAAAGGAAAAAAAAGGAAAGCAAAGATTCCCACTTCAGTACTCCTTAGCCTACGGATGTGATCTTATCACTTCGTAGCACAATGGAAAAAAACCTGAAAATCTGATCTCAAAAGAAAGGAAAAGAAAGAAAAAAAGAAAGTAAGACAACACACCAGCATATTATATATACGGGAGTGTACTGTGTGTGTTTGTGTGTATATATATATATATATATATATATTGTAGTTGATATATAAATACACATCATCAATAATGTTGTGGGTGGTGTGAACACACACACACACAGAGAGACGAGTTTTGCATCTGAGAGAGACGATTGGGATCAGAGAGAGGAGATCGAGTAGAGAGAAGAGGTATGTAATGTGGTTTGAACGCAAAAATAACGGTAGTTTTACTGTCTCTGACTGCGTCGCGTGGTAGATCCTGGACTAAAGTATTGGTGAGGCGTTTATGGGTGTACCTTTAGTGGCTGAAGCAGGGAGGGGTGGGGGAGAGTGAGAGAGACAGACAGACAGACAGACAGACATACAAAGAGAGACTCGGACCCGGAATGAGTTAATGTATAGGCCTGGGTCTTTATAAGCAGGATGAACGTAACATTTCGTAATTACAACATTGAACAAAACGTGTTATTATGTAATCACTGCGTTAAGAAGAGAAAGAAAGAAAAAGAAAGAGAGAGAGAGAGAGAGAGAGAGAGAGAGAGAGAGGAGAGAGAGAGAGAGAGAGAGGAGAGAGAGAGAGAGAGAGATTCTGATTCTGATTCTGATTCTGATTCTGTAGGTTAAGTAGAAAAAAAAGATTTGCGTTCACTTGTAGATCAAATATTGTCTTCTTGTTTCGTTGTTGTTGTTGTTTACTCTTTTCTGGTTAGAATGATTTTTTGAAATCCTTTCTCTGTAAATGTTTTATTTCAACAATACTTGTAATTATTCAGATCATGATTATGGTTATGATGATGACAACAATGACACCGACAACAACTATGATGTTATTGCATAATGATAATGATGGCGAGTGACAACGATGATGACGACGGCTACGATAGATGATCGATGATGAAGATGAT
>CM054139.1:24180865-24183365 GCA_028751875.1 Rapana venosa
ACATGTATGTCTCTCTGTGCATAAACTGCGCAACAGGCACATCTGTCGCTGTGTCCATTCGATTATTTCCTTCCCGTGTTTGTCAATAAGTCCAGCAGATGTGAGAAGATCAACAACCAGCTAAGATCTACATCCGTGTAATAAAAAGACATAAGCGGGTAGTGCGATCGATGGGATGGAGGCGCGTTCCGACGCTTTTTTAAGCCTCGGTCAGAATGATGATATTATTGTCGACGAAGCGTTTGACGTTGCGTTCAAAGCTGGTTTGAGTCGTGTCATAGAATCTGACCTCCATCCTAGTCCTTACGTAAGGGTAAACATTGCTGATGATGATTTGGAGGGTTTGGGGTATGAATTTCCATGTATTCAAACAGGATTTGGGCGTGTGTGGGGGAGGGGGGGGGGGGGGGGGAAGGAGGAGGAGATAATGAATTTGACTTGTAAAGAGATCTGGACACAGCCTCCATCAAACATAGCTATCCTAGTGGTTATTAGAACATTGCGCTCGTAATCTGACGATCCGGGTTCGAATCCCGTTCAAGAGGATTTTTTCCTCTGGAGTTAACATCAGTGCCGACTCCACTCCCTCCCCAAAAGTCCTTCGGATGAGACTATAAACCGAGGCCTCGTGTGCGAACGCACGCAAGAACATCTTGCGCACACGTTAAATCCTGTTCTGCTTTTCTTAAGAGTAGGCCATTGTGTGCTGGTGGGAACAGATACCAACATTGACAAAAAAACCGCGCACACACGGGGACTGGATGTAAAAAAAAAAAGCACATGAGTGTTTATTCCATTATCCTCGATATAAAAGAATAACAGATTTTAAAAAAAATATTTCACTTACTAAAGGCCTTAGCCACATCCATATATTATTAGTTAGGACTCCTGGAAGTCAATCTCTGCTGTTGCCTTTATTTTTCTTCTCTCTTCTGCCAATACCAGAGATTGAACCCATTATATACCCTAAGGGTCTCGGGTACTTCGTGACAAAGTCACCCTGATGACTTATCCACTCAGTCAAAGGCTGGCATCTGCTGCTAGAAGGGATGTTGTTGTTTTTGTTGGGCGTTCCTCAGCGTAATATCTTAAAAGGTCATCCAGAATTTTGCATCCTGCCTCACTGATCACATCTGGCCGGGAATCACTGTTAAGACTGTAAGTACACATCGGGTGAGAAGTTTCGTTAGCATGTAGGGCTGCTGTCAAGTGCTTCGCCACAATCATAAAGGGCCACACACTCCAGCTGCAGATTGCGGGGTTTTTTCACCTTGAAATTTGGAGTACAGGTTGTAATGCTTTAGAGCTTATCACGGATAAAGATAACCTCAATATAACATTTCGAAGAATAGCAACAGATTTGATGTAACCCTTGGCGATTTGTTGATATTAGTAGCTGACAAACTGTTCGGTCTGGGTCGAAGGGAAGTTATGCCTTATGTAAGGTCAGGGTGTCCCATAACCTATAAGGTCGTAGGGGAGCGAGGCGTCAGAGACCTTACTTCTCTAGGGGCCAAGCATGTTGAGGGCGGCGCCCATCTCCTCTCCCTCGCTGTTTTTTTTTAAATGAGTGTATGATGTAGCTGTATTTTATAATAATAATGATAATGATAATAATAATAATAATATATAATAATATATGGAATTTATATAGCGCTGAATCTTGTAAAACATACAAATCGAAGCGCTTGCACTCAAATCATTTACACCCTTGCATCTTTCCTCAAATAACAAAAGATATTTCAAATTTATGTACAACATGCACACACACACACACACACACATCACACCACACCACCACTCACAACACACACACACACACACACACATGTTGGTCTGTATTTCGTATTCTTTCAATTCTGTAATAATTATCTCCATGAGTATCATATTTCCTTCGGCCTCGTGCCTTGTCTCCATGCAAGCATAATTATTATATGCGTTTGCGTGAGAGAGACAGCGACAGAGAACTCGGAACTTGTTTCATGTACATCGGCCAATGGGCCACAATACAATTAAACACAATTTATACAAGGCTAAGAAAGAAAGAAAGACAGAAAAGAAAGAAAGAAAGAAGGAGGAGAGAGAGAGAGAGAGAGAGAGAGAGAGAGAGAGAGTGTGTGTGTGTGTGTGTGTGGTGTGTGTGTGTATGTGTGTGTGGTGTCCATGCAAGCATATGCGTTTGCGTGAGAGAGAGAGAGAGAGAGAGAGAGAGAGAGAAGAGAGAGAGAGAGAGAGAGAGGTGTGTGTGTGTGTGTGTGTGTGTGTGGTTGTGTGTGTGTGTGTGTGTGTGTGTGTGTGTGTTGTGTGCGCGTGCAAGCATATTATGCGTTTGCGAGAGAGAGAGAGAAGAGAGAGATGTGTGTGTGTGTGTGTGTGTGTGTGTGTGTGTGTGTGTGGAGTGTGTGTCACCATGCAAGCATTTATGCGTTTTCTGAGAGAGAGAGAGAGAGTGTTGTTGTATGTGTGTCTCCATGCAAGCATATTATGCGTTTGCAGAGAG
>CM054139.1:24188365-24253365 GCA_028751875.1 Rapana venosa
CGTGTGTGCATGCGTATGTGTGTGTGTGTGACATCAAGTGCTGTCAACTTTTATGATGCGTGTTATATCGTATGTATATATCGTTTAAGGCAAGCTGTGTCATCTTAAAATGCCACTCATAATTTCTCTATTGAGATAATAAAATATTCTTGAGTCTTTGAGTAGATATATTTTCACTGTTAGTAAATCCCCAAATTCGTTCATCATCATCATCATCATCATCATCATCATCATTGTTGGCTATATAATTATAATATCTGGATCGTTGGTCTAGAGGTAACGCGCCTGTCTAGAAAGCGAAAAGTCCAGGTCAGAAGTGTGCGGTGGTTCGAATCCCGTTTTGGGCCCGAAAATTTTTCCCCATCCATTAGACCATGAGTGGTGGTCTGGGCGCTAGCCTTTCGGATGAGACGATAAACCGAGGTCCCGTGTGTTACACAAAATTATTCAGCGCACGTAAAAGAACCCACGGCAACAAGAGAGTTGTCCCTGGCAAAATTCTTAGAAAAAAAGCCACTCTGATAGGGAAACAAATACAGTTGCAGACAAAAAAAGACACACAAAGAAAGGGTGGCGCTGCTCTTGTGGTGACGTGCTCTCTCTCCCCAGGGAGGGAGAGCAGCCCGAATTTCACGCAGAGAAATCTACCGTGACTTAAAGTGGTATAAATAAATAAATAAATAAATACATACATACATACATACATACATACATTAAATAAATAAATAAAAAAATAAATAAATACTATTATTCTGTCTGCACTAAGGTGTAGTGAAGTCAGCCAGCCAGCCAGGGGTGAGCATTGAGCAGCTGTTCGAGGACGTCTACACCTTCCCTGCCGCCAGAAACACGCCGTACCACTCCTCCTCCCGCGGCCATAATGAACACGTCACTTCCGCTTCCAGTATCCCCGCGCATGCCCAGGATGCTCTGGGAATCACGGGGTCCCGCACCCTGCCGTCTTCCCGCGTGGTGGCCGCCCAGCGTAGACTGGCTAAGGTGCGTAAAGGTAAAGGTAAAGGAGTCCCATAACCTATAAGGTCGTAGGGGAGCGAGGCGTCAGAGACCTCACTTTTCTAGGGCCAGCATATTGAGGGCGGCGCCCATCTCCTCTCCCTCGCTGCTTTACCTTCCCTGACCCTAAAGAGGGCAGGTACCCATTTACAGCTGGGTGAACTGGGGGAATTGTACTGAAGCCAAGGCGCGCAAACGGTCACCCATCCAACTGGTAACCACGCTCGACGCTGCTTAACTTGGCTGGGGGAATGCGAGTGCTCCGACCACTGAGCTATCCCGTCCCCCGCGTAGTATTTGTTTATTTGTTTATCTATTAATTTATCTATTTATTTATTTTTTTTGGTAATTTTTTTTATTTGTTCTTTTATTTATTTATTTGTTCTTTTTATTTTGAGGATAATGGGATAAGCACTCGTGTTTGTTTTTTTGTGGTTTTTTTCCATTCCAGTCCCCATGTCTATGCAGTTTTGTCAATTTTGTCGTTCGCTCCCACTGGCACACACACACACTCTGCGTGAAGTGGAGTGTGGTGTGGTGGGGTGGGGTGGTGTGAGGTTGGGTAGGGTGGAGTGTGGTTTGGTGTGGAGGGGAGTGTAGTGTGGTGTGGTGGTGTTGGTATGGTGGGATGTGGTTTGGTGTGGAGTGTGGTATGGTGGAGTGGAGTGGATTGGGGTAGGGTGGGCTGTGGAATGGAGTGGAATAGAGTATGGTGTGGTGTGGTGTGGAGTGGAGTGGAGTGGTGTAGTCTGGTGTAGTGTAGTGTAGTCTGGTGTAGTGTAGCATAGTGTAGTATAGTCTAGTGTAGTGTAGTATAGTATAGTATAGAGTAGTGTGGCGTGGCTTGGTATGGTGTAGTATAGTGTGGTGTAATATGGTGTAGTGTGGTTTAGTGTAGTGTAGCGTAGCGTAGCGTTGCGTAGTATAGTGTAGTGTAGTGTAGTGTTCTGTAGTGTTTACTATTTTCAGTCACGACAGATTGCTCTGCGTGGAATCCGAGTTGGTTAACCATTTTATGGCCATGGCTTCCTGTTTGTGTGATATTATGTTTGAGGGGTCGATGTGATGTGGTGTGATGTTGAATCAGGCTCATGCAGTGTGCTATTGGATGGTATGGTGTAGTGTGATGGTATGGTGTAATGTCATTTTGTTATGTATTTATCATTCTGAGACCGAAATCATGAATGACAAGCAGCTAGCTGTTGTTAATTTCATATGTGTGCCTCTGTGTGTGTGTGTGTGTGTGTGCGTGCGTGTGTGTGTGTGTGCGTGCGTGCGTGCGTGCGTGTGTGTGTGTGCGCGCGCGCGCGCGTGCGTGTGTTGCTTTCTTTGGTTTTTTCGCTTTTTTTTTTTGCAATGCCTGTTATGAGTGTTGTGATTTTGTGTTCATTGTTGTTGCTCTTGCTTGGGTTTTTTTTGTTAAAGTGGGGGGATTGTCTCTTTTTTTTTTCTTGTTTGCTTGTTTATTTGTTTTGCTCTTGTTTTTCTAGGGTGGGGGGGGGGGGGGGGGGGGCGGTTGGTTTGTGGGGTGTGGGTTTGCTGTATTTTTTTTCTTTTTTGACCCCCACCCCCCTACCCCCCTCAATCATAATCATCATCAAACTTTCCTCCAAAACCTTGTCTCCTCCCATAATTATTAACTTATTGTTTGTCTGTCTGTCTGTTGGTTTGTGGGGTGTGGGTTTGCTGTATTTTTTTTCTTTTTTGACCCCCCACCCCCCTAATCATCATCAAACTTTCCTCCAAAACCTTCTCTCCTCCCATAATTATTAACTTATTGTTTGTCTGTCTGTCTGTTGGTTTGTGGGGTGTGGGTTTGCTGTATTTTTTTTTCTTTTTTGACCCCCCACCCCCCTAATCATATCAAACTTTCCTCCAAAACCTTCTCTCCTCCCATAATTATAACTTATGTGTCTGTCTTTCTGTTGTTGTCTGGTTTGCTTGTCTGCTACCTTCTTCTGTGATCAGTCTGTCTGTCTTTCTGTTCTATCTGTCTTTGTCTGTCTATCTGTCTGTCTGTCTGTGTGTCTATCTGTCTATCTATCTATCTGTCTATCTATCTATCTGTCTATCTGTCTATCTATCTGTCTACCTCTCTGCCTGCCTGCCTGCCCTGTCACAGATGTCCCTCACCGTGCCCCTCTCCATCTCCTCGGCTTCCAAAGCCTCGGCCGGCGCCGCGATCTCCACCACCACCTCCTCCTCCTCCCTGGACCCCAACGCCCTCCGCAAGAAGGCCTCCAGCATCCCGTCCCTCCCCTCCGCCACCGCCGCCTCCGCCTCCCACCGACGGAGCAGTGACGTCAGCGGCGCTCTGACGTCAGCACGGGCGCTGACGTCACGCGGCGGTCGCGCCAGCGCGGGCGGGGTAGGCGGGGTCGGTGGGGGGCGTAGCGGCAGCGGGGGACTGCACGGGGCAGGAGGGGAGATCATCACGCCCGTGTCAGGGACAGTGGCGGTCAAAGAGCACGGGTCGCGACTGACCGAGAGAGAGAAGGTGGAAGTGAAAAGTTTCAAGTGAGTCGATCAGTCGTTGTTTGTTCGCGTTGGGTGTGAGATTGACAAACAAAAAAAGAAGAAAGAAAGATAAAACCCTCAACCCAAAACAAAGCAATTTCAGCTGGTGGTAGGTTTGTTGTTTTTTTTAAATGTTATGCTGAAATTGGTTTTGGGTGGGTGGTGTGGTGTGTTGGGGGCGGGTGGGGGTGGGTAGTGGGTGGTGTGATGGTCGTGGTGGAACGTGGTGGGTGGGTGGTGGTTGTTTGTGGATGTTGGTTGGTAGGTGGGTGCGGGGGGTGGGGGGGAGGGGGAGTGGGTAGAATGAGGGTGGGAGTGGTTAGGGGGGGGGGGGGGTGGTCAGTGGATGGGTTGTGTTTGGTTGTTGTTTGTTGGTTTTTTGGTTGATTTTGAAGGTGGGGGGGGGGGGGGATGTCGGGGAAGGCCTTAAGGGGTGCTGTTGCTGGTAGTGGTGGTTGTGGTGTGCCTGTGTACGTGCGTGCATGTTTTGTGAGTGTGCCTGTGTAATGTGTGCGAGCGTGTGTGTGTGTGTGTGTACGCGCGTGCGAGCGTGTGTGTGTGTGCGATAAGCAGATGGAGTACTTTCAGTCTCACAGTGATTCTCCGATATGATTAGTAAAATCAAAGACCATAATTATATCATTCAGTGATACCTTCAGCTGTTTAAGCTGGGTAACACCCCAACAATACCACATCCAGCAACAACAGTGATAAAATTCCAACACGGCTTTTACCTGCTATATTTTCTTTTCTGGCTTGCTTTACCAGGACAGTGTACTTCCTGGGTCACCTGTCATCAAAGATGGCGGCGCGCGAGCAGGCGGAGAAGAACGAAGGTCATGACGACAAAGATGGCTTCTACGTCTGCAAGCCTCGCGACCATCTGCTCTACCGCTACGAAATTCAGGACGTTCTGGGCAAAGGCACTTTCGGCCAGGTATAGGAGATGGTCGTACTATGTTTTGTATTAGATGGAGCTGTTGAATGAGAGAGAGAGATGAGAGGTGGAGGATGAGAGAGAGTAGTGAGAGATGAGAGAGAGAGAGAGAGAGAAGAGAGAGAGAGAGAGAGTGGTGGATCTTAGTTTAACGTCTGTTCACATTTAATGATTTTAGACGTGTGTGTGTGTGTGTGTGTGTGTTGTGTGTGTGTGTGTGTGTGTGTGTGTGTGTGTGTGTGTGTGATACAGAGAGGGAGAAGAAAGAGACACAGAGAGAGAGACGGAGAGAGATTATTGAAAAAGATCTTGATATCTCTTCAATGTAGTTTCTTTAAACGGCTGCCGGAACAAAGTCCTAGTAAAATTAATGTGTAATGGAGTTCTGATTTGTTGCTTTGAAGTATGGTGGCTAACTGTTTCTGTAGTGCTGCCTTCAGCATGCACTTTAATGCCACTGGAAATTCTTCAACTGGCAGTTTTGAAATTGAATAAAGTAAATTGGAGGGGAAAAAAACCTACACGTTTTCATACTGCAGCTGGGGAAAAAAAGGTGTCTAGCTGGCAGCCAAGCAAGAGAAGCTCACCTGTAACAGATATGCAAACACACGCGCGCAGATACACACACACACACACACGCACGCACGCCACACACCACCACACACACGCACACACACAAACACACATGAATACATCTATCCATCCATCCATCCATCATACATACATACATACATACATACATACATACATACATACATACATACACACATACATATATAGAGACAGACAAACAGACAGACACAGAGACAGACAGCCAGCCAGACAGACAGACAGAGAGAGAGGCAGGCAGACATAAGTTATAGACATACAGACAGTCAGAGACACAGAGAGAGAGAGGTAGGCCACGCCTGCTAACTGACCACAGTCATGCACATCTTCTTAACACCAGGTGGTGAAAGCCTGGGACCACAAGACCAACAGCCTAGTGGCCATGAAGATTGTCAAGAACGAGAAACCCTTCCTGAAACAGGCCAAAGAGGAGGTAAGTAGAACTATGGCCATTCGATTAAATTTTACTTTTCCAGCCCGGTCTGTGGGGGATATTCGATCGAGGGCCTGTCAGTCTAAGATAGCATGTGTGGAAATTCTGTGCTAGGAATTCCTTCGTTTTTTTTTGTATCCTTTGTCTTCTTTCTTTCTGCCTTGTTCCTTTTTCTTCTTGTCACCTCTTTCATAGTGCACAAAATCCAGCATATCTCAGTCAAGGGTCCTTCTTCTTCTTCTTCTTCTTCTTCTTCTCTTCTCTTTCTTCTTCTTCTTCTTCTTCTTCTTCTTCGTCTTTTTCTTCTTCTTCTTTTCTCTATTTTCTACCTTCTTGGTTCATTTTCTTGCTCCTCCCCCTTCCTTCCCCCGAAAGATTTAAAAGATGATCATTTCTCTCCCACGCCCAAGTTGGATGCGCTTGGTCTGACTTGTCACACGCTTAGCGGCAGCGTAACGTCTTTTTGTTCCAATGCTGTCTGAGAACAATAATTATTGTTGCTGTCTGAGCGTTCGACTGAGAAGAAGAATATTAATCATTCATAGTTGGTAATAGGGTGGGTGGGTTGATTGGTTGCATTGTTGGTTTGTGGTTGGTGGTTGCATTGTTGGTTGGTTGCATTGTTGGTTGGTTGGTTGCATTGTTGTTTGGTTGGTTGGATGGTTGGTCGGTTGACTGGCTGGCTGGCTTTTTGGTTGGCTGCTTGCTCTTTGAGTTTGATGGGTGACTGGTTATTTTCTTTTTGGGGATAGGTGGATGGGGTGGGGTGGGGGGAGAGTCATTTGATATTCTGCTGTTTTAGCTGGTATGTTATATTTTCTTCTCTTTTTTATGGGGGGGGTGGGGGGTGGGACCAAAACAAAGAAAAACACTCACTTAAAACTGGCATATCCATGATGTCGTAAAACTGGCATATCCATGATGTCGAACGGTTCTTTCATTTTGAATGTTGTACAGTTTTGTCTGACACTGGTTACCCATTTTCAGTATAGAACCACCCAAAAAGTGTTTAATATGTTGTTTTTTCAAATAGATTTTCGAAATAGGGATTACATATCTACTTATTTCCTTTCATTTTTTTGGTCTTGTTTTTGCTGTTATTATTACACCTCCTGCTGCTGCTGCTGCTGCTGCTAATACTGCTACTGCTAATACTGCTGCTGCTGCTAATACTGCTGCTGCTAATACTGCTGCTGCTAGTTCTGCAACTCCTGATCCTGTTGTGGCTGTTGCGCTTATTCGCCAAATGAACCATGCACTAACTCTAAACGATTGAACCTTGATATACTCACTACTGTAGTCAGTCAAGTCTTCCTGCGACGCCTCAGCTTTCCTTGCTGATGCTAGGTGCGGATTCTGGAGGTGCTGAAGAAGCAGGACAAGCACGACCTGCTGAACATAGTGCACATCCTGGACAGCTTCAAGTTCCGTGGTCACGTCTGCATCGCCTTTGAGCTGCTGGGCATCAGTCTGCACCAGGTACTACTACTACTACTACTACTACTACTACTACTACTAATGTATGGGATTTATATAGCGCTGAATCTTGTAAAGCAACAAATCAAAGCGCTCAGAGGACTTTTTTTTTTAGATATCGAGGATAATGGAATAAGCACTCATGTGCTTTTTTAAAAAAAAATTTTACATCCAGTCCTCGTGTGTATGCGGTTTTGAGTACTGAGCCACACAAGTGCATAGGAACGGTTGTTGTTGTTGTTGTTTCTGTTGTTGTTGTTACTATTGTTGTTGTTACTATTGTTTTTGTTACTGTTGTTGTTGTTAGTGTTGTTGTTACTGTTGTTGTTGTTGTTACTGTTGTTGTTGTTAGTGTTGTTGTTACTGTTGTTGTTAATGTTGTTGTTGTTGTTACTGTTGTTGTTACTGTTGTTGTTACTGTTGTTGTTGTTGCTGTTGTTACTGTTGTTGTTGTTACTGTTGTTGTTGCTGCTGATGTTGTTACTGTTGTTGTTGTTGTTACTGTTGTTGTTGCTGATGTTGTTACTGTTGTTGTTGCTGTTGTTGCTGATATTGTTATTGTTGTTGTTGTTTCTGTTGTTGTTTGTTGCTGTTATCGTTGCTGTTGTTGTTTCTGCTGCTGCTTGTTGTTTATACTTAGCACGCCCTTTTTATGCTCTTTTAGAGGCAAGGGAAGAAACAGGATAGTATGCATGTGTATGTATGTGGTCAGTCTACTCTGGATAATAACTCAGACACATCCTTCGCACTGGTAAAGAGTCTCTCGCCTGAAAATGTTTAAACATAATTATAATATACTCACACAACGACACAGGCACAGATACCATGCGCGCGCGCGCGACACACACACACACACACACACACACACACACAACACACACACACACCCACACCCACCACACACACACACACACACACACACACACACACACACACACACACACACACACCACACCCACACACACACACATACTACAATTCACCCACCCCACCGACACACACACACACACACACACACGTGCGAATGCACGCAGAACATCTTGCGCACACGTTAAAATCCTGTTCCACTTTTCGTAAGAGTAGGCCATTGTGTGCCGGTGGGAACAGATGACAATTGACAAAAAACGCATACACATGGGGACTGAATGTAAAAAAGCACATAAGTGCTTATTTCATTATCCTCGATATAAAAGAATTTAAATAACAAAAAAAATAACACAAAACCTACCCCCACACCACACACACATACACACATACTACACAACCCCCCCCCCCCCCCAAACACACACACATACACAAACACCCACACCCACAAACACCCACACTCACACCCAAACCCACCCACCCACTCTCCATCCTCTACCCATTCCCGCCTTAATATTCTTTTTTTTTCCTAACCTTTTCCTTTTTTTTTAGCTTCTCAAGAGACACGAGGTCAGGGCTTCAACTGAACGGATTCAGAAGTGACGCGAGGCTTCCTGAGGTGCCGGAGTTGTTGGCCAAGAATCGCATCATCCACTGCGACATCAAGCCGGAGCACATCCTGCTGAGGAGGAGCGCCCACGGCCTGAGTGCCTCCACTGGAGCTGGCTTCAGTGATGCCAGTATCAAGGTACGTGTGTATATATCGCACAGTGCACAAAATCCAGCATATCTCAGTCAAGGGTCCTTCTTCTTCTTCTGTTTCTTCTATTTTCTTCTTCTTCTCCTTCTTTGCATTCTTCTTTGCATTCTTCTTTGCTTTCTTCTTTTTCTTCTTGTCAGCAATTCTTCTTCTTCTTCTTCTTCTTCTTCTTCTTCTTCTTCTTCGTCTATTCTTCGCAATTCTTCTTCAAATTCTTTTTCTTTTCCTCCCTCTCCTCCTCCCTTCTTCCTCCCCTCTCTTCCCTTCTTCTTCTTCTTCTTCTTCTTCTTCTTCTGCTTTTCTGCTTTTTCTTCTTCTTCTTCTTCTTCTTCTTCTTCTTCTTTTTCTTCTTCTGCTTCTTCTGCTCCTGCTCCTGCTCCTCCTCCTCCTCTTCTTCTTCTTCTTCTTCTTCTCTTCTTCTTCTTCTTCTTCTTCTTCTTGTTCTTCTTTTCTCCTTCTCCTCCTGCTCTCCTCCTGCTCCTCTCCCCTCCTCCTCCTCCTTCTTCTTCTTCTTCTTCTTCTTCTTTCTTCTTCTTCTTCTTCTTCGTTCTTCTTTCTCTTCTTCTTCTTCTTCTTCTTCTTCTTCTTCTTCTTCTTCTTCGTCGAACGCTCAGACAGCAACTACTGCTGTCTGTCATATGAGCGAAAATGCGCCGCGGCTGCCGTTAAGCGCCTGACAAGTCAGACCCAGCGCATCCGACTTCGGCACAAGAGAGAATTGTTTTCTTTTAAGTCTTTCTGGGGGGAAAAAAAGACAGGAGAATGGACCAAGAAGGCAGAAAATAGACAAAGAGGAGGTGACAGGAAGAAAATGAACAAGGCAGAAACAAAGAGAGTGAAAAAAAAGAGGAAATTTCTCGCACATAATTACCAGAATGTGGGGATGGTATTATACTGATAGGACCCCCGGCATCCCCACGGGATAGCTCAGTGGTCAGAACACTCGCTTTCCCCCAGCCAAGTTCAGCAGCGTCGAGCGTAGTTACCACTTGGATGGGTGACCGTTTGCGCGCCTTGGCTTCAGTACAGTTCACCCAGTGGTAAATGGGTACCTGCCCTCTTTAGGGTCAGGGAAGGTAAAGCAGCGAGAGAGAGGAAATGGGCGCCGCCCTCAATACGCTGGCCCCTGAGAGAAGTTGAGGTCTCTGACGCCTCGCTCCCCTATGACCACATAGGTTATAGGACACCTTTACCTTTTATCCCGCGAGGAGTCAAGGGCCCAAGGTCCCGATGTTAAAATTAGCGCTCTCCTTCCTTTTTACCATGTCCGAGGGTGGTCAGTTGCTGTTATTAATTAGCACGAACTGGGAATGGATGGATAGCGACTGAGGGTAGCTGAAAAAGAGGAGGAAACTGACAGTTTGTGACGTTATGTGTGTATGTTGCGTGTAGCATAGTGCTTGCATGGGTTTTTTTTGGGGGGGGTTGTAGTTGTTTGGTTTGTTTGTTGTTGTTGGGTTGTTGTTTTTTTGGGGGGGGCTCTGGAGTATATGGCTTTAGTGATGCTAGTATAAAGGTATGTATATGTTAATATGTTGCGCGTAGTATAGTGCTTGCACGGGTGTTTTGGGTTGGGTTGTTGTTAATTTTTGGAGTGTGTAGTTTCAGTGATGCTAAGGTCGAGGTATGTATAATTATGTTATGTTGCGTGTAGTGTAATGCTTGTATGGGTTTGTTGGGTTAGGTTTGCAGTTTTTAGGAGTTTTGGATGGTGTGTGTTTTTTTGTGGTGTTGGTGGTTGGTTGTGGTGGTGATTGGTGTTGAAGGAGGTGGTTGGAGGTAGTGGTGGTTGTTGTGGTTGGTGGTGGGTATTTGTGGTTGGTTGGTGGTCATGGGTAGTGGTGTTTCTGCGTACGTTCAAATCCATCACATCATATCAATATTAATTTCTGTTTTCCTCTCCCTCTCTCTTACTCACTCACTCACACACACTCACTCACACACACACACTCACTCACACACACTCACTCACACACACACACTCACACACAACACACACACACACACACACACACACAAAACTCATCACCCTCCCACCCATCTACACACTCACACACACACACACACACACAAAATCATCACCCTCCCCACCCATCACACACACACTCACACACACAAACTCATCACCCCCCCCCCCCCCCCACTCATCCACACACACACACACACACAAACTCATCACACACACACCACACCCATCTACACACACACACACACACACACACCCATCTATACACACACACACACACAAAAGGTGATAGATTTCGGCTCGAGCTGCTACGAGCAGCAGCAGATCTACACCTACATCCAGTCCCGCTACTACAGAGCCCCCGAGGTCATCCTGGGGGCCCGCTACACCTGCGCCATCGACATGTGGAGCCTAGCCTGCGTCATAGGAGAACTCTTCACCACCCAGCCCCTCTTTGGCGGCGATGATGAGCATGACCAGCTGGCTAGTATCATGGAGGTAAGGGAGGGAGGGGGGGAGTGTAAGAGGTGTGTGTGTGCGGGGGGATGGGGTAAGTGGGGGATGGTGGTGGTGGTGGTGGTGGGGGGGGGGGGTTGTTGTGTGTTGTGTTGTGTGTGTGTGGAGAACAGGGGGAGAGGGTTGTGGGTGTAGATGTGTGTGTGGAGGGGGGAAGGGTGTGTGTTGTGTTTATTCTTAATTCTTTTTATTCTTTTTTTATCGAGGATCATGGAATAAGCATTTATGTGCTTTTTTTTACATCTAGTCCCCGTGTGTATGCGGTTTTGTAAATTGTCATCTGTTCCCACCGGCACACAATGGCCTACTCTTACGAAAAGCGGAACAGGATTTAACGTGTGCGCAAGATGTTCCGCGTACGTTCGCACACGGGGCCTCGGTTTTTAGTCTCATCTGAAGGACTTTGGGGAGAGTGTTCTAACCATTAATAAAGGCTTACCACCACTACTACCGCTAAGCCTAAGCTATTCCTGCATCTTCTCTCCACCCCCACCCCCCACCATCCCCACCCCAACCCCCACCATCCTCACCACCCCTACCACCAAAATCACCCTCACCCCAACCTCTCCCAACCCCCGCCACCCCCACCACCACCCTCACCACCACCACCACCACCTCCTACTCCTCACCACCACCACACCAACACCCCAACCACTCACCACCACCCTCACCCCCACCACCTCACCACCACCACCATCACCACTCTCACCCCCATCTCCAACACCACTACCCTCACCACCACCACCCACCACCACCATCTTCATCACCACCACCCTCACCACCTCCCCCAACTCTCACCCCCACCACCCTCACCACCACCACCCCACCAACCCCCCCCCCCCCCCATCTCTTTATAGGTGCGGGGCAGGCCACCAGGCAGCCTGATGGGCCGCTGCAAGAGGTGGGACAAGTTCTTCAGCGGGCTAGACACGCCCCGCTACCTCCAGGGACACGGCAAGGCCGCGAGGCGAGGAGCCCCCAGCACCGTCTCGCTCTCCTCCGCTCTCAAACACACTGAGGTTAGTGTGGGGTGGTTGTGGGGGGTTGGTGGGGTGGGGATGGGGGGGTTGGTGGGGGGGGGGTTGGAGGGGGTTGGTGGGGGGGGGGGGGTTGGGTGGGGGGGGGGGGGAGGTGGGGGTTGGGGGGGAGGGTGTGGGGGGTTGGTGGGGTGTGGAGGGGGGGGGGGGTTGTTGGGTGGGGGGGGAGGTGTGGGGGGGTGAGGGGGTTGGTGGTGGGGTGGGGGGAGGGGGGGGGGGAGAGGTGGGGGGGGGGAAGGTGGTGGGGGGTGTGGGTGGTGGTGGGGAGGGAGGGAAGGGTGGGGGGGAGAGAGTGGGGGGGTGTGGGTGGTGGTGGGGGGGGAGGGATGGGGGGGGAGGGTTGGTGGGGGTGGGTGGGTGGAGGATGGGGGGGGGTTTGGTGGGGGGGAGGGATGGGGGGGTTTTGGGGAGGAGGGGTGGGTTGGGGGGGGAGGTGTGGGGGGGGGGGGGGAGGAGGAGGTGTGGGGGGGGAGGTGGGTGTGGGGGGTAGGTGGGGGAGAGGGGGAGGTTGTCGGGGGGGGGAGGAGGGGGGGTGGTTGGGTGGGGATGGGGGGGGGTTGGAGGTGGGGGAGGTGAGTGGTGGGGGGGGGGGCGAGGTGGGCGGGAGAAGGAGGTGGGTTGGTGGGGGGGGGGGGGGGGGAGAGGGGTGGGGGGGGAGTGTGGAGAGAGGGAGGTGGGGGTTATTGGGGCAAGGAGGGATGTTGTGGAGGTGGGGGGGGGGGGGGAAATACGGGTGAGGGTAGGGCTGGAGGTGAATGGTACGTGTGCGAGCGTGTGTGTGTCTTTTAATAAATTATTATCTGTGAGTATCTATGATTCCCTGTCCATGCCTTTCTGCGGTGTGTGTGTGTGTGTGTGTGTGTGTGTGTGTGTGTGTGTGTGTGTGTGTGTGTGTGTGTGAGAGAGAGAGAGAGAGAGAGAGAGTAAAGCTCAAAAATTGGTTTAGAGAGAGAGAGACAGACAGACAGACAGGCTTACAGAGAGACAGACAAACAGACCAACAGAGAAAAATAGACAAAGACAAACAGAAAAAGACAGACAGTCTGAGAGACAGACAATCAGACAATCAGAGAAAGACCGACAGAGAAAGGTACACAGACAGACACTCAGGCTTACAGAGAGACAGACAAACAGACAATCAGAGAAAGACCGAAAGAGAAAGGTACACAGACAGACACACAGGCTTACAGAGAGACAGACAAACAGACCAGAAGAGAAAAATAAGACAGAAAAAGACTAGACAGTCTGATAGACAGACAGATAGACAATCAGAGAAAGACCGACAGAGGCAGACAGACAGACAGACACAGAGGCAGACAGACAGAAAAAGACTAGACAGTCTGAGAGACAGACAATCAGAGAAAGACAGACAGACAGAAACAGACAGACAAGACACACAGAGGCAGACAGACAGAAACAGACAGTATGAAAGACAGACAATCAGAGTAAGACCGACAGAAAGACATACAGACAGACAAGACACACAGAGGCAGACAGACAGACAGAAACAGACAGAAAGTCTGAGAGACAGACAGACAATCAGAGAAAGACAGACAAACAGACACACAGAGGCAGACAGACAGAAAAAGACAGTCTGAGAGACAGACAGACAATCAGAGAAAGACCGACAAACATAAGCACAGAAACAGACAGACACACAGACAGACACAAACACAAACACACAAACACACACACAAACACACAGACACAAACACACAGACAGACAGGTACATCCTCCAGGGTTGGCTGTGGCAGGACCCCGTGTTCCTGGACTTCATGCAGAAGGCCCTGACCTGGGATCCGGTGGCCAGACTGACGGCCGCTGACGCCCTGCAGCACGCCTGGATCCTCAGAGGCCAGGGATCCAAGGCCCTGGCCGCGGCCACAGAGGCCAAGGGATCCATGGATCTTCCCAGGACCAAGGTCAAAAAATAATAATCTTTCAAGAATGTCCTTCACATTTTGTTGTTCGTAGTTCCGAGGAGGAGTGTGGAGAGGATATTTTTTCGCATAACTGTTATTATCATTGTGTTCTTCCATAATGATTTCGTTGAGGTCGTTTGGAATATACACATGAAGATGAGTGGGAAGCATTCTAGCATAGCGAAGGAAGCATCTTGAAAATATAATAGCGGAAGCATCCTTGAATTGGGAGGGGGGGGGGGGGGGGGGGGGGGGAAGGCATAGTAGTGTGTGGGAGGCAGCAACCATTTTTAGCGTATTGGGAAACATACCAGCATCATAAGGAGTGTGCTAGCTTGGTTGGTTGGAAGCATTTTGACATAATGGGGAGTGTGTTCACATACTTGAGAGCTTCCTAATATGGTGAAAAGTAGGGAGTATCTTAGTGGGGTGGTGGTGGGCGTGGGTGGGTAGGGGGGGGGGGGGGGGGTTCATACTAGCATAATGTGGAAGCGTGCTAACCAAAGAGCATTTAATATTTAGCGTAGTGGGAAACATGCCAGCATCATAAGGAGTATGCTAGCTTGATTGGTTGGGAGCATTTTGACATAACGGGGAGTGTGTTCACATACTTGAGAGCTTCCTATCGTGGTTAAAAGTAGGGAGTATCTTAGTTGGGGGGAGGGGGGGAGTCATACTAGCATAATGTGGAAGCATGCCAACCAAAGAGAATGCCTCCTAGCATGATAAAAAGTAAAGTTGGCATAATGATACAAAGCGTAATTATCCTCAATCTTCATCCAGTTGGCGTAGTTAATGAAGACAGAATTATCCCAAACTTTCCATTCTAGTGTGGTGTTTACTAGTTTTTTTGTGTATGATGAGACTGGTACAGCTTTCCTGTTGATGGCAATGGCTTACACGTGCACATAGATAGTCTTCATGAAGACATGTAGGCCTTCATGATACGATGGAGCCGGGTATAGGTAGGATGACTCTTGACTTCAGAATGTCCGCCGCAGAAAGGCATGGACAGGGAATCATAGAAACTCACAGATGATAATTTTATTAAAAGCCAGACCAGCTGACATAGACAGAGAATTTAAAAAAAAATAATTCCATGTCTAAACTAAGCGTGTTGAGCTGTATGTATGTGTGTGTATACATTTGATATTTTGTTTATCCTGATATTTGTGGACGGTTTGCATGCGTGTGAATGATTTGAATGCAAGCGCTTCGATGTGTTTACTTTACAAGATGCAGCGCTATTTAAATTCCATACATTATTATTAGTATTATTAGGAAAATCATTTGATGTCTAGCCCAGAAATCGGATTGCGGCTACCGAAATGGTGGGAGGAAAAACAAAACGGTCGCTTGCGTAAAAACCTCAGCTCACCATTGGTGAACCTTGGCTCTCTAGCCCAGGGACAACAACAACAAAAACAAACAACAATCCATGTCTAACTAATAACCAGTTCATTCAACGAATAAGCCATAGAAACAAAACAAAACACACACGCACACACACGCACGCGCGCACGCACACACACACACGCACGCACGCACGCATCCACACACACACACACACACGCACCACACACACACAAACACACACGCACACACACTCCTATCTAATATCACTTTTGGGTGGAAGGACGTTAAACTGAAGAATTCACACACACACACACACACACACACACACACACACACACACACACACACACACACACACTTCCGTCTAATATCACTTTTTGGTGGAAGGACGTTAAACTGAAGAATTCACACACACACACACACACACACACACACACAAACACACACACACACACACACACACACACACACACTCCCGTCTAATATCACTTTTTGGTGGAAGGACGTTAAACTGAAGAATTCACACACACACACACACACACACACACACACACACACACACACACACACACACACACACACACACACATACACACACACACACGCACGAACACACACACACACACACACTCCCGTCTAATATCACTTTTGGGTGGAAGGACGTTAAACTGAAGAATTCAACACACACACACACACACACACACACACACACACACACAACCACACACACACACCCCACCCCACCCCACCCCCACACACGAACACACACACACACACACACACCAACCCCACCCCCACCCACCACACACACGAACACACACACACACACACACACACACACACACACACGAACACACACACACACACGCACACACACACACACGAACACACACACACACAGACTCCAACCAATCACCACTGCAATACACCATTCAAATCTGGTCCACCCTACAGAGCTCGGACAAGGCAGCCCGAACTGACCTGCTGCAAGGGACCAGACGTCAGGGTGGCGGCGGAGGCAGCAGCAGCAGCAGCACAGCCAGCAAGACGGCATCGGCGAGTCTGCGTTCTACCCACAGCGGCAGTTCCCACGGCGTGGGCAGCCTCAACAACAATGCCGTCCTCACCGCCAAGCTCCCATCGCACCTGGTGCGTCCTCGCAGTGACACCACAGCCCTCCTGCAAAAAGCGCGTGCGGGACCCGCTATAGGGCTTCCACCCTGGGATGCCAGATAGCGAGCTGTTCTGTGTGTGTTGTGTGCCGCGCGTGTTGTGTGGGGATGTGCGCCAGCATCTATAGGGCATCCAGCAGCAGGAAACAGGTTGTGCTTCTGTGAAGATGAAGATCAAACTGAAAACAACACAGTCCTTCTGGTGCGTTAATTCCTAATACTGTCTTTCAGTCAGTGGGGAGAAAACTTCGGGGGTAAAGAGAAGTTGTGATCCAGTGACAGGTTTTTAAGGCTAAACCTAGATGGAGATGGGAAAATTGTAATACTGAAAGTTTTAAAGGTTGTTTATTTATTTGCTTCCAGTTTGAAACGAAAATTTAGTGCCAACTTGAGTTCTGATCTGTTAAGTCAGCTGCAGGCAGCCAAAATGAGTTACGAGAACAAAAACAGAAGATAGGTGTTCACTGCTGAAGGATCGATCAGAATATTTTGAGTGTGGACATCAAATTCTAAAATGATGAACAGACTAGACTGAGCTAATATATACATATTTGCATGTTCGAAGTCACTGCCAACTATCGTTTCATTCAGTGAGCAAAAATATATTATTCGTTTGTTGTGGTGACATAATGAAAGCAGATCTGTGTATGAACTTGAACAGTTTTACAATTTTGAAGCTAGTTCGTTTGGTGAAAAAGAAAACAAAACAAAACAATCGAAACAAAAACTCCTATCATATTTTTCCCCAAAACCAATACGTTATTCGTTCGTTGTGTGACATAATGAAAGCAGATCTATATACGAACTTGAACAGTTTTACAATTTTGAAGCTAGTTCGTTTGGTGAAAAAACAAACAAACAAACAAACGAAACAAAAACTCCTATCATATTTCCCCCAAAAACAGTTATGACTACCAAAATAATAATTTTTGATGACGATTTGTGATGGCTATGCCAATACCTTTACTATGCAAAAACAACCAATCTGCAGAATGAAATTCAGACTACGTTGATTGAACAGATGGTGCACTCCAAAACTAGAGGTTCCCAAACTGTTGCGTAACTTTTTTTTGATTTTGCATCAATAATAGAAAAAAACACCACACAATACCTTTTGAGGGGGTGTGGGGGGGGGGGGGGGGCTATCTCAGTCAACTGAGCTATGCTTTCAAAAGAACTGCTTGAATTTTTTTTTTTTATTAAAAAGGTGGAGCAAAAATATCTCTGCCATAAAGCAGGTGCAGGATTATGTGCAAACTATGAATGAAAAAACACGTGGGATAGAACTGAGGAAAAAAAAAAACCTTGGGTTGTTGTTTTTTTGTATGGCACAAAGTGACACTGTGATAAAAAATATTGCATTCCACGTTTGTGACACAGTCTTTCACAGATAACTATTGTTGTTGGGTTTTTTTAATGGTGGCAAATATTTCTAGTCAAATCACAAAAGAGACTTTTCATGTGCTGGTGGGTTTTTTAATGGTATTTTGGTTGATGTGTGTAATATGTGTAGTGTGGTGTGTGTGTAGTATGTGTAGTGGTGTGTGTGTGATCTATATGTGTGCTTGTATGTGTGTCAGTGTGTATAAGAAAAGAGTCACTTTTGTTGTACGTTATTGTTGAAATGAAAGGAGAAACTTAGAATATCGTAACTCTGACTAGGTAGGAGATGCATCTTTAAACAAAATAACAAATGCAGACACTCTGACGTCATGTTCAGACATCATCACTGAAGTTGTAATGCGGCTGCCTAATAATGGGCAAAAACGGTCGTACACACAAAAATCTTACCATTGGAAAACTTTTACGCTCTAGCCGAGGAATTCAAAAACAACAACAACAAGAAACCAAGCAAACAAAACCAAACCAAAACCAACCAAACAAACTAAAAAAGGTAAGAAGCATGTTTACTTTACATCAGCGCATTGAATCATATTTGCAAGTAATTTCAACAACAACAAATCCCAGAGAAAATCTCTGTCCAAATCCTTACAATGAAATGAAACAGCAATTTAAAAAATATATATAGATATATAAAGTGCTATTGAGTTAATATTATACTTGTTTTGCCGATTAAAGAATTGTATACACTCATCGTGGTTGTACCAACATTAATTTATGGGAAGAAAGGAAAAGAATGGCTTAATGCATTGTCACAATGATTATGTGTTTTGGCGTGTGTATGTGTGTGTGTGTGTGTGTGTGTTGTGTGTGTGTGTGTGTGTGTGTATGTGTGTGTGCACATTGAGAAGGAATGCAGCAATACCACTGCCTAACACAAAGCTGCCTGCAGTATGAACACATGATGACTGATAGTATAATAACATGTATCCTACCACTGCCGTTTGAATTATATATATATATATATGCATTCTTGTGTTGCTGATATTTTAGTTTAAAAAGAATAAGCTTTTCGTCTGTCACAAAAATTACCTATCATCTTTCTTTTATATTTTGATTCTTCTTACACTTGGCTTTCTTGTTTTTGTTGTTTGTTTGTTTGTTTATTTAGAGTTTTTTTGCTGCTGCCTCATCTTCTGTGACGTTCCTGTCCTGCTGTTCCCACGCTGCTCATTTCAATCTCTCTGCCCCAGCTGTATCCAGATTTGCTATGTCACAGGCTCAGGGTTGGGAGTCCACAAGGAGCATATCCAGTGGAAACAGATGACAAAATTTACAAAACCACATACACACGCGGCCTGGATGTAAAAAAAAAGCACATGAGTGCTTATTTCATTATCCTCGATATAAAAGAATAAATATATAAATAAATATCAATGCGGGACCGCCATGGGGCCACCAGCCAGAGGGGCCCTGCACTGCTGCTGGGTCACTTTGGAGGTTTTCGGCGGTACCCGTTCTGAGCTAATGTACACTGGAACACATTATAGTTCCCCTACTGGTGACAATAAATGCTCAGTCTTGGAGCCAGAGACTGAGTGAGACGCCCAGCCAGGGTGATGGTGGTGACGACCACACCCACAGCATCCCTCCAGCAACCCCCTTCCTTGAACATTAAAAACCCCCAAGGCTTTGACCACAAACTCAGCACAGACACTGAAGTGTACTGGGAAACCGAAAATGATGAGATCACCATGAGACCAGAGCCATTGAGGCCAGTGAGTCCGAGATAGTGTTCTGGTGGTTTTTTTCTTTAACTGTGTGGTGATCAATGACGATGAGGATGATGTAATAATGCTGCTGCTATTGAAGTACTAAATGCATGTGATTTTGGGGGACTACTTGACAGGGCTGTAACTCAAAAGTTTTCTTTTTATCATAATATATCCTGGCATCTACAGGGCCCAAGAGATACAGACACCTGCAGTGTTGGTCAGGTAGTTTGAGCTACACTCTCAAAATGGCACCCATAAAGTGGATGAAGGTCGACTGTATGCTCCCAGTCTTTCCTATGAGCCGACAGCACACTCACTCTGGGTAGGGACCCCCCCAAAAAAAAAAAAAAAAAAAATCCTGTGACTCGAGGAAATCGAACCAGTGACCTTCCAGTCCGTAACCCAAGGCGCTAACCACTGCACCAAGGCAGCTGGTCTTACACATGTTTTTGTTGATTTTTCCTGCATGTGGAGACTTTATATGTGCAGATCTGTATACTTTCAGAAACGATAATTATAAGGGCTGCCTGCTTGACGTTCGCAGGTGTAAGGCAGTTCTATGAGATCACAAGATGAATTATGATTGAGCCACAAAAAAAAACCACGTGGATCGTGCAGGTAACACAGTTTCTGTTCATTTTTCCTTTCTCTTAATCTGGTCCCTGGTTTAAATGTTTACTTTTATGTGTCTGTTTTTCATGCTTGTGTCAAATATTAGAAAAAAAACAGGTATAGCACAATACTGAGGCCAGTATGAAATCAAATGTAACGGATAAGTAACACGCTAATACACATGTGCAATATTTGCAATAGTAATGAATGAAATTTACGAGTGATATTGTTTGTGTTTTAGTGTTAAGGCATAAACACAGACAGAAAATAATACGGGGTTCTCATCTTCAATAATTATGATTTCCTTTTATACGGGATGGTAGGCCTATTTATTCCATACCGAGTTGTCTTGAAGCCGTTTATAATTATCATTATTCATGAGAAAGGTGAGAACGTAAAGGATTTGTACTCTTGAAGTATATGTACCTCTCTCTGTCTTATTACTATTACTGTCAAATAATTATGGACTAGGATGTTCATGATTTAGCAGTCCAACTCTGTGTTAGTGTTAGTGTGTGTGTGTGTGTGTGTGTGTGTGTGTGTGTGTGTGTGTGTGTGTGTGTGTGTGTGTGTGTGTGTGTTCAAATTCATTTAACGTCTTTTCACAGTTGTGATATTAGACGGGGCGGGGAGGTGGGGGGTTTGGGGGGGGGGGGGGCAGCAAGGGGAGGAGGGTGTGTGTGTGGTTTAAGTCAAAGTCAAGTCAAACTTTTATTTTCAGATGGTACATTCGATAAGCAGTGCATTTGCTTTTTTTCATCAAGCCATCTATCTAAAGAAAAAAAGAGAGAGATATATATATATGTGTGTGAGAGAGAGAGAGAGAGAGAGAGAGAGAGAGAGAGAGAGAGAGAGAGAGAGAGAGAGAGAGAGAGAGAGAATTTTCAGAGAGGATCAAAGGGAGGAAAGGTATCTACACCTGCATAGATGTTGTTGTTGGGGATTTGTATTCTGCTGTTTGGTGATTTCTTTTGTTTGCTTGTGTGCGTTTGTGTGTTTAATCCAAGGCAAAGGTCCAACAGAGAAGTAGCTGTGATTGGATGAGAGAAAACAAATGCTGAGACAATAAAGGTGTGAAGAAAGATGATGGTGTCTAGTGTGATTGGTTTTCCACTGTTCTTTCCTCACCTATTTTTTAAAAAATATGCACAGTCTGGAATAATTCAAAAGAAACAATACCTGATTTGAATCCCGTTCAAGAGGATATTTTCCTCTGGAGTGCCGACTCCATTCTCCCTAAAAGTCCTTCGGATGAGACTATAAACCGAGGTCCCGTGTGCCGACGTTCGCAGAACATCTTGCGCTCACGTTAAAACCTGTTCCGCTTTTCGGAAGTGTAGGCCATTGACTGCCGTTGGGAACGGGTGACAAAATTTACAAAGCTGCAAACACACGGGGACTTGACGTAAGAAAAGCAGTGAGTGCTTATTCCATTATCTTCGAAATAAAAGAATGAAGAAAATGTTTCACAGATAGAAACGTCAATCATGCCGAAGTCAGATGTGCTGGGCCTGACTTGTCAGGCGTTTAATGGCAGCACAGTGCGATGCTTTTTCGCTCATATGACAGACAACGTATAGCTCCTGTCAGAAAACCCGAATGGCTCTTGTGGCAATCACAAAATGTGCAAGTACTCATTTTTGATAGTCGACCATTCAAATACAGTATTACACTCTAAGTCAAATATCTGACCAAATAAAATTATGACCTTGATTGATGAAATTTTTGTTTCAAATTTATTGTGTTTTCCATACCATTTTGAATGCTAGTTCCCCCCCCCCCCCCCCCCTCTCCCCCCCCCCCCCCCCCCCCCCCCTCCCCTCCTCTCTCTCTCTTCTCTCTCCTCCTCTTTCATTTTTTTGTGTGTGGTCACATCCAATACCCAATAGTTACATGTAGTCTCGCTCACCTCACTTTTAAACATGGGATGGTTCAAAAAAATGTTGCATTAGAAAAATTCTATCAATTATGTTGACAAATAGCTAAAAGTAAAACGCCCTTAAAAAGCAAAATCGCCTTAACACCAACGTGGAAAAAAAACCCACCCATGAACGCACGAAACAATTCAAAAACAAAACCCGAAAAACAACAACAACACACACACACACACCAACCTAAGAATGAACAACCAACCCTCCTCCTCACCCCCCCCCCCCCCCCCCCCCCCCCCCCCCCCCCCCCCCAAAGCACCAATACACACGCACACTTTACGGGGAGCAATACCTCATGGACAAGCACCATTTTATGTGAAGTGCGTACGTACGTGTGTGTATACGCACGCGTGTGTGTGTGAGTGTGTGTGCAAATACAAAGTATGTTGTGTTTCATTTTTAATTTCGTGAGATATGCAAACAAAACAAAATCTGACATGCATTCCTGGTGAAGCAGCAATGGAAACCTCTGTCAAACTGAGGAGCATAGCTAGATTCCTGGGAAAGATCAGAAATGCCTTCACTGGGTTTCCTACTTCATAGTCAGGCATGCCTGCTCTCACACCAAAACCCCTAAAGTCCTTCGGATGAGACTATAAACCGAGGTCCCGTGTGCAAACGCACGCAGAACATCTTGCGCACACGTTAAATCCTGTTCCGCTTTTCGTAAGAGTAGGCCATTGTGTGCCGGTGGGAACAGATGACAGAATTTACAAAACCAAATACACATGGGGGCTGGATGTAAAAAAGCACAGAAGTGCTTATTCCATTATCCTCGATATAAAGTTAAAATATATAAAAAAAATCTAGCTGTGCTGCGTGGTCAAAGGGAGGTAATAAGTAGAGAACTCAGAAATCTTCTAACCTACAAAGGAATCTAAAATATTCCTGAAACTTTTTTTTTTTTTTGGCAGTAGCAGTGTTAGCACATATGCATGACTTGAGATTCAAATAAACCCACCATTATAATGGACCCGTTTTTTGGTTACAGAAGCATTTGTATATATTCACATTTTATATTATAGGAGCAGAAACTTGGTGCAATCTGTTTCAATAATCATTGCGGGAGGGGACAATTTGATTTTTTTAATCGTTTTATTTATTTTTTTATTTTTTGGGGGGTGGGGGTGGGCTGGGTCCTCAACACAGCTCTTAAGCTTCAATTTTGCGTATCCTTACTACAAAGGCCATATCAAGGATGTCACCATGTCAATTTTTTAAAATCGGTCTAAAACTGTTCAACTGTATACAGATTGAAACAAAGTTTAAAACCAACTGTATTGTTTGAACGCCTTGTCTAATCTTAAGGGCCAACCCAGGACGGTCGCCGCGTTTCGGGAACACCACGTAAATGACAAAATGAAACCAAAAACATTCCTTAAACGTAGCCTTGATACCCAGCTTTGACATCACATGTCTCTCTCGATAACAGGCACCTGAATACATCTAAACGAGTCGCTTGTGTATATCTAAAACTGAGTACATTAAAAAAAAATTTTTTTAAAGAAGTGGAGAGAGAGAGATTATAAAGTGGAGAGAGAGAGAGAGAGAGAGAGGAGAGGAGAGAGAGAGAGAGAGAGAGAGAGAATTATAAAGTGAATAATTATCCGAGATCTTGTGCACATGCTCTTCACTTGCAAAACGCACAATCATTCATAAATCAAACTCTGAACAATGACCTTGGTCAAGTTTTTCTTTTATTCACTGTCATAATGTTTGCACATATCTGCATTGCTTTCCATCATGTTTTGACAATGTTAAGTACTTCAAGTTTCCTGTTCATTTTGTTTTATTTCAGCTGCGAGCCGGCTACCCAACCCTAACTCCAGCATCTTTTTTTCTGAAGGGGGAGGTAGGCTTTTCCCAATGCTCTGACCAGCAGTGACACGAGGATGAACCAACTGACATGCGTTCGCTTTAGAATTTTATCATTTGAAATATCAGACCACAATGATGTGCTCATTCCAATATGCTTTTAAGACTGCAGTAAAAACAAAATAAGGCTTAATTCCAGCCATATCTTTACAGCCAGAAAGCATAAACCCTCCAAACAAGTGCAAAACATCAGCTTGTGTAAGTTTTAAAGAAGCGAGTTGTACAAAGCATGTATTTTTCTCAAGAAAGTCAGTCAGTTGGGTAAACAAGTGTCAGTGGTGTGTGCTCACCACATACAGGAAACATGGAAGCAATACTAGTTTCATGCTGCTGATCTAAAGGAACATTGTCTTCATTGGATTTTATCACAGTATTATGATAGAGGTAATTACATTCACTTGTAAAAGTATCCACACCCTTGTACAATTTCACTTGGGATTTCTAACACATTATTACATGAAGTGTAAACAGATCAACAAAATCACTGATATTTGCAACACAAAGCAAAAGATTTAAAATGCTACTGGCAAATGGGGTTTCTAATTCACCCCTGCAAGGGGGTAAAACCAATTGAAAAACAGCTTCAAATGCAACATTATAACGCACATGTGATTTTGACCCTGGAAAAGAAAAAGGGGGAAGGGGGAGCAAAAAAATTGGAGGGAATTTTCTGCATAACTTAAACCAGTCTTACACAAGGTACAAAACCATTGTCTAAGAATCTGAGATACGGAGAACAGGTCAAACATGATTTAATCTGTGTCCTTCAGGTCGTTATGACCAAGAATCGATACAGATAAGCTACTCACGTATACTATCACTTGGTTTAAACAGAATGCCTTTCACTTGTGAATGTGAAAAATTTGATGTGGGAATACTTTGAAAGGGGTTACATGTAACTAAATTTACACAACTACTCAGATAAAGCTGAGAAATTAAGGCTAAAATAAATTTTGAAACATTAAATGCAAGGAAATTATCGCTGAACATGTCAATTTAAAACTATTGTGTAATTCATTCACTAAAGGGCAATATGGTTGAAAAAAATATGATAAAGTCTTAATGGGTCGCACTCAGCAATTTATATAGAATAAACATTGAAAAAACCTCACAAGTCAGGCAACCCAATGGTGGTAAAAGCACACAACACACGCATGCCCCTTACAGCAGGGAAATGGACAGCCCAAGACAGACAAATGCTGCATGAGCAAAACTATGATGTCACAATTAGCTTTAACAACAATGTCAGGCTATGATGGAGTCATGGTCTATAGGTATTGTGGGTAACATAGTTTACTATACCCATATTTTACAATGGAAAGAAGACGGGCATCACTTTGTACTTTAAATTGTGTACACAAACAAGCAAAAGCAACATCAGGTTTTCGTAATTAAGTGTAAGAAAAATAACTCAATAAAAATGTCAGATGTGATCACAAAGATGATAAAAGTGAAAAAAAGGCAAGAACTTTAAACAAGAAGAGCTGTCCATCAGAATGTTTGTCGAGATAGAGCATTTTTCTTCTATTTAACAGAATGATTTAAAGAAAAAAAACATACAGGCAAGTTTCATACAAACAGCTTGTAAAAAAAAACCGGTTACGACCCACAACTAAAGACCACACACATGCTAAACCATTTTCTAGTTTTACAAAATCCAGGTTTCATGAGAGCACAAAAGTCATATCAGAAATGGCTGAACAAAAACCACAAGCTGCATCACACTGTACTATCGCTGTGCTCTGCTAGAACACATTTCACAACACCTGCCACGATGAAGTTTTAAAATACACATTTAAAATGAATTTGCAGAAAATTCTCAAATGGACATAACAGATACAGAGAAAGGTTGAAAATTTGCACGAAAGCAAACAAGTTAATTCAGCAATAAAAATTGATTGATGCCTTTTTCTTTTTTTCAATTTAGCCTTGCCAATAAAACCATTTTTGTGTGGGGCCTCGTTTTCCCCTAATTATATTTTTTTTATTCTTTAAAAAAATCTGTCCATATTTTTTTATAAAAATCATTCACACCAATACAAGATGCCTTCAACCTTGTACACATAAAATACATAAATTTTCTTAGACTAGATTTTGTAAAAGGGGGAGAATGCGTTTTCTAATGTAAGGTTTAAAAAAATGTAAACATCTTTAAAAAAATAGAATCTAAGACTTTGAATTAAACTAAGCAAACAGAGAACTTAAAAACATGTATGCAGTTTTTGTGCAATAAACTGGTAATAAAAAACACCCGTTTACTATTCCATGAATATACCTTAAGTACAAATCCTACACATACACAAACCTGAACAAACATTCTACCCTTCCTTTGACAACACCCCTTCACTCCATTGCATTCTCACGATCACTCAGTAACCTCCCTTAATGACTGATAATGCTTTGGAAAGCAAGCATCCTCTACTTTTGTTTTGGTATAGTTTTCCTAAAATGCATCAGCAATTTCAAATGACTATTCAACCGTGAATTCTAAAAGAAACCTACTTTTGGGTTTTAAATAAATTTTATAAAATGCTTCCCGCCCCCACCCTCCCCCTGAACCTAATCACAAAATTTGACTGCCTACCCCCTACCCCCATCTACGTCACTACACCTCTCTCCCCATCCCTCTATAACAGCATTCTACCGGCTCCCCTCCTTCCTAGCATCCTTTTCCCTAAAATTATAGCACCTGTCCTACCAAATGTTACGTTTTCATTGCACTATCAGTTGTGCAATGTTTTTAAATTTCATTTTACTGTTCGCGTACGATTTTTTTTCTCTTTCGCATTTTTGAGCATAGTCTAAAGAAGCTCTGTGCTTATCCATTTACTCTCAGAAAAAAATTGATTTAAACCCGAAAGAGAAAATTTTCAACCATTATTGTCAGCATATACCTGTTGTCTACCTGCTTTTTGTGTCCACATGTGGGGCCAGGGTTAGGGTTGAGGTTAGTGTTAGGGTTAGTGTTAACAGTTAGTAGCGGGAAATGGCTGTCTCGTCATCTGGTTGGTATGATTGTTAGAATACATGTGGACACACTAGCAGAGACGATTGGTATGTAGCTACAGACAATGATACGTCGATCGCAATAGCATGGAGTTTTGAATCGATCTCTGGTTAACTTTGGCAGTGCGATGGACGTCAGTGTCCACGCAAATTTTCAGTTTGATTATCAAAGCAGTTTCGGGCCTAAGACCTTTTTGAACAAGTTTCATCTATGACTTTTTGTTTTATTAGTTGTGTCCTTTAAAAAACCCCACAAAGCCCAAAATAAGCCATGTAAGGAAAACATCTATCAGTCAGCTGTCTTGTTCTATCCCCACTGCTGTAAATGTGTATCCATTTTCCCTCCTAAACACTTTTCCCTTCCTTGCATCCCCTTCTAACCCGATGTCTCCTCCCATTAACTACCTTTTTATACTCTCTCTCTCTCTCTCTCTCTCTCTCTCTCTCTCTCTCTCTCTCTCTCTCTCTCTCTCTCACTCTAGGTAAAAAATTGGAACACTAACGTTTTATGAACTCTTGACTTTTTGAGGACATGTTTCTACTTCAGCCAAAATTAAAGACCGATTGCCTACTTTCAAATGTTGTGTGTACTTTTGAGGTCTCTGCTTCACTACCCATCAGCCACATAGGTAATGAAACAGATTTACCTATTTGCCAATAATTGAATAAAAAAATTAAATGATTATAAGCATTGACAGGTGCAAAAGCATGAAGGGGTAGAATTATCACAAACTATTTTCTAAATCGTTTCAACCGATTCATTGGGAAAAAAATATTCATTGTCAGTTCTACAAAGCATATCATGAGAGAACTTGAAACTAATCGTTAAATTATCTTTTTAATCACAAAGAATCCTTTAAAAAGAAAGGTGCATCACAAGATGGTCATAGTCCTACAATAAAACATGTTAGCACCGCAATGTTTTCTCAAACGTTTTCCTCATTAAAAAGAGAAAAAAAACAAATCACAAGCAAAGCATTCATAGTAAAACCACAAATACTTGACAATCCAATTAATTCAATGTAAGTTACTTTCTCGAATGATCACTGAATCTTTTTTTTTTAAAAAGGCACTACTTGCATTCCAAAAGCATTTAAATTTTGTCAAATACGTCAATAGAAGCTATTTCAAGAACTAGTATTTTCTCAAGCCATTGTTTGGTCAGACTCACTCTAAAAAGATATTCCAAGTACTACGAACACCAAGGGACATAATACTATAATAGAATATCAGTGCGTTTTTATAAACAAAAAATCTGTAATTTCTTTTACTTTGCCACCTGTTTTCAGTGGTACTTTATGCACGTTCTCTAAAAGCTTTTCTTTCAAAGAGCATCAACTTTGCAGTTAGGTATTCATCTGCTACTCTTGCCACATTGCTCTCTCCTCCCTCAAATAAATACTTCTAATCCTAGGTCTAGAAACAAAACTGAAATTGCTCCTATCATGTAGGTCAATTATAAAATCAGTGTGCACATATATTTTGCATGGGTAATGAGTAGCCACCTCACATTAACCCTCTCACGACACGCAAACAAAACCAAGATGCTTTTAAAGCTCAAAATTTAACTAAACACAACATACAAAACCTTTCAACACTCCAAGAAAAAAACCACCCATTCACTTTAAATCCATTCACTTCAAATATAAAATGAATAGCAACGCAGTATTGAGAGTGCCAGCCATTTTGATTATTTCGTAGAAAGTTTAAATTCAAATGATAAAAATAATATTCTCAATTTGTCAGGTTTTCCCCTCCTTTCTGCTTATCTGATTAGGCGTTCTGCCCTTCATTCCATTATGATTGCGTTTTACAACTTTTCCCCATTTACACACAGATTGCAAAGGCACCATTTTTTTCTTATTGGGGGGTGGGGGTGGATGGGGAGGGTGTATTCCTTTTTGGTTTTTGGCAACTTTGTTGGTTGGTTTAAATCTATTTTTTACTCTTCTTTATTGGTACCCCATTTTCCCCCGCTCTTCTCGTCTGAGCATTTGGTGCTTTACCAAAATAAAAAAACACTTTATTTGTACCTAGCGTCTAGAGCAATAACTGCCCTAGTGCGACATGCATGCTATCTAACAACGATGACTATCTGGTATAGTTGCTGCTCTTGTGTGTATCTATGCATGTTGTCAACTACAGTGCGATCATATTTGTGTGGGTTCATTATTGCACTAGTGTTACAGGTCATTTCTTATGCATTCTGTCTGTCCGTCATGTAAAAGTGATGGCATCCTTCTCTTTCTCCTTTAGCTGGCGTGGTCCTTTACGTGATGTCTTCTTGATGCTAGTGTTCCGCCGTCTTCTTGATGCTATTCGCCGTCTTCTTGATGCTATTGTTCCGCCGTCTTCTTGATGCTATTCGCCGTCTTCTTGATGCTATTGTTCCGCCGTCTTCTCGATGCTATTGTTCCGCGTCTTCTTGATGCTAGAGTTCCGCCGTCTTGTTGATGGTAAGAGTTCTGCCGTCATGGTAAGAGTTCCGCCGTCTTGTTGATGGTAAGAGTTCCGCTGTCTTGTTGATGGTAAGAGTTCCGCCGTCATGGTAAGAGTTCCGCTGTCTTGTTGATGGTAAGAGTTCCGCTGTCCTGTCTTGTGGATGGTAAGAGTTTCTCCGTCTTGTTGATGGTAAGAGTTCCGCTGTCTTGTTGATGGTAAGAGTTCCGCTGTCCTGTCTTGTTGATGGTAAGAGTTCCGCTGTCTTGATGGTAAGAGTTCCGCCGTCTTCTTGATGCTAGAATTCCGCTGTCTTCTTGATGCTAGAGTTCCGCTGTCTTCTTGATGATAGAATTCCGCTGTCTTCTTGATGCTAGAGTTCCGCCGTCTTCTTGATGCTAGAGTTCCGCCGTCTTCTTGATGCTAGAATTCCGCTGTCTTCTTGATGCTAGAATTCCGCCGTCTTGTTGATGGTAAGGGTTCCGCCGTCTTGTTGATGGTAAGAGTTCCGCCGTCTTGTTGATGCACTAGTGTTCCGCTGTCTTCTTGATACTAGTGTTCCGCCGTCTTCTTGATGCACTAGTGTTCCACTGTCTTCTCGATGCACTAGTGTTCCGCTGTCTTGATGCTAAGAGTTCCGCTGTCTTCTTGATGCTAGAGGTCCGCTGTCTTCTTGATGCACTAGTGTTCCGCTGTCTTGATGCTAAGAGTTCCGCTGTCTTCTTGATGCTAGAGGTCCGCTGTCTTCTTGATGCTAGTGTTACGCCGTCGTCTTGATGCACTAGTGTTCCGCCGTCTTCTTGAAGGTAGTGTTCCGCCGTCTTCTTGATGCACTAGACTTCCGCTGTCTTCTTGATGCTAGAGTTCCGCTGTCTTCTTGATGCTTGAGTTCCGCTGTCTTCTTGATGCACTAGTGTTCTGCTGTCTTCTTATTGCCAGAGTTTCGATGTCTTCTTGATACTAGAGTTCCGCCGTCTTCTTGATGCCAGAGTTCCGCCGTCTTCTTGATGCACTAGTGTTCCGCCGTCTTCTTGATGCACTAGTGTTCCGCTGTCTTCTTGATGCTAGGGTTCCGCTGTCTTCTTGATGCTAGATTTCCGCCGTCTTCCTGATGCACTAGAGTTTCGCTGTCTTCTTGATGCACTAGTGTTCCACTCTCTTCTTGAAGGTAGTGTTCCACTCTCTTCTTGAAGGTAGTGTTCCACTCTCTTCTTGAAGGTAGTGTTCCACTCTCTTCTTGAAGGTAGTGTTCCGCTGTCTCCTTGATGCTAAAGTTCTGTCTTCTTGATGCTAGAGTTCCGCTGTCTTCTTGATGCTAGAGTTCCGCTGTTCTGATGCCAGAGTTCCGCTGTCTTCTTGATGCTAGAGTTCCGCTGTCTTGATGCTAGAGTTCCGCTGTTCTGATGCTAGAGTTCCGCTGTCTTGATGTTAGAGTTCCGCTGTCTTGATGCTAGAGTTCCGCTGTCTTCTTGATGCTAGAGTTCCGCTGTCTTCTTGATGCTAGAGTTCCGCTGTTCTGATGCCAGAGTTCCGCTGTCTTCTTGATACTAGAGTTCCGATGCTAGAGTTCCGCTGTCTTCTTGATGCTAGAGTTCCGCTGTCTTCTTGATACTAGAGTTCCGCTGTCTTCTTGATGCTAGAGTTCCGCTGTCTTCTTGATGCTAGAGTTCCGCTGTCTTCTTGATGCTAGAGTTCCGCTGTCTTGATGCTAGAGTTCCGCTGTCTTGATGCTAGAGTTCTGCTGTCTTGATGCTAGAGTTCTGCTGTCTTCTTGATGCTAGAGTTCTGCTGTCTTCTTGATGCTAGAGTTCCGCTGTCTTCTTGATGCTAGAGTTCCGCTGTCTTCTTGATGCTAGAGTTCCGCTGTCTTGATGCTAGAGTTCCGCTGTCTTGATGCTAGAGTTCTGCTGTCTTGATGCTAGAGTTCTGCTGTCTTCTTGATGCTAGAGTTCTGCTGTCTTCTTGATGCTAGAGTTCTGCTGTCTTCTTGATGCTAGAGTTCCGCTGTCTTGATGCTAGAGTTCTGCTGTTCTGATGCTAGAGTTCCGCTGTCTTGATGCTAGAGTTCTGCTGTCTTCTTGATGCACTAGCGTTCCGCTGTCTTCTTGATGCACTAGCGTTCCGCTGTCTTCTTGCTGCTAGCGTTCCGCTGTCTTCTTGATGCTAGTGTTCCGCTGTCTTCTTGATGCTAGTGTTCCGCTGTCTTCTTGATGCACTAGCGTTCCGCTGTCTTCTTGATGCACTAGCGTTCCGCTGTCTTCTTGATGCACTAGCGTTCCGCTGTCTTGAAGGTAGAGTTCCGCAGTGACGAGATCTGAAAATTCAAAAACGGTTATTCAGTGTTGATATGCATTCGAGATTTTATAATTATCTAACTTCTATCACCCACTAATCCCAGCAATATTATAACGACAGTGGAAACCATGCCAGTTGGGCCAATCTATTGCAACGAGTTCAGATAAGTATTGATTTTTGTGCTTCATTCTTTACCTTCTAATCTCTTAACCCATTATTTTTAAGTGATGACTTTCGCTTTTTTGCTTAGAATATAATAAAATTCCCTGACTTTTTAACAAATTCTATTTTCACCAAATTGTAAGCGACTGGAAAGTAGTAAACATTCCTGACTGTTCCACTTTCCCTGACGTGACAGAAACCTACAGTTTACAACATTCACTCAGCTTTCCTTTTCTAAATAGATTTGCATCCACAAATGAAAAAAAACCAAGGGAAAGAATAATGAAAAAAACCACTATTACTGCTAAAGGCGAGAGTGTGATCTGGTCCGACTTTACTTCAGCTCCTTGGTAAATACTCAAATACTGCATTTCATTTTTCAGGCAGCATTTTCTTCGGCGTATTTAACCCAGTGAAGCCAATAAGACTCCATTATCTTCCAGAGAGTAGACTGCATGCGAGGCCTGCGAGTGCCACCAGCCATAACTGTCCTACTCCTCTTTGAAAGATTAAAGGGGTCTAATGTGTGGACAAGATGTGTATTCATACACGCCACCCAGCTGTGCAGCCTCTTTCAAAGGATTTTTTAAAGAAAAACGAGAGCCAACACCAATATTCTATCCATGGGAAAATCCCCTTATTAAGGCTTTGAGTTAATCCTGTAGTTTACTTTCAGTTGAGATTGCAAACTAACCCCCTTCCTCCTATTCGTTTTAGGACTGAATCACCATCTGCCAATATAGAGAGAAACTTCAGGGTAACTATTAGGCATCCCTCACAATATGCACAAAAAGTGACTATGGTGAAAGTGGGGAGGCATTTCATTTCATCTTTAGGTATCCTTTCTTCAAAGAATGTAGTAAATATTTGACCACGTGTTTCTATTGATGCCCAATTATTTTGAAGTTTCACACCCTGTTTTATGGTAGTACAAAAAAATATAAAACCTTACTAAACTGATATCCTCTCTGAAAAGTAATCGGCACATTTTAAGTCAGTGTAAAAAAAAAATCACTGTTGTAGGGTTTCAAGTTGAAAAATCATGACTGAAATTTAAATGTGGTACCACTTTATGTGTGGACTGTTGAAATGCGTTGTTTTTTTCTGGTGCGAATTTTATTACAAACAAAAGACAAAGATTTGCAAGACCTACATATAGAATTTATCCGTTCAAAATTCATTAAAGTTTGTCTTCTGTGATCATATATTTCTGACGAGTCATCTTGAATGCATAGAATGCTTTTTTGTTGTATCTGTAATAATTTTTTAAAGGCTTTTCAAAATCTGTATGCACAGCCCAGTGAAAGTAGTAGGGGAAAAATGGTCATATACTCGATCTCACCTCTGGTGAACCTCAGAGTTTAAATTAAAGAAAAACAAAAAAACCCAGTATCCCCCAAAAAAAACACCACCCCAACTCTCTCCCCCCAAAAAACACCCAAACCCAAAACAAAAACTACTAAAACCCCAAACCAAACTAAATCGCAGCCACCACTACCCCTAACCCAACACAAACAGGAAAACGCACACACGGAAAGACCAAAAACAGAAAAATGCAAATACAGACATAACACGACCCGACAGTGGAAAAAAGATAAATAGAATAAAAGACACACACACGGACAGAGAAAAAAACCCAAAAAAAAACAAACACAGGCACGCACGCGCAGAGAAAAATATAAACATACACCTGGACACACAAAAACAATACACAAACACAGACAAGACAAGGCGCAAAAAAACAAAAAAGCAAACATACACATACAAATACACAAAAAAACAGCCCAAAAGACAAGACAAAAACATAAGACATACACAATGATAGAAAAAAGCAAAAACACATATCCACAAAGACAAACAAACCGATACAAAAATGCAAATGAATAAGCACACACATGGACAGACAAACCAAACAGTCAAGCAGAGGACACGACAGTGACACACACTGACATACACGGAGACTGATCACAAAATTATGGTTCTCACCTGCTCTGTGACATGTAGCAGGGCCAACAAAGACTTCACTGCTGCTGTCTGGGTTCATGTCAGCAGTCCATTGATGTAACTGGTTGTTGCAGATGCATGCTGGTGGTTGTAGATGCCTGCTGGTTGTTGCAGATGCCTGCTGGTTGTTGCAGATGCCTGCTGGTTGTTGCAGATGCCTGCTTGTTGTTGCAGATGCCTTCTGGTTGTTGCAGATGCCTGCTGGTTGTTGCAGATGCATGCTGGTTGATGCAGATGCATGGCATGCTTTGGTCGAAGTTTTCTCCAGGGTGGTCCATTTTCAGTGGTTTTGGAGTAGCACTGCCATGTCTGGGTCGGTCCATTCATTGATGTCTGTTCAAGAATTCAAAAAGAGAAAAATCAAACACAAACATATTTACAAGGACAGACAAAAACGGAAAAAAGCAAAGTTCGACATATGCGCAAGTGCAAGAAAAGAATTTAATTAAACCTAACAGACATATACACAAGTACAGATAAAAACATAAAAACCCTAAACATTTACATAAAGACAAACAAAAAAGGAAATACTGACAAACACATGGACAAACAAACCCAAATGAAAATGAAAATGAATAAACACACACGTGAATAGACAAACCAGTCAAGCAGATAACAGACATGGAGACATAATTATGCATATCACAAACACACATCGATACACGCAGAGACTGATCACATACGATTCTCACCTGCCCTGTGACATGTAGCGGGGCCCTGACGAAGACTTCACTGCTGCTGTCTGAGTTCGTGTCAGCAGTTTATTGATGTAACTAGTCGAAAGATGCCTGGGATGCTTTGGTCCAGTTTTCTCCAGGCTGGTCCATTTTCAGTGATTTTGGAGTAGCACTGCCATGTCCAGGTCGGTCCATTCTTTGATGCTGTCTGTTCAATTCTTCTGTGACATCCTCCTTCCAGTGTGTCCTGCAGGATAGGTCTTGGCAAGGCAGCCCTGATACGCGATGTGACAAAACTAAGCCACGTTCCTCCTCTTTGCAACAGGCAGGTGGGGTTCCTGTGGCCCAGCTTTCGTGATCAGTCTCTGGGATCTGATGGCACCTGGTAACCAGACAGATTTGTTGCTAGAAACAAGGAGGGCCAGGGTGTGAAAGCAAGGTTCTTGGCACTTGATTCCAGTGTATAAAAGCGGTAAACATGTCTGCTAACTCAAAAGTCATGAAACTTTCTTGATCTACCTTTGTGATCTCAACACTCTGCACTCGTTAAATTTACACATCTTTGTTAAAAGCAAAGCCACTGCAAATTAATATGCTTTTCATGGGAAACTTTGATAAGTAAAGTGCTGGACCATAAACCTATTCTGATTTTTTTAATGCAATAAAAATACCATTTCTAACATAATACTTCTACATAATTATACAAATTCAAGTCCTGTTGACATTTCATTGTCAGATTTTTATTGCCGCAGGCCTAGATCAATAATTTGATAAATTACATAACACCTCCCTAACAAGGAGCTCACTGAGCTTTAGAGTTAAGTCTTTGAAAAAAAAAAAAGCAAGCAAACCATACGACAAGGATCGAAAGACAATGTGCACACGTGTAAATCACACACATGCAGACAAAAAAACCTGAAAAAAGCAAACATACACAAGGACAGACCAAAACAAAGCGAATAGACATATACACAAGGGCAGATGAAAAAGCAGAAAAGGCAAACGCAGACATATGCACAAGGACAGACAAAAATAAAAAGCAAACACATACACAAGGACAGACAAAACAGAATGAAAAGACAATTATACACAATGGAAGACAAAATACCCACAGACATATCCACATGTACAGAAAAAAAAAACAACCAGACATTTTACACGGAAACAAAAAAGCAAACACAAACAAGGACAAACAAACCGAAACAAAAAAAATGAATAAACACATACACGGACAGAAACCAGTCAAGCAGATGACAAAAGACATGGACACCAATGCGCATCACAAGCACACTGACACAGTGATCCCATATGGTTACCTGCTCTGTGACATGTAGCAGGGCCTGATGACTTCACTGCTACTATCTGGGTTTGTGTCAGCAGTTCAGTGATATAGCTAGTCGCTGAAGATGCCTGGGATGCTTTTGGTCGGTTTTTCTCCAAGCTGGCAGTGTTTCAGAGTAGCACTGCTATGTCTAGGTGGGCCCATTCTTTGATGTCTGTTCAAATCATCTTCTGTCTGCCCCTGTGTCGTCCTCCCTCCAGTGTCCCCTTCAGGATAGTCTTGACACTCTCTGGCCTGTGTTTGTGTCAGTAGTTTACCGATGGAGATTAAGTGGAAGGTCAGTTGTAACCCTGAAGGCACCCGTACGTCAGGAACAGCTCCCGTAGAACTACCTTGTGATCAGCATAACTACTTAACCCTAATGTTAGGAATGCCAAAGCCTAAGGGATTTAAAAGAAGAACCTAGACAGTTTGGAAAACGCCTGAAGTAGTGAGAGAGTGACAGTGTCACTGGTCTTCCTCTAAGAAGAAAAGAGCTACACTAAAGAATCAAAACCAAATATATTAGAATAGTATACGATTATTTGTATCAGACGAATACATCCGATAAATGGATCAACACAGTAAAAAATCTTTACCCAATTGGATTCAAACATGTCTGGACGAACCAAAGTACTCTATGTTCATTGGTCGAGTTATGCTGTTCAAAGAAAGCTTGAGGACATGTATAAACATTTTGAATCTACCAGAAGAAAGTTTGCAAAACTAAAATTTTACGATTTTGCTACCAAAGAAAACAGACTGGAACCATACTTAATAAACTATGAAAAGAAAACAAGAAGACGTATTGTAAATTTCGCACAAGCTGTCACAATTTAATGATAGAGAAAGGGAGGAACCAAAATATCTGGAGAGAACAGAAAATGTAGATATTGTAACAAGATAGAAGATGAATTTCATTTACTCAATGAATTTATCTCATACGATGAACTCAGAATTTGTTATCAAAAATTACAACTAAATACAAAAAACGTAACATTTGTATAGATAAAATAAGTGACATAATCACAGTTGATATCTATCAAGCAGATATCAAATATGTGCATGAATGTTTTAAGAAAAGAGAAAATGAAGTAAAATGCAACATGCTTTAGTGTACATCATTTTGAACCAAAGAGATAATTTTAACTGATGTTTGCTTGTTTTGTTATTGTGTCACATAAGTCTACTTGACTTAAATGGCAATAAAATATTATGAATCTGAATCTGAATCTAAGTTCTGAACTATTTTCACTCTCACAGCAAGGCCCAGATCAGACCAAAGCGCCACCTCCAGACCTTCCAACCGAATTTGAAGCCCAATCCAATCTTGTTTATAGCCCCGCCGACCAGAGAGACATACCAGGGAAGAAACCGCAACTGTTCCAAGATTAAAACTGCAACTATGAACAGATTAAAACAGGGTTTCAAACCAACTCTATTCTCATGCCTTGTCTCAATGCCCAGGCCAACTATAAGGGTCAACCCAGGACAGTCACCGAGTTGTGGGAGAACCACATAAACACTAACAGGTAAAAACTAAGATTCCTCACAAGCAACTTTCTTTGAACCGACCAATGATGACATCTTTACTCTGAACGGGAAAATGCCTGTGCCTGATAGTTATTATCCTGGAAATTCCCCTTCTCTATCCTTGTTTTTCTTCCTGTCGCCTCTATTTTCTGCCGTCTTGGTCCATCTGCCTTTTTTTCAGAAAGATTTGAAATATAAAATTTCTCACCCAGGATGAAGCTGGGCCCATTTTTTTCAGGTGCAGCGCAACGCATCTTTGCCCATAATATGACAAGTAGCTGTCTGAGCGTTTAGCAAAACCTCATTTCCCCCGCCAACTATATAGGTCAGTCCAAGACGGTCACTACGTTGTGGGAGAACCACATAAACGACAGATTTAAAACCAAACTTGTTCGAACTGACAAACTATGAATTATTTACCGGAAAATTGCCTGCAGGAAATGCCCGAGCCTAATATCCTAAATATCTCGACAATCCAGAAACATGGTTATTCGCAAATCAAAAGTCACACTACGAGGTTCCCTCGCCTTGGATCAAATAAACGCACAATGAATGAGCTGAAGTCAGCGTGAACTTAACTGTGGAAGGAACTAGTTCTACCCAGCATTGCAAGTGCCTTCAAAGATGTTCTTTCCAGAACATCAGAATCACTGTCACCGAGACTGCCTTTTCATCCCTTCCTACACAGTTTTATATCTTGTTTAGGGGTCTTGTTTATATCTAAGGTGGAAAGTTTGGGTTTTTTCTTTTTTGGGAGAGGGGCCTGTTTAGTTTATTCCTTTATTCTAGTTTTGGGGGATTTATATTTTCATATTTAGTTTTTTGCGTTTAATTGGTTTATTAATTTTATTTCATTTTAAATCCCCATTTTCGTTTTTATTCTAAAGACCCCTTTTAGTCTTTTTAAACATTACATGCTTTAAATCTCATTACTTTTATGACCGTTTAGGTTTTTGTCTATTCAGTTTAGTTTACATTTCTTTTAGCTTTTTATCTACTTAGTTTCTTTAGTTTTTCTAACAAGGGCTGTTAGAGCAGTCAGGAAGTTGGTGTCCAGTGATCTGAAGGCAACCGACAGGTCCTACCACCATGAAGCATTCTCCAAAGATGAACAAAATTTGACCAGAGCAGCATAAAACAAAGAGTGACATTACTTCCTTCTGCAAGTACTATACTGATGTGTTCTCAGCTACCTTCTAAAAACATCCCCGAGGCAATGGCTGGTATGCGGCTTAGCATCTCTACTTCATGTAGTCAATTTCCCATACAGCTGCAGCTTTCCACGATTAACTGATGCTCTTATCGGCATATATCCCCTAACATGTTTCAAGTTGTGTCAAGTTATGCCTTGGAACTTCTCCCCGTTTTTGCGATAAAAAAATGTTCGTAACCATTTTCAAAATCCTGACTCCGCTCCCTAACCAAACTTGCCAAACACTGTCAGCTCAAGCTCGACCCTGGGGCCTCTGGAAACCACCTTGAAAACGGAGCACTGGGACTGTAGAATATCCCTACCCCGAAGACGAATGAACAAACGTTTATATCTCGGAACTATAAGTAAGAGGCCACCCCCAAAACTGGTTCGATTCAGAGCTCAAACCCCATTCAATATAGAAGTCTGCTGACTGGAAACTATGAAAACAGCACTGGGGCTGTAGAATATCATACCCCAAAGACGAATGAACATACGTTTATATGCCAGAACTATTAGTAAGAGGCCACCCCCAAAACTGGTTCGATTCAGAGCTCAAACTCCATTCAATATAGAAGTCTGCTGACTGGAAACTATGTAAACAGCACTGGGACTGTAGAATATCCTCACTCCAAAGACAAATATAATTATGTTTACATCTCAGAACTGTTAGTAAAAGGCCACCCAAAGAACTGGCTTGACACATACCTTGACCCCTATTCAATACAGAAACCCACTAACTGGAAAACTGAGCGCTGGGGCTGTAGAATATCCTTACCCCCAAAACAAAGTGAACATACGTTTATATCTCAGAACTATTCGTATAAGACCACCCAAAGGACACATGGGATCAGAGCTCGAACCCTATTCAATACAGAAGCCTACTAACTGGAAAAAAGAGTCTTGAAAGCTAACCACTAGGACGGCAGAATACTCTCGCCCCTAAAACATACGTTAATATCTCCATTGGTAAGAGACAATACTCTCGCCCCTAAAACATACGTTAATATCTCCATTGGTAAGAGACAATACTCTCGCCCCTAAAACATACGTTCATATCTCCATTGGTAAGAGAATACTCTCGCCCCTAAAACGTACGTTAATATCTCCATTGGTAAGAGAATACTCTCGCCCCTAAAACATACATTAATATCTCCATTGGTAAGAGACAATACTATCGCCCCTAAAACATACGTTAATACCTCCATCGGTAAGAATACTCTCGCCCCTAAAACATACGTTAATTTCTCCATTGGTAAGAGACAATACTCTCGCCCCTAAAACATACGTTCATATCTCCATTGGTAAGAGAGTATACTATCGCCCCTAAAACATACGTTAATATTTCCATTGGTAAGAGAATACTCTCGCCCCTAAAACAGTTAATATCTCCATTGGTAAGAGACAATACTCTCGCCCCTAAAACATACGTTAATATCTCCATCGGTAAGAGACAATACTCTCACCCCTAAAGCATACGTTAATATCTCCATTGGTAAGAGACACAGACTTGGAACCCTATGCGAAACAGAAGCTTTCTAAAAGATGCGTTTCTAAAAGATACGCTTCGAAAAGATACGCTTCTAAAAGATGCGCTTCTAAAAGATACGTTTCTAAAAGATGCGTTTCTAAAAGATGCGTTTCTAAAAGATAGTTTCTAAAAGATAGTTTCTAAAAGATAGTTTCTAAAAGATGCGTTATGCTATCACAAGGATGTCCGGGGCGCTGACTCCTCCTGTACTAATGCCCTTTATCTCGCGTTCTCTGATCTGAAGGTTCACGGCAGCTGGCCAGAATCTGATGAGCACATACACAAAACGTGTGTCATTAACACTATAAAAAAACGTACATTCGCGCTCAAATCAACACACCAGGAAAATCTTAATTGTTGATTGCTAGTACCAAGTGGCTACGACAGTTGACTTCAATCCCATGGATCCATGAAATTGTGGGTTCGAATCTCCTCGGCATCTGGTGAATTAAAAGCTGGGGGCTTTTTACGATCCTCCAAGTCAGCTTCTGACGCAAACCTGCCAGTGCCTTCATTCTATACACAAACATGAATGTAAAAGATCCTGTAATTTTTGTAAAGTGTTCGGTGGGTTCCAAAAAGACGTGTATAGCCAGCATACATCCCTGGAATAGTGCAGCTACCGTCATGGTGAGCGAAAACGGTAGCATACGCAAAATCTCACCATTGATGAACCTCAGCTTTAATAATAATAATTAAAAAAATTTAATAATAATGTATGGAATTTATATAGCGCTAAATCTTGTAAAGCAACAAATCAAAGCTTTAGCCGGAGAACGAAAAAAAATTGGGGGGGGGGGGGGGGAGGAGTCGACTCTAAACCAGGTGTGTGCTTACGGACTTGACTCACGACAGTTACAAATCAGAAAGAGCAGGGAGGTACCTCCCGGCTGTCCTGGCAAAAAGTTTGATTTCCAACCGTATCCCTGAAGTCGGAACGCGGCTATCTTAATAGTGAGGGAAGAACGGTCGCATACGCAAAAAAATGTCACCATTGGTGAACCGAGGAGCTAAATTTTTCAGCCAGTCTATATACTCTCATATACTCTGGACACATACATAATTAGGGAAGGGGGGGGGGACACAAAGTGTTACACTTGGTCATTGAACAGAAGAAAAACAGTTAACACTAAACTAAACAGAAAAATAGCCATACAACTGTGCACCATATGAAATCTATGAAAAGCAAATAATAGACGTCTGTATCCATTTTCCGTACGTCTAAAAGGCTTGTGTGGGGTTTTAAGTATTTTGTGCCCCAAAAGTCCGGGAGGACAGAGGGGGTCGTATACTTTCGTGGTTATGACATGGAACTCGCGAAAGACTCACTCAAATGTCACAATCATTCCTAAAGAGGCTAAAGTAAAATCTAGTTACAGGAGTGGGAGAGCACACGGAAATGTTGACCTGCCATAACTATCTGCGCAACTTCATTTTGGAACTTGGTACCAAGAAAAGGAAAAAAATATATAAAAAAATCTTTTCACAGGCCTCTTGCTTTTCCATAGGTATCAATTTGGAAAATGTAGAAATGATGATGGAAAACAAACAAAATTAAAGTCAGAAAAAACCCCGATAAGTCTTACCTGAAACCTCACCTTTTAAAATTGCTGGGAGCTGCAACAGTCAGTGCGTCTTGTCCCGTTGTGGCAGAGACTTTGAATCAAGTCACCCCTAGGCCTAGCCAAACCCAACAGTGAGCTGTGCAGAACAGTTGGCTAGCTTAACTTCAGCGCCCTCTGTGGGTGAACAGAAATCATTTTTCACGTGCATCACGCATTATTACCTCTTGGCTACAGAAGATCTCTCTCTCTCTCTTTCTCTTTCTCTCTCTCTCTCTCTGGCATGGGATTTCGGTCATCTGAGAAAAGGAGGACATTTTTACCCCAAACAAGAGGAAAATTGTCTGATAAAACAAAAAAAACAAACACAAAAGGGGGGGGGGGGGGGGGGGGGGAGGAAGGGTGAGAAGAAAACCCAACGACATTTGCAGCAGTCACAAAAGTGCAAGTAATCGTTTTTTGGCAGGCACCAATCAAAATGCAATCATGTTTTTCAAACTATATTGAATTAATAACCTCTCTCTCTCTCTCTCTCTCTGAGAAGTGGGATAAGAAAAAGATGCATTAGAAAAGCTGATAATTTATGTGGACAAATATCCGATTCTGAGAAGCAGTAATATCTCTCTACCATACAAACAATACATTAACACCTACATGAAAAAGACAGTCAACATAACAAAAACTCCCAAAGATAAAATCTGAAGAAAAAAAGTCACACACACACACACACACACACCCGGGTTCGATTCCCGTTCAAGGGGATATTTTCCCTTGGAGTTAACATCAGTGCAGACTCCACTCTCCCTAAAAGTCTTTTGGATAGAGACTATATAAACCGAGGCCCATGTGCGAACGCACGCAGAACATCTTGCGCACACGTTAAATCCTGTTCCGCCTTTCGTAAGAGTAGGCCATTTTGTGCCGGTGGGAACGGATGACAAAATTTACAAAACCGCATACACACGGGGACTGGATGTAAAAAAACCCACATACGTGTTTATTCCATTATCCTCGATATAAAAGAATAAATAAATAAAAAAAAATAAAAAATAAAACAGATATCACCCCCACCCCCCTTTCACCCCTCCCCCCAAAAGAAAGAAAAAAAAGCACCACTGTACACTTTATAGGGGGGAAAAAATAGTAGGCTCCCTAAGCATCTTGGCTTTGGCAGCCGAGCTAATCACCTCTCAAAACAGTGACGTGAAAGTCGATGACGTATAAAGAAAAACCGTCACTTCACAGCAGGCATCAAGTGACTAGGGCACCAGCGTCCTCTTTTCGCTTGTAATAATAATTTGGTTGCCAAGCTGAGATGCACTTGTGGGTCGTGGACATTTGTGTGTAATCAAAACTATGGCTACTGAGGGATTTTTTTGCCTTTTTTGGTTTAATTTTTTTTAATTTTAGTAGAGATTGATTGATTGATTATGGATTCTCAAGGGTTACAGATAAGTATTTACATACTTTTTTTTCACCCAGCCCTTGCTCTGAGTAGTAGGGATTCATTAATAAATCCAACTAATAATTTTCAGTTTTAAAAAAATCAACAGATAGAAAGAGGTGGAGTGTGTGTGTGTGTTGGGGGGGGGGGGGGGGGAGGGTGTTCCCGATTTAATGTTTGTATAGATCTAGATCTACTCTTGTTTTACGGGCTGCTGAAGGGGAACACACTGTCCAGTGTGATGCACTTCAACAGTTTTGGGCACAGGATCTCCCCACCTTCTCCAACAAAATTAGTATAATTTATTTAGAGGATGACACCACTACCCTGATGAGAGTCCATCAGACATCTAGCAAAGAAGAGTTTGGGAACAGTGGCACTTGAGGATTCTGGGAAACCTGTAAAGATACATTCTTGGTTTGTTAGTCAATAATGATTGCCATCTACAGATTCTTCTAATGTTTTTCTTCTTCTTTCAGCCACAGAATTTGTCTGGATTTAAAGTTTTCACTCAAGACACTGACAGTTAATATCAGTTTTGGGAGCTAAAACACTTATGTGGGAACAGATGACAGAATTTACAAAACCGCATACACACGGGGACTGGATGTAAAAAAAGCACATAAGTGCTTATTCCATTATCCTCGATATATAAGAATAAAATAAAATTAAAAAAATTAAAAATTGTTTCCTTGGCATCTCTCGAAGATATTTCAACCCATGCTCAATGGTCTTTTTCAGTAGATGCATTATTACATTTTCTTCTATCAGCAAATAGTTTCTGTGTTGATCGTCTGACCCAGGTACTGGGGTTGCTGTGTGACCCATAAAGACAGTATCAATTCATATCAAGTCTGCAGAACCAAACCACTTTGTGATGATCGCACTTGTAATCTTTTCTAAGCCTTTAATTTCACAGTGATTTAAAGCTGCATTTTCTGCTGGAAACATTTGTGATGATTTTTTCCCCTCAAAAGGTGATAAAAACAAAAACAAAACAAAACAAAACAAAACTGTTATTCTGAGGATAATGAATAAGCACTCATGCTTTTTTGACATCCAGTCCCCATATGCATGCGTTTTTGTAAATTTTGCCATCTGTTACATTGGCACAATATGGCCTACTTTTCCAAAAGGCTGAACAGGTTTGAACATGTGCGCAAGATGTTGAGTGTGTTCACACACAGGACATCTTTTCAGTCTTGTCCAAAGGACTTTCAGGGTAGTGGAGTCATCCTATGAAAAACAAAACCCTAACAACAAAATACTCTGCCCAAACACACACACACACCTCAAAAGGAAGGAAAATAAATGAGCAGATATTTGTCCATTTGCTCTCAGAACAACACAACTCGATAACATCGACACTTATGTTTTATTTTTCCATTGAAGAAAACAAAGTGTTCTCCGAACAACACAACTCGATAACATTCAGATTTATTCTTGTTTTCTGTTCAAGCAGCAAAACAAAGAGCTTTACCTCCAATTCCCTGTGTACGATTCATTCATTCCATATTGTTTACAGTCCTACCGACCATCACGCACAATACAGCAGCAATTACTGGTAGTATGTCTTGTTTTATTTCTCATTCACATTATAGCATTTGAAGCAAAACCCATCAACTTTGAAAAATACCATCACACATAACACACATTCAATCTCTTTCATGAATATGATTTCCATACAATTATATTGCCCTATAACTTTCTGTTCCAAACAACCACAGAGACATTCAATTTTATTTTCTTCTTTCAGAATCTATCATATTTTACAATTTTCCGCTATTTCTGTCACACAGCCAATCATACTTGATAAAAGTTTCCCTAAAACGTTACATAGAAGGAAAGTTAAAACAATATCTAGATGTACTTCGTAAAAATTAAGTTTAAAACAATATATTAAAAAAACCCCACATTATTGGACAGATAAATGAAATGTTCAGCAACATGAGTAATCATCAATCACTGAATCATCCAGAATTATCATTATCACACTCTTGAGATCGTACAATTTCAATGCATGTTGTGAGCTATACCGTACAGCCTGAAATGGCAAAACATTTGCATACAGTTTCAATATTATTCAATCAAAAATGCACATACTTTGGGATATAAAAACGACTTAAACCTCAAAGTTCACTCAACATGTCTGTCAGGAAGTTAGTATCAGAGTGTGTGTGTGTGTGTGTGTGTGTGTGTGTGTGTGTAATTGTCTCCCTTGATCAAAATCAACATTACAATGCTTCTAATAATGTGAAGGTAAAAGACATCTACCAAAAACAGTTACAATTCAGGTATTTTCATCTTTCATCTCTTGTCCATCGTGGAATATTTTTTTAAAACATGCATAAAAACTGTATTTTACAATTCGGCTTAAAACTTCCATGAAATCCACTCAAGTCATATTTCACAATTTTGCCCACACAAACCTGATTTACAAAGCCAAGGTTGGCTCATCACTTTCAAAATAAGAACTAAGGTCAAATCATCAGTCATACATACTTTTTCACAAAATGTGTTACACATTCACTTTCAATGTCTTTATAACACTGGGCACCTCAAATGCACCCGAAACATTCGCTCTCCAGCATATAGGGAAACTTATTACTTTCATCACTTTTCATCCTGTGCACTCATTCACAAGCAACTGGATATGCCAGGCCACCCCTCACAGAATGAAAGAAACTAACTCACTGCCAGCTCAGTATGATGTGCCAATCCTTTGGTATCAGCAGAACGTGGGTTTTATTTTACTTTTTTTTTTCTTCTTTTTTTTTTTTTGGGGGGGGGGGGGGGCAATGGACATTAATTGAAGTTTAATACTAAGGAAACTACTACATAGGCATTTACATCCATAATCCTTTTCCTGTACAAAGTTGCTTTCTGCTGACCATACAACCATGTAGGCTGTACTAGAACAAAAGTGTTTTGTTAACATACCAAAAGTCAGACTCTATCCAAAACTATGGCATTCTGTTACGCAGTGTGTAGGCAAACATACAACTTAAGACCAATTTAACATTTAAAAAAAACCCAACCCAAAATGTGGTGTACGTCTTTGGAATGAAATCATCTCGTCTGTATCCATACCTTGTAAGGCAAGTATACATATATGTTTCAAAATATATCTCTCTTTTACAAATGCATCGTTAAATTTTTTTTTTTTAAATAATCAAAAGTGAATGTGGAAAAATTGTGAATTGTAAAAGTAGAGAGAGTAGCTTTTCAAATTATATCTATCTATCTATCTTTCTATCTATGTATGTATGTATGGCTTGTATGTTTTTACTATTTTCTATATGTCACATTCTTAGAACACAGCCAAACCTGCTAGTAACATCACAGTAGACTATACAGATCAATATCACTACATCTCAACACACAAAAAAACACCCATAAAGCCTCACACACTCGCAAGAAGACAAGCACTTTCTCAGAAAACTCGCTGTCCACCTTTGCCAAAATAGAATTTTTTTTCCTTCTCTCTTTCTTCCGATCTCTTATCACAACGCAACAGCCTGCAGTGTCCCTACATCTCCAGCATCAGGACGATTCCGCTTCCACATTGTTGAAGACTTTGAGGACTTCGGAGTGCTCTTCCATCTTCTCCATGGCTTTGGCTACCAGACCGACGACATGGGGATCCAGAGCTACCGTGGTGTTGGCACTGACCACCACTTCAGCAAAGCTGATGTCCAGATCTTGTGCTTCCAGGGCTTTCAGCACAGCGTCAAAGTCCCGCGGATCGCACGTAAACTGCAACATCAGAGCGAATACATGATATACGCTGATGCATGGAAAGGGGGCTGGTGGAGGGGGTTGGGGCAAGTGTGTGTGTGTGTGTGTTGTGTGTGTGTTTGTGTGTGTGTGTGATGTGATGTGTGTGTGTGTGTAAGAGAGAGAGAGAGTGTATGTGTGTGTGTAGAGAGAGGGAGAGAGAGAAAGAGAGAGAGAGAGAAAGACAGAGAATCACAATATTTTATTCCTGTTAAAGTCTAAACAACATTTTAACATGTATGACGGATGAGACTATAAACCGAGGCCCCGTGTGCAAACGCACGCAGAACATCTTGCACACACGTTAAATCCTGTTCCGCTTTTTGTGAGTAGGCCATTGTGTGCTGGTGGGAACAGATGACAGAATTTACAAAACACATGGGGACTGGATGTAAAAAAGCACATAAGTGCTTATTCCATTATCCTCGATGTAAAAGAATAAAGAAATAAATAAACACAAAGGATAAAAAACAGGTTTAAAAATGTATGCCTTTTGTCTATGTTCTTTCTTTTCTTGAAAAAATGAAAAATGCACACTTTTAATTACATCAATAGGTAGCCCTTACAATTCAAAGAGATACCATTTTCACTGGGGTTTTTAATATCTCTCCTTTATCTCTTTGAAGAAGTGCCAAAATTACAGAACAATCAGTCTGATAAGCCATCCAAGCAAAGTTATGCTACGCATTGCCTTGAACAGACTGAAACCACAAGCAGAAGAAATCCTATCAGAAGAACAGGCAGGATTCAGACCAGGTCGAAGCACTGTCGAGCAGATCTTCAACATCAGAATGCTCATAGAGAAGCATCTCCAACATCAGCTACAGCTCTACAACAACTTCATTGACTTCAAGAAGGCCTTCGAGTGTGGCAAGAAGCTCTGTGGCAAGTCATGAGAGACTATAGCTTCGACGAGGACCTGATTCAAGTCATCCAGGCGCTGTATGACAGCTCCCACAGTGCAGTCCTCATGGGTGGAGAAATCGGGGAGTTCTTCCGGACTTCAGTTGGAGTTCGACAAGGCTGCCCGCTATCCCCCGTTCTTTACAACGTGTTCCTGGAGAACATCATGCAGGAGGCCCTCCTTGGCTTCAAGACCACAATCACAATAGGAGGAAGGCCAGTCTGCAATCTTCGATTCGCAGATGATATTGATCTCATGGGCCGCAGTGAAGAAGAACTCCAGGATCTCACCACCAGACTGGAAACATCAGCCAATGCCCACGGTATGGAGATCAGCACGGAAAAGAGCAAGATCCTAGTGAACAGTACCACACCGACCACTCCCACCAGCATCAAGATGAGTGACGAGACACTAGAGGAGGTGGAAACTTTCAAGTACCTTGGAGCAGTCATCACCAAAGAAGGCACGAGCACACAAGAGGTGAAGATCAGACTTGCTGTGGCACTCTCCTCCATGACTAAGCTGGCGAAAGTGTGGAGAAACCACAACATCAGAACCCACACTAAGGTCAGACTCTACAAGGCACTCGTCACATCCATTGCCTTGTACAGCTGTGAAGCATGGACACTTACTGCCGATTTAGAATGTCGCATTCAAGCCTTTGAGATGAAGTGCCTCAGGCGGATCCTGAACATCACCTACAAAGACCGCAAAACCAATGACTACGTCTGGCAGAAGATCGAGGCACTGGCTGGCAAACAAGAACCATTGCTAGATACAGTCAAACGGAGGAAACTGAAGTGGTTTGGCCACACAACAAGGCACAACAGCCTGTCAAAGACAGTCCTGCAGGGAATGGTGGAAGGAGCAAGGAGGCAGGGACGACCACGCAAAAGCTGGTTATCCAACATCAAGGAGTGGACCGGCCTCACTGTACCAAGCCTCCTGAAAACAGCCCAGGACAGAACCATTTGGCGGTCCACTTGCAGCGTCCGTGCGGGTACCCCAACGGTCGTCCCGACCAAGGGATGAGTGAGTGAGTGATCTCTTTTAACGCCAGATAAAATAATGAAATGAATCAAAATACACAACATCAAGTCTGTGATGCTAACATTTCATTTTGTTTACAAAACTGACATTTCCTTTTTTTTCTCTCTCTCAGCAAGTACTATTTCTTACTCTATCATTATACCATGGGATCTGACATGAAATCAGTGGAATATATATTCATATATGAGTTTTACTTTTACAAATTAATTTATATTTCATAACTAATATATATTCATCTATGAGCATTATTTTTACAATTTAATTGATATATCATAACTAATTTAATATTCATCTATGAGTTATATTTTGACAAATGTATATATCATTGCGAATATATATTCATCTATGAGTTTTATTTTTACGCATGAATTGATATATCATACGTTGATTGGGTTTAAACCCTATTCAAGACCAGTTTGTATTGTACACTGTAATCATTTGATATCTTTTTAAAAATTTATTATTCCTCGCATGTTTTAATTCAACATTACAGATAACTGTTTTGATGACATACAACCAGTCGTCCTTTATGTCATTTTGTTACAGTTCGTTTAATGACATTCTCGAGTTGCTAATCCCTTTTGACTCTATTATGTAAATAATCACCAACAACAAAACCCAAACCCCAGATTCTTTCTCCATCATTTCTCAGGTAGAGATCCCAGGTTCACCAATGGTGACATTTTGTGTACGCAACTGGTTTTGCCCACCACGAAGGTAGCCACATTCCAACTTCAGAGATACACGCTGGGTACGTTTGCATTTCCGTAACCCACCAACCGTACTTAACTTACGGGATTTATAACTTGCATATTTGAAAATCTGCATACATGTGCGTACACCCACAGGACATTAACGCACTGGCAGGTCTGCACTTAAAAGTCGACCCAGGAGATTGTAAAAATCCCCATCCTTAATTCACCGGACACCACCAAGATTTGAACTCACGACTCCATGGACTCACGAGGTTAAGCTCAGACGGTCTTCAACACTTGGCTACAGCATCCATTAAACCCTGATGAACTGTCCTAAAATTTTCAAAACCAGACGATATCTTACAATGCCCCTTCAGGGTGGGAAAGGCCTCTGGTATCTGCTGAATAATAATAATAATATATGGAATTTATATAGCACTGAATCTTGTAAAAACAAACAAATCAAAGCGCTTGCACTCAAATCGATTCACACGCATGCAACTCTCCTTAAACATAATGAACAACATATTTCAATTCCATGCTGAACACTGACATTTATTAATAACATTTTACATGAACATTTTGATATGGAAATTGACTTGATAAATATATTTCGAATGGGTTTGTGTCCGTTTTCAAATCCTTCTATATCACAATTAGCTAAAAGAAAAGCGAACCTCTTTTCTAAATATACTCTACAATAGGCACGATCAGGGCATTGGATAACAGCACTGCTGTGTATTGATTTTGTTTTACATCTCTTCACAAAATGTGATATTAGACACATTAAAAAAAAAAAAGTGGGGGTGAGGGGGGAGGGAGTTCTGAAAGTATGGTAGCTCTGTGTGTGTGTACGCGCGCGCCTGTGTGCATGTATGCGTACGAGCATGACTGCATGAGTGCGTGCATGCACGTGTGTGTATGTGTGTGTGTTAGTTCTTCAGTTTAATGTCCTTCCACTAAATAGTGATATCAGACGTGAGTGTGTGTGTGAGTGAGTATGGAGAAGAGGGTCGAGGGGTGTATGTATGTGTGTGTTTGTGTGTATGTGCGCACATGCATGTGTGTATGAGCATGCATGTGTCTGTGTGCATGTACCACGTGTGTATGTTTCAAAATCCTCCATGTCTTCAATTCTTTTCTCCAAACAAACAAAACTGCAAATCAGATTTTTTGTAATAATAATAATAATAGCAAGCAGAAGAAGAAGAAGGAGAATATAAAAAACAATGTATGGCATTTCTAGAGCGCTGAATCTTGCAACGCAAGGGGGACGGAATAGCCTGGTGGTTAGCATGAAGCGCTCGTGATCTACTGATCCGAGTTCGATTCCCGTTCAAGAGGATTTTTTCCTCTGGAGTGTCAACTCCACTACCCCCTAAAGTCCTTCAGATGAGACTGTAAACCGAGGTCCCGTGTGCAAACACACACAAAACATCTTGCACACATGCTAAAATCCGTTCTGCTTTTTGGAAGAGTAAAGTCCTGTGTGCAAACGTACACAGAACATCTTGCGCACACGCTAAAACCTGTTCTGCTTTTCGGAAGTGTAGGCCACTGTCTGCCAGTGGGACGGACGACAAAATTTCCAAAACTGCATACACACAGGGACTGGATGAAAGAAAGCGCACGAGTGCTTATTCCGTTCTCCTCCAAATAAAACAACGAATAAATGAATGAATAAAGCAAACCATTCCTTCTCACCTGGAAAAATTTCTTGCCCTGCTCATCCTCCTCCAAGGTGACGTCCTCAGCGCCAGCTTCTATGGCGATGTCGGTGTGTCTGTCCAGGTCAGGTGTGGAGCCCTCAGGAGGCCTCACCTCGATCACCCCTTTCTCCTCAAAGATGTGCTGTGCGTAGGATCTCGACTCGAACATGGAAAATCTGCACAAAAACCATTAGTCCACAATCTGAAAACTGTGGGCTGGGTTGCTTCAAATACAAAACATTAGTCCACAATCTGAAAACTGTGGGTTGGGTTGGGTTGAAATACAAAACATTAGTCCACAATCTGAAAACTGTGAGCTGGGTTGGGTTGGATCGTATCATGATTGTATTGTATACAAGAAAGTGTGAACTATGGGTTTTGGGTTGGGTTGAGTTGGGTTGTATCGTGATTGTATTGTATACAAGAAAGTGTGAACCATGGGTTTCGGGTCAGGTTGGGTTGGGTTGTATCATGATTGTATTGTATACAAGAAAGTGTGAACCATGGGTTCGGGTCAGGTCGGGTTGGGTTGGGTTGGGTTGAATTGGATTGTATCGTGATTGTATTGTATACAAGAAAGTGTGAACTATGGGTTTGGGTCGGGTTGGGTTGAATGGGATTGTATCATGATTGTATTGTATACAAGAAAAAGTGTGAACCATGGGTTTCGAGTCAGGTTGGGTTGGGTTGAATTGGGTTGTATCATGATTGTATTGTATACAAGAAAGTGTGAACCATGGGTTTTGGGTCGGGTTGGGTTGGGTTGAAATGGATTGTATCGTGATTGTATTGTATACAAGAAAGTGTGAACCATGGGTTCGGGTTGGGTTGGGTTGAATCGGATTGTATCATGATTGTATTGTATACAAGAAAGTGTGAACCATGGGTTTGGGTTGGGTTGAATTGGATTGTATCATGATTGTATTATATACAAGAAAGTGTGAACCATGGGTTCGGGTTTGGTTGGGTTGAATTGGATTGTATCGTGATTGTATTGTATACAAGAAAGTGTGAACCATGGGTTTTGGGTCAGGTTGGGTTGGGTTGAATTGGATTGTATCGTGATTGTATTGCATACAAGAAAGTGTGAACAATGGGTTTGGGTTGGGTTGGGTTGGGTTGAATTGGATTGTATCATGATTGTATTGTATACAAGAAAGTGCTAACCATTGGTTTGGGTTGGGTCGGGTTGGGTTGGGTTGGGTTGAATTGAATTGTATCATGATTGTATTGTATACAAGAAAGTGTGAACCATGGGTTTGGGTTGGGTTGGATTGAATTGGATTGTATCATGATTGTATTGTATACAAGAAAGTGTGAACCATGGGTTTTGGGTCAGGTTGGGTTGGGTTGGGTTGGGTTGGGTTGAATTGGATTGTATCATGATTGTATTGTATACAAGAAAGTGCTAACCATTGGTTTGGGTTGGGTCAGGTTGGGTTGGGTTGGGGTGAATTGAATTGTATCATGATTGTATTGTATACAAGAAAGTGTGAACCATGGGTTTGGGTTGGGTTGGATTGAATTGAATTGTATCATGATTGTATTGTATACAAGAAAGTGTGAACCATGGGTTTGGGTTGGGTTGGATTGAATTGGATTGTATCATGATTGTATTGTATACAAGAAAGTGTGAACCATGGGTTTCGGGTCGGGTTGGGTTGGGTTGAATTGGATTGTATCATGATTGTATTGTATACAAAAAAGTGTGAACCATGGGTTTCAGTTGGGTTGAAATGGATTGTATCATGATTGTATCGTATACCAAAAAGTGTGAACCATGGGTTTTGGTTGGGTTGGGTTGTATCATGATTGTATTGTATACAAGAAAGTGTGAACCATGGGTTCGGGTCGGGTTGGGTTGGGTTGAATTGGATTGTATCATGATTGTATTGTATACAAGAAAGTGTGAACCATAGGTTGGGGTTGAGTTGGGTCAAGACGTGCTGTGCATAGGATCTTGGCTCAAAGATGGAAAATCTGCACGGAATATAGTCCACCATCTGAAAACCATGGGTTGGGTTGGTTGGGTTGTATAAAAAAAAAAAAGTGTGAAAATATTTGTGCTTACAAAACAACCCCATTTTCCCCCTCTCTACTCTAGCAGAAAACTACAAAACAGACTGTAATTTCAAGCAAATTTTGCATCACTAGACCTGTGCATCCCCATACTACAGATTTTAGCATTTTCATAGCAACTGTCGTTATTTTTCAGTTTCAGTATTTTTGCGCATTGTTTGTGACACACTTTTTCAACAGGGAAAAAAAACATCTTTATTTATGCATCTATGATTTTTTAATATGCTTTTCTTCTTTTTGTTTTTTATGCTGTTGGTTCCCCGCCTTCCTCCTCCACCCCCCCCCCCCCCCCCCCCCCACACACACACAATTTCATTCCACAGTACAAAATTTCTGAAGAATTTTGTTTCTTCTCGCCTATTAACAAATCCGGACAGGTCTGATAACATGTATGGGGATACTGATCAAAAAATTTTTTTTTTCTTTTAAAGCTTTTAAAAACAAAGGTGCACAGGTCTGCATTACCTACGTCCCTATCTAGCGCAGCGTGCAAATCCAGCATAACTCAGTCAAGGGTCCAGGGCCCAGTGCTAAAATTAGCCCCTTTCCTTTTATTACCAAGTCCAAGTGTGGTCAGTTTTTGCTACTTTTAGCACCAGCTGGATTGGAATGGATAGCAGCTGAGAGTAGCTGAAAGTGAGGGGTGGGGGACTGATAACTGTGATCTATCCAAAAAAACCAACCTCTAAACAAAACAAATGGACAAGAATTGCAGGTATGATAGACAATCTATAGACAATTGCTAACCATAGACAATCTATTCCGCCGACTTACCCACACTTTTTGACAATGCTCTGTAACTCCATCTTTGTCCTAAGAGTTGCAGGTATGATAGATAATCTATGCCGCCGACTTACCCACACTTTTTGACAATGCTCTGCAACTCCATCTTCGTCTGCGCCACCTTGTCAGTATGAACCTCGATCAGCATCACGCTGCCACGCGGCCCTTTGGCCGTCAGCTTGACCGGAGCCACGTTTTTCAGGACGCTCTGTTGGCAAGAGAGGGGGGAAGGGGGGGGATTAATATCAAAGAAAATGCCAAGTATATATAATGCTAAATAGACTGTGCAGCAACAACATTTTTAAAAAAATAAAAAAATGTTTTAATTATTGTTTGTATAATTTATGGGATATCATATGTGCAAGACTTTTTGAAATTACTGTTTAAGTATCATTCATGGGGTATTATATGCTTTTGTAGTTATCTAAAATTTTAGTGGAGCTGCCATGGTCTACAGGACTACAGGACAGGTAAAGGTGAAGGTGAGTCATCTATATGTAGATTCATTTTATTTTTTTAAAATCTATTCACTTTTTTCTATTTGTTTTGAAGGATTTGGAGGGAGGGGGGTTGTTTCTTTTTTTTTTTTTGGGGGGGGGAGGGAAGAGGAGTTTTGCCTAAGAATACATTTCTATATTTCATAAAATGTTTGCTTTGTAGGAAACTGCACATATATTTGGCATAATAGACTACTGTACTGTGGAAGCACGAGTTCCTTTAATTGTAGTTACTTAAACTAGTAATAGCCAGCTGCAAGGCTTACACTTTGCCAAGGGTCAAACAGCGTTGTCACATATGTCTGGTTCTACAGTCACCTCCCTCACTGAGAAACTAGGCTAGAAATAATGAAGCTGACTCCCTCTAAATGTCTTGTTCTATTTTATTATACCACTTTAAGTCACGGCAGATGCCTCTGCATGAAATTCAGGCTGCTCACCCTGGGAAGAGCGCATCACCACAAGAGCAGCACCACCCTTTTTTTCTTCTTTTCCTGTCTGCAACTGTATTTGTTTCCCTATCAGTATCACAGTGGCTTTATTCTATAGAATTTTGTCAGGGACAACTCTTGTTGCCATGGGTTCTTTTACATGCTCTAAACAATTTTGTGTAAGCTGTAATGCACGGGACCTCAGTTTATCGACTCATTTGAAAGACTAGCACCCAGACCAGCACTTATAGTCTAATGGATGGGGGGATTTTTTGGCCCAAATGGGGATTAAACCACTGCACGCTTCCAACCTGGACTTTTTTTTAGCAGTCTACAGATATAAAGAAGACAAGCTAAAATTTCAACATGACTCTCAGACTCAGATTCATGCTATCTCTGTTTGAAATTACAAGAAGAAAAAGATGCTTTTGTGAGGATACAGGTCAACAAGAATCAGATGCCCTAGACAAAAAAACTTTAAACAATTCTGATAATTATCTATTATACTACAAAGTTATTCCATGGAAAAATTCCAACACACACAGACACAATGTGCACATGCACACATATGCTCTCACTCAGTCTCACACACACATGTGCATCTACGTACACACACGAGCACGCACACACATGCTCACACACACACACGAGCACGCACACGAGCATGCAAACACACACACGTGAGCATGCACACGCACACTCACACACGCTATTAATTAAAAGTATTATCTAATTGCACAGATTTAAGAAAGTTTGTACTAATAAATCTTTGCTTTTAATTCAAACCTGCATCACGTACAACACATAATACATGATACACACACACGTGTACTAACTACCCAGTTTACCATCTGCTTGAGGACGCGGTCAATGTTGGTGTTGGGAACATTCTTGGACTTGGCTTCTGCTATCAACTTGGCGAGCTGGCTGCTTTTCTTTGGATCCGTTTGATTACATTCTGAAATACAATGAAAATGTTGCTGTTGCTGTAGTGAAGTTCTTGCTAAGCATTCCCCAACTTAACATCCAGGGGGTTGCCCATAGGCATGTGCTTTGTCTCGCATATATTACACCTAGAAATCATTGACTGAGTGGAAGTTCACACTCAATGTGTATGGCTGTGTCCATGACTTAGATTTTAGACCTGTACTAGTGTAATGTTGTGCCAGTCATGTTTTTGATGATTTTAGACCTGTACTAGTGTAATGTTGTGCCAGTCATGTTTTTGATGATTTTAGACCTGTACTAGTGTAATGTTGTGCCAGTCATGTTTTTGATGTATTGTATGTGGATTATTCACTTTCACTTTGACTAGAGTGTTTGGATATTTATGCATTACTGTGTATGTATTATTGTAACTGATTTGATAGCATTTCATACCTTAATCTTAAATTCTAAATCAAAGACAGAATAATGACAGTTAAACTTGAGTTATAAATAACTTTCATAACAGTTGATAGAAACAAACACTAGTGAAACTGTAACATTAATGAGTATTTTCAAATTTTGTGCCAAAACTTTGATGAGTAAACTAAAACTAACACTTCAGTCTTCACAGTTTATTTCAAACTTGCATTTGTAACTTATGGAAATTCACTATTAAAATTTCAAAGTTGTCACTTGTATTCTCTCTTATCAGATGTTGTTAACACACACACACACACACACACACACACACACACACACACACACAACACACACAACACACACACACACACTCTCTCTCTCTCTCTCTCTCCCTCTCTCTCTCAATCTCTCCCCCCTAATGCTAATTAGTAGTAGTAGTTGTTTTTTGTTGTTGTATTTTTGGATAGGGGAGGAAGGGGGTGGGGGGGGGGGGGGAGATTGGCTAGAGATCTAAGAAGAAACTACCCCTATTATTAGTATTAAGTATTATACTACAAATTTATTTTATTTAAGAATTAACTTAGAAGCAGAAAAAAACCCTTACCTTTTATGAGTGCTCTCAGCTTCTTAGTATACTCATTAATAACTTTGGATTTCTCCTTGTCTTTTGCTGCCTTAATGTGTCGGATGTTGGCCCACTTGCTATGTCCTGCCATTCCTCGCACTGGCACCACACAGCTCGTAACAGCTTTTCTTTCAGGGCATACACTCGTCCATGATGACAATGATGAAAGATCTCTGCTACTACAGCCGATATTTGATGATGTAGAGAAACAGCGTGGTGATGGGTGTGTGACATTGTCAGAGCTATTAGTTTGATAACACAGTTTTGCGGTTGGAGCAGACTTGGGAAGAAGCGCTTGTTGTTTTATACTAAGAGTAACACAGCGTATCAGCTGTCTGACAGTGCTGATTACAGGCCTGGCTTCCATCGTTTCCCAGACTGGTTTGTTTAACCACAGTTAGAATTCAGGACTGTCTTTGATTTCAGATGAATCCAACAGTCTACCCTGCTGACAAACTGCAAAGTGGAAACAAACAAATTTGTGTTAGTTTTTGAAAATGATTTTAGACAACTGTACAAACTGCTACTTGACTTTAGCACTGTCAATAGGGGGTGGGATGGCCTAGTGGGTAAACCACTGCACATGTGATCTGATGGCCCAAGTTCAAGAGAGGTACCCATTCTGCTGGCATTCATAGTTTTTTTCCCCCCTGGAGTTAACATCAGTACCAACTCCACTGCCCTGAAAGTTCTTCGGATGAGACTGTAATGTTAACCCGTACAGCGCGATGGGCCACGATCGTGGCTTCCTGGTAGACTGCGATCGTGGCTTCCTGGTAGACTGCGATGGGCCACGATCGTGGTCTTGCATAAGTCAGGTTCAACATCAGGTTCATATTATTGTAACTTTAGGGAAAAGTGCCTCCTTTTCACTTGGTAGAGTCCCTCAAGTGTCTAACTTCCAGTTCTTTGTGTGATTAGGGTTACTAGGAGTGATGATGATCTGGAAAGGAATGTTGTTGACACCACCCTAAAGGAGTCAGTTGTGGAAGTGATAGGCTAGTGACCAACCTAAGATGCTGAATGAAGTGGAGTCTTATCTCACACTTCTAATGCCTTTAAAACATGTTGCTTTGCCTTGCTGTTCATTCTGTTCTGTGTCTCTGCCATGAAAGGGGTGTAGTTGATGAAAAGTAGAGGGTGAGGTGGCTTACTGGTCAGGGAGTTTTTTCAATACAATTTGTGGGATATCTCCTGCTACATACTAGGTAATGTCTTTTTTGTTTTTTGTATCACATTCTACATTGTCTCTACTTTCCAAAAATGTATAGGTTTACCTATCTAGTGTTAATCATAAGCGTGTAAAAACCACCGCTAAAAATTCTTGGTTTTAAGTGCAATTCCTGTGAGCGCCAATAATTATATCCAGCAGTGGAAGGGTTAAGTGAGTGTGCAAACACAGCAGAACATCTTGCACACACATCAAAACCTGTTCTGTTTTTTTTTTCCAAAGAGATGTCCACACTGTGTTGGTAGCAGTGAATAAAAAATTTCACACTGCATGCATATTGGTGTCATGTTTAGACTTCATCCCCGAAGTAAAATGATTGTGCGCAAAAATGATTGCATATAGCAAAATTATCTCATTACAACTACAACTGTGTACAAGTTAACCTGAGACCTCTAACCATTGAAAAAAAAAAAAAGCATTGTCAAGTTTTCACACAGTGAGTGGCCATTATTATTAGCTGTCTACTCTAAGTCTTAAAGTGCGTGCATGCGAGAGTATGTTGTGCTTTGTAGCCTACAAACAAACAATTGAAATGCTGGCATCATTTCACTTGGTATTCATCACTTTGGTAACCTACGTAACAATATTACTCACTGAAAAGTTGCCGACAAGTTTCTTTCTAACTTTCTATGCACTGTTTTGCAAACTGCAAACAGACAGATTGCTGGTTGAATGAATCTGCATTTTGTAATAATTTGGTAAAATATAGACTAACTCTAAATAATTCACAGGTAGACAACTTACCACCTCCGAGAGTTCTGTTTATGATAGCACTCACCTTTTCACCTCCGCCTCGTGTTGAATTGAGAACTTGTAAGAGTGCGGTCCCTTTAGTGCCTATCTTGCTGGTAATGTCCCTTCTTTATTTCGGTGAAAAGCTATTGCCTGCTTCATTGCCGTATGCTGTAACAGTTTGACTTTTAATAATACATTATATCAATTTCAATACTGATTATTCCGAAACTTACTTGCTTTCTTTTCATATGTTTACCTCCGTGTGTGACTGATATTTTGTAATGTAATACATGTATGATTGTGAACTTTGCATTAAATAATTTTTTTTTTAAAAGTCAGAATGCTGTTTGCATCAGTTGTGTTTGTTTCATGTTTCTAATATTTTTTTTCTCTCTTCAGTTTTACCTTCCAAGCACCAATTCTTTTTTTTTGTTTCTTTTATTTTCTTTATTTTTTGTCTTAACAAAGATGGAACCCAAGGCCCCGGTGTGGTTAATGGCAGACATAACATAGCAATCAGAATGTTCAAGTTGTTGCAAGAGGTGAGGTAAAAAGGGGGTAAACAAGAAAAGCTGTACATAATATCCTGACAAAATGTAGGCGGCAGTTATGACTGTTGGCATGCTTAGCAGAAATATACTCTAAGCATACAAGTTTGCTATCAGGATTTGAAGAGTGGCGGTTCGGATATATTCGACTTCAGTCCTGTGCCTATCATAGGAGAAGCTGACTCCATGACTAGGCATTTAATTAAAACAAAAATTCTTTTATATCGAGGATAATGGAATAAGCACTTATGTGCTTTTTTACATCCAGTCCCCGTGTGTATGCGGTTATGTAAGATCTGTCATCTGTTCCCACCGGCACACAAAAAACGGAACAGGATATAACGCGTGCGCAAGATGTTCTGCGTGCGTTCGCACACGGGACCTCGGTTTATAGTCTCATCCGAAGGACTTCTGGGGAGAGTGGAGTATGCACTGATGTTAACTCCAGGGAAAAATATCCCCTTGAACAGGAATCGAACCCGGGTCGTCAGATTGCGAGCGCAATGTTCTAACCACTAGGCTATCCCGTCCCCGTCAGGCATTGCCGAAGGTGTGCCTGTGTTACCCGCCCGATGACTGCCCAGAGCAGTATAGATAAGTACAGGTTTTGTTTTTGTTTTCTTGTTTTTAACTGCCTTCCAGGTCCTAGATCAGAAGAAGAAGATGAGGAGGGAAAACTCAGCATGAAATCAGGAGTGGCACTGAAAGGACCAGAGAGCAGTTTTCTAGCTTTATCAAATTTAACCCCCACCCCCCACCACCCTACCTTCTCTCTCTCTCTCTCTCTCTCTCTCTCTCTCCTCTCTCTCTCTCTCCCTCTCTCTCTCTCTCTCTGTCTGTCTGTCTGTCTGTCTGTCTGTCTAAAAAAACAAACAAACACACATACTACATACTATTATATATATATATATATATATATATATATATATATATATATATATAACAATCATTATATAAGCACAGCACCGCATGCATCCAGAGAATAACACGTCCGCGCGCACACACACACACAGACAGCACACACACACACACACGCACATCACACACAAGTATCACACACACACAAGACCCACCCCCCACACACCCCACCCCCCGCCACCGCACCACCCCGCCCCCCCCACCCCCCCCCCCCACCCACCTCCCCCCCCACCACCCCCCGCCCCCCCCCCCCCCCCCCCCCCCCCCCCCCCCCCCCCCCCCCCCCCCCCCCCCCCCCCCCCCCCCCCCCCTCCCCCAACACACACACATACACACACACGCGCGCGCACACACAGACACACACACACAGACACAAACATGCGCGCGTGTTAAAAAAAAACAACCAGAACACAACGTATTGAAATGTATTGAACATTTCATAGTTTATTTTATAATAATTTATTATTTATCTTTCCTGCAACGCACAAACTGATCCAAGGGAAACAATCTCTGTTGTGAATTGTATGGATATATGGGATGCTTTCCCTTAGATAATTTAGGCAGTTGTTCATTGAGGTTAGGAAATAAAAGGAGTCCCATAACCTATAAGGTCGTAGGGGAGCGAGGCGTCAGAGATCTCACTTCTCTAGGGCCAGCATATTGAGGGCGGTGCCCATCTCCTCTCCCTCGCTGCTAATAAATCAGTTAAATTAAACATTATTGTCGAACGGTCTATCATTGCCTGGATGTGTGTATCGACACAAGCTCTTCAATAAGCAAACCAACTTATCAGAACCCACGCAAACCCATTACACATATAACATTTGCTTTTTAAAAATATTTTTATTTGGTCATTCATTCATATTATAATTTTTTGAGTAGCCCTCTAAAGAAAATGTTGAAACTCTCCAGGAAAAAAAGTTGATATACCAAAAAACATTCAACAGTAAGCCATTGTTTGTTGTAAAACTTACTCGCTAGGTCCTTTTTTTTCCTCCCAAAAGTATGCAGAAAACAATCAGACGTTTTGATTCATCTTGATTCATATTAAAGCAGAAAAACAGGAGTGGGGCAAAAAAACACAAAACACTCACACCCCCCAAAACAGAAAATCAACCTATAACAACAACAACAACAACAACAACAACAACAGAACTCCACATAACATGTATTCCACCCAATGCATGTACTCCCATGACCAAACATACATAATAAACAGACAAATACACAGAGACTAGTACATACAGGTATACATACACACACATGTACACACAAGCTCATCTATTCAAACGTATCTTAACTATATATATATATATATATATATATATATATATATATATATATATATATATATATATATAAACAAATAACAACAAAAAATGACAAAACATCTACCCAGAAAAACAATCAACCAAATAAACAAACTTAAAATAAAAAAGACCAAAAACGTATCAACAAAACAACATATTTTGTCAAACAAAACAACAACAGAAATCAAAACAAAAACCGCAATAAAACTGCTCAGTTGTGTGAAAGGAATCATGAAGCAGTAGTTGGATATTTTTCAGCCTGACAGATGTACTTTATTATAGGCTTCACATTGTGCGGTAAAACCTTGGAAAGACATTTCTATAATTATAATGATGCCTCTTTCCTACCTCATAACTTGCAAACTTGGTTGTCTCTAACTGATTTATCAAATGATCAACTGATTACTTAGTTAATCGATTAATCAATCAATCGGTCATTAAGGCATTGCATATCTGTTTGTTAGCCAGCTTGAGTTTTTAAAAAAAGTACAAGTCAAATCAATCCAGTTTTATAAAAAAGAAAGAAAGAAAGAAATAAAGACCCACACTCGTATAATATTCTACATGGGTTAAATAGATAAATAAAAAAAACCCAGACAAACAAACAAAATATAAAACGGGAATTTTTATTGTTAAATTTCTTTTATCTCTAAACTAAAAGGGTTGAACAGACTTCTAGAACAAAACTGTTAGCTGATGAATTTTTTCCAAGATTTTTGTTTGTTTGTTTGTTGTTCGTCTGTTTGGACTTTTGTGGCAGAGAAAAGTGGGGAGGGGAGGATAGGGGAGGGGACAATTTACCGAAGCGTCATCATTTTTCACTATTATCACTTATGTCGTAGACAGGGATTCAACATTTTCATAGCAGACTGAATGTACTTTTAGTAAACGATATCATGACTTTTGTTTTTCATTTCTTTTTTTTTCTTAAACGCTTCCACACAATCCCATCACTGTTCTCCCCCCAAGGCAACGAAGTTCCGCCAGTCTGTTTCTCAGCGCTGTCAGATAATACCCAGCATGCAGAAAAGAGTACTCAGACTCCACGTAATGCTTCAGCAAGAGAGCGTACTTGTCGCTGGCAGCGCTGACGGCCTGTCTGTCCACCAGATCGGGGACCCTGGCCTCAAAGAGGACCAGGCAGTGGAGAAGAGCGAAGAGAACGAGGTCGTTCTTCAGCAAGGATTTCAGAGAGCGACAGAACCGGACGACTCCTCGCATGACGCTGTCCTCGCCGAAGCTGAAACCAGCGGCTGTGTCGGTATCGGATTCGTTCTCGCCAGAGCGGGGTAGCCGTACGTCGCCTTCGGAGCAGGCTGTCCAGCGAAGAAGAGTGGTTGGTAGGATCGATGCCTATGGACATTGAGTGGACAATGGTGGGTGAGCGGGAGTGTGGAGCGTTACACGGCAAAAAGACAGTTATTTTCGGATTAGGCAATACGATCGTATACATAGAGACTATTACTGCACGCGGGCATTGCATAGGAAAATGAAAGTGTGGAAACATGGATGCGCGTGCGAAAACACACACACACGCGCGCGCGCGCGCATGCATGCATGCACGCACGCACGCACGCACACACGCACGCACGCACATACACACACACGCACACACACACACACACGCACGCACGCACGCACGCACACACACACACACACACACACACACATACACACACACACACATACACACACACACACACACACACACACACACACATACACACACACACACACACATACACACACACACACACTTTGCGCATTGCGCCCGTGACCCGCTGACCCGGGTTCGATTCCCGTCAAGATGGCATTGATTTTTTTCCCTGAAGTTAACATCAGTGCCGACTCCACTCTCCTCAAAAGTCCTTCGGATGAGATTATAAACCGAGGTCCCGTGTGCCAATGCACGCAGAACATCTTGCACACACGTTAAAACCTGTTCCGCTTTTAGGAAGAGTAGGCCATTGTGTGCCGGTGAGAACGGATTACAAAAATTTACAAAACTGCATATACACGGGGACTGGATGTAAAAAAAGCACGTGAGGTCTTATTCCATCATCCTCGAAATAAAAGAATAAAATAACATAAAATTAAATTAAATAAAACACACACACACTCACAACGCAACGCAACATACAGACAAACAAACAGACACACACACACACACACACACACACACCGCAACGCAACGCAACGCAACGCACACCACACACACACACACACACACACACACACACACACACACACACACACACACACACACACACACACACACACACCTACACACACACACATACACCACCACCACCACCACTGCGCGCACGCACGCACGCACGCCCGCCCGCCACCGCCACCGCCACCACCACCACTACACCACCACCACCACACCACTCCATCACCACACCACCACCACCACCACCACCACCACCACAACCACCACACCACCACCACCACAACCATCCCACCACCACCACCACCACCACCACATCTCACCCGCAGAAGCGTAACTCTATCTTCACTCGGGAACTGCCCAAAATCGTCGACCAGCTTGGAAGCAAAACTGAAGAGTTGCTCCACGTTCTTCTCGAAAGACCCTCCCGAAAACGCGTCGTCCACCACACCAGCCCCCGCTACTATCCCCGCTACTACCTCCAGCCCGCATGGCCCTCGCCTTTTTTGCCTCACGGCATCCACAGCGACTCTCTCGGGCGAGGTCGTGGTCATCAGAGTGTCCTGGTAGGCGCTGGTCAGATGGGTCAAGAGGGTCGCCTCCTCCGCGGACACTCGCCAGTACATGTGAGGGTCTGAGGGCAGCAGCTCGCTCGGAACGTGATGGAAGAGGTCCTGTGGACAGGCTTGTGGGAAGAGTCCAGGCAGGACTAGATGCGCGTGCGGAGTCTGAAGGAGCTGATGCCTTGCTAGCGTGCTGAAATGGCGGTTGTTGAACGGTGCTGGTAGTTGTTGCTGAACATCTGCAAGGAAAGAAATAAAGTAGTATGATAAATTCTGTCGTTGTTCAGTTTCCTACAGTGGTCGGAGCATTCGCTTTCCCCCCAGCCAAGTTAAGCAGCGTCGAGC
>CM054139.1:24263365-24265865 GCA_028751875.1 Rapana venosa
ACAGTTGGATGTCCATCCATCCATCCATCCATCCATCCATCCATCCATCCATCTATCTATCTATCTATCTATCTATCTATCTATCTATCTATCTATCTATCTATCTATCTATCTCTCTCTCTCTCTCTATCTCTCTATCTATCTATCTGTCTGTCTGTCTGTCTCTCACTCTCTCGCTCTCTCTCTCTCTTTATTTCTGTGTTGGACCTTGATGACGAATCACTATTTATTTTGATTTATTCGAACAAGTTTCATCACTACAGGCGTGACAACGTTCAATTATAATTATGTATTACAAAGAACTTCAGATTCATTAGTAATGATGGTGATTCTTTTTAATAGATACTGGCAAAACGATGTTGCCTCTCCCATAATTCATTTTTTAACATTTTTGTTTTGCTGCCTCATATTCTGTGATATCCCCCGTCCTGATGCTCCCACGCCGCTCATCTCAATCTCCCTGCCATCTTCCATTAATTTATTATTTGATTTACATCTCGCTAAATTTCTGCCTCCATTTCTCTTTCTAAACTGTGGGTGATTCTGGATCATAATCTTTATTTTCCAAGACATCCATTGACCTCTATGGACCAAACTTTCCATTTTAACTCTGTTTGAAAGAAGGGGAAAAGCATATTCGTCACCACTTCATAAAAATGAAATGCTACACAAAATTTAGTCTGCCCCACCCATTTTATTCTTTTATATCGAGGATAATGGAATAAGCACTTAAGTGCTTTTTTACATCCATTCCCCGTGTGTATGCGGTTTTGTAAATTCTGCAATCTGTTCCCACCGGCATACAATGGCCTACTCTTACGAGAAGCGGAACAGGATTTAACGTGTGCGCAAGATGTTCTGCGTGCGTTCGCACACGGGGCCTCGGTTTATAGTCTCATCCGAAGGATAAGCAGAATTAATCAGTACGTAATAGCAGTTTCCCTTGACTGAATCCTTTGAGAAAAAACCAACAACATTCATATCTAAACATTACAGAAATCGGGACAATGCAGTTCGTAGCACACTTCGCATTAATTCTTTTTCTTCTTCTTCTTCTTCGAACGCTCAGACAGCTACTATTGTTGTCTGTCATAGGAGCGAAAATGCGTTGCGCTGCCGTTAAGCGCCTGACAAGTCAGGCCCAGCAGATCCGACTTCGGTGTGGGAGAGAATTGTTATATTCTAAGTCTTTACTGGGAAAAATGTTGAGGAATGGACCAAGTAGGCAGAAAATCGACAAGAAGGAGGTGACAGGAAGAAAAGGAACAAGACAGACACAAAGAGATGGACAGAAAAGAGGAAATTCCTAACACAGAATTTCCTGAAGGTGAAGATGCTATTTATACCGACAGGCCCCCTTGGCATTGCCACTGGGGAGTATTGTTAATGAAATAAGGAGTTACTTGCTTATCCTTGAAATCACCTTTCTTACCTTCTTTTTATTTTTTACCATGGCTCTCTCTCTCTCTCTCTCTCTCTCTCTCTCTCTCTCTCTCTCTCTCTCTCTCTCTCTCTCTTATATATATATATATATATTATACATACACACACACACACACATATATATATATATATATATAAATATTATATATATTATATATATATATATGTATTATATATATTATATATATATATATATATATATATATATATATATATATATATATATATATATTATATATATATAAACATATAGTCCAGTGCACTACCTTTGCTCTTCTACGGAATCTCAAATTCTCTATACTGCTTTCTTGTATGCTTATAATTATCATCAGCAGAAGTTCCTTTCACAATGTCCATTACTTTCTGTCACATGTATTCTTGCTTGGGAATGTATTTTGAAGGGTCAGAGCAGCTATACTAGAACGGTACTGGTACCAAGATTACCCCTCCTCCTATCTTCCACGCAAAAACGGGACACCTCCCATTCCCCCTACCCCCACCCCCACCAAGAAAAAAACCCACGACACATAGAAGTACACACGAGAAGAACTAAAGCGAAGTCTGGGCCTAGGACGAAGAAAAGAAAAGAAAAGAAAGAGAGGCACAACAAATACAACAACAACGACAACGAATTTCAGCAAAGAAATCTGCCGTGACTTAAAGTGGTATAAAAAAAAATGACGTTATCATCATCAATAACCGTAGCAAGGAAAAGACAGGCGAAAAGAAAGGACAGAATGAGTAACAATAATAAGAATGGAGAGGAGAAAAATACCAAGAATCATGACAACGAGAACAAACAAACAAACAAAAAAAATAAGGGAAAGAACTCTCAGGTTGATGATCGACCAAGAAGAAGCGAGCAAGCAAAAATAACCAAACAATACAGTTAACAAAACACGAACCTGTAACAACAGAACGCGGGGAAGAAGACAACACAAGAGACCCGAACTGTCTCTTTGGAACAGTCTCATCAACCAGTCCCGGGTGCCCCGTGGCCCTTTGGTTTACTTTGCTGGTCTCAGGAGCAAGTCTACTATTTGGGGTTTGACATCCA
>CM054139.1:24273365-24320865 GCA_028751875.1 Rapana venosa
ATATCATGCATGCATCTGGACCCAAGAGTTATCAAGTCACTGGCAGGGCTGCGAGCATTTGATGATAAAGTCATAGACACAAAAATCCCCACATTCCTTATCCTTCCAGTTCGCTGATATTCGAACTATAGCAACCCAAAGTTCTTAGGACTTGAGGTGAAAGGTTTTACCCACCTGACCATCACATTTGATCCACACACACACACACACACACACACACACACACACACACACACACACACACACACACACACACGTAATGTGAAGACGTTAATTAAGAAGAAGAACACACACACACACACACACACACACACACACACACACACACAAACACACACCACACACACACAAAGAAAACGAAAATAAACATTTACAAATAAGCCAGCGACAGGCAGCTTGCATTGGGACAGATATCCATGAGCAACAGTTTGACAGTCAGTGACACCTTGTCTAGGAAAAGGTATGTTTGCTGTTTGATTTTTGTTCCTTCGCCTTCAACTCCGAAGTTCACCAATGGTGAGATTTTGCGTATGCGATCTTTGTTGTTGTTGTTGTTGCGCACCATGATGGTAGCCATTTTCCAACTTCGAGGATGGAAAGAGCGATGATTTTTGTAAAAAAAAGATTTGTTGTTGTTGAAAGTTTCGGTGTTTAAGCGTGGGCTTAGGTTGCAGTCACTCTGCGTGAAGGTTTGGTCTACTAGTTCTACAGACAGACCAATCTGTGGGCGCATAATGTGCAACATAGTATGGATTGTGTCTAAATAATTTCTCTTACTGAGAGAATCAAGAATTCTTGAGTCTCGTGTGTCTTTTTTCAGCCTCAAATCTGGCCCCCCAAAATACTTCCATTATTATTAGCCCACTTGTTTCACGTTTTCAAGGTGGGGTAAAAAGGAGAGGAGTGGTGTGCTGATAATTAACCCAACACGTGGAAGCCGAACTATTGACGAAAGTTTCGTTTGTCAAAATAGGAGGCCTTCTTAGCCTCTCTCGCTCAGCTGTTCCCACAGCCGGTCACAAACAGTACACACAGATCCATACCTTTAACCCCCTCAACCCTAACTTTAATAACCGGCTATGACAAACAGGCTCTTTTCCCTCCCCCCTCCCCCGCCCTCCCCCCCCCCCCCATCCCAAAATGGCTCACTTGATTGTATTTTGTCGCTCGTTAATTTGTGAAGTGACTTCGACTGTGCGTGTGATTGTTGTGACTGTGGCATTTTACGGAGTAATCCGGTAAGGGTGCGGTTTGAATTGCTGCGAATCTGAAGTTTGCTTTTTGTCCTTTTGTGCGGTAATAGGTAGTGGCATGAGCAAGTTTAGTTGTCTAGTTCGTCGTAGTTGTAATGGAAAAAACGTGTGTTATTCTATACGCTTGTTTACAGAGATAGTCAATGGCAAAGCGCAACTCTCTGAATTAGAGACTTTTGGTATATAGCGTTACCCAAAAAAGATATGTGTTAAGTGTTTGTGGGAGATATTACTACAAAAGTGCCATCGGAGTGAATGGAGTTGATTTTTTAAATCACCGTAAGGAATGTTGTTAATAATACCTTTTATCTACAGATATTTTAATGACAAGTCAGAAGACAGGTTGTTTGAAATAATACTCTCACCGACAAAAGTTTGAGTCAATGCATTTATGAAACAACCCTTGTAAAATATTTTCTGAACATCTTGTAAGTTTTTTCACTGCATACAGGAAAGACATATTTGTGTGACTTCACAAAAACATGATCTTTCAAAGTTCCTGTATGGAATATTTGATATGTCTTCCCAGAAGTATTTTTTGTTGTTGCAATTACGGTAAAAGAGATACTTTTTGAAAGTCATTTGAATTTAAGCTCACGTTCAAATTCTTTCATTCCTACAATCTCAATACAGATATGGGGCAATATACAAAACATTAAACCACCACCACAAAACAACCACAAGCTGAACTTGGCATACGACATTTAATCACAATATATCAGTACCGTGCCATAGGCGCTTGTCTTTTCTAGATTGTGTCCTGATAATCATGCTTTTGTGTGTTGTTTCTTATGAAACTGATAACTGGAAAACATTTTACAGAGGTTTTTTTCTGCTTGTTGAAATAAACAAGTTGTTCATAGTTTGGTAACATTTAAAAACAACCGAACAAACAAACAAACCATATCAAAGAATTGAAAAAAGATGATGAAATTCATCACCAAGATCGCCCCTACTACATTTTCCACAGTATTCAATTTTCATTGAATTTCACCAAACGGACAGTTTTTTATGAGTAGCTCAGTATTAGTTGTAAAAAACCACCCTGAGCAAACCGAGCAAACATATGTGACGGCAACATGTGTGCACAATTATTTTTCAACACACAAAATTGTGTTTTATTAAGCCTTTGGTAGGCCAGATGGTGGAACTATCTTTTTAACTTATCACTTTGCACAGTTCTTAAGCTTTGTTTAACTTTTAGTTTTTAAAGAGCAACACAAACTTAGTATACCTTCTTTGAATTTGTGTTGTACTTCTTAAAAGCCCAAATTCGAAGATACCTAACTTACATAGTCAACCTAAACGTGCCCCCAAGATCTGTGTATACAATGAAGAACTCAAACACTCGCACATAAGAAATAGTTATTGGTAAATCAATTCCTGTACTGACTTTTGTTGTAAGTAGCTTTTTATCGAACATTTGTGTAAGCATCGGTACACAAAACACGACTTTCATCACCCACAAACAAAGCAAACCCCCCCCCCTCTTTTTGAAACAATTTCCAGAACTCTTTGTAAGTACTCCCAATCCATCACGACTACCACCACCACCAACCACCACCACCACCACCACTACCACCCACCACACTACCACCCACCAAACACCACCAACCACCACCATCACAACCACCACCACCAACAACTACCAACCACCAACCAACCAACCACCCACCAAACACCACCAACCAACCACCAACCACCCACCACCAACCACCACCAACAAAATCTCATGCGAAGATACACATCTGCCAACAAGGGAACGGGTCAAGCCATGGTTCTTCGCTGGCTGTTTCGGAACAGGCTGCAGTTTGTCTTGGGAGTGTTTGCGGGTCTTCTTCTCTCTCAGCTGGCCACAGACTTTGGCGCTGTGACCTTGCCTAAGCGCTATGGCTATGGCTATGGCTATGGGGCCCTGCTGCATCTGACTGGCGGACAAAGACTGTGTGACCCGCAGCACCCTTCCTTGCGGAATCTCTCAAAGAAGCAGGCAGGTTGGTTTGGTTTGGTGGGTTTTTTTGGGGGGGATATAGTTCTAATTAATGTGTAGTTAACTACTTTGATGGTGCAGACACGTAGACACGATGTCGGTTGGGACTATGCATCTCTTTGTTTCTGTCTGTCTGTCTCTGTCTGTCTCTGTCTGTCTCTTTCTGACACACACACACTCACTCGCTCACGCGTGCACAAACACACACAAACACACACACACACGTCATAACAACAACTGTTGTCAGCTGTTAAAACACACACACACACACACACACACACACACACACACACACACACACACACACACACACACACACACACACACACACACACACACACACACACACACGTTCGCATGCTCTCACGCACTCACACACGAAATTACGCACGCACGCACGTACTGAGAGAGGAGAGAGAGAGAGAGAGGAGAGAGAGAGAGAGAGAGAGAGGAGAGAGAGAGAGAGAGAGAGAGAGAGAGAGAGAGAGAGACACACACACACACACACACACACACACACATACACACACACACTCACACACACAGAGTTATAACAATAACTAATGTCAACTGTGAACACACACACACACCACAGCAGCAACAACAAACACACACACAGAGTCATAACAACATTTGTCAGCACACACCAACTAACTAACTAACTAACTAACTAACTAACTAACTAACTAACTAACTAACTAACTAACTAACTAACTAACTAACTAACTAACTAACTACACCTCCCCATCCACACGCACACACACACACTAACTAACTAACTAACTAACTAACTAACTAACTAACTAACTACACTTCCCCATCCACACACACACACGTACACCACAACACACACACACAACACCACACACACACACACACACACACACACACACACACACACACACACACACACACACACAACCACACACACACACACAAAACACCTCCCACAACAAACTAACTAAACTAACTAACTAACTACACCCTCCTCCCCACACACACCACACACACACACACACACACACACACCACACACTAACTACACCACCTCCCCTTCACACACACTCACACACCCCACCACACCCACACACACACACACACACACACACACACACACACACAACACACACACAACCCTCCCCCCTCTAACCCCCCTCCCCCACCCCAACTTCACCTCCCCCAACACACACACCACACACATAAACACAACACCACACACACAACAACAACACAAAACTCAATCCCCTCCTTTCTTGTCCTCGTTCCCCATCCCACACCCCTAGAAGAAGAACATGACGACGAGGACGAGGACGACGATGCCGTGGCCAAAGAACTGACCCGTCACGTCCGCGTGCTGGTGTGGGTCATGACCACGCCCTACAACCTGGACACCAAAGCCATCCACGTGAAGAACACCTGGGGCAAACGCGCCAACACCTTGCTCTTCATGAGCTCCCGGTGGAACAGCTCTTTCCCCACCGTGGGCCTGAACGTTACAGAGGACAGGGACCACCTCACCCTCAAAACCATGCGAGCCTTCCGCTACGTCTACGACCACCATTTCCACGACGCTGACTGGTTCATGAAGACCGACGACGACTCGTACGTCATCCTGGAGAACCTGCGCTACATGCTGACGGCCTACGACAGCCGAGACCCCGTCTATTTCGGGCACGTGTTCAACAAGAGCGACATCCCGCAAGGTTACGCCAGCGGAGGAGCCGGCTACGTCCTGAGCAAGGAAGCTCTTCGTCGTCTGGTCACCGTGGCGCAAAGGGACGACAAGCTGTGCAAGCAGGAGGGTCAGGGGGAGGACGTGGAGATGGGCCGGTGTATGATGAATACCGGAGTCAAGCTCCTGCCTTCCTTGGATAGTAAGGGGCGCACGCGGTTCCATTGCGGCTTTCCCGCTATCTTCATTTCTGGAGACTTCCCGCCCTGGATCATGAGGATGGACCCGAATTCTGTCCATCACGTGAGTACTGTACTGTGTGTCATAGTCAAAGTCAAAGTCAAACTTTTATTTCCAGGTGGTACATTGAATAAGCAAAATACTTGCTTTTTTATCGTTGTGTGTGTGTGTGTGTGTGTGTGTGTGTGTGTGTGTGTGTGTGTGTGTGTGTGTGTGTGTGTTTGGGGAGGGGGGGGGGTGTTATTGTGACAAGGGGGGTGGGTGGGTCAGTTGAGTGGAGTGGCTCGTTTGGAACTGTATAGAGATGGAAGAAACTGTGCTTTCAGTTTTATAGGTGACCTAGATAAAGAGCTGTAAGATAATTGTACTGTCAGTGTGATAGAATACCTAGATATAGAGCTGTAAGATAATTGTACTGTCAGTGTGATAGAATACCTAGATATAAAGCTGTAAGATAATTGTACTGTCAGTGTGATAGATTACCTAGATATAGAGCTGTAAGATAATTGTACTGTCAGTGTGATAGAATACCTAGATATAGAGCTGTAAGACATATAGAGCTGTTAGATATTGTACTGTCAGTCTGATAGATTACCTAGATATAGAGCTGTAAGACATATAGAGCTGTTAGATATTGTACTGTCAGTCTGATAGATTACCTAGATATAGAGATGTAAGATATTGTACTGTCAGTCTGATAGATTACCTAGATAGAGTGCTGTAAGATATTGTACTGTCAGTGTTATAGATTACCTAGATATAGAGCTGTAAGATATTGTACTGTCAGTCTGATAGATTACCTAGATATAGAGCTGTAAGATATTGTACTGTCAGTCTGATAGATTACCTAGATATAGAGCTGTAAGATATTGTACTGTCAGTCTGATAGATTACCTAGATATGGAGCTGTAAGATATTGTACTGTCAGTCTGATAGATTACCTAGATATAGAGCTGTAAGATATTGTACTGCTAATTTTATAGCTTACCCAGATAAAGAGCTGTAAGATATTGTACTGTCAGTCTGATAGATTACCTAGATATAGAACTGTAAGATATTGTACTGTCAGTCTGATAGATTACCTAGATATAGAGCTGTAAGATATTGTACTGTCAGTCTGATAGGTTACCTAGATATAGAGCTATAAGATATTGTACTTCTAGTTTTATAGCTTACCCAGATATAGAGCTGTAAGATATTGTACTGTCAGTCTCATAGATTACCTAAATATAGAACTGTAAGATATTGTACTGTCAGTCTGATAGATTACCTAGATATAGAGCTGTAAGATACTGTTCTGTCAGTCTGATAGATTACCTAGATATAGAGATGTAAGATATTGTACTGTCAGTCTGATAGATTACCTAGATATAGAACTGTAAGATATTGTACTGTCAGTCTGAGAGATTACCTAGATATAGAGCTGTAAGATATTGTACTGTCAGTCCGATAGATTACCTAGATATAGAGCTGTAAGATAGTGTACTGTCAGTGTAATAGATTACCTAGATATAGATCTGTAAGATATTGTACTGTCAGTGTGATAGATTACCTAGATATAGAGCTGTGAGATATTGTACTGTCAGTCTGATAGATTACCTAGATATAGAGATGTAAGATATTGTACTGTCAGTCCGATAGATTACCTAGATATAGAGCTGTAAGATATTGTACTGTCAGTCTGAGAGATTACCTAGATATAGAGCTGTAAGATATTGTACTGTCAGTCTGATAGATTACCTAGATATAGAGCTGCAAAATATTGTACTGACAGTCTGATAGATTACCTAGATAAAGTGCTGTAAGATATTGTACTGTCAGTGTGATAGATTACCTAGATATAGAGCTGTAAGACATTGTACTGTCAGTCTGAGAGATTACGTAGATATAGAGCTGTAAGATATTGTACTGTCAGTCTGATAGATTACCTAGATATAGAGTTGTAAGATAATTGTACTGTCAGTCTGATAGATTACCTAGATATAGAGCTGTAAGATATTGTACTGTCAGTCTGATAGATTACCTAGATAATATAGAGCTGTAAGATATTGTACTGTCAGTGTGATAGATTACCTAGATATAGAGCTGTAAGATATTGTACTGTCAGTGTGATAGATTACCGAGATATAGAGCTGTAAGATATTGTACTGTCAGTGTGATAAATTACCTAGATATAGAGCTGTAAGATATTGTACTGTCAGTCTGATAGAATACCCAGATATAGAGCTGTAAGATATTGTACTGTCAGTCTGATAGATTACCCAGATATAGAGCTGTAAGATATTGTACTCTCGATCTGATAGATTACCTAGATATAGAGCTGCACAATATTGTTCTGTTAGTCTTATAGCTTACCCAGATATAGAGCTGTAATATATTGTTCTGAAAGTCTGATAGATTACCTAGATATAGAGCTGTAAGATATTGTACTGTCAGTCTGATTACCTAGATATAGAGCTGTAAGATATTGTACTGACAGTCTGATAGATTACCTAGATATAGAGCTGTAAAATATTGTACTGTCAGTCTGATAAATTACCTAGATATAGAGCTGTAAGATATTGTACTGTCAGTCTGATTACCTAGATATAAAGCTGTAAGATATTGTTCTGAAAGTCTGATAGATTACCTAGATATAGAGCTGTAAGATAATTGTATTGTCAGTCTGATAGATTACCACTCTGGTGGTCTCCTGCCTTTCTTAAACAGCTAGGTGGACGAAGGGGGTCTCTTTTTTCCCCGTAACTTCGTGAGGAGTTGTAGGTGCACCACATTGAATTTCTCAGGCCCTGTCTCTTTAGGCAAGTTGAACCTGGCAGAGCCCGTCCCTCTCCAGTTACAGGGTACATGATGGCAATGCTAAATGTTTCCATAACCCACCCAAACACTGGCAATTATTGCAGGATCTTGAACTAGTGTAATTATTTGATCATGAGCATGCATATATACACACAGGCAGTAAAGGCACTGGCGCAGGTTTCATAATTTCGAAGTATTTGGCTTGAGCTTCTGAGTCAGTTGCTGCTGAGAAGTCCAATGAAAGGTATTTTTTTAAAAAGTTGACTCCATTAATATAAGCTTTAGGATGATAAAGTGACATTCAATGGGTGGAAGCGTGCGTAATAGCTTGTGCATGTGCAGCTAAACATATATTATATACCTCAGCCAGGTTTCACCAACACAGTAGGTAACAAACACAACTGCCATGTAGATGCAAATGCAACGCCCCCCACAAAAAAATCCAAACAAACAACACCAAACCGGCTGTTGCTTTGGTTTGATTTTTTGTTTTAAAAGGTTTACCTAAGCTATGTGTGATTGTACTTGTATTGCTATTAATTACAAAAGAGAAGCAGTAGACTGTATAGGCTTATCAATGTCATTTCATAGGTAAGATCCTTTTAGCCTGGGTAAGCATATATATTTTTTTTCTCGAAAAAAGAAGTTTATTACTTGTGAAGGAATAGATTGATGTTAGTAGTCAGTGTGTCAAAACAAATAACCATAGACGTGTCAAGTCTTGCAAAAAAGAAAAGAAAAAACAAACAAAGCCCTACAAAACAACAACAAAAGTCCCCACACTCGTTTGTAGCAATAATTATTTCCCTGGACTTTTGCCAGGCCAAAGTCTTGTCTATTAGTGGTGTAGGGTCTACATAGAGTGAGAAGGTGATGCATGGAAATGGTATGCTCTGAAATGTCGAGATTGTCTCCATTCATTGTACTATGGGTACAATGAGTAAACTAGTACAGAAGTAAACTATAAGATCTGTACCTCTGTTACAAATGTCTCCACAAAACAGCACCTTCCTACCTCTGTGAATGTCTTAACCTGTACACTCCTTCTCGTTCTCTCCGCTCTGCGGCAGATACCTTGTATTTAAGAATTCCTAGATTCAACCAGTCCACTGTTGGCCGTCGCTCTTTCTCTGTTTCTGGTCCATCGATCTGGAATGACCTCCTTCTCTCTCTCTCTCTCTCTCTCTCTCTCTCTCTCTCTCTCTCTCTCTCTCTCTCTCTCTCTCTCTCTCTCTCTCTCTCTCTCCACCAAAAGCCTATTTATGACGTTTTTAAATCCAGCCTAAAGACACATTTATTTCAAACCTAAGATTCCCCCCTCTTGTTTCATCTCATTTCTGTCCCTGCCCTCAATAACCAACTCCACCCCCCACCCCCCTCATCATCTTGTCGGAGTGTACAACCTGTGTGTGTGTGTGTGTGTGTGTGTGTGTGTGTGTGTGTGTGTTGTGTGTGTGTGCGCGCGCGCGCGCGCGCGCGTGTGTGTGTGTGTGTTTACATTTGAATTTGTAAAAACTATTAATTGTGCGCGCGTGTGTGTTTACATTTGAATTTGTAAAAATCTATTAATTGTAACTGGCTGCATGTGAAAGACTAGGATGAATGAAAGCGCTTTGATTTGTTTTTTTGCAAGATATAGCGCTGTATAAATTCCATGTATTATTATTATTATCACTACTATATACCACTTTTAAGTCACGGCAGATTTCTATGCATGAAACTCGGGCTGCTCTCCCTAGGGAGAGCTCGTCGCCACAAGAGTAGCGCCACCTATTTTTTCTTTCTTTTCCTGTCTGCATGTGTATTTGTTTCCCTATTACGGTAGCTTTTCCCTACATAATTTTTCCAAGAACACCTCTCTTGTTGCCGTGGGTTCTTTTACGTTCGCTTAATGCCTGTTGCACATGGAACCTCGGTTTATCGTCTCTTCTGAAAGGCTAGCACCCAGACCACCGCGCACGGTCTATTGGAAGGTGGGAAAAGTTTCAGGCACAAACGTTAACGGGTATTACAACCACCACACACTTCAAACCCGGACTCTTTTTTAAATCAAAATTTTGTTCTTTGATTTTCTAGGCAGGTGTGTTACCACAAGATCACTGATCCATTCACGACAAGCACCTAGCATTACATAGTGTATGTTCTATTAACAGAGGAAACTAGTCTCTGAAGTCAGAATAATCGCTGGAAAACGCTCGACACTCAACACCTCCTTGTCACGATATCCAAATCGATAAGACTTCCTTAGCTATTTCCATCTCTCAGTGGCATGCAAACCGTAGAAAGGAACCTACTTGTCACGATAATCTATTTTGCTTTCATTACTCACTTTTGTCGAACAAAGCGCTGATACACTTGCATACAAACTTTGTGGCATGGTTTTATCGAGTTTATTTATTTATGTTTAGATTATTGATTGAACATTCATAATAATTATGTCGTATATATTCTAAGAGAAGACTTGCTTGGGTTGGGATTTAATTAATTATTGATGAATGTCTCCCAGTTTATCCCTTTTTAGGGTCACCAAAAATATTCATATCGGCGCGGGTCATGTATCAATATTATAGGCTTGCACAGCATCCTTATGCTTGCATAGCGCTGTTGCTTCAAGAATTGTACCACTTTTAGGGTGGCCTGAGGTGCCAAAGTGGGATGACTTGCGACCACAGTCCCTAAATCGTATACCTCCACTGGGACTATAATATAACCTCCTCAACAACAACAACCAAGAATATTCACACTGTCTCTCTCTCTCTCTCATCCTTCCTGGGAATCACTGTGAGACTGTTAAGAATACACTAACAGGGAAGATGGTATGTTTCGCTGTTTTCAAGTACCTCGCCCTTTGGACAGCCATACTCCAGCTTCATAGACTTTTGCCCTCTTCAATGGAGAGCACGAATCTTTGTGCCGAGAGGTTGTCATGGATGAAGACAATTTCGACGTAACATTTCAAATCAACGTTTTTTTTCCTCATTTAGGGATGTCGGATGCCTGTCGGTATTATAGCATCCCTACCCTCTGAAAATTCTGTGCTGGGAATTCCCTCTTTTCTATCCTTCTCTTTGTGTCTGCCTTATTTCCTTCATTCTTTCTTGTCTATTTTCTGCCTTCTTGATCCCTTCTCCTGCCTTTTCTCCCAGAAAGACTTTAAAGATAATTATTTTCCCACGCCGAAGCCAGATGCGCTGGGCCTGACTTGTCAGGTGCTTAAAGGCAGTACAACGCATGTTTGCTCATAATGATAGAATATCAGCAACTACTGTCTGAGCGTTCGACGAAGAATAAAATCAATACTTTGATGCAGACCTTGGAAATCAGTTAATAGCAACAAAATGACAAAGATTTTTGGTCTGGGGAAAAAAAAAGGTTTACTTAAATCAATTTAATCAAGCTGAGTGTTAATATAGGTATCAAAGGCAGTTATGAATAGGAAGAAACATTAGTGTGACACCCAAATTTTCAGTATCTTTATATTTGTATATTTACCTTGTATTTACAAGTACATGTGCGCGCGCGCGTGTGTGTGTGTGTGTGTGTGTGTGTGTGTGTGCGCGTTCGTGTGTGTGTGTGTGTGTGTGTGTGTGTGTGTACGAGCGCGTGACTACGAGTGTGTGTGTGTGTGTGTGTGTGTGTGTGTGTGGTATGCGCGCGCGTGCCTGTGTGTGTGTGTTTTTCAGGGCATCGAGAGCATCAGTGACTACCCCATCTCGTTCCATTACATCACAGGCAAGCACATGTACGAACTGGAATTCTACGTCTACCACATACGGCCTTTCGGAATCAGCTTCAAGTCTAATGCCACGTCCGTGCTCCAGAGACTGACTCGGATTAAACGTCCACTTCATTCCTAGGGCTAAATGACTATATGCTGTCAGCGCCTGGGGTTTATCACAGTTCTTGATTAAACCATTGACGCTGGGGGCAACATCAAAGTGAGAGGCTGTATAACCAGTGGCTTTTCCACTCATGGAATTCCACTTTACAGCTGAGTCTTTAGTGATCGACTATGACTCTCTGACTAGGAGGCTTGACTCGCACAGTCCTTATGTGCTGCAGCCCTGGGGGCTGGTTGACCTTTGGAGAACATCTCCAACGCTGACTGTCCTTATGCCCACTTGGCCGAGAGAGTGGGGATGTACTGTGGGAAAGGCATCTCCACTATAATCAAATTTCTGCCCAATTTCCGAAACAGCAGCTGCCTCCTCTGCTGTTTTGGAGGTCATCGTCGAACACGATGGACTAACATACAAAATACAGGCTAAATGACCAGCCACGTGGACTTTGAAAATCAAATTGAAAAAGCGCGCTCTGAATGTATTTATAAAATGAGTTAAAGTTCGAGTTATGAAAGTGCGTTGAAATGTATTATGAAATGCTAGAAGTTTGTGTAGAGATAAGCGTTTTTATAGATTTTACCATCAAACCGCTTTCAGTTTGAATATAGAATTTTTCGGATAATGATTATTTGAATAGAAAAGGAGGGAGTAAATCGTTCATGAGGTGATGGAACTTGTTTTTGTAAAAATGCATTTACTGCTGCACTAGTATCTAGTGTGTGTTACATCAATGTTACCCGCTCATTGAATCTCATCTCATCTGCTCCCGTAACCTCCTCCGGGGTCGTAGGGGCACTGCAGTGACGAACGTTGCACCAGTTGGCTCCATTTGCGGCGGTTGTGGGCAAGTGCCTGGGTTGTAGATAAGCTCTTCCTGTTCCATTCAGTGATGTCTGCCTATTTCTTCTTCGGCCTGCCTCGCCTTCTCTTCCTCTGCGCTGTTCCTTGCAGTATGGTCTTGGAGAGCCCGTCTGATCTTGTCACATGTCCCGGTAATCTGAGGTTCCTTTTCTTGACTGTGATCAGCAGGTCTTCTTAGTGCTTTACTTGTTGGGTGATGGTTTGTCGGACTTCTTCGTTGGTAATGTTGCCCGTGTATGAAATGCTCATGGAATGTTTTATGCAAATATCAATACAAAATGTTAAAAATATTGCTATGCAACAGTTTTGTTGGTTTGATATTTTGCATCTTTGCAAGATTTTTATTATCGTTATTATCTGTTTTGTGTGCATGCTTATGTCAGGAATGAAAAATGGACAAATCAGGAATGGTTTATATTATTGTTACTATGTGGCGCATGCAGTTTTCTTTTGCTTGAACACATGCATAATGTGTGCGCGCGCGTCGTGTGTGTGTGTGTACACGTGTGTGTGTGTGTGTGTGTGTGTGTCGCGCGCGCGCATGCGAACGCTTGGTGAAAAAGCAATCAATGTATGGTTAAGGTGAGTTTTGTATTGTTAAGTTTTTGTTTCCTGAGTTTTTACTTCCTTTTCTTAATGAATAAATCTGTTTTATTGTCCTACAGATGTGCAGAAAAATATTTCCGTCCTCTTGTTGAATAATTTGTTGTTGTTACTGGTATTATATATATAATATATATATATATATTATATATTATTATATATATATATATATATATTATATATATTATTATGTGTGTGTGTGTGTATGTGTGTGTGTTGTTCTTTGTGCTTTTTTAATGGTAACAAAAGACCGTGTATTGTCACCTAAAGACTTGAGGGAGGTGGCTGAACGCATCATTTATCAAATGCATAACCATCATTCCTTCCATAACCCTGCTCGCAGATGTTACTGGCGAATAAAATTCGAATAAGTTGAGGTATACCATCAACAGTATATTAGCTGACCTAAATGGGAAATACACCCCTATTATAGGCTTTTACAGAAATACCGGTCTAGTGCAGTGGTGTCGATTAAATAAAATGACTGACCGTAACATTATTGTGAGCTTAGAAAAAGTATGATGCTAGTTCTTGAAAACCTCGGTTGAGGGCAGAAGAAAAAAGAGGCAGACTACCAACATCCTACACTGCCAACATCACTGAGATAAGTAGTCTGGGAGTGAGGGCTACAGGGGACTGAAAGACCTCAGCAGAGACAGAAAAAGATGGAGAACCCTGATGGCATTGCGTGGAGCTTCTACATTCGTTGGAGACAAGTAACAGGTATAAAATTATTGTCGATTTGCCTGAAGATTTCATGAAATCAAGCACATTTATAACTTTCGGACAAAAAAACAACCTTAGCATATCCTTGATTGGACATGTGTTTAGATCATCGTTCTTTCTTCACAAATTCATTATTATAGAATATTTCGGCTGGCTGGCTATACTTCGTTCCTTGACTAGAATTTCGAGTTCATCGATGGTGGGATTTTGCGTAGGCGATCGTTTACCTACCATCGAAGGTAGCCGCAATCCGACTGTAGGGGGTTGATGTCTAAACACAACACCAGTGTGCTTGCAGTTTTGTAAAAATAATGTTGTTATCCGTTTCCATCTATCATTAATGGCCTAACTTTTCTGAAAGGCGGAACGAGTTAAAAGTATGGAAGACGATCTGTGTGCACCTGTACATGGGACCTCAGTTTCTAGTCTTTACCCGAAAGACTTCCAGGGCAGTGGAGTCAGCACAGATGTTACTCTCAGTGCAGAGGTCCCAAGGGAACGGGTGTCTCATTTTATTTATCTATTTATTGTACTCTTTTATATCGAGGATAATGGAATAAGCGCTTATGTGCTTTTTTAACATCCAATAACAATAACAATAATTCTAATTCAGTTTTTGCAGGCCATATGGCCCATAGGAATAACAGTTAATCATAATACTTTCATGTAAGGTGAACATCCTTACTTCTGATATCGAAACATTTAGTAACATCCAGTCCCTGTGTGTATGCGGTTTTGTCAATTCTCTCATCTGTTCCCACAGGCACACAATGGCCTACTCTTACGAAAAGCGGAACAGGATTTGACGTATGCGCAAGATGTTCTGCGTGCGTTGGCACACGGGGCCTCGGTTTATAGTCTCATCCGAAGGACTTTTGGGGAGAGTGGAGTCTGCACTGATGTCAACTCCAGGGGAAAATATCCCCTTGAGCGGGAATTGAACCCGGGTCGTCAGATTGCGAGCGCAATGCTCTAACCACTAGGCTATCCCGTCTCCATTGGTGGCTGAAACTTAGTCCGTCAGATAACGAACACAAAGCTCCGACCATAAGGCTGTCTGGACTTCTACAATATCTGCTATAAACTGTCATTATATAACCGATTGCTTTTAAAGTACAGTTGTGACTGATGACAAATGATGTTACGTGTGATTTATTTCACAACAGTTCATGGGAACAGGCAGAAAATAGGTATATCCTTAAAACGATACATCGTTAACAGAAATTTGATTACACACACACACACACATGCACACACACACACTCACACACACATGTGCGGACGCAAGAACGCGCGTGCACACCCACATACACACACCCACACGCAAACACATGCACGCACGCATTCACAAAACCCTCCACCTCCACTACAACACACACACACACACGCCTTAGAGAGAGAGAGAGATAGAGAGAGAGAGAGAGAGAGAGAGAGAGAGAGAGAGAGAGAGAGAGAGAGAGAGAGAGAGTGACCTTTAAACACACACACACACCACACACACACACACACCATAACACACACACACACAGAGCCAGACATATGGTGTATAGGGCAAGCTATACACATCATTAAACATTGTAATGCAAGCTTTCTGTCGATTCCCAGTCAGCTTGAACAACCCACATGGCGCACATAACATCTTATGGCACACAGACACAGACAGACAGACAGACAGACAGACACACACACAAACACACACGCACGCATGCATACATGCATGCAGGCAGGCAGGCAGGAACACCCACACCCACAAAGTTTTGCATACAAGCGGATCATTTCATGTAAAAATGCAACTTGCGCACGCGCGTGCGAGAGAGAGAGAGAGAGAGAGAGAGAGAGAGAGAGAGAGAGAGAGAGAGAGAGAGAGAGAGAGAGAGAGAGAGAGAGAGAGAGAGAGAGAGGTGTGTGTGTGTGTGTGTTGGCTTTCGCAATGTGTGTGTGTGTGTGTGTGTGTGTGTGTGTGTGTGTGTGTGTGTGTGTGTGTGTGTGTGTGTGTGTTGTGTGTGTGTTGTGTGTGTGTGTGTGTGTGTGTGTGTATGTTGGCACTCGCAATTTCAAAGCATATCAAATGGCTTAATTTTGCTTTAGCAATAAACCAAAGCAGTTGTTGCTTTCTGTTTTATCCTCTGATAAAGAACAAATTACAAGTTACATACGTTTCATTACTGGCAGATTTATGAAATATCAATCTATGTGGACTGTTGAATCTGCAATAGAAATAGCAGTAGTATACATATCTTTCATTGGTATGCAGTCACAGATTGTGTGCTTAAAAACTACAAAACGCTCTTTCTCTGTCTGCCTGCCTGTCTGTCTGTCTGTCTCTCTCACACACAAACACACACAGACACACACACAATCGCACGCACACAGAGGAAAAGCTAGAATGGAGATAGGACACACACACAGACACACGCACGCACGCACACACAGAGAGGAAAATCTAGAGTGGACGTAGGACAGATACAGTAGAATAAAAAGAGAACAGAAAGACAAAGAACAGTGTGGATAGCAGGGAAAGAACTGAAAAAAGAACACAGGAAATAAAAGTACAGATATACAGCAAACAAAATAAAGAACAAAAGAATGTCATACACAATTTAGCTCACACGTACAAAATAGATGGACGCTCAACCTGACAAAAAGAGAATTTATTTTATTAATGGGTTTATCCCCTTCAGTCGTATGTAGGTAGTAGTTGTATCTGTGTGTAACTCGCAGTTATAACGTGTGAAGCATGCTTACAGATGCAATGACATAAGTGGTCATTCTCAGAGTCCTTATTTTCTCCAGACCCAAAGCCGTAAATATCTGAGTGCTCCATTCATATGCAAAACAGACGGAAAAAATACCCCAACCAAACAAAAATACACTTTCTACAAAAACAAAAGAAATCAACTAGTATTGTTTATGCATTCTCTGTGTATTTGAAGAAAAACACCCAAAACAAACAAAATACTCTTAAAAAAGACCAAAGCTGTAGTAATCAACAGCTATTTTGTATTCATCGTCTTCACACGTTCATAGTAAAATGATCGTTTTGATAGTTAATTGATAGCTTATAGTCTTAGATAAGAAAGATGTTTCTTTCTATCATTGTTTTTGTTTTTTTCTTTCTTTTTTATTTTACCACACAAAATTCAGCTTCTTTTTACAAGTGGGACATTTACCAAAGTACCAGTTTTGTTAAAAAAAACCAAACAACACCCAAACCATCCCCGCCCCCCCCCCTTCCCCAAAACAAACATTGTTAGAAATACATTTCAGCAACATCCAACACATCCAGAACGGTACCTTTTAGAATGAAGGTAAAATTACGATCCCCTGGATAATGTGATTTAATTGACATACAAAAATCACACGAATATTTCATCAGTGTGATGATAATCCTTCAGATAAGCTTGACCATTGGCCAAAACCGGTCCGAATGTTCTCCCATCAAATCTAAACTCTGAACTGACCAGCCTAGCTGGTCCTGAAGATGGTCATTCATGATTGTGACCCGCCGCCACATAATGAGTCATAATGCACCGACAGTCAGTTTTTAACATGTAATTGATTTCGCAACTCAAAAAAGCTGTGCAATGCAAAAAAACCCATTTCCAAAACAAAACAGACTGAAAATCGGACAATTTTATGAAGATTCTACTTTTATGTAACCCAGGCTCTCTATCCTTTCACTGGCTACATAAAGAGATTTCGGGTTGGGATTCTTTCTTACAAATGGGAACGGGATAGCCTAGTGGTTAGAACATTGTGCTCGCAATCTGACGACCTGGGTTCCATTCCTGTTCAAGGGGGATATTTTCCCCTGGAGCTAACATAAGTGCAGACTCCACTCTCCTCAAAAGTCCTTCGGATGAGAGTATAAACCGAGGTCCCGTGTGTGAACGCACGCAGAACATATTGCGCACATGTTAAATCCTGTTGCGCTTTTCGTAAGAGTAGGCCATTGTGTGCCGGTGGGAACGGATGACAGAATTGACAAAACCGCATACACACGGGACTGGATATAAAAAAGCACATAAGTGCTTATTCCATTATTCTCGATATAAAAGAATAAAATTAAAATTAAAAGAGTTATATTACAATTTGAAACGCCAGACTCCAAAAAGTCACAAAATAAGAAACTGACAATTCCTGCATTGTAATAGATAGTCAGGATGAGGGGGTTGGGTGTTTTTCTAACGAGTTTTTATTCTCAGAAAAATGGGAACAAAATGACACCTTGGTACTTCAGTACAACGTAAAAGAAAGCTTATAATTTTATAACCAACCCAAACCTCAAAAAAACGACAACTCTACTCCCGCCTGCCTAAAAGAAAAAATTCCTTGTGGGGGGAAAAAGTAGGTCAGGTGCAATACGACTCATTTTCTGGTAGAGGGTCACGTCCCCATGACACTGAATTTGTTTTTACCCATTGTAAAAGTTAAGATAAGGGATCATGTGGCTTTTCTCTTAATGGTTCACAGAGGCTGGACAAAGAGAGGGACGGACGTTGTGGGCACATTCTGCTTTCATGTCTTCACTCGCGTTGTGGAGTGTAGCGCTACCAACTCTGCCGCTCTGTTGCTGCTGTGGTTGTTGTTGTGGTTGCTGTTGTTGTTGTTGCTGATGGTAGTTGTGATATTGGCGGTGGCGCAGATTGTGGTTGGGCTGCTGTGTCAGACCGCTGCTACCGTTGAAGTGCGAGTGCTCCTGGGAGTGTGTCCTTGGTGTTGCTGCATTGCCCTGCTGAACGAAAAAACAGAAATTTAAAAACAAACAACCGAACAAATGTACAGCGAATGATCTGTGTTACTGATGAGACGAGAAGAAGAGCATCAATAATATCATAATTATATTGCAGTTTTTTAAAAAATAATTAATTGTATCCAGTTGCTAATCATAGGTAAAATTAAAAAAAAGAAGAATGAAAAGGTTAGTCAAAGAGAGAGAGAGAGAGAGAGAGAGGAGAGAGAGAGAGAGAGAGGAGAGAGAGAGAGAGAGAGAGACAGACAGACAGACAGACAGACAGACAGGCTAAGAGACAGACAGACCGAGAATTGAACTGAATTGAACTGAATGAGAGAGAGAGAGAGAGAGAGAGAGAGAGAGAGAGAGAGAGAGAGAGAGGAGGCTGAGAGACAGAGCCAGACAGAGAATTGAATTGAATTTAACTGAGAGAGAGAGAGAGAGAGAGAGAGAGAGAGAGAGAGAGAGAGAGAGAGAGAGAGAGAGAGACAGACAGACAGACAGACAGACAGACAGACACACACACAACACATACAGACGGGCTGAGAGACAGAGACAGACAGAGAATTGAATTGAATTTAACTGAATGAGAGAGAGACAGACAGACACTTAGACAGGCTAAGAGACAGAGACAGACAGACAGAGAATTGCATTGAATTAACTGAATGAGAGAGAGAGATAGAGAGAGAGTGAGAGAGAGACAGACACACACAGACAGGCTGAGAGACAGAGAATTGAATTGAATTTAACTGAGTCACAGAAGAGAGAGAGAGAGAGAGAGAGACAGAGCGAAAAAGAGAGAGAGAGAGAGAGAGAGAGAGAGAGAGAGAGAGAGAGAGACAGAGAGAGAGAGAGAGACAGACAGAGAGATACAGACAGACAGAGTCAGAGAGTCACAGACAGAGAGAAAGCAACAGAGACAGATACAGAGACAGACAGGCAGAGAGATACACAAGACAGAGCCCCAGACAGTGAGAAAGAAAGAACATTCAACAACCCCAACAACAACAACCACCACCAACAAAACAAAATTCTCCCGCTGACCTGAGGCACGCCAATGCGCACAAACTGCTGGTTGAGGCGGTGGAGGCGGACGAGGAGGTCGTGGTTGCGCCTCCTCTCCTCCTCGTGCTGCTTGTGGATGGCCTCCAGCTCGGCCAACAAGGCCTGCTTCTCCTTCTCCAGAACCGGTAGCGTCAGCTGCACTCGGCTCAGGACCTGGCTGGCAGCTTTGTCCGTCTGTCGTAGGCTGGACACTGCGGAACACAGACCTCTCCTTTGTCTTCTTCTTTAGTTTTTTGGCAATTTTTCTTCTTTCTTCTTCTTCATCTTGTTTGTAACTCTTTCTTCTTCGCAATTCTTCTTCTTCTTCATCTTCTTTGCAACTCTTTTTCTTCTTCTTTGCAATTCTTCTTCTTTACAATTCTTCTTCTTCTTCTTTTTCTTCTTCTTCACAATTTTTCTTCTTCTGTGCAATTCTTTGTCTTCTTCTTCTTCGCGATTCTTCTTCTTCTTCGCGATTCTTATTCTTTGCAATTCTTCTTCTTCATCTTCTTCTTCACAATTCTTCTTCTTCTTCGCAATTCTTCTTCTTCATCTTCTTCACAATTCTTCTTCTTCTTCTCAATTCTTCTTCTTCTTCACAATTCTTCTTCTTCTTCTTTTTCGCCTTCGGATGAGACTATAAACCGAGGCACCCGTGTGCGAGCGCATGCAGAACATCTTGCGCACACGTTAAATCCTGTTCAGCTTTTCGAAAGAGTAGGTCATTGTGTGCCGGTGGGAACAGATGACACAATTTACAAAACCGCATACACACGGGGACTGGATGTAAAAAAGCACATGAGTGCTTATTTCCATTATCCTCGATGTAAAAACAAATCTGAGCGCTTTGATTTGTTGGTTTACAAGATTCAGCGCTATATAAATTCCATACATTATCATTATTATTCATCTTCTTCTTCTTCGTCTTCTTCTTTTTCGCAATTCTTCTTCTTCTTCGTCTTCATCTTCTTCTTCTTCATCTTCTTCGCAATTCTTTTTCTTCTTCTTCGAACGCTCAGACAGCAACTATTGTTGTCAGTCATATGAGCCAAAAAGCGTTGCCTCTGCTGTTTATGAGCGCTTGACAAGCAAGTCGGGCCCAGCGCATTTGATTTGTTGGCGTAGGAGAGAACTGTTATCTTTTGAGTCTTTCTAAGGGGAGGTGGTAAGGGTGGGGGTGGGGGGAACCCTGCAGGAGAATGGACCAAGAAGGCAGAAAATAGATAAGAAGGTGGTTGACAGGATGAAAAGAAACAAGGCAGAAACAAAGGGAGGATAGAAAAGAGGGAAATCTAACAGGGAATGTCTTAGTTTTTTTAGGGACCAGCATCTAGAGAGTGGGGACGGGATAGCTCAGTAGTCGGAGCACTCGCTTTCCCCCAGCCAAGTTAAGCAGTGTCGAGCGTGGTTACCAGTTGGATGGGTGACCGTTTGCGCACCTTGGCTTCAGTACAGTTCCCCCAGCTGTAAATGGGTACCTGCCCTCTTTAGGGTCAGGGAAGGTAAAGCAGCGAGGGAGAGGAGATGGGCGCCGCCCTCAATATGCTGGCCCTAGAGAAGTGAGGTCTCTGACGCCTCGCTCCCCTACGACCTTATAGGTTATGGGACTCCTTTACCTTTTTTTTTATCTAGAGAGTGGCGCCCGTTTTCTCTCTCTCTCTCTCTCTCTCTCTCTCTCTCTCTCTCTCTCTCTCTCTCTCTCTCTCTCTCTCTCTCTCTCGCTGCTTTACCTTCCCTGACCTTAAAAAAAGACCTAAACCTCTGTTGTCAGATTTCACCACAAGTATTAGAGACCATTTCAATATTTAGAGAGTCCTCTAGATAAAAAGAATCACTTTCTCTCTCTCTCACCCAGTTTTATCTAAAAACGTGTGGAGAATTATTTAGGTTGAAAATTAAGTTTGCACAGGTTCACAAACGTGACATAATGAAGTGATGATTATAATCATCATGAGATGAATTTAGAAAATACTTTGCTTCCTTTTTTCTGACAACAAAGATTTAGTTACTGGCATAGTTTGAGTTGATTTTTTTTATATAAGAAGAATAGGTGCGTATATACACGGCTTTTATCACAGTGTTTAAATGACAAGAACATTTCTGGAGCTTAAGAAATGAAGAAAAGGCTATTCAATTTCGAGGGACAAAACTGTTCATATTTCAAGAATATATATTGTTCTCTTTCAGAGAGAGAGATATGGCAGGAAGTGTAGATGTGAAGTAAGTATAGTTATGTAATATACATACCCCTTAATTAGTCAAAGAGTCACTCATTTGGAGAATCTATCATATTTTTTGTTTTGCTTTACCAAACACTCAAGTAAGTTAAAACTATCAGGTCTCTCAGTCTCTCACTCACTTTCTGTCCTGTATTTGCGCCGAATCTGTAGATACTTCCGGTACATGCTTTTCATTGCCTCTCGGTGACATTTTCCCTGGCCAATTTTCCCGCCACAAATTGGAGTCACGTGATCCTGCCCTTCTCTGTCACCCTCTCTCTCATTGGTCGGTTCCGTCTGAACGTTTTCAGTACACCCTCTTGGATTGGTCTCCTTCTCGATGACACATCCTGGGATGGTCTCTGTTGGTTTTTGTACCGGTCTGTCCTCATGCAGGGAACTCGGGGGAGAGGGACTGGAGGCAGATTCTTTATCTCCGTCGCCAGTCGTAGTAGTCAGCGTGTGTGAAAGAGGGACTTCCTCCACTGTTGGGATCTTGGTTTTGTGGTCACTTTGGGGCTCCTTCATTTCCAGCTGGAAAACTCCAGCCACCCACTGTCGAAGACGATCGCTTGGGTAGTGTGCTGAAATGGAGAAAAGTATACTGTGAGAATGACTGAACAGTGTATCCTAATGTTAGCTACAAAATTCATCTTTATCAATAAAAAAAATTGGATAAAATGTTTACATTGCCTTTACACAGATTTTGAAGGGAATCCCCATGATCAGATCTAACAATGTTTTCCCAGTCTGCTATCAATAGATAGCATGACTCACTTCAAATATACCCTCTACATTTATGTATACTTTTTAATGATTATATGACTGGTTGGAGATGTTTCTTATTTGTATAGTGTTGCTTATCCTGTGGTAGAGACCATCCTGCTAAAAATTGATATGAAAAGTTCGAGGTGGAGTTCGACATCATCATCATCATCATCATCATCATCATCATCGCCGCCGCCGCCGCCGTCATCATCATCATCATCATCATCATCGTCGTCGTCGTCGTCGTCGTCATCTCTCTCTCTCTCTCTCTCTCTCTCTCTCTCTCTCTCTCTCTCTCTCTCTCTCTCTCTCTCTCTCTTCTCTCTCAGCAGCAAACAAAATATCTATTGTTGTTTTCTATGTTTTCTACTGCTGCTGTCGTTGTGGTTATTTCTCTAGATATAGCATATATAATAATTCTAACACTACATCCGCTGTCATCCATGCCAGTGAGTGGTGACCACTTTCATGCGCTCCTCAATAAATCGTATATGCATACATACATTGATTTATCAGAGCAGCAGCAATAACAGCAGCAGCAGCGGAAGCAACAACAACAGCAGCAACAACAGCAGCAACAGCAGCAGCAGCAGCAACAGCTGCAGCAACAGCGGCAGCAGCAGCAGCAGCAGCGGCATCTGCAGCAGTGTAAGACCCCGTGCAGTGACCACTTGTTGACCCTACCTTGAAGCACTATAAGGAGACCAGCAGTGGACACCAGCACTGCCACGACCTGGGTCACCAGCCTCTGAAATCACCATGGCATTCACAGACCGCGGACACCGACCCACACCAACATCTTTTGTCAGCTAATATTGCTATAGGCTAAGTAGTCAAAAAATAAGAATGACACAAGCCTGAAGTAAAGAGCTTTACTTTAAAAACCTACATTCTAGTGAGGCCAGGCTGGAGGGCCTGTCAGTATAAAATAGCATTCCCACTTTCTGGAAAATCTGTGCTAGGAATTCCTTCTTTTCTAGACCTCTCTTTGTTTTTGCCTTGTTCCATTTCTTCCTGTAACTTCCTTTTTTTTGGTCTTTTATCTGCCTTCTTGGTCCAATTCTTCTGTTCTGTTTAAAAAAAGATCTTTCTCACGTCGAAGTCGGATGTGCTAGGCTTGACTTTGTCATCAGGCGCTTAACGGCAGTACAACGCAATTATGCTCTTATCTAAAAGGTAAAGGGTAAAGGAGTCCCATAACCTATAAGGTCGTAGGGGAGCGAGGCGTCAGAGACCTCGCTTCTCTAGGGCCAGCATATTGAGGGCGGCGCCCATCTCCTCTCCCTCGCTGTTTTACCTTCCCTGACCCTAAAGAGGGCAGGTACCCATTTACAGCTGGGTGAACTGGGGGAACTGTACTGAAGCCAAGGTGCGCAAACGGTCACCCATCCAACTGGTAACCACGCTCGACGCTGCTTAACTTGGCTGGGGGAGAGCGAGTGCTCCGACCACTGAGCTATCCCGTCCCCATGCTCTTATGACAGACAACAATTAGTTGCTGTCTGAGCGTTTAACGAAGAAGAAGGAGAACAAGAACGCTATGTTGACGTTGTGTTCAGCCATGGCAAGCTCCCAGTATATCAATCTATATTCTCCTTTATAGGAGAAAAATGATCCTTTGAAGCTGGGATACGGCTGTAGAGTAGTATAAGATAAATAAAAAGGTCTTACAACAGTGATTCTCGGGTGGGATGATTGCTTGCATTAAGCTAACCACAGAGTGTTAGGATGGGGAATATATGTTTGTCCATCGATGACCTCCAAAACAGCAGAGGAGGCAGCTGCTGTTTTGCAAATTGGGCAGGATGGGGGATATGCAACAATAATAATAGGTAAAAAAACAATATATATATATATTGTATATATATTCTTTCCCTTTCTTGTATCGATTAATTATGTTATTTATCATAAGAAATGGTTTTTTGTTTGTGTTACCTGTAAGTAAAGAAACATGTTACAAAAACAAAAGAGTTGGCAGCACATTTTCTTGTCCGTATGTTCTTTTTTATAAAAAGAAATATTGCTACATTTGAATGAATGGATGAACGCATCAACACAAGAACTTGCTAAGATCTTGATTAAACCATTCATTCACTTACTAAATCTAGATCTTGATTAAACCATTCATTCTCTTACTAAATCCATCTCTTTTTTGAGTAATTAATATCATGTGATTAGAAGTTGACAGATACATTGGTTGGTTTGATTCTTCTTCTTTGTTGTCGAATGCTCAGACAGCAACTTTTATTTTTGTTTTATTCTTTTATTTCGAGGATAATGAAAAACCAACTCGTGTATCATTTATTGTTGGTCATAAATATGAGTAAAAATGCGTTGCGCTGCCGTTAAGCCCCTGAGAAGTCAGGCCCAGCGCATCTGACTTCAGCGTGATTTAATCATTTATTTCTTCTTGTTAAAAGCTCTGACTTTGGGAATGACAATGTCTTTAAAACAACAAGTAATAATAAAAATAATAAATGTCGTTCTTTATTCCAAATATTACAACTGGATTAGCAAATCTTTCTAGATACACTCCAGACTTTAAACTAAGACTCCAGTAGACACGGAACTAGTGCATTCACGAAAGAAAGAAAAAAGTAAAAGACGTTAAACAGACAAGAACAATAGCGAAAAAACCTGTTAACTACATCAAACACAACCTAAAAATCAGTGGTTTTTTATGTATCTTTTTAAATTCTATTTTCAACCTACCCCAATGGCGCACATCCACTGACAAAGAAGAGAAAAGCTCCAGTGGGGAACGAGATAGGGGGACATAACTAAGGCTGCCGCCGCCATCAGCACCACCACCACCCCCACGTCACTTCCTGTCTGCATTCTGGGCCATCCTGTCTCCGGCCCTGTGCCCCTGTAAGGTTAACGTTGTCATAGAGAAGGTTAGATCACAGCCAAAAGTCTGGGTCGGTATGGGGCGGTGGTTTGATCCCCGTTTGAGACAAAAACTGTTCCCCCATCCATTAGACCATGAGTGGTGGTCTGATTGCAAGTATTTCGGATGAGACGATAAAAACCGAGGTCCCGTGTGTTATATCAAAATTATTTAGCGCATGTAAAACAACCCAAGGGAACAAGAGAGTTGTCTTTGGCAAAGTTCTGTAGAAAAAAGCCACTCTGATAGGGAAAAAAATTACAGTTGCAGGCAGGAAAAAAACATAATAAAGGGTGGACTACTCTTTGTAAAGGAGGCACCGTGGTCGAGTGATTTAGGCGGTCAACTCGTGATCCAGAGGTCCCGGGTTCGATCCCCGCTCGGCTCGGTGTTGTGTCCTTGGGAAAGACACTTTACTCCTATTTTCCTCACTCCACCCAGGTGTATAAGTGGGTACCAGCTCTGCTGGGGAAGTATCTGGCGACAGACTAGCGTCCTGTCACAGGGGTGGTGAAAAACCATCAGTTCGCTTAACGCTACAGAAACCGGGATAAGCTCCGGCTCTATGGGCCTTCTGGCTCGAAAGAACATACTTTATACCACTCTTTGTGGCGACGCGCTCTCTCTAGGGAGAGCAGCCCGAATTTTACGCAAAGAAATCTGTCGTGACAAAGTAACATGAAAATGAAAATCAAAATGAAAAATAAAATGAAATGAGTGGTACGGTATCTATAGGAAAGGTCATATCACACCTTACAGTGTCTATCTATAGGTAGGGTTAAATCACACTATACAGTGTCGTATCTATAGGTAGGGTTAAATCACACCTTACAGTGTCGTTTCTATGGGAAAGGTCACATCCCACCTTTCTGTGTGGTATCTATATGTAAAGTTATATCACACCTTACGGTGTGGTATCCATAGGAAAGACTATATGACACCTTACGGTGTGGTATCCATAGGAAAGATTATATCACACCTTACACCTTACGTGTAGCATCCATAGGAAAAGTAAAGAGAAGCACCCATGATGATATATAAACCAACAGGAAACAGTCATGATGGATATAGATCAACAGAAAACAGCCATGATAATCATAAACCAACATGAAACAACCATAATAATTATAAACCAACAAATCAACAGAAAACAAAACTTCTTCTCCGAACGCTCAGACAGCAACTACTGTTGTCTGTCATATGAGCACAAAATGCTTTGTGCTGCTTGTGAAGCTTCTGACAAATCAAGGCCCAGCACATCCAACTTCGGCGTGGGAGAATAATTATTGTTATTTTTCAAGTCTTTCTTGGAAAAAAAGGCAGGAAAATAGACCAAGAATGCAGAACAAAGACGGGAAAGAGGTGACAAGATAAAACCCAAGTAGAAACAAAGAGAGGGATAGAAAAGAGGGAATTTCTAGCACAGAATTTCCAGAAGATGGGGATGCTATTTATACTGACAGGCTATGCCCACGGCATCCCCAGAAGGTAGGAAACAAACAAACAAAACAAAACAAAACCACTACTCAGCTACCATGTTCAAAGTACTCGCTTTTCCCAGGTTAATAGTTACCAAGGTGATTGGAGACCGTTTGCGTGCCTTAGCTTTTGTATAGTCCCCCAGCTGTAAATGGGTACCTGCCCTCTTTAAGGTTATGGGAGGTAAAGCAGCATGGGAGAGGAGATGGACACCACCCTCAATTTGCTGGCCCCTTAGAGAGAGGCTAGAATCTCTGATGCCTCGCTCCGCTACGACAATATATTTAATTTTTTAAAATATTCTTTTATGTCGAGGATAATGGAATAAGCACATGTGATTTTTTTACACCCAGTCCCCGTGTGTATGCGGTTTTGTAAATTCTGTCATCCGTTCCCACCGGCACACAATGTCCTACTCTTACGAAAAGCGCAACAGGATTTAACGTGCGCGCAAGATGTTCTGCGTGCGTTCGCACACGGGGGCCTCGGTTTATAGTCTCATCCGAAGGACTTTTAGGAACAGTGGAGTCGGCACTGATGTTAACTCCAGGGAAAAATATCCCCCCCCCCCCCCTTGAACGGGAATCGAACCCGGGTCGTCAGATTGCGAGCGCAATGTTTTCTGACCACTAGGCTATCCCCGTCCCCATATAGGTTATGGGACACCTTTACGTTATTTTAATTTTTAAAAAAACAAAAATTCTTCCTTACTTACCGATCGCTTTCGGTCGTGTGGCCGGTTTTGGTCACTCTGCATCGTGGTCGTCTGGGAGAGGCGTTGAAGTTGGAGTCCAAGACCGCGGAAAGGTCAGGGACACACACAGCCTCCTGCTCTATGGTGGTGGTGATGGTGGCGTTATTGTCACAGTCTTTTTCTCCTTCGTCCTCTTCTCTTTCCTCCTCCTCTTCTACCCGGGCCTTGTGCTGGGGACTTTTTTCGCCTGCGAAGAATGATCGATCGGTGGATTGGGGAGTGAGAGAGAGGGGGGTGTTGGTTGTGCGGCGCTTGTTGGTCTTTGGAGTAGAGTATGTTTTGGGGGTGGGGTGGGGGGTTAGCTTTTGACTGTTGTGTGATTGAATGGAGGCGCTCTGATTTGTAATTGCAAGATATAGCGCTCTATAAGTTCTATATTATTATTATGATTATGATTATGATTATTATTATGTGATAGTTATGGTGCGCTCAGTGTTGTTTCAAAGATGTGGGTGTGGTGCGATGGTTGGGTGGGGAATGTGTGTATGTGTGTGTGTGTGTGTGTGTGTGTGTGTGTGTGTGTGTATGTGTGTGTGTGTGTGATGTGTGTTGGGGTGTGATGTGACACACTGGTGTGTGTAGTGTGGTGGGGGTAAAGTGTGGTGTGATAATTATGGTATGTTATGGAGACGGACCGAGGGGAAATAAACCTTACCATTCACGACATAGAGATAGATAGATAGATAGATAGATAGATAGATAGATAGAGAGAGAGAGGAGAGGAGAGAGAGGAGAGAGGAGAGAGAGAGAGAGAGAGAGAGAGAGAGAGAGAGAGAGAGAGAGAGAGAGAGAGAAATAGTCAGACTGACAGAAATAGTGAACATGTTTCCATTATTTATTTTAGCTAATGATTTTAATGACAATATTCAAAAGCATGTTTTAAAAAGTGCTTAACTATTTCATTGACCTTTTTAGCTCATCCAGCCGATGGTATTTTTTCCAGGAAATACAATAACCTTAGGTATATAAACTATACTTAAGAAAGCAATATTTTGTGAATTTTATTTTTAATTTTTTTTTTGCGGCGATATATCTTATTAGAGTCTTGTAGCTTATAAGCTGATCACTCCAAATTTTCCACAAGCATAATTATCCAATCACACTGGCTATCCTTAAAGCGCGGCAATCATCAGGTCGACAACTTGAACAAGCCTTGCATTGCTACTGGGTCACTCTGATGATGTGCAGTTGTGCCTGTAGCGATGCATCACTCACACCTAACCCCCACCCCTACCCCCTACAAACCCTTTGCCAATAATAATAATGACAACGCCAATGATAGTTTCAGGGCAGATTGAGTGAGTTGGCCTATTTTGGGGATGATGATCATCACTCCGCTCTTCTTCGTCGTCAAACACTCAGACAGCAACTGTTGTTGTCCTTTATATGAGCGAAAATGGGCTGTGCATAGTGTTACAATTAGCGCTGTGGAATTTTTTCGTATCTCTGGCATATTGTGAAAGCAGAAGTTGGATAGTGGTCAGCATGTGAAAAGGTTCCTAATAGGAAAGGATGGATGATGCAAATACACGATACCTTTCCCATACATTTTTGTCCATAAAACAAGAAAGGAAAACAACTGTGTACATGCCTAATGCGTAATATTTCAAGAAGCGAGACAAGGTAAACACATTCAAGACAGTTGTTTTCCTTTCCTCGCTTCTTGAAATATTACGCATTTTTAAACTTCTACATTGCCAGCATCACTGAGATCAGTAATTTTGGGTAGGCTAGGCTACAGGAGATCACAAACCTCAGCCGACCGAGAAATAGGATGAACCAGGTGGAGTTGTGTGTGTGTTGTGTGTGTGTGTGTGTGGAGAGAGCCTGTGGAGAGCCTACCAACGACTGCGCGATGGAGGCAGTTGAGTCAGGTGTGGTTTGAAACTTCTAATCGCAATACACTAGTCTTTGAGTTAGGTTTGGGTTGAGACTTCTAATCGCAATACACTAGTCTTTGAGTTAGGTTTGGGTTGAGACTTCTAATCGCAATACACTAGTCTTCGAGTTAGGTTTGGGTTGAGACTTCTAATCGAAATACACTAGTCTTTGAGTTAGGTTTGGGTTGAGACTTCTAATCGCAATACACTAGTCTTTGAGTTAGGTTTGGGTTGAGACTTCTAATCGCAATACACTAGTCTTTGAGTTAGGTTTGGGTTGAAATTTCTAATCGCAGTTCACTAGTCTTTGAGGTAGGTTTGGGTTGAAACTTCTAATCGCACACTAGTCTTTGACTCCACAAACGCCACTCTTAAGACTTGGATCTGAGTGTAGAATGGCTGACAGGTTAGAGCCTGAAGCTCGTTGATTTGACTGGAATTGAGGATGCTAGTAGCAGTCTTCATTTAAATACGCTTTTGAAAGGGTTATTCTGGATTGGTTTCAGCTCCATTCTCCACCAAGTCTGACTAGAGACCAATGTTCTATGTGCCAAAACACGCATTTATAACCTCTTGGCACATAATATCAAGGAAGCCCATCATAAAAGCTATCACAGTTGGTAGAATAGAAAACTCGAACATAACCAGTATCAACAGGCAGCTTGGGAAAAAGAAAACAAATGCAATCTGCCAGGTTCAACCTGCCCCCAGGTATAAAAGGTAAAGGAGTCCCATAACCTATGTGGTCGTAGGGAGCGAGGCATCAAAGACCTCAACTTCTCAAGGGGCCAGCATATTGAGGGCGGCGCCCATCTCCTCTCCCTCGCTGCTTTACCTTCCCTGACCCTAAAGAGGCAGGTATCCATTTAGAGCTGGGTGACCTGGGGGACTGTAATAAAGCCAAGGCACGCAAGCGGTCACCCATCCAAGTGGTAAACACGCTTGATGCTGCTTAACCTTGGCTGGGGAAAAGCGGGTGTTCTGACCATTGAGCTATCCCTTCCCCACCTCCACATATATACTACCTTAAAAAAACCACACACATAAAAAAGAAGAGAGCCACTCCTCAACAAGGAGTTCAGTGGAAAATAAAGTAAAGCCAAGCCAAGCCAAGTCAATTCTAATTCAAGCCACGCCACGCCAAGCCACACCAAGCCAAGCCAAGCCACGCCACGCCAAGCCACACCAAGCCACGCCACGCCACGCCACGCCAAGCCACACCAAGCCAAGCCACGCCACGCCACGCCACGCCAAGCCACGCCACGCCACGCCAAGCCACGCCACGCCACGCCAAGCCACACCACGCCACGCCAAGCCACGCCACGCCAAGCCATGCCACGCCACGCCACGCCACGCCAAGCCAAACCAAGCCAAGCCAAGCCAAGCCACACCAAGCCAAGCCAAGCCAAGCCAAACCAACCCACACCAAGCCAAGCCACACCACACCACACCACGCCAAACCAAGCCACGCCACGCCACGCCAAGCCACGCCACGCCACGCCACGCCACACCAAGCCACGCCAAGCCAAGCCACGCCACGCCACGCCAAACCAAGCCACGCCACGCCACACCAAGCCAAAACCAAACCAAACCAAGCCAAGCCTAGTCGAATAATAACCCGTCTGACACGGGCCGCTTACCGCTCGAGACGTCCAACTTGGAGTCCTGCAGGAAGGTCCTGCACGCGGGGCCGGGAGTTGGGGTCTGTGTGCCGTCGTCCACACAAGAGGCGGGAAGGGGCGCTTTGCTGTCGGTGCTGCTGGCTACACACTCCACGGCGTCCCTGCACTGCCACCGGCCCCTGTTGAGCTCTCGCACAATCTGCCGTGTCGCTCCTTCCGGATGGCTGAAGGGCGCCTGCATCTTCGTCTTGTCCTTGTGTCTTCGCTTTCTTGGAGGAATTTTTTTTTTTTAATGAAAAAATGAAAAAGAAAAGAAAAAAATTCTGTTCCTCGGTTAGAGCTCCGAGGTTCAGCAATGGTGAGATTTTTTCGGGGGGTAAACGCGACCATTTTTTTTTGTTTTGCCCACCATGAAGGTAGCCTTATTCCGACTTCGGGGATGTATGCTGGGTATATCGTGCTTCCGTAACTCACTAGACGCTGACGACGTGAATTACGGGATCTTTAACGTGAATAATTTGATCTTCTGTGCATGTGTATAATTATACGCGAAGGGAATTAAGGCATTGGCAGGACTGCGCTTGAAGTTGATCTGGGGAAAAAAACCCAATCAACTCCCCCATCCTTAATTCACCAGACTCAGATTCAAACCCACGACATATGAATGAACCCACGGGATTGAAGTTAAACAGTTTTGACCTCTCGGCTATTGTTTCTGTCCCCCCACAAAAGAAGGAAAATATAAAGGCCTATAAGTTGGCCCTGGCCAGAAAAGTGATGTTCATGTAAGAGGAATATTGTTGTTACGCTTCCAAAAACTTTGCTAAGACTGGCTTAAACCTGTGACAAGCTCGCAATAAATCAACCAAAAGCAAAACAAAAAACAAAACCCACCAAACAACCCCTTTGTTGTTGAAGTATGGCTGCCCACATAGTAGCATGACAACCAGCACTGTCCTTAATGTCCTTCAAAGCATACAAAACTCTGCAGCTCGACTGGTCCTAAGAAAGAAAAAATCTGAACACATCACTCCTCTTCTGCGATCTCTTCACTCACAGAGACTGAAGTATAAGACCAATACCTTCTGTTTCAAATATCTTCACAAATCTGCACCCTCTTATCTCTGTAGCTGTCTTCACCTGTATACTCCATCTCGTTCCCTTCGCTCAGCTGCAGATACTTTGTGCTTTCGAACTCCCAGATTCAAACAAACCACTGTTGGCCGTCGCTCTTTCTCTGTTTCTGGTCCATCCACCTAGAATGAACTTCTTCTTTCACTTCGTCAACAGCCTTCACTTGATACCTTCAAATCCAGCCTCAAAACGCACTTATTTCATACCTGACACTTTCACCTCATATCTGTTCCTACTTTTCAACAGCATCCTTCACCTCTTTCATCACCACCTAAGTGTGTGTGTGTGTGTGTGTGTGTGTGTGTGTGTGTGTGTGTGTGTGCATAAACTTGAAATATCTTATGTTATTTGAGGAAAGTTGCATGCGTGTAAATGGTTGAGTGCAAGCGCTTCGATTTGTTTCTTTTACAAGATTCAGCGCTATATAAATTCCATATATTATTATTATTATTTAAATAAAAGAAAAACCCAAACAAAACCAATAAACCAACAACACAAGAAAAGCGCTTTGTGGTCGCAATGTAGGCTGCCTATGTGGCGAGGTATTTGAAAAGTCATAAACGCATCCAGTGTGTGCACTTTACTACAACCTAGCAGCGATATTTGGGTAATACACGAGTGAATCAGTGGGCAGCGTATTATTGTGGGTGACTCCCAAGGTGTTAAGCTGGGGAAACGCGTATCGATAACGATGATGTTCTATAAGCTGGTGTAGGGAGATTAAAAACAAGGAGAGAGAGAGAGAGAGAGAGAGAGAGAGAGAGAGAGAGAGAGAGAGAGAGAGAGAGAGAGAGAGAGAGAGAGAGAGAGAGAGAGAGAGAGAGAGAGAGAGGAGAGAAAGAGAGAGATTTTATTCATTTATTTATTCTATTCTCTTTTTTAAATCGAGGATAATGGAATAAGCACATATGTGCTTTTTTAAATTTTACATCTAGTCCCTGTGTGTATGCAGTTTTGTCAAGTCTGTCATCTGTTCCCACCGGCACACAATGGCATACTCTTATGAAAAGCGGAACAGGATTGAACGTGTGCGCAAGATGCTCTCTGTGCGTTCGTACACGGGACCTCGGTTTATAGTCTCACCCGAAAGACTTTTGGGGAGAGTGGAGTCGGCACTGATGTTAACTCCAGGGGGAAAATATCCCCTTGAACAGGAATCGAACCCGTGTCGTCAGATTGCGAGCGCAATGTTCTAACCGCTAGGCTATCTCGCCCCCTTTGATATTGGTTTGTTTTTTGTTTAGGGGGAAGTTGTTGGGTTTTTTTTGTTTTTATTTACGTGAGTGCATGTTGTTATGCTCCTATGTAGGTAGCCACACTTCGACAGCAAAGGGTTTCTTTTTTGCTTTTGGTTGTTTTGCTACGAGCTTGTCACAGGTTTAAGATAGATAGATAGATAGAGAAGAGAGAGAGAGAGAGAGAGAGAGGGGAGAGAGAGAGAGAGAGAGGAGAGAGAGAGAGAGAGAGAGAGAGAGAGAGGAGAGAGAGAGAGAGAGATTTTTTTATTTATTTTATTATTTTATTTATTCTTTTATTTCGAGGATAGTGGAATAAGCACTCATATGCTTTTTTCATCCAGTCCTCGTGTGTATGTAGTTTTGTCAATTCTGTCATCCGTTCCCACCGGCACACAATGGCCTACTCTTACAAAAAGCGGAACAGGATTTAACGTGTGCGCAAGATGTTCTGTGTGCGTTCGTACACGGGACCTCGGTTTATAGTCTCATCCGAAAGACTTTTGGGGAGAGTGGAGTCTGCACTGATGTTAACTCCAGGGGGAAAATATCCCCTTGAACGGGAATCGAACCCGGGTCGTCAGATTGCGAGCGCAATGTTCTGACCACTAGGCTATCCCGCCCCCTTTGATATTTGTTTTTTGTTTGTTTAGGGGGCGGTTTTTGATGTTGTTTCTTTTGCTTTTATTTACGGAGAGTGCATGTTGTTATGCTCCTATGTAGGTATCCACACTTCTACAGCAAAGAATTTCTTTTTTCTTTTGGTTATTTTGCTACGAGCTTGTCATAGGTTTGAGAGAGAGAGAGAGAGAGAGAGAGAGAGAGAGAGAGAGAGAGAGAGAGAGAGAGAGAGAGAGAGAGAGAGAGAGAGAGAGAGAGAGAGAGAGAGAATGTGTGCTGTTCTGTATTTCAAAAGAGAAGGTCAGTGAGTGCCAGTAGGATCCGATGATAAAATTGATTACACCCCCCCTTCCCCCAAACCAGTGAACAACGCATGCACACAGGTGTCGTATTTAAACATCATTCCCAAAGTCGAGATGCAGCTACCCTTAATGGGGGGTTAACAGCTTTATAGGCACAATTTTCACCAATTGTGAACCTCAGAGCTCCTGTCACAGAACGAAAACATAACAAACATCAAGAATGCTTGTATTCTTAGGCCCTTTCATTATGTCCAGTTGTCCGAAATCCAGCTACCATGCAGATCATTTACACCAGTAAACCATTCATTTACACCAGTAAAACATCCTATCACAGTATGCAGAGTAGCGATAACATAATCTTTACTCAAGTTAAAAAAAAAAGAAGTAAAGGTGTCCCACAGCCTATAAGGTCGTAGGGGAGTGAGGCATCAGAGACCTCACTTCTCTAGGGCCAGCATATTGAGGGCGGCGCCCATCTCCTCTCCCTCGCTACTTTACCTTCCCCGTCCCTAAAGAGGCAGGTACCCATTTACAGCTGGGTCAGCTGGTGAGCTGGGGAAGACTGTACTGAAACCAAGGCGCGCAAACGGTCACCCATCCAAGTGGTAATCACGCTCGATGCTGCTCAACCTTAGCTTAGGGAAAAACGAGTGCTCTGACCACTGAGCTATCTCGTCCCCTACCTTTAATCTTTACTAACTTTTTTTTTTAAAGCACAACTGAGGTGCACGTTTATTGTAGATCTAAATCTTTCAGTGACCGTTCAGCATAAGTTTTCCTTTGACTTCGAGATAGGACTTCGCAATGACAGAAGCTTAGTTTTAACGATATCTTTGTTCTGAGGTCGTCAACTGTAGTTCGCTACTATGTGAAAGGGAAGAACCAAAAGCACAATGATGAATCCAGAAATACTCTACGGAATAATATAAGTAGTTGTAACATACCCAAACGACGTTAGCAAAACTGGTTCTTGCCACAATTCACACAGCCTGATAGTTCCATTCAGGAACCATTTTTAGAGAGGTAGGCCAGATTTGTGTAGACATTATCGTTTCGTCATAGTGATATGACGTCATCACGACTGCGTTCGTCAGTAGATAGGCCTAGATCTAGATTTTTTGAGGTAACAGGGATAGGATACATAGTAGGTCTACAAGGATAGGCCTATAGGCTAAGTCCTTTCTTTCCCTTCTCGGATCAAAGCAAAGCGACAAAGGACGAGACCGATACAGAGAAGCCACTGAGGAACAAAGCCCAAAGTGTTGGTTTTCTTCAGTTTGGTGAACATTTCTGTCGTCGTTTTTCTTCATTTGAAGCTTTGAAGTCTTTGTGGGGGGAGAACACCATGCACATTTTAAGGTTTGTCAAGTGGTCCTAATTTTTTTTTTAGTTTTTTTAAATATTTTTTTTATAGATCTAACAATGTTAGTATATTTACTGGTGATCAGTGTCCATGTTTGAGGTTTATTAATTTGTTGGTCTGCGTTTGAGATCTGTCAAAAGCTTGGTGATTAAAGATTTTGTCAGTAGTAGTTCTGTGTCGTGTTTGAGATCCGTCTGTGTTCTTATTTAAAGTCTGTCAGAGTATGTATTTGGGGGTTGGTCTGTGTCCGTGTTTAAAAGATCTGTCAATGTTCATTATTCAGGTTTGTCATGTCTTCTATGTATAATCTCTCAGAGTATGTGTGTTGTATGTTTTATATCCGTGTTTGAGAGCTGTCAATGTTCATAGTTAGGCCTATTGAGGTTTGTCTGTGTCTCCTGTCTAAAAATCTGTCAGAGTGTCTGTTTGAGGTTTGTAAGTGTCCGTGTTTGAGATCTGTCAGTGTTCATCTTGAGGTTTGCCCGTGTCCATGTTTGAGATCTGTGAATGTTCATATTGAGGTTTGTCGGAGTCCGTGTTTGAGCCCTGTCAATGTTTCTATTGAGGTTTGTGTTTGAGATCTGTCAATGTTTCTATTGAGGTTTGTGTTTTAGATCTGTCAATGTTCATCTTGAGGTTTGTGTCCGTGTTTGAGATCTGCCAGTATTCATACTGTTTGTCTGTGTCCATGGTCAAAGTTTGTTTAAAATGACAAAGTCGATAAGAAACTGGGAGATCAATGTGTGCTTTTAGGTGGGTATGGAAGAAGATAATAATAATAGTAATAGTACTATATAGCGCTGAATCTTGTAAAACAACCAAATCGAAGCGCTTGAATGAGATTAGAGAGATGACTTAAAGATGTAACACTAAGATAAATCTCTCTCTCTCTCTCCCTCTCTCTCTCTCTCTGTCTCTCTCTACTCACGCACGCACGCCTGCACACACGCACGCAAACACACACACACGCACGCACGCACGTATTCACACACACACACACACACACACATAAACACACAGATTTCTTTTATTTGTTTTTCACTCTGTACAGTAATTTCCCAGTGAGAAAAGATTTTTTTTCGGGGGGGGGGGGGGGGGGGGGGGTGGTGGTTGGGCGGTGGGTGTAAGTGTATCTCCGCTGAAGTTTTCCATAGGATAGTTCTGTGTGGTGTGTGTGTGTGTGTGTGTGTGTGTGTGAAATTAAACGATGTTAGGCCTGTGAGATGCACAACTTATTGAGAGAGAGAGAGAGAGAGAGAGAGAGAGAGAGAGAGAGAGAGAGAGAGAGAGAGAAAAGAGAGAGAGAGAGAGAGAGAGAGATATTCACAGTATAGGGGAAGTAGTTCACTCAAAAGGCATGGTGTAACTGTTCTCGATTACGTCCCTTAACAAATTACCGCGATTTGGCTAAAAGTATTCACAATATTGAAGGTGCACACGCATAAGCCGTGTGTGTGTGTGCGTGCGTGCGTGCATGCGTGCCTGCGAGTGTGTGTGTGTGTGTGTGTGTGTGTGTGTGTGTGTGTGTGTGTGTGTGTGTGTGTGTGTTCTTTTCATTTATCGAATCCATTTACTTTGGGGTGAATTAGACACTTGTTTTCACACTACTATATTTAAATGATGAAACTATTAATAATCATGATAATGATAATAATAGTAATAATAATAATAATAATAAAGAAGAAGAAGAAGAAGAAGAAGAAGAAGAAGAAAACAACAACACAACAACACAATAATAATGATAACAATGATAATCATGAAAAAAACGACAAGGATTATGATAACGATGATGATATCAACAGGAAAAAAAAAATTACGATACTAAAACTAACAATGATAATAATGATGATGATGATGATGATGATGATGATGATGATGATGGTGATGATGATGATGACGATGACGACGACGACGACGACGATGATGATGATGATGATGATGAAAAGCAGTACAGTAGACGGGAGATGAAGGCTGGTGCTAGTTTCCTACATACATTGCTTAAAGAATCAACGTGACGAGATAGCCTGGTGGTTAGAGTGATGCCCATTGTTCTCGTGATCTGCTGACACGGGATATTTTCCCCTGGAGTTAACATCAGCGCCGACTCCACTCCTCCCAGAAGCCCTTCGGATGAGACTATAAACCGAGGTCCTGATTGCAAATACATGCAGAACATATTGCACACACGTTCAAACCTGTTTCCGCTTTTCGGAAGAATAGACCATTGTGTGCTGGTGGGAACAGATGGAAAATGTTACAAAACTGCATACATAAGGGGACTAGATGTAAAAAACAAGAGCCTGAGTGCCTATTCCATTATCCTCAAATAAAAGAAAAGAAAAAATAAAATAAATAAACGTTGTCTTGAATGGATATATAACTATAATATACGAAAACACATAATTTCTATCGGTATAATAATCTTCTGTAGACTTTTAAAAGAACGCTTGCAACTGATCTTCTACAGTATTCAGAACCATACACAGCCTATCATTGGTATTACTGTACTTTGATTTGTGTATCATCCTTTACTCCGATAGTTATAGCTCTGTAAACGCAGGACAGTCATACAGTACATGGTGGACTGAAAAGGTACAACCAGAAGAGTTACATTGTGCATCGTTAGAAAACTTTGTGTTCCATATGTTTTTGCATGATCTAAAAAAAAAAAGGTATGTATTTTTTAGTGCAAAATCAGTACTGTTAAAGAACGTGGCAAAACTTCTTGTTTGCGCTCATTTATTTGAGATTGAATTTGTTTCTCATGATGCTATACTGCTACACAGTGTAACGCATTTATTATGCTTTCTGCTACACACTATCATATAATATTGATGATTTCTGTAACTCTGTTGCCAACAACAGCATAGTTATAGAAAATCTCAAATCAGTATTTAATCTTCCTGTACAGAATGATGTCGTATCCGCGTGTGTTTCGTAAACAATAACAGTGCAAGGAAGTAACTGCTATAACAGGAAAACCGGAAGTGGAACCGGAGAGTTCTGTATCAATAAGGTGGATTCACTGTTCACTGTTCACTGGTCCCGTAACCGGCCAGGGTCGTAGGGGCGCTGCATGGTGGACGAACGGTGGACCAGCTGGCTCCACTTAGCGCGGTCGTGGGCGAGTGCCTGGGTGACACTGAAGTCCTCCCCTGTCCAATCACGGATGTCGTCGGCCCACTTTCTCCTCTGTCTGCCCCGTCTTCTCTTCCCCTGGACTGTTCCTTGCAGGATGGTATTTGCAAGTTCTTCTGAGCGTGTTACGTGCCCATACCATCTGAGTTTCCTCTTTTTTGCCATGGTCAGCAGGTCTTCATAGTCCGCACTTGTTGAGTGATTGTTGGTGGATTAAACCAGTGTAAATGTAATAAGTTGTTTACCGAGTTTTAATTTGAATGATAACACATGAATACAACACCAACCATCCACGCATACATAGACACAAAAGTACAGATAAGACAAAATGGTTGCTTTGCAGAGACAGGTAGATGACTAACAGTGATGTGATCCTAATGACAGCTTAGTGACGATGTTTTGACAGACTTAGTGACTCAGAGATCAGGCTGACACCAAGCTTCGTTCAATGAATATAAACGTTTAACATTTATTTTTTTCTAACAAGCTCTAAATGATTTTATGCCTAGATATAATCGGAGGTACGTTTCATTGATTCATTATGGTTGTTAAAACGTTGTTGTTTTTTCATCTTCAGGACTGTGCGACGAAAAATACAGGATCAGTGAGTACGCCATAAGTCTAACAACAACAACAACAACAACAACAACAACAACAACAACAACAACAACAACAACAAATCAATAGAACACTGTACCCACCCAAAAGCCGTGCAGCGAGCAACAACAAAGCCTCAATCTCTTGGCCACTACAACTGCCCAGTCATTCCTGCACTTCCAGGCAATCCTTCATCTCCAACATCCTCAACCCAGCATCTTTAAATAGCCTCATCTCAGCACCTTTGAAGAGCCTCATCTCAGCATTATCCTACATAAAAAAACATAAAAAAACCCACCTCAAAGGTCTATAACAGCCTTCCACAGTTACGCAACCACGGGTCGTATCGTACATCTCGCCAATTTGTCCTCGAATCAAACACCGTTCAGTATGCCGACTACTTTTTCAGATTCCAGACAGCCTCTGAGCTGGCAGACCTCGTCTTCCCTTGCTGCTTCTGCTTCTTCTCCTACTACTACTACAGATAACCCCCAGTTGACTGTTTTTCGCCAGGCGTTTATGAACAATTCCAACATGCTTCCTTCCTTCGGGTCATCAGACATACACCATCAGCCTAGTTCCACGGGCGAATGGCTATCTGTCCCGAAAGAATCGTCCATGTCTAAACACGAAACCTGTTTTCAAGAGAACGCGTCGCCGACCAAAAGTAGCGTGTTCTCTGCAAGATGGCCAGACTCCAAGACAGGTTGTGAGCGCCCCTGTCTGTGACAGGAACGGAGTCTGTGTCGTCAGACGGAAGTAGGAGAGTACCGGAAGTGGAAGTGACGTACAGGCCCAAGATGAGTGATGCAAATGGCGAGATGACTCCCGGGCTGGATTCCGCTTCCAGGTTGAAGGTTCGGCATGCCAGCAAACGTCTGAAAAAGTACCAGGCGAAAGGTGAGTCTTTTGGTACTTTATGATTGGTGTTTTAGTATTTAATTTTGGGGGGAAATGAGGATTCCGTTTTTGTTTATGGTTTAATGTCTTTTGGTTTGTGTTTTCGTTGGTTTTGTGTGTGTGTGTGTGTGTGTGTGTGTGTGTGTGTGTGTGTGGTGTGTGTGTGTGTGTGTGTGTGTGTGTGTGTGTGTCCTTCAGTATGCCTAGCCTCGTTTGTATGATTATCTGAGGATCTAAAACACACACACACCGCCACGCCCGCGCGCACACACAGCCACACACACAACACACACACACACACCACACACACACACACACGACAAGAGAAGAAGAACAGAGAAAGAACAGACAGACAAAAAGTCATAATAAAATGTGAGATACACCATCACATGAACACACACAAACACATTATACATCCATCAAGTGCTTAGTATTCGTATAAAGTAATAAAATATTATAACCGAGAGGCAGAAGCTCTAGCTTGTCATCGAAATGTCGTCATCTCTGAAATCATTATGTGATGAGTCTGACATTCCAAGTGAATGTACACTATAATGTGGGTTGGGGAACAAAACACATTGTGAATCGGAGCTTTGCCATGGTACAAAAAATTAATAAGGAAAGTTTGGTTGTAAGGAGTTCCCCTAGCTTAACTCTAGCTCTGGGTTCATTCAGAATATGCTCTCTTCCATTTGACTCATCCATTCTGGAAATCAATATTAGACTGTAAAAAATACCAATACTGAGCATCCCCGAAGGGATAATACGGCTACCTTAATGCTGGGGTAGCAAAACGGATGCATATACAAACATCTTACTATTTGTGAAACTCGGAGCTTTAGTCGTGGAACGGGAAAAAAAAAAGATGAACGAAAAGTGTGCGTGTGTAGTTATTTCAAGTACCAGGCCATATTAGACAGCTATACTCAGGCTTCAGACGCCTTTTTCTTATTTTATTTATTTATTTTATCTATTTATTCTTTAATATCGAGGATAATGGAATAAGCACTCATTGCTTTTTTTTTTTACATCCAGTCCCCGTTTGTATGCAGTTTTGTAAATTCTGTCATCTGTTTCCACCGGCACACAATGGCCTACTTTTACGAAAAGCGGAACAGGATTTAACGTGTGCGCAAGATGTTCTGCGTGCGTTCGCACACGGGGCCTCGGTTTATAGTCTCATCCGAAGGACTTTTGGGGGGAGTGGAGTCTGCACTGATGTTAACTCCAGGGGAAAATATCCCCTTGAACGGGAATCGAACCCGGGTCGTCAGATTGCGAGCGCAATGTTCTGACCACTAGGCTATCCCGTCCACCGTTCTTCTTTAATAGAGCCTGCAGGTCGTTATTATAAGTGCTTGCCATGATTAAAGACAATGTTAACAATGTTTCAAAGCATTTATTATCAAAAATAATCTGCATGTCTATTTGATAGTTCTGTATGTTTGTGTATCCCCCTTTCAGTAAGTACGTTTCTGTATACAGTTGTATTATGATTTAGAAAGAGGGTTGTTGGTAGTGATGCTACTTGGTCGTGTTTTGGTCTTCATTTTTTTTGTTTTTGGTTTGTTTTGTTTTGTTGATTAGTTCCGGGGTTCTTTTTTCTGGTTTCTGTGTCTTGTAATCTATTTGGAAAAAAATGAGGGAAAAGATATAAAAAAATTCCCTGCAAACATTTCAATGCATAACTCAATTTGAGTTTAAACCTTTGGCACTTTACGTATAATGTCAAGGAATGACAAGGCTTTTAAACCCAGGCCAGTACCTACAGTTAGCTTCAGTGTGTTTGTGTGTGTGTGTGTGTGTGTGTGTGTGTGCGCGTATATGTGTGCGTGCGTGCGTGTTCATGTGTGCTTATCTGTTTGCATGCACGCATGCATGTGAATGGAAAAAAACAAACAATAATACATAATGGTAATAGTAACAACAATGCAAATGGCACAGCCCAGAATTGGCAAACATATTGCGGCGATGTGTGTGTGTGTGTGTGTGTGTGTGTGTGTGTGTGTGTGTGTGTGTGTGTGTGTGTGTGTGTGTGTGTGTGTGGCTGTGTGTGTATGTGTGCGCGTGTGTGCGTGTGTGTGCGTGTTCACGTGCGCTTATTTGTTTGCATGCACGGATGCATGTCAATGGAAAAAACCCTCAATAATACATAATGGTAATACTAATAACAATGCAAATGGCACAACCCAGAATTGGCAACAATATTGAGGCGATATGTGTGTGTGTGTTTGCGTGTGTGTGTGTGTGTGTGTGTGCGTGCGTGTGTGTGTGTGGTGTGTGTGTGTGTGTGTGTGTGTGTGTGTGTGTGTGCGTGTGTGTGTGTGTGTGTGTGTGTGTGTGCGTGTGTGTGTGTGTGTGTGTGTGTGTGTGTGTGTGTGCGTGCATCTGTACGTGCATTCTTTTAATCTTTTATAAATTTTTTATTCTGTTATTTAGAGGATAATGGAAAGAGCATTCATGTGCTTTTTTAACCTTTTTAACCGTTTTTTTAAACATAAAGTCCCCTGTGTATGCAGTTATGTACATTTTATCATCCTTACCCACCAGCACACCATGGCCTACTCTTCCGAAAAGCGGAACAGGTTTTAATCAGCGTGCTTCATGTGTGTGTATGTTTATTTATTGATTTTTAAAATATTTTATTTATTTATTCTTTCATATCGAGGATAACGGAAATAAGCACTTATGTGCTTTTTTTTTAACATCTAGTCCCCCGTGTATATGCGGTTTTGTAAATTTTGCCATTCCTACCCCCCTCCCCTTCCCCAGCAGCACACAATAGCCTACTCTTACTCTTTGTGTCTGTGTGTGTGTGCGTGCATTTCTGCGTGTATCCGTGCCCGCGAGCGTGTGAGCGCGCGCGTGCATGCCTTCCTGTACGTGTGTGTATGTGTGACCCCCCCAAAAAAAAACAAACAAAAAAAACCCCAACAACAACAACAACCAAAACCCCAACCCTTTCATCCAAAACAGAAGAGAAACTCCGGCACAGCACGGAAAGCAAGCAGAAGATGCTGGGGGCTCTGTGTGTCCGCCGTAACCTGCTACTGTCCGAGATGGTCAGCACCATGCAGAAGGTCCGGGACTCCAGACAGCGCCTGGACAAGCAGCGCACGGCCAACAAGGCCCTCATGAAGCGCATTGACCACCTCACCTCGCTGGACCCCAAGGACAGCTGTGCAGATGACACCGGGGCAGGGTCGACTCCGGCCGGTGGCCAGCGGGAGGGCTCGTGCAGCGATAGGAACAACAGTAGCGGTCGGGACTGCGAGACGTTGTGTGGCGATTCTGATTCCAGCAGCAGCGATCCAGAGGGTCTATGACAAGACGTTGTGAAAGTTGGGGAAGATTAGCGAGAATTGGAGCAGTTGGGTTTTAGATGCGTGGTGTACTTAGACCTGCGTTTATAGCTAGATTTTTTACTTACATCTTGATAGTAGAATGACTTACGATGAAAAGTTAAGTCTGGTACCAGATTGCAAAAATTATGATTAAGCCATTTTCGAATGAAGTAGTTTTCTCTATGAAAAAATAAAAGGTTTGTAATCTATCTATCTATCTATCTATCTATCTATCTATCTATCTATCTATCTATCTATCTATCTATGTATCTATGTATCTATCTATCTATGTATCTATGTATCTATCTATCTATGTATCTATGTATCTATCTATGTATCTATCTATCTATCTATGTATCTATCTATGTATCTATGTATCTATCTATCTATCTATCTATCCATCTCTCTCTCTCCTTCTCTCTCCTCTCTCCTCTCTCTCTCTCCTCTCTCTCTCCTCTCTCTCTCTCTCTCTCTCTCTATATAAATATATATATATATATAATATATATATATATATATATATATATATATATATATATATATACTAAGCAGATAGTTGCTACTTTGCTGATATACCAGCTGCAGTGTAAGAAAAAAGAAGAAAATAATTCAAAACTTTGTATGATGCTAGTTTCTGACATGACTGTAAAATTAGTAAGCTGTATTCTAGACACCTGGATTATTGACCAATTATCGGCAAAGTTCCTATTTTTGATGCCAATAAAATTCTGTAACATTTCCAGTAAAAAAACACCCACAGGCTGTATAACATGGATTATTGACAAAGCTACTAATTATCAATGTCTAGAAAACTCTTATCATTTGCAGTTTAAAAAAAGAAGCATGACTGGATATATGGAATTATGAAGGTTCTGACAAGTTTCTTGTAAATTGGTGTGTTTTAAAGAAACTATCTGGATGTATTTTCAGACATGGGTACATATACTTGGCCTTCACACACATACAAACACACGCACTAAACACACACACACACATACACACACAGAGAGACTAAACACACACACACACACACACACACATTAAACACACACACACACACACACACACACACAGAGTGAGAGAGAAATTTTTATTTTTATTTTTATTTAATTCTTTTATATCGAGGATAATGGAATAAGCACTTATGTGCTTTTTTACATCCAGTCCCCGTGTGTATGCGGTTTTGTAAATTTTGTCATCCGTTCCCACCGGCACACAATAGCCTACTCTTACGAAAAGCGGAACAGGATTTAACGTGTGCGCAAGATGTTCTGCGCGCGCTCGCGCACGGGGTCTCGGTTTATAGTCTCATCCGAAGGACTAGAAGAGAGAGAGAGAGAGAGAGAGAGAGAGAGAGAGAGAGAGAGAGAGAGAGAGAGAGAGAGAGAGAGAGAGAGAGAGAGAGAGAGAGAGAAAACGCAAATTCGAACTGGAGTGGTTTTTTTAGGGTATTTAGATGAGCCAGTAGCTTCTTTACACCAGGCCTCCATCAAAAGAGGGAACAAACACAATAAACAAAAGAAAACACACCAAAAATCAAATCATGAATAATAAAGGTAAAGGTAAAGGAGTCCCATAACCTATAAGGTCGAAGGGGAGCGAGGCGTCAGAGACCTCACTTCTCTAGGGCCAGCATATTGAGGGCGGCGCCCATCTCCTCTCCCTCGCTGCTTTACCTTCCCTGACCCTAAAGAGGGCAGGTACCCATTTACAGCTGGGTGAACTGGGGGAACTGTACTGAAGCCAAGGCGCGCAAACGGTCACCCATCCAACTGGTAACCACGCTCAACGCTGCTTAACTTGGCTGGGGGAAAGCAAGTGCTCCGACCACTGAGCTATCCCGTCCCCCTATTTTTTATATCAAGGATGAATAATAAAGACCTTTAAAAAGTAAACAATAGTTCAACGAATATTTTCCTCCTCTTGACAAGCACATATCTTTTCCAATAATTTTAAGCTATATCAATGTTACTGACATACCTAGGTACAGACATGAATGAATAGTCAAGTGGACAAAAACCATTTTACAAGAAGCATCGAAATCTGGAATTTAAGACGTACCAAGACCCAAACAATTTTAATTCTTTTATATCGAGGATAATGGAATAAGCACTTATGTGCTTTTTTACATCCAGTCCCCATGTGTATGCGGTTTTGTGAATTTTGTCATCTGTTCCCACCGGCACACTGGCCTACTCTTACGAAAAGCGCAACAGGATTTAACGTGTGCGCAAGATGTTCTGCGTGCTTTCGCACACGGGGCCTCGGTTTGTTATAGTCTCATCCGAAGGACTTTTGGGGAGAGTGGAGTCTGCACTGATGTTTGGTATTAACGGCACAGCCCTCATCTGGTTTACTTCATACCTCACAGACCGGTTCCAGAAAGTTATTGTAAACAAAATTCAATCAAAACCTGTCAAAATGGAATGTGGAGTCCCGCAGGGATCAGTCCTGGGCCCTGTTCTCTTTACTCTCTACACTGCTCCACTCTCACATATAATAAACAGCCACCATACTGATCATCATTTCTATGCCGATAATACTCAGCTTCAGTGCAGCGATACTGTTGAAAACTTGCCTTCCCTCCTGACAAATATGTCCTACTGCCTTCAAGACATTCAAAACTGGATGACTCAGAACAAGTTACAACTTAATGTCGATAAAACCGAAGCCATGCTCATAGGGACCCAACATAAACTTTCCTCTATCGCAAAAACTTCAAAAGAATTCGGCAATACGTCAGTTCCTTTGTCCAACTCTGTGAAGTATTTAGGAGTAGTTCTTGACAACACACTCTCTATGAAAAAAATCATCACCCAGACCTGCCAGTCTTGCTACATCAATTACGGCGCATAAGTGCGATTCGCAAGTATCTGTCCACTGATGCAACTTCCAAGCTTGTCACATCTCTCATTCTTTCACGTTTAGACTACTGTAATTCTCTTTTGGCTGGCCAATCAGCATCATCTATCCACTCTCTTCAACGCATACAAAACTCTGCAGCTCGACTGGTCCTAAGAAAGAAAAAATCTGAACACATCACTCCTCTTCTGCGATCTCTTCACTGGTTGCCTGTCTCACAAAGACTGGAGTATAAAATCAATACCCTCTGTTTCAAATGTCTCCACAAATCTGCACCCTCTTATCTCTGTAACTGTCTTCACCTGTACACTCCATCCCGTTCCCTTCGTTCAGCCGCAGATACTTTGTGTTTTCGAACACCCCGATTCAAACAAACCACTGTTGGCCGTGCTCCTTCTCTGTTTCTGGTCCATCCACCTGGAATGACCTCCCTCTTTCACTTCGCCAAAAGCCTTCACTTGATACCTTCAAATCCAGCCTCAAAACACACTTATTTCCTACCTGAGACTTTCCCCCCACATATCTGTCCCTAATTTTTAACAGCATCTTTCACCTTCTAAGTGTTGTTCCGTGTGTGTGTGTGTGTGTGTGTGTGTGTGTGTGTGTGTGTGTGTGTGTGTGTGCGTG
>CM054139.1:24325865-24368365 GCA_028751875.1 Rapana venosa
CACTAAGCGTGATTAAAACAATGCTTCCTTGACAAAAAAGTTAGTCATTTTATTGTAACATCATTTGAGTTACTTTCTACAGTGCTAGCATATCATACAAAACACACACTGAAAATCATTAAAACTTTACCATACCGAGCGTTTGCAAACAAAACAGATGCAGCTGTTAGGAAATAAAGATAGATAGATATGTTTGTCCGTCGTGTTCGACGATGACCTCCAAAACAGAAGAGGAGGCAGCTGCTGTTTCGGAAACTGGGCAGAAATTTGATTATAGTGGAGATGCCTTGCCCGCAGTACATCCCCACTCTCTCTGCCAAGTGGGCATACGGACAGTCAGCGTTGGAGATGTTCTCCAAAGGCCAACCAGCCCCCAGGGCTGCAGCACATAAGGACTGTGCGAGTCAAGCCTCCTAGTCAGAGAGTCACAGTCGATCAATAAAGACTAAGCTGTAAAACTGGAATTCCTTGAGTGGGAAAGAAAGCGAATGGTCATACAGCCTCTCACTTTGCTGCTGCCCCCAGCGTCAATGGTTTCATCAAGAACTGTGATAAACCCCAGGCGCTGACGGCACAAGGAAATTACATAACAAAAAAACCCCATACAACCTAAGCAAACAAGCAATTAAGCTAACAAGCAAACATACAAGCCTGCAAGACTTTCCAAAAATTGTTATAAACAGAATTTATCGCAGGTATATTTTTTTTCGTTCTTTGGCTAGAGCTTCGGGGTTCACCAATGGCGAGGTTTTTCGAATGCGACCGTTCCCCCCCCCCCCCTCTCCCACACACACACACCATGAAGGTAGCTGCATTCCGACTTCGGGGATGTACGCTGGGTATGCGCGTGTTTCCGTAACCTACCGAATGCTGACACGAATTGTGGAATTTTTAATGTGCATATATAATCTTTTGCATGTGTATATACACGAAGGGAATTACGGCACTAGCAAGTCTGCAGTGAAGTTAACCTGGAAGCTCGTAAAAGTCCATACTGTTAATTCTTCAGACGCCACCGAGATTCGAACCCACGACCTCATGGACCCGTGGGCATGAAGTCCAACCGTCTTAACCACTTCGCTATAGCACCCATCATAAGTTCTTAATTTGACAATCGCATTTCATTATAGCCATTAACACTTAAAAAACCCCCCAAAACAACAACACAGCAAACAAAATAATATTTTCCTTCATTTGACCATTCCATTTGATTATAACATTAGATATAACTACCTTAGAGTCTATAAACAATCATGCTTCTCCCACAACAAGAATTTGACCCCCCCAAAAAAAACAAAAAAAAACAAAATTGTCTCCGAAATTTGACAACAGCATTTCACCCTACAAGCAACTAACCCCTCCCCCCCCCCCCCCCAACTCACTCCACCCCCCCCCCCCCCCAAAAAAAAAAGTCGCTAACAGGGTCAGAAACTCAATGTACATACTTTTTAACCCCCCTCCCCCCCTCCCCATCCCCATCCCCGGAAAAAAACCCAAACCCTCCACACTTCCCAAAACGATACAAACGTCTTACACTAGCGTTTCATCAGCATACTAGTAGCGTCAGTGTCTCCTTGTTGCATCAGCGACCGACCACATGGCAGCTAAGCCTATATATACACAGCCATACCAGCGGGGCCGGCCATAAGCCACTGTGTGCACAGAAGGCAGAAGAAGACTTGAGGTGGCGTCCGACTGTGGCGAGGCGAGGCGTGGCGAGGCGTGGCGTGGTGCAGGCTTATAAATACTGTCGTGGTGAGTGCAGTAGCAAAAAGATTGTGTGTTTAGTTTTGGGAGCTGTTGCTTGCAAGAAGGTATCCATCGACTGTGGTTTGTAAAGATGCTTGTTTGGTTTAATGTTAATAATTTATTTATAGGAGGTATAGAGGGTTGTTTTGTGTAAGTGCTTTGTAGCGTGTGTGTGTTTGTGTAAGGGGGGGGGGGGGGGGGGTGTGGATGTGTGGTGGTGTTGGTGTATGTGTGTGTGCAGGGGTTGGGAGGGGTGGTGGATGTGTGTGTGTGTGTGTGTGTGTGTGTGCACGCGCGCGAACGTGTGTGTGTATGTGTTTGTGAGTGTGTTTAGTAAAAAAAAAAAAAGAAAGAAAAGAAAAAAAGATGGAGGGGAGGGGGCAGGGGCAGCTGTGTGTGCGTGTGTGTGTGTGTGTGTGGTGTGTGTGCGAGAGAGAGAGAGAGAGGAGAGAGAGAGAGAGAGAGAGAGAGAGAGACGAGAGAGAGAGAGAGAGAGTGAGTGCGTGTGTTTGTGTGTGCGCGCTTTTGTTTGTTTTTGTAAAAGAAAATAATGAAAGGGGAGGGGGTAGGGAGCTGTGTGTGTGCGCGCACTCACGTGCATACGTGTCTGCAGAGTGGGTGCATGCGTGTGTGTATGTGTAGGTGCAAGCTTGCGTACGCAGGTGTCTGCGTGCATGCGAACGTTGTCGCGTGCGCGCGCGTGTGTGTACGTAAGTAAGTCTCCAATTTATTGTAACGTCTTTCCACTTAAGTGATTCCAGACGACGCTAAAATAGGAGAGAGGAGAGAGAGAGAGGGGGAGAGAGAGAGAGAGAGAGCGAGGGTGAGAGAGAGAGAGAGAGAGAGCAAGGGAGAGAGAGAGAGAGAGAGAGAGAGAGAGAGAGAGAGAGAGGAGAGAGAGAGAGAGAGAGAGAGAGCAAGGGAGAGAGAGAGGAGAGAGAGAGAGGGAGAGGACGAGAGAGAGAGAGAGAGAGGGGAGAGAGAGCAAGGGAGAGAGAGAGGGAGAGCAGAGAGAGAGGAGAGAGAGCGAGCGAGACGAGAGGGAGAGCGAGAGAGGAGAGAGGGGGGAGAGAGAGAGACGAGGGAGAGAGAGAGAGAGAGAGAGAGCGAGGCGAGAGCGAGGGACAGCGGAGAGAGAGAGAGAGCGAGCTGACGGAGAGGAGAGAAGAGAGGAGGAGAGATGAGAGAGATAGAAGAGATAGAGAGAAGAGATGAGATGAGAGAGAGTGAGAGAGAGTAGAGATCTATTCTCTGTGTGAATAATTACGTGCACGCGTGCGCGCGTGTGTGAAATAAATAGTAATAACAAAAGAATAAGTATTTTTAACATGAACAGATCAAGAACATTTTTTTTTAATTCAAAAAGAACTACAAGAACTACAATGAATGCCCTATGGGACTTAACAATAAACTGATAGCAATGTCAAACGTTAGCTTTACATTGCTCAACATTTCGTCAATAGAATTCTCAGAAAAGGCAGGGAGATTAGGTTTTGAATTCTCATATTCAAGTATGATATGGGTATTTGAAATATATTCACCACATGTATAAGCATTTACCGTCCTAGTTGAATTTTGCCTTGAATGCATTTAATCTTATCCTGAAAAATAATGCCTCGAATCATCTTTCTTTGACAGCATTTGTATGAATCTCCAAGTGATCAATGTATTCAACAACGTTCTTCCTTCTCGGACTTGAATGTGTGTGTGTGTGTGTGTGTGTGTGTGTGTGTGTGTGTGTGTGTGTGTGTTAGTTCTTCAGTTTAACGTCCTTCCACCGAAACGACGGTTAAGTGTGTGTGAGTGTGTGCGTGTGTGTGTGTGCGCGTACGCGCGCACGTGCATGCGTTTGCAGAGTGTGTGCATACGTGTGTGTATGTGTATGTGCCCGCTTGTGTGCGCAGGTGTCTACGTTCACACGAACGTGTGTGCACGTGCGTGTGTATGTGTGTGTGTGTGTGTGTGCCTGTGTGTGTGTGTGTCTGTATGTCTGCATGTGTCTGAGTGTGTCTGTGTGCTGTTTGCAAGCAAGTTGATTCTGGTGGAGCACATCCCTCTTCATAAAGGAGAATGCATGCTGGGTACGCTCATCAGGTCTTTATCACAGACTCTAAGTAGCCTATTCTCCTACAGATGGTTGATGGAGTTCAACGTGTGCGCACATTGTTGTCTATGGCTCTCACATAGGACGACAGATCAGTTCCTAGTCTCATACCAAGAACTTTCAGGGGGATGGAGCCAGCACCAATGGTAGTTCCTTTAGAACAGTCAGGTGTTCAACAATCCAACCACTAAAGAAGCACACTCTGGGGGATTTTTTCAAACAGCTTTTAATATCTAAAAAAACCCAAAACATAAGTACCCTTTTTCCTGTCCTATCTTCTGTGAAGCTTTTGTCTTGCGGCTACTACTTCGCTCATGTCCAATCTCTCTCTCCATCTCAGCCATTTGTAGGTTTATCACGTCGCATCCTCAAGGTTAGGAATCCACCACAAGCTTGTCATAGTTAGGTCGCCACAGGGTGCCTGCAAGAGGGGTCCTGCACTGATGCCGGCTCCACTCTCCTGTTTGTTCAGTGGTGCCTGTTTATGAGCTGACATTCACAGAACACCGCCTGCTAATCTTTCTACGGAGGGCGATAGTGGTTTAGTCGCGGAGCTATACAAAGTGAGACGCCAACCACGGGTAGTGACTACTGTCACGTATCTCATATGGCCTTCTCCCGCCCCGCGAACTTCCCAATTCCAAAAGGCTTTGACAAACACTCATCACAGACACAGAAGTGTACGGAAAAAACCGAAACAGAGGTCGCAATGTAACCAGACTAACTAAAGCTACCGAATCAGAGACAGATTTTCTACATTTTGTTAAAATGATTAGTAGTGGTGAGGATGATAATAATGATGCCATGGAAGCGCACGTACTTTAAGATTTCTTGGCAGGGCTATACCCTATGCATCTAATCTTAAAACAAACATTATATTTTATTTTTATCCTGGTGTCAGCCAGACCTGAGAGATAGAGACACCTACAAGATTTGGTCAAGTCACTTGATGTACACTCTCATAAAACGTATCTGTAACGTACATGAAACTCTACTGTGTGGTCATGACCCAGTTCTTCCTAACAAGAACATAATTCATTGTGGGTAGGAGCCCGACAGAATACAAAAATAAAATAAAAGCTCTTACAGGATTCGAGCCTGCAGCTTTCTAGCTAGGAACTCAGCGCTTCTAAGGACCCGACTGGAGTAGTAAAAAAACCCAACAAAATAAAAACAACAACAATAACCCATCTCCCCCCCTTCCCTATAGAAAGCCCTAATATATCTCATGGGATTTGAACCCACCACTTTCAAAATCAGTAAGACAACGCAAAAAACCAACAACAACCCATTGCGCCATGACAGCCGGTTACCTGTGTTGTCTCAATGGAACAAAGATAACTCTCTGTCTTTGTTTCTGAAAATGTGTTAAGGATATCGCTAAATTTTCAACTAGCGAATCTTAAACGAGTGAAACCCGACAAAACCCATCCCATCCCGGTTTTTCTCTCCACAGAAACGATAATAAACCCACACACCACATTAATTTCTTCTTCTTCTTCTTCTTCTTCTTCTTCTTCTTCTTCTTCTTCGCAATTCTTCTTCTTCTTCTTCTTCGCAATTCTTCTTCTTCGCAATTCTTCTTCTTCTTCTCAACAGGATTTGGCGTGAAGTACCAACAATAATTTCTCTCCAACAACATCACTCCCTACTACCGACCTACCCGTCTCTCTTACTACCACGACCAACAACACCAGCAGCAGTAACAGCAGCAGCAGCAGCACCAGCAGCAGCATGTGTGGAATCTGGGCCGTGTTTGGCAGCGATGAGGATGTGTCGGTGCAGTGCCACGCTGTCCATACCATCGGCCACAGAGGGCCTGACGCCTTCAGGATCGAGAACATCAACCATTTCCAGAACTGCTGCCTGGGCTTCCATCGCCTGGCAATCGTGGACGACATCAGAGGGATGCAGCCCATGAGGCTGTACACCCACCCTCAGATATGGCTCATTTACAATGGCGAGATCTACAACCACAAAATGGTAGGTTTGGTCAATTTTGTCTGTTTATTTATTCATTTTTATTCCTTTGTTATTTTATTTGTTCTTTTATATCGAGGATAATGGAATAAACGCTTATGTGCTTTTTTTTTACATCCAGTCCCCGTGTGTATGCGGTTTTTGTAAATTTTGTCATCCGTTCCCACCGGCACACAATGGCCTACTCTTACGAAAAGCGGAACAGGATTTAACGTGTGCGCAAGGTGTTCTGCGTGCGTTAGCATACGGGGCCTCGGTTTATAGTCTCATCCGAAGGAATTTTAGGGAGAGTGGAGTCTGCACTGATGTTAACTCCAGGGAAAAATATACCCTTGAACAGGATTCGAATCCGGGTTGTCAGATTGCGAGCGCAATGTTCTAACCACTAGGCTATCTCGTCCCCTGTGTATGTGTGTGTGTGTGTGTGTGTTTGGAAATTGAGGCTTGTGCTGAGTTGTGGTGTGCTATAGTGTTATTGTGTTGTACTGTAGGGCACTGTGGTAAAGTGAATTGTGCTGTACTGAAAGGAACTGTACTGAACTGATATGTACTATACTGTAGTGTAGTGTACCGTAGTATACTGTACTGAAGGGAACTGTACTGAACTAAATGGTACTGTACTGAAGGGAACTGTACTGAACTAAACGGTATTGTACTGAAGGGAACTCTTCTGTACTGCACTGTAGTGTACTGTCCTGCACTGTAGTGTACTGTACTGCACTGTAGTGTACTGTCCTGCACTGTAGTGTATTTGTACTGCAGTGTAGGGTTTTGTACCTAACTGAACTGTACTGTAATGCACAATATGGAACTGTACTGAACTGAACTGTACTGAGAGGAACTGTACTAAACGGTATTGTACTGAAAGGGACTGTACTGTACTGAAAGGAACTGTACTGAACTGTACTGTACTAAACTGTAATGTACTAACATGTATATAGGAAACTGTACTGCACTGAAAGGAACTGTACTGAACTGTACTGCACTGAAAGGAACTGTACTATAGGGAAACTTTACTGAACCTCACTCAACTGTACTGTACTGTGCTGCACAGCACTGTATTGAGCTGAATTGTTTCGTACTATACGGCACTCACCTATATTGTGCTGCACTCTACTGCACTGTACCAAAATATATTATCTACGTGCCCTGCTAGTGTTGTACTGTTTAACTGGCGTCCAACACTAATCAAAGTAGTGTGGTTTTGAAATGACACTAGCTGAATTTAATTTGACTTGACATAACTTTTATCGATAGCTCAGTGGTCAGAGTACTCCATTTCCCCAAGCTAAGGTTAAGCAGCATCGAGCATGGTTAACAAGGAGATGGGTAACCGTGTGTACCCCTTGGCTTCAGTACAGTTCCCCTAGTAAACGCCAGCGAGGGAGAGGAGATGGGCGCCACCCTTAATAGATACCTGCCCTCTTTAGGGTCAGAGAAGGTAAAGCAGCGAGGGAGAGGGGATGGGCGCCACCCTTAATAGATACCTGCCCTCCTAGGGTCAGAGAAGGTAAAGCAGCGAGGGAGAGGAGATGGGCGCCACCCTTAACAGATACCTGCCCTCTCTAGGGTCAGAGAAGGTAAAGCAGCGAGGGAGAGGAGATGGGCACCACCCTTAATAGATACCTGCCCTCTTTAGGGTCAGAGAAGGTAAAGCAGCGAGGGAGAGGAGACGGGCGCCAGCCTTAATAGATACCTGCCCTCTTTAGGGTCAGAGAATGTAAAGCAGCGAGGGAGAGGAGATGGGCCCCACCCTTAATAGATACCTGCCCTCTTTAGGGTCAGAGAAAGTAATGCAGCGAGGGAGAGGAGATGGGCGCCAGCCTTAATAGATACCTGCCCTCTTTAGGGTCAGAGAAGGTAAAGCAGCAAGGGAGAGGAGATGGGCGCCACCCACAATATGCTGGCATCTTCGAGAAGCTGCGGTCACTGATATTAGGCTCTCCAACAACCGCATAGGTTACGGGACACCTTTACCTTTAACCATTTACCTTCTTTCAGCTGGACAAGACCCATGACCTGAAGGTCAGCACAGACTGTGACGGCGAGCCCCTGATTCACCTGTACCAGCAGCTGGGGGCAGTGGCCATGGCCGCTCAGCTGGACGGGGTCTTTGCCTTCTGCATCCTGGACACGGCCAACAGGAAGGTCATCCTGGGCAGGGACACCTTCGGGGTCAGACCGCTCTTCAGACTGCACACAGACACGGGGTTTCTGGCCGTGTGCTCTGAGGCTAAAGGTAACAGACTTGGAGCTTTGTTGTGTGGATGGAATGTGGTTATATGTTTCATCAACATGATAAAAGTTTTCGTTACACTGGGTCAGACCTCTCTTCAGACTGCACACAGATACTGGGTTTCTGGCCGTGTGCGTTGAGGCTAAAGGTAATAGACTGAGAGCTTTGTTGTGTGGAAAAAACGATGCTACATGTTTCATGAACAAAGGATACATTTCGTCCTATCAATAAAGTGTGTATAATGTGATTTATTAAAGATTTCAGTAAGCTATCTTCATGAGGTTCTTTTTGTGTTCGTTATACGGTCTCTGTTCCAAACTTAACCTCACTGTCTTTTTCTGTCTTTGGTAATATTTAAACCAAAAATCCAACTGGTAAAACCAAATTTGAACACGAGATATCCAATCAGTGCTCATTGTTTTAAGGGATCGTTATAGATAGTTCATAGCTAGACCAAGGAAAGTGTACACCCGTTCTGATGATTGTACTTGAAACATAAACAACTGCAGGTGACACAGGTTTGGGGGGGGGGGGATAGAATTAAAATAAATTAAAATAAAAATTTACAATGTCTAAAACAATGAGCACTGATTGGATATCTCGTTTTCAAATTTTGTTTTGGAACTTCACCAACAAAAACAACCAGAAAAGTAGATTCTCACATCGAAGTGCAAATCCTCTATCTCAAGCTCTCCACCAATGAAACAAAAGACACCCACACACACGAATTCACACTAACACCCCCCTTTTTTGTTTTTAAACTTCTCCTAATTGTATTTATCCAATGGTCAGGTTTGTTCGGACTGTCTCACTCGCTGAAGGACGAGGAGGCGTGCATGGAGCCCTTTCCTCCAGGTCATGTGGAGGTGTACGATCTGGACCAGCAAGGCAAAGCTCTCTTCAGCAGCAGGGCCGCCTTCAACACCCCGGGACAGGCCCCGCTCTACACCACCCTCCTCTCCCCTGAGGGTAAGGTGACAGTTTAGCTTTTTCTTTATCTGTTCTTGTCCCTGCTCTACACCACCCTCCTCTCCCCCGAGGGTAACTGTTCTTTGTCTGTTTGTTTGCTTGTTTGTTTGTTCGTTTGTTGGCTTAAGAATGCTTTGTTTATCTATAGGTCTGATTGAATACGTTACATTATCAAACAATAAAGGAAGTCAGTTCTTGTTTGTTTTAAACTTAAAAAAAAAAGTTGAGCATTTATAAGCACAAATACTTGCTTATCTGAAATAGATAAATTCATGTTTGCTTGATCGTATTGAATAAAAAAAAATAAAGAGACATTTGCTTCCTTTAAATTGCAAGGTTTTTAAACAGAGCGAATCATAACGGATAAAGAAGAGCAGGGGTTTTAGTTCCTCAAAGCAAATGAAAATGATAAATATCAGTGAAGAAACAATGGAAAAAGCCCCAGTGTTTTGTTTTTAAACGTACTTGTGACATTGAATTTGACCAGCCATAAGCTCATGATATGAGCAAGTTATTTTTACGCTGAAAGGATATCAGAGCAGTCTGGATGCTGCTTCTTTGCATCAAGTTTTTTTTGTTATGAAAAACCTCAGTGTCTTATCCTTAAATGTAGCTGTGGCTGTGAGTTTAATCAACAATAAGCTAATGATAAAAGCAAGCTATTTTTACGCTTACAGGGCATCTGAGCAATGTGGATGCTGCTTCTTAGTATCAAAGGTTTTTAAAACATTTTTTTATTATTGTTCTGCCTTTTACTTATTGTATCTATAATAGAATAAGCATACTAAGATTATCAACTCTAGACTATGTGACTTTGTAACAAATGTTAGCGTGTAAAGTCAACAAATATACTACAATCACAAGCTGTAGTTTTCTGAAGAATTCTAGGTTTTGTATTCCAAATATCTAGCCATTATATTAAGAAAAAGAGCAACAAAATAAAAATTTCTCTCGAAAAAATCAATTCAACTTTGCCAAAGGAAATATACCCCCTCCCCCCCTTCCCCCAACGTGGCACTACAACCAGTTTTATAATGTGTTATACAGGATGACAAGAGTCTCAACATAGCTGTTCACAACAGAACTTATTTATTTACTCTTTTATTTCGAGGATCTAGGATAATGGAGTAAGCACTCATCTGCTTTTTTTTACATCCAGTCCTCGTGTATATGCAAGTTTTGTAAATTTTGTCATCCATTCCAACTGACTCACAATGGTCTATTCTTCCCGAAAAGTGGAACAGGTTTTACCGTGTGCGCAAGATGTTCTGCGTGCGATTCACCCACAGGACCTCGGTTTATAGTCTATCTGAAGGACTTTTCGGGAGAGTGGAGTCGGGACTGATGTTAGGGATTCGAACCTTGGTCAGCAGATCACGGGCGCAAAGCGCAACGCTCTAACCAACCATGCTATCCCGCCCCGTCGAATCCTTGTCATGCAAGCCCTGAGACTTGCATTACTTACATTAATAACTGACACAGATTGGGACCAGGTATTTATATTGTTATGATGGAACTGTCAGACGTGATTGTCAGTTTTTGATTTACACCATCATGTGAAATACAATCAGCAGCAAGTAACACAGGTGTTGGTTTTTTTGTTGTTGTTGGTTTTATTGCTCTCCAGGAGCAGATATCAAGCGGAACATCAGGATGCTGTTTGAAGCAGCTGTCCGAAAGCGTTTGATGTCCGACAGAAGAATTGGCTGTTTATTATCAGGTGATGTATGAAGTATATGCACTCATTCACGCGCGCACGTACCCACGCAAGCACGCACACACGCACACACACTCTCTCTCTTTCTCTCTTTTCTTCCTTCCTTCTTGCTTTCCTTCTTTTCTTCCTTCCTTTCTTTCTTCTTGCTTTCCTTCTTTTCTTCCTTCCTTCCTTTCTTCTTGCTTTCCTTCTTTCCAACCTCCCTTCCTTTCGTCTTTCCTTCCTTCCTTCCTTCTTTCATTTCTTCTTGTTTTCCTTCTTTCCTCCCTCCCTTCCTTCATTCCTTCCATCCCTTCCACCCAGTCTTTTTCTTTCTACCTTTCACTATAATAATAATAATAATAATAATAATAATACTTATTCACGCGTCTGTTTATGTGTGTGTATGTGTGTGTGTTTGCAGGAGGTCTGGACTCCAGCCTGGTGACAGCCTTAGTGGTGAGGCAGAGCAGGGAGATGGGGCTGCCCTATCCTATACAGACCTTCTCTGTCGGCATGGAGGGCAGCCCAGACCTCAAGGCGGCCAGAAAGGTAGAGCTAACCAGACTGCTTATTAATTTAAAACTGGTAGATGGACTAGCGCTAAGTCTACACAGCCGGGTGGTTAAGTAAGTACCGTTCGATTTCAGTCCCGTGGGTCTTTGGAAGTCGAGGGTTTGAATCTCCGACAGACTGTTGTTTTTTTATAAGCTGGTAGATTGGATGCTAAGTTATATAGCTGAATGGTTGATTAAGACCGTTCGATTTTAAACCCCATGGGTAGGTCGTGGGTTTTATTTATTTATTTATTCATTTATTTATCTATCTATTTATTTATATCGAGGATAATGGAATCAGCACTCAGGTGCTTTTTTACATCTAGTCCCCGTGTGTATGCGGTTTTTGTAATTTTGTTATCTGTTTCCACCGGCACACAATGGCCTACTCTTCCGAAAAGCGGAACAGGATTTAACGTGTGCGCAAGATTTTTTTTATATTTTTAATTTTTTTTATCGAGGATAATGGAATAAGCACTCAGGTGCTTTTTTACATCCAGTCCCCGTGTGTATGTGGTTTTTGTAAACTTTGTTATCTGTTTCCACCGGCACACAATGGCCTACTCTTCCGAAAAGCATTTGGAAGGATTTAGCGTGTGCGCAAGATGTTCTGAATGCGTTCGAACACGGGGCCTCGGTTTATAGTCTCATTCGAAGGACTTTGACAATGTTTGAGTCTACGAAATACTGTGTATTAAGGTGGGAGACGGGCGTTAGCTGTAGCGGAATGGTTCAGTAAGACTGTTTGACTTGAAATCAATCCCACGGGTCCGTGAAATCGTGGGTTCGATTCTCGGTGGCGTTTAGTTGACTTAAGGATGGGAATTTTCTTTTCTTTTCATTTTTTTACGATTTATGTAGGTCGCCAACTTCAAGTGCAGGCACGTCAGGGCTTTAATACCTTATTTATTTATTTATTTTATTATTATTCTTTTATTTCGAGAATAATGGGAAAAAAAGCGTTCATGTACTTTTTCTTTTACATCCTTCACTTTGTGTGTATATATAACTTGAAACTTGAAAATGGTTTAATGTGGTGGGCTCCTGTAAGCCCATTCACATGGGGACAGTGGGGAGGGGGCAGTGAAGAAAGAAAACATTTCAACATATGACATATTCAAAACATTTGAAATAATCAGCATGGCATGGCATCCACATCATGGAACAAATTCATGTTTTACAATGTCTCAGTGCTTTCACTCACACTATGAATATACAATGGACTGGGCGAGCAACAGAGCAGCTATGACATATCTTTAAATGGAGTTCCACTCGAACAAGTTTTGGTAATGGCTACAATTTCTTTCAGCTCATGACTGACATTATCCATTTGTTTATTTATGTTGTCATTAAATCGTTCAAAGCATTTCAAGACATTACTGTAAGTCAGTTCTGATTTTGCACCTGTGTTCTCGGACTCAGTATTGCTCCTTGAATGTTCAGAATCATTTTTACAAGGTACATCACAGTCTACATCAGAATGATTCCCCACAAGGTCTGACACACTCCCACCCCCCTGCTCCACATCTTTGGAGCCCTCCCACTTGCACGACATTTCCTCATCAATGTCAAAGACTGTTTCTATATCAGAACTGATTGTTACTGTCTGTTTATCCATGTCACATGATGGTATGTTTAGTTGTGTTTTACCTTGCTGATTGTCACCTGAAAGTGGCGCAGAGGTAGTGCATGGCACAAAAAGGGAAAAGTCAGTCACAGCAGGGGAAGGTGTCTTCTTGTCAGCAACATAACAGAGACTAGGTGGTGTTGGCATGAAGAGTCCTGAAGGAGATGAAACACTTGCCTTCTTCTCACGGTCTGCTCTGTAAGCTTCAGCCCTCCTTCTGTCTCTGCTGACCTGTGACGGGCACTTTCGTCGATACGCAACACTGCTGTCTGCTGTCTTAGGGTGATGAAAGGAAGTGTTTGTAGTCAGTCGCAAAACGACCGTAGTTTGACTGTCTCTGCCGTCGATTTTGAAGGATGACACGGTATTGTCACGTAACACAGCATTCAAAAGACATTCTAGAGTGGTTGGGAATCCTTCAACTGGCATACTGACTCTGATATACACGAGAAACAGTAATATTTACAACAGCTGCTGAGTAATGCGTCTTGCTGGCAACCAAGCAAGGGAAGCTACTCCTTTGTGTATATATACACGTATAGAAGATCAAAATATGCATGTTAAAGATCCCTTCAATTATGTCAGTGTTTGAAGAGTTACGGAAACAGAAACATACACAACATATATATCACCGAAGTCGGAATGCGGCTACCTTCATGGTGGCCGACAAAAGGTCGCATACGCAAAATCTCACCATTGTTCAAATCCGCGCAGCTGAAGCCAAGGAACAAAAACACACTGGTTCTTTTTACACAGCAAACAAAGAAACAGAAATGAAAGGGAATGAACAACAACCCCCCCTCAAAAAAAAATCAAAAAAATCAATGCGTTAAAATGTGTTATTAGCGATCAAAAATCCCTAACAAAATCATGCACATTAGCACTGGTGTAGATTGATATAAATATATTATATCACAGTTGAAAATGTTTTGCAGGAAAAAAACAACCCGCTTCACATATTTTTTTGAATAGCATTTGTGTGTTGTTCTTGATGCTGCTTAGCATTGTTTCCGTAATATTTTACAATGTTGGTTGTATTATGTAGTGACCTTTCTAACAGGGATAACTCAGTGGTAAGTGCACTCGCTTTCCCCCCAAGATAAGGCTAAGCAGCATTGAGCGTGGTTACCAAGTGGATGGGTGACCGTTTGCGTGCCTTGGCTTCAGTACAGTCCCCCAGTTCACCCAGCTTGAAATGGGTACCTGCCCTCTTTAGGGTCATGGAAGGTAAAGCAGCGAGGGAGAGGAGATGGGCGCCTCCCTCATTATGCTGGCCATTAGAAAAGCTGAAGTCTCTGACGTCTCGCTCTCCAACGACCGCATAGGTTATGGGACACATCTTTACCTTTCACATTTTTTTCATTCTCTCCTCGCAGGTATCAGAATACCTGGGCACAGAACACCACGAGGTCATCTTCACTCCCGAAGAAGGGGTGGACGTCATTCCTGACGTCATCAACCATTTGGAAAGCTATGACATCACCACGGTCAGAGCCTCAGTGGGTAAGAAGTGTGCGTGGTGTACATGTAAACTATGGCAGAGTCTGAAGCATCCAAAACACTGCAGATTTCTTTTTTTTCGCTTGGTGTCATCCAGTATAAGCACTCTGTATCTCTTACCACGCTAGGGAATCACTTAAAGACGGTAAGTATTGGATTGGATAAGAAATGTGCGTGCATGGCTGTTTTCGAGGACCTTGCAATGTAGGCAGTCATACTCCGGCTTCGGGGGATATTTAAAAAAAAGAAGAGAATACAGGTTATTGTGATCAGAGCTTGTCACGGATTGAAGACAATGTTGACATGACAACTGATAGCACAGTACTATTTCAATTACTGCCTTTACATTTTGTTTCATCAATAACTGGTAAAGCTTAGAGCCACAGGCTGGACACTACAGATGAATCATTTACTTTCTAAACAGTTACATTAATAATAAAAAAAATATAATTAAGGAACAGTGATAAAAATGCGACCGGTTTCCTTTGTTTCGGAGCCAAAGTCTTTCGTAGTCCTCAGATTACACTCTAACGTTGAGGCGGCGCATGTGTTGTTGTTGTGGGTTCCCCAGCTTTACACCCTGGGGGTCACCCAGAACATGCACTCTGCCTCACTTATCCCACCTGGGAATCACTGTGAGATAGGAAGTACACACTGGATGAGAAGTTTGCGTGTATGACTCTTCTTCAAGCACCTCGCCATATAGGCAGCCATACTCCGACTTCAGAGGATTTTTTTTCTCCTTTAACAAAGGAGAGTGCGGGTTGTTATGTTAAGAGCTTGTCATGGCTGAAGGCAATCTCAACACAACATTTTACAACATAACAGCGTTTTAATGTAGGCCTTGGCAATTAGCTGACATCAATAATAACTGACACAACTTTTGGCCTGGGCCACGAGGCAGCGCATATGAATTATTGGAAAGTTGAATCTAACGATGCACGATGTTTTAGAAAAAAGTATAAGTCTTCAAGATTTTTGTTTGTTTGTTTTTGAGGTTTTTTGTTTTGTTTTTGTTTTGACAGAGCCAATTGCATTCTAGCGTTTTACAGTGCAAGGGAAGCGATTCAAAATTACTTAGTCGTTGTTTTATCCTCAAAATTACCGCCCCTGCTCAATGCTGGCAGAATTTCTCGGATGGTTTTAGATATCTTGGCTGTCCACGTCTCCTTTAATTTAGAGTCAAACACATAATTATGGTGCTCGTAGACATTATCATGCGCTAAACATGAGGTAAAAATATGACTGACGCGATCTAGTTTAGAGTATAGAATAGCTGGTGGCGTTGAGGGGTCCACAGCTTTAAGCCAGCCTGGAGGTACCCACAATAACAACAGGCAATCTCTTTTTCACGTGACATTTGCCGGTAATCACTGCCAGACTACACATTGGAGGAAGGAATGATTTGTAAAAATGCCTCATTATATAGGTAGCCGTGCTGCGACTTCGGAGGATTTTTTCTCCCCCTTCTTTAAAAATGGAGGATACAGGCTGTTATACCAAGAGTTGGTCGCCAATGAAAAAATTCCTTACGTAACGATGCAAAGCATTATGAAACTCGTGTGTTGGCCTTGTCACATTGTTTACATCGACAACTGGCAAAACTGTTTGTCTGGGCCAGAGGAAGAATGTCTGAAAGTATCTGCCAGTGTTTGAAGGAATGAATTAAGTGAGGCTGCTTTGGTTATGTTCACAAACTGCGCTTTTTGTTTTTTGTGTCGATATATCAGCGTCTTCTGTTTCATCATCATCACCATCATCAGCATCCTTATCCTCATCCTCAGCATCTTGTTGTTGTTGTTCTTCTTCTTCATCCGACATCGGCATGCGTTTATTCTACCACCTTAAAAATACCCCACAAAAAAGTCTCTTTTACACGACTTGGTAGATTGATACTAATGTGACCGTGCTGAGAGGCAAGGATAGAGGCAGGGTAGGGAAAGAGTGGAACACACACAATTCTCAGCAACATGTGTGTAAAGCAACCAGGCAAAAGAAGACTCAGGCAAAGACAGCAGCTTTGGTTGTCACCTCTTTAGGCCTATTCAGCCCTCCAGTACATCTACTGCTGTGTGGGTGGATGGTCTCTCTCTCTCTCCCTCTCTCTCTCTCTCCCTCTGCCTCCTAACCACCCCCTCTATATATACCCGCCACGCGAACTGCAAAGACAGCACTACCACACTGCTAGTGTTTCAGCTGATTTGGCCTAAGATGAAGGAGATTTTGTGTTTTCTCATGCAGCTTCAGTGGTGATCATCTTGCTGTCCGTGTAATGAAACTAGACATATTATACATCAAAATAAACTAGAAAGTACAAACATTAAGATGCATTACTGCATTTTGCACAAAAAGCATTTGGCTGCAAACTATTAGCGATTAAAGCCTCTGACTAGATACACTTTTAACAGTTGCACACTATAACTTTCGGTAATAAAACATTAAAACTTCAACAAAACTAAATACTTTATGACTAGAAAAAGAAAAATATGCACCACAGCTTGTATAAATATACATATTATTAACTACAGATGTCCATGAGAGGAGATATTCATAATTAACCAGTGGTGCAAAGACAGTTTCTGGTCTGCTGCACCCAAGCAAGCTTCTTAAAGCTGTTGGTATGATTGAAAATATAACTATCCCTAATACTACAAATTATTCACACTAACATCTTCCAATCTTATATTTATTCATAACGCAACCCAAAACATACCATACATTTATATTTTTATGTCTGCATTTGGTAGAATTTAGTTCTACAATTCAAACTTGTTTACAACAAAGAACTGCAGTTAGCTAACTTTTAGGACTCACACATTGTCTACACCTTACGCCTTACAATCTACTACTACTTAATATGAACTGTTTTCTTGATCTAAATAGAGTTTATTCTACCTGTTCCTCAATCGCCCAATAATTATGATTTATTAAAGATTCGTTAAATAAGAATTAGAACTGCTTTTCTAGCAGTTAATATTAGGGTACATTCTAGGGTACCTACGTACTTATATCTATATGATGCAATAGACGAAAAATATTTGATTTACAACAAAAATAGAGAACTCTCATTGTGGTTGAAATGAATCGAGTCAAGATCAGTATTTCAACAATCATATCCATGAATATGAGCAAACAATATGACTTAATAAAGTCATTATTATTGATTTTCTTTCCTAGATCATACCAACCCTCACATTTAAGGGAGATAACTCGGGCCCTACTATTGAATCGTTAACACATTTCATTTAGACATTAAAATAACACAAACAAGTAGATAAAATACAAACTAATTTAATAATTAGCTACATCAAAATATTGGAAAATAAACATACTTAGATAATATACTTAAATATAAAAATATAGATATATCCTAAGCATACTAATGACAGTTTACATAGAGAGTTGAGAAAACTGAATATATTTGGACCACAAAAGCTTAAGTATTAGTTTCGCTGTACCTAATCTAAGATAAGTTTAGCTGTGCGTCCTTAACATAGATTAAAAAAAATGTTTTGAAAATACTAGAAATCGAAGCAGCCTGTCCCTCTGACTTCGTTTTGTAAACTGACTTCCATTCTCTTTTCTCTATTTCTTCGTCATGTCGGCATTTGGACATTTGAGGTTTTTCCTTTACAATATTACTGCTGTTAACGCTAAGCGCAGTGAATTGAAGCGGGTGACACACCTGTCACCGTAATGTGTGCAGGCATGTACCTGGTCAGCCGTTACATCAAGCAGACGACAGACACGACAGTGGTGCTGTCGGGGGAAGGGGCGGACGAGGTGGCTCAGGGGTACATCTATTTCCACAACGCCCCTTCAGCTGCAGAAGCAGACGAAGAATCCCGTCGTCTGCTGAAGGACCTTCACCTGTTTGACGTGTTGCGCGGGGATAGGACCACAGCAGCTTGGGGGTAAGGGCGTTTTGATTGGAAAGAAAGAAAGACAAAAAAAAAACCCAACCCCAAACCCAACACAAAACTGTATGCTGTCTTCTCCGGTGATTAGTTAATGTTGTCAGCTGTAGTGGTTACAGCTGTGTGAGTGTGAATGTGTGTGTGTGTGTGTGTGTGTGTGTTGTGTGTTTGTGTTGTGTGTTGTGTTGTGTGTGTGTTATTTATTCATTTATTTTATTCTTTTATATCGAGGATAATGGAATAAGCACTCATGGTTTTTTTTACCATCCAGTCCCCATATGAATGCAGATTTGTGAATTCTGTCATCTGTTCCCACTGCCACACAATGGCCTACTCTCCCGAAAAGCGGAACATGATTTAACGTGTGCGCAAGACGTTCTGCGTGCGTTCGAACACGGGGCCTCGGTTTATAGTCTCATCCGAAGGTGACACCCGTTCCCACTGGCACACAATGGCCTACTCTTCCAAAAAGCGGAACAGGATTTAACGTGTGCGCAAGATTTTTCTGCATGGGTTCGGCACACAGGACATGGGTTTAGAGTCTCATTGAAGGATTCGGAAGGGGGTGGGGGGTGGGTGGGGGGGGGGGGGGGGGGGTTGGTGGAACTACAGGTTGTTAGAGGTTGGGCTATTCGTATTTGTTCCACGCCCCACTTGACGAAGCCTATACCAACCATAGCTACAGGGGGGCTTCCCCAATGTGGCAAGAATCAGACTCTGTGTGTGTGTGTGTGTGTGTGTGTGTGTGTGTGTTGTGTGTGTGTGTGTTGTGTTGTGTGTGTGTGTGTGTTGTGTGTGTGTGTGTGTGTGTGTGTGTGTTGTGTTGTGTGTGTGTCTTGTGTGTGTTGTGTTGTGTGTGTGTGTGTTGTGTGTGTGTGTGTGTGTGTTGTCTGTGTGTCTGTATGTCTGTGTGTCTCTGTATGTCTGTCTCTGTTTTTCTGTCTGTCTGTCTGTCTCTCTCTCTCTGTTTTTCTGTCTTTCTGTCTGTGTGTCTGTCTCTCTCTGTGTTTCTGTGTCTCTGTTTGTGTCTGTCTGTCTTTCTCTCTCTCTGTCTCTCTCTCTGTGTCTCTCTCCCCCCCCCCCCCCCCCCCCACCAAAAAGAAGCTAAACTTTTTAAGCAGCGTTGAGTGCGATTACCTCATGTTGAATGGAAGACCGTTTTGCGCGCCTTGGCTTCAAGTACAAATCCACCCAGTTCACCCAGCTGTAAAATTTAATGGGTACCTGCCCTCTTTAGGGTCAGGTAAGGTAAAGCAGCGAAGGAGAGGCGATAGGAGCCGCCCTCATTATGCTAAACCATAGAAGAGCCGACGCCTGTGACCTCTTTCTTTTTAACGACCGCATAGATTATAAGATTCAAGATTGAATGCCTTTCACCCCTTTTGGGGTATGGAGGATTACAAACAAATTGAACAGGAGAATAAACCTAACAGCAATATACCCAAAAATAACATGAATACTAACAGTAACTGAAAAGCAAGAGTTCATCGCATAATGACAAGCAAACAGACTTAATGACTCAATACTATTTTTAAGTATACACATTTCTTTAAAAGACATAATATACACATATGAAAGACAATTGAAATTTAAAAAAATACCTGCAAATCTTATGAAATTTGAGAGCGACAGGAGAACTTTTCGAGATTTGTATTTCATTAGATTACAAAAAATTATAACTGGACATGGGTTGAAGAAAATGACGGGGAATAATATCTTGTCGTAATTGTTTGAAGTGGGGACATTCCATGATAACCTGAAATTCATCCCCTAAAACAGACATATTGCATTTTGAACATATTCTTTATTCCCTTGGTATATAATTGACACGTCCAACCTCAATAGGAAACTTGTGACAGCTACAACGAAACTTCATAAGAGCGTAAACATAAACATCTGATAGACAAGTTATATATATTTTCCATACCAAAATCGATCTGATACTTTTTATAATAAAGGCATATACTCTTACTCCACACTATACCTTTTATTTTGGTTTAGTGCGTTTGCAGTAGGAAGGAAGTGTTCGCCTGTTATCTGTGGCCAGCTTCACTCTAGCTCTCCGCTCTGTGCCGTAAAGGATTGACACGTCACGCAGTCTCTCTGCCCCTGCGTATGTAGGAATGTCTTGAAGCCTCAGAGTGCTGGCATCAGTGATGTTGTCCGATGAAGGAAGTTGCTGGCCTTCTCTTTGCTAGCTGCGGACTCTCACTTGAGGACTGATGTCACCAAGTTGTGGCGGTTGTTATATGATGATGAGACTGAGTTAGGAAACAAAACACACAAAAAAAGACTGACGATAGTTTATGTCCATAGTATTAGGATTGTTAATTATATTCGCTGTCATTACTATGGTATGAGTTATTGGGGAAAATGGTTAGTAAGATTTGCTGAACAGATAGCATGGAACGTTAGTAGTATAGACAGGGGCCGATCAACCCTTTTTTTCGTGAGGCTCGTGAGGCACCGAAGGGAAGTAATCGAAGTAAAGCGGATGAGAAGTCGAAGCGCGGTGATCCCCCTTGAAAAGTAAAGTTTGTTATTAGTATTTAGCGGCAGATACTAATCGATAAAGCCTAGAAGGGGAAGGGATAACCGAATAAAATCGAAAAAAAAAAGAAAGAAGTATTTTTTATTTTTGTTCGTATTATTTAGACTAATTAAAGAATGACAAGAGATCCCTCCGTTCGCTAAGTCCTAGAACCCCTTCGCGGTCCGCGAGACCTCCGATAGGATTCTAAGACTTACCCAGAAAGCACCACGTGGAGGTCGAGGGATGTTGGCTTTCCAAAAATTGGTTTAAGCATCACAGTTGAATGAAAGTGTTGGGTCATTTGTCATGATATGTACACATCATCCGGTCTTTTAACAACAACAACAACAACAACAACAAAAACCAATTACACTTGGGTGGGTAGGGTGGAGACGCCGTCCGAATCGACTATGCGTTTGATATAGAAGTATGAAAGGGATTTTCTGTATTGTGTATAGGTGAACATTGTTTTACCATCGGTTTTGAAACCTACGTTGGTGCCACCCCCACTCTCCTTAGTTCGAAGCACCCGTTGATAAGTGTCTATGGTGAGATTATTGTGTCTTTTGCTGAGTCCTTTGCAACTGAATTTTTCTTCCTTATTTCCGGAACAGAAAAAGGTTTTCGAACAAAGACCGACAAAAGCGTCTCCGGAGTATTCCGTTTTGAACAGACCCGGTGTCCTTTTATCAAACAGAACTCGACTAACGCAGTCTGGACAAGGTGAGGGGTCCCAAGACTGCCTGTCTCTACCCGCTTTGAGAAAATCCGCTTGATGTCTATCGCAAGCCTGTCCAGGAAACCACAGGTTGTATTCCCTATAAAACTGCTCGATCAGACTCGGTCGGACTGCGTTTTCGAACCTCTCGCAGCTAAGTGCAAAGTAGAGCGAGTCCGTATCCATTTCCAAGAGTTGAAAATCATTTCTGCATACAAATCTGTCCAGAAAATCATAGTTGAACTGCAGCATCCGCAGTTTGGCGTATTGGTAGACAAAGTAACCAATCTGTAAGGGAAGCGCCCAATTGATTTTCTTTTTGGACATTTCAACTTCGACTACATCTTCCCCGAGCTCAGTTAGTTTTCTAAACTGGGATTCGTTGATCAGTTTTTGTGCCTGAGCGGGTGAGACATGGTGAATGTCTCTGTGTTTTGTCAAGTTTGTCAAAGTTTTACCATAAGCGGAATTTCCCAGAAGTTTGAATGTCTCAGCCAAAATGGACTTAGAAGAATCGAGGTCCCCTTTTCTTCTTGCCTCAGATACCTTCTTCCCAAACTCCCGAAAACAAGCCTTAGGTGTGTATTCAATAACTAGTGTGACTTTTTCTACAACCAGTCCGTGTTCCAAGTACCATTTTAGAAGCGGTGTTGCCAAAAGAATCTTTTTTCCCCAAAAACTTCCCACCAAAGTACGGCGTGGTTGTGTTTAAAAGTTTATTTCTTTCAGCATACTCTCTCATATGAGTACCAATGTCATCTCTTCCGATATAGGTGTTTTTGAAAACGGGCTGTAACTCACTAAAATGATCCTTGAGTTGATCCGGAACACGAATATCGCATTCAACGAGCCAAACAGACTGTCGTTTTTGACCGCATCTAGTACATCTCTTTCTGTTATGGGTGACGTATTTTCAAACGGTTTTTAAGGGTAGGGAAACGGCTTTGTAGAAACTGGTCAATTTGCCCATTGAGGCTTTTTTCATTTTGCCATTCGCACTCCCACATTTCTATCACAGTCACTCCCACATCCTCACGAAGATAGCTGGTCACGTTTATGGTGTTTTCTCTGAGTTCCGCCAGAGATTTGTCATTCACGGGGTTGCTATGCAGACCCCGGGTAATACGACAGTCGTGTCCGTGAAAGAGACAGCCGTGGAATTGGTAGACCGTGTGTGTGTTGTCATTCCAACCGTCAACGCGGATACGTCTCCGCCCTAAACTCTGTTCTTTACCGTTGAATTTGTGAAGAATGTGAATGTTTTGCGTATGCATTATCCACTCTAACCATTCTCTCGCCTGCCGACCATATACATCCGTTCTTTCCGGCCTGAAGCCCGTTTCGCATTTGCGTATGGTAGGATGTTCTGTTGGCATTGGCTGCGTGAGTGCCCAGAGGTAAAGCGCGTTAGCATCAAACCCCTGAACGGACTTGACAGGCTTTTCCTTGTTGAAACGAATAAAGGTTTTCTCTTTTTCGTGATAGCGATGAAAAATGAGGGAAGGCCCACCCACGATGTTGTTACGCATCAGTGTATGTATGTCCTTTTGGTTTTCATTGAACAGAGAGAAATAAGTGTCAGAGGGTAAAGTCTGGAAAAGATATTTGAGAGTGATTCCTGGAACGGAAATCCCGTCTTTTAGAAGGTCGATGTCTAGTCTGGAATACATATCGATCTGTGCTTGAAGAGCATGCAAGAAGGGAACTACATCCAGATTATTGTACCAGACAAGGAAATCCTTCAATGTCGACATGTCATTTTCTTTCCATATTTGTTGACAGTAAGCGTATTCATCATTTGTAATGTTTGTGTTTTTGAGTTTGCTGTAGAAAGCCGAGTGAGGGGGAAGAGCGTTTTCTTTCAGTTTGTCCAGACTGGTGACATATTCATAACAGAAGAAGCCTTTTTGCTCTTTTATTCCAAACGCTTTGAGATATTTGGAGTAACTAAAACCAGGCGCTAAAAAACTAGCAATATCCAAAAATTTTAGTTTGTACGTGGCGATACACATGTACTCATTGTTGCGCTTTACAACAAATTTGAATGGTTTTTGTTTTCTTTTTTCTTCATTCTCCTCTGATAAGGCAGAATGACTTAAGTTATCATCATCATCATCACCGGTTGGTTCCGATCGATCTTCGTGACCTTCGTAATCCTCTGAGTCATCAACACCTACAAATTTTCGAATTAAATAGCGTTTGATAACATTGATGTCGTATCTGGAAGAATTGAATCCCACTACCGGAAGTTCGTGTAGGTAGTCTTCCAGTTTGTCTTTTAACTCCTTTGCAGGAATGTGGAGTCTGTTAGCATCTTCATTTTGCATTAGGGCTTCTAATTCAGAAAATGTGTCAGCAAACTGTTCGTGAAGGAAAGAAAATGACACGTCTGAAATATTTTCCAAGTAATTTACCATGTCGTTTACAAGTTTTTGAGAGTCTCCCTCGTTTACAAAACATCGAGGCTGTTCGAATCCTTGTACGTTGGAAGCGACAGAGACAGAAAGGGGGATGTGTCTAGCGGTGTAAGTGGTGCCAGAGCATGACCGTTTTGTCCGGGGTAGATCTTCCGTTTCGAAAAAAACCTCAAAATCGAACGTTGCCCTGTAAGGATATACAAAATCAGAATCCACAGAAATGCCATAACGACAAAGTTCCTGTAACACAGATTCCGGAGGAGTGTACACGCCTCCTTTGTACGTTTCCTTGCACGCTCTACCTCGACACGAGGTTTCATGCTTATTCAGTTGCTTTAAAGTACCCCATAGTTTGTCGCATTTACTGCAAGCCAAAGCGTGTCCTAACTTGTCAATATTCAGGATGTACATAAAATGTCGGTTGTAGCAAAGAACCCTGAGAGTGTCTTCGTATTTGTAGTCACTGCGCCTAGCAGGGACTAAACAAGGTGGATTTTCTTGGTCATCAACAAACTGAAATACGTCTACATTAACTCTAAACTTTTTTTCAACAGAATCGAGTTGTAACAGAGTGAGACCGGGAAAGCTTGGCGGGGGTGAAACACGCCCAGACCATTGTTGGTAGAGAGTTTTAGCGGGTTTTTGTAATGAATGTCTGGAAAACCCTCGATGAAGAGCCAAACAACGAAAAAAACAAAGCCCATCGTTGTATATGAAACCGTTGTTTTCATCTTTTTGAAGAGTGTATAGGTAGGGATTGTTGGCTATATAGTCAGGCAACTTATCACAAGCGCCCCCGCATCCGATAGGATAATCTGACAGGTGATACAGGTAGAATGACGTACTCATGACTGACTGAACAGAAAACCGCGAGTTGGGCCGTTCCTTTTGTACTTGGTCAAGAATGTCTCCGTTATTTATCTCGGAAAGAAAGGCGAGAAAATCTTCTTTTGAATTGATCAGTCTGGGTGTTTCTAATCCGCAATGATTGTTAGAAGAAGCGTGAAAAAAGGAGAGATCACCCGATTCTTTGTTTTTTAACAGAAAGGAATGGGAATAATTGATTTTGAAGCGTTTGTTTTGTTCGTGAAACATAGCAATCAGCTTCTCATCCCAATCCGGATCATCTATGGTTGGGTTCCAGAATACGGTATAAACTGACTGATTTTTGCCGGGCCGTTTATGCGTTTTGATAGAAGACCAGTGCTTTTCGTACATATCTCTTACATCTTCTGGCAAATGACTCAACACTTTTTTTTTGTTTTCTTTACACTGTGAGCTTAAGCGTTTTTTTTGTGTTTTTTTCGAAGAACACTCAAAAGAGGGTGATGGTTCAAGACGGGAAGGCCCAGGTTGGTCAGAATAATCCTTTTCCAGTTTTCTTTTTTTGCCTGTGTGGACTTTGGCCTGATGTCGTTTCAAGTTGGACAGTCTGGCAAAGATTTTATGACAGTCCCCGCAATGACAAGGTTTTTGTCCGCCGTGAACTTCTCGGACATGTCTTTGTAGAATATTAACCCCGGCGAATCTTTTACCGCACTGGGCGCAGATATTTTTCTGTAACACAATAATTTGAATAAATTGTTTTGTTTTTTTTTTAACAAAAGAAAACAAACACCCCATCCTATTCCCCGGGTTTTTTCCGGTATTATTAATACTATCAAAATATATATATATTTTTTACCTGTTGTTCAACGTGTGACAAACGGTCATCACCCGTGGAAGCCATCGCAGCCGGGTGGGTAGGGTAATTATCTTCTTCTTTTTAAATAATCTGGATAAAAAGAAGAAAAAAATAATCACCTTCTTCATGAATTTTTTTTTTTAAAAGCCTCGTTTTTTTTTGTTTTGTTTTAGAATAACTGTAGGGATGCGCGATTGATGAGGAAGGTAAATGAGGACAAAAACATAAATAATCCTGGATCTCTTCACACTGTACCTTTTTTTTTTCCATTCGTTCTGTTTTTTAAAAAAAAATTGCGCGTGCGATATTTTTAAAAAAGTTAACAGACGAGTCAGAGTAGAACAAAAAAAAAAGTGTTAGACACAAAAATATGTTTCAAACAACGTACAAAACTCCATCAACAATAAATCAGAAAAAACAGACGAGTCAGAGTAGATCAACAACAAAAAGTGTTAGACAAGGTAGAAAAACTGTTTCAAACAACGCACAAAACTCCATCAACAATAAATCAAAGCATGAAAACCGGAATGAATCCCAAACACCACATTTATTTTTTAATTCCCAGTTTACACAAATGTTGTTGCTATATATATTATATATGCCCAATCCAATTTTTTCTTCTTGTCACACCCAACCACCAAAAAAGAAAACCCACTCACACACACGGTTTATATGTTTTATACTGTAACAACACTTAAAAAGAATAAAGGCAGGTATTTGACTGAACACTCAACATTAATTATACACACTTGCAAGCTTACCAAACAAAAAAAACAAAAAAACAGTTATTAACTGTTAGAAGAAGACACCCGCAAAACATGCACAATCACCACACCAATTACTATGACAGCACTAAAGACATAGGAAAAATATAATGAAAATTCAACCAACACCTAATGTCACATCAAAAAGCAGGGTTTTTTTTGTTTTTTTTGCTACTCACAATTTCTGAAACATGCAGGCGTGCGCACTGGAATAACACACCTCATTCGAACACCCCAATGATTATTCACTACCAGACTGACCAGCGCTTTTTTTTTTCTCATCATCATCCCCCACCACAACAACACTCTTTCTCTTCCCCGGTTTATTCCCGAGTACAGCCACAGCTGCTTTTTCATCGATCAGCCCGTCATCGTTGGATTGAAGATGGATGAGGGTCAGATTGGGGGAAAAGGTCCATCTGTTACTAGCGTAAGTGTCAAACACCTGTTCCCACAACAAAGCCTCTCCAGCGGCATAAAGAAAATGACAGTACTCTGTTCTATCACCCTCGCAAGGGTCTAACGGAAACACATCAAACCCACCCCTCTCTATCCTTCTCTCATCGGCCAAATTGTGAAAGCTCTGATTGTCATAATCGTTGTAGGATAAATACACCACCAACATCACCTCTCGCTTTTGCAATGTACTGTCCATTTCCCTCAGAAAAGTCTCTATCATGTCTTTAAAATGATCCAGCGAATCACGGGCTCGGGGATGAAGAGCGTAGGCAATTTCGGATCCAGGTCCAACCAGCATCGTCTTTGAGGAGCGTGACATTTGAGTCTGTTTTTATTAACTCTTTCAAAATTGGAAAGAGCCTCCTCCACCAAAATTCATACACCACATGACTCAACGGAGAACGATCTACTAGCACTCTGCTTTTTTTCTTGTTTTCTGGTTCCGAACAAAAAGAGAGAATGTTCATCCAATAGGAATGAGTGATCCCGCTTTGGGCAGTTGTCCAGGGGGTTCACGGGACCATTCCGTCACATCCTCGTTGTCCCCTCGCATGAAAAAGTAAGTACTTTTTTTTTTTTTTCTATCATGTTGTTGCACATCTGAATAGAGGAAACCGTAGTTATCCCCTAGCCCCTTCTTATGCATTTTCCGAATGAAAGTAGTCTTCCCAGTGGCCGCCTGGCCATCGATAGCCTCGATGGAATGAAGATTTCCCATATCTAGTCACAACAAAAATTAAAAGAATACAGTTATAACATCATACACTAAAAGCAGGAGAAAAAAAAAAAGAAAGATCTTATCCTCCACTTTATTTTTTCTGTTTTCTTCTTTTTTGCGGTGGTGGCTGTTCCTCCTCCTCCTCCTCCTCCTCCTCCTCTTCTTCTTCTTCAACAGCGCATTTTTCTATCATTTTTTTAACAGTTTTTTCTAGTTTGAAAAGATCCTCTACCTCTTGGGTAGTAAGAGCGATTCCCGTTTTAGTGGGGAAGTATTCAATTTTTTCATCTCCATCTTTTTTCTGACCAAAGGGGATTCCCTTGGTATATTTTCTAATATGAATCCTTAGCATGCCTTCCCATTTGGAGCGAGTAATAAACACTCCTCTGTTTCCTACTTTAAACAATTTCTCTCCGTTTCTTCTAGTAACTGTAGACATAATGGTCATAGAGTATTTACCTCTTCAGTTCTTTGCCTTCTTTTTCTCAGGTGAAAAAAAAAGAAGCAGGATCGGTAGTGGCGGTTGTGAAGGAGCGGCAGTCGCAGTAGACCAGAGTCTCTCTCTCTATCTGGGTTTTTATAGAAGTAAACCGACTAGTAATATTAGAAATATTGACATACGCGGTTATTAAACCACTAAAAAAAAAAAAAGATTTAATAAGAGCAATGACCGCTATGAGCTAACATAGTAAAAACAAGGCGTTAAAGAACAATCATTCAACCAATCGCAAGCATTTATTAAAGAAGAAAAGTAGGTTAAATCGATATCAGCAAAATAACGAACGTAATAGAATGCGCTACCTATAAGGCAAAAAAAGAGAGGCATGTACTATACCAATGGTCGGTCAACCACAATGATTCAGAAAAAACAACACCTGTTGCCACAATCCGCCGTTATTAATATGTTGTATAAATCCACACACAAAAAGAAAAAATGCTAGTAAGCAGTCGGTTATTAAAAATGTCGGTCACAAATTCGCTGTTAGTAGTAGTAACCTCCTGTTACAATAGTATTATATTGACCACGGAACACACGGTAATAAAAACTCCGGTAAGATGGTTTTGTATACATCCAAAAAAAAAAAAAATCTACTAATAAAATCAGTTATTAAAAAATGTACCTAGTTTTGTTTTTTTTTCACTGAGCATTCGGAATATAGGTTTCACGATAAAAAGGGGGTGTGAAGTGGAGGTGGGTGGTCTCTCGCTGGTATAGATCGTTTTCCCCCCTCCTTTTTTTTTTCCCTTCTTCTTCGAGGTTGATACAGCGTTGTTCTCTTTGTAAATCATCATAGATCTCCTCCATTTTGTTCATCAGACTCTGGAACTGTTCTTTATCCAGAGTGGGGAATTTTCTGGTTGGTTTTAGGCGCCCGCCTTTGACATCCGCGGGTCTGGAGTATTGTCTGATGTACACTCTGGCTCGACCTCTCCTCTTCTTCACCGTAACAAACACATTTTTTCCCAAAGAGTACATGGTAATTATTGACACAACTGTTGAACTAGGCGTCGTACACGTCTATCGTTCTTCTGTAGATGATGAGGGTGGAAAGGAGCTGCGAGGCTTTTTAAAGTAAGTCCTTTACTTTTACACAACACAAAGTAGACGACATAGAGTCCGCAAGCGGAACTAGTAATGTTTGAAGCAACCTGGTGTTATGAGAGTAAATTCGGCTATTTCGCTTTATAAAGTTCTTAATTTCGTGGTTCATGGGAGGTAACCCAAAACTATCAAAAAATTCCGCGTTTCCCAGCCCGTCAAAATAGGCAGCAACCCAGTGCTCCCCCTTTCCCCGGCTGGAGTCGGTGTTAATCACATAGGCGCTGGGGATTTTCTGGGGAATTTTAGCCGGCAGCAGGTCCTTAGGATACACCCCGCGAAACACGCGTCGTGCCGGGAGACGACGGGACAGTAGATGCTCGATTTGACGACTGTTCATACCGCGAAGTCGGTCAGGACCTGCCTACTCTTGTCCACCTCGATGAGGCCGTCCAGCTCTCCGTAGACTAAGACGGCGACAGGGTGGTTAAGGGCCTTGGCGAATTTTAGCTCTATTCTCATAGGCGCGGACTTGACTAGCTCGAACTGATTGCCATCCACCAGGCTGGGAGTGAGGTCGAAGCAGAAGATGGTGTAGCCCCTAGAGAAGCTGTCCAGGGAAAAACCGGCGGCGGCGTCCTTGTGGACGAGTCCGGAGCCCTCGAGGGTGGTAAGATAGGCTCTGGCGGTGCGTTTTCCATCAAAGTCGGGAGTCAGGGGTTTTGCCGGTACGTGCTTTCCGTCTAAGGTGATGCTCAAAAAATTAAGATCGTAATTTCGAAAGTTAAAAGGATTCTTGTCATAGCGTCCGTTCACAGCCGAACTGTCCACCAGCGTGACAACGACCCTGTTGGGCGTCTGGCTGAGAAATAAATTATCTTGGACGGCGCCGAGGTTACCCACAGGAACGGTGAAGCTCTTGATAACCACTCTTTTTATGGGATATTTGGCTGTGGCTTTCTCCAAGGCTTTGGCGTGGCCGAGTGTGATTGCGGGGTTAACTTTAGCCTTCCTGACGAACAAGCTGCTGTGGACAATCTCTACTCGACAACCGGGGTTCACACCGTGTTCCATGAGGCAGAAGCTATTCTTCGAGGGAATCAACCTTATTTTCACGTCCACTCCGTTCAGCAAGTAGCGTTCCTGGGCCATCAAATCCGTGTGCAGCTTCCCCATCATGTCCATCACTTTACTCCCGGCCGAGGCATTCCAGCGGTCTCTCAGACCACCGTTGTCGTTTCCCTCGGTGTCGTCCATGTGTCCCGGGGTGTCCGGAGCGAAGAGGCAACATTCCGGGTACCCGCTCTTTTGGGCCTCAGGTCCGTAGGTCAACAGTGTCTCTAGCATGGCGCGGTAGGGGTAGGTGTTTTCGGAGTTGGTGACAAGGACGCCATTCAGGGACAGGTCCACCTGGGAGAAGAGGCTATGTAGAAAATTGTTAACGGGGCTCACGTTGTGGTCGGCGTCGAGTTCGCTACCGTCGGCTTTGGTGACTTTGGCTTGAAGATGCAGAAACGTGTTGGAGAGGTCAGTTAGCTCCGAGGTACCGCCGGTAATGATAAATTCGATGGGGGCGCCCGGAGACAAACTAGCTAGGGGGTAAATTTCCACATACTGTCCTTCTTCGTCGGAGGTTTGGGAAGGTGGCAGGGAAAACAGATCCAGACCCGACTGGACGCTTTCCGAGGAAAGCTGGTGTAAAAACGCCATAGTTTAATCAAAAATGTCCTCCTCTGTCCTTCTTTTCGTTGCTGGCTTTCTTTTTCTCCTCGGTTGCCTTTTCACCTTTTTCGATGGTGTTAACCCGCCAACGACCCGCTGAAGCAATCGCTGTCCCGACTCATTCGCCCTTCTTTTAAGGGCTGTCTTGATATTTTGTCCGCTCAGAACGTCTCGCGCGATGTTCGCTCCGGATCTTACCCCTTCTTTCAAGAGGGCCTTTCCTCCGGACTTGATGAGGGGCATCACCATGCGCCCTATCCCAGCCAAAATATTCCCTATTCCCCTTCCTCTGTAGTTAGGCGCTCCGGTGAAGATCGGCAGCCCGTGCCCGGCTTGGTTACAATAATATTGTTCATACACGCGACAGTCCGGTTTATGGGGAGTGTAACGTGTCATTTTATTTATTTTTATTTTTTTTAATGGAGAGATCTCGGACGTAGATGAAGCGTAACCACGGTGTGTCCGCTGGAAAATGTCAGGTTGTTGCCCGTGTCGGTGCTTAAGACCATTTCAACTGAGGTAAACTGAGAGCGACTCAGGGGTACGTAGTGGGGCTTGTCATAGATTTGATGATACACCTCCGTGTCGTGAGGGACGATGGGAAGAGTTCTAAGAAGGGGAGCCATCACATCCCCTACCGGTCTGGGGGTCGCGAGATCGCAGTAGACAAATATACTTTTAAAGCTCGGATTCAAGTCCATCATAACCCGCGGATTGATTTTTCTTTTCCCCCGGAAGACGTCTTGTAAAGTAATACCTAATATGCGTCTTAGGGCGGGGCTCATTTCCAATAGAGCACCCTCTTCCTTCATGATAACCTTAACTCTTTTTGACGACTTGTTGTAGACAAAAATTAATGGGTCTTTCTTGGAGCCTTTAGAAGAGAAATGTTTTTCGGATTGGATCGTTTGATTGAGTTCCCTGATGAACTCTTCGTTGGAGGCATACAGCCCCCCATTCAAGGCAATCGTGTACACGGTGGGGGGTTGATACACCACCTTACCAGATGGAGACTCGGCGGCGTTTATTCTGACGGGGGCATTTCGTTGGTTTTCTAGACTGGGGGTGGTGTATTTCAACCAAATATCGTCGTAGCCAACATTAATGTAATTGTTAGTAAACTGAATTTCAGAAAGTCCAATTTCCCATTCTCCAATCAGATCAATCTCTTGGGGAAGTTGAGTCGTAAAATGAGAGGCTTTGTTTTTGGGAAAAAACTTAATAGAACTGTTACTCGGAAGAGTAAGATAAAAGGCCATTCCGGAATAAAACTTATTTCGGATTGATAGACGGGTTGGGAAGGAGGTAACCTAGGTAAGAGCTAAGCAAAGCAGTCCACAACTGACTATCCCCGTGTCCGCGAGACAAATTAAATAAAGAAACCGCTACCACCGAATAAATAAGAATGATCTGACCAAAAAAAACAATCTCGTTCCGGGGAAACTCTTTTCCAAAGAGGTTCCAAAGTCGAGATCCTCTATCATCGTTCCTCCTCATTTCTACTACTTCTTCTTCTCCTCCGTTCATAATATCAAATCTTTTTCGTGTACCCAAGAATTAAAAGAAGGGGGATAACCCCACCACTTGACAAGATATTGACGACTACCGCGGTTGTCTCTCTTCGTATCTAGCACAGATTCGATCCGATAATTCTCCGGCTCTCCCACTTTCTGCAGTTCTTGTTCATAAAATGTGCCTTTTAAAATTTGGTTGGCGAAATCTTTAATGACGTAAGTATGTGGACTGGTAGTTTTCGCGTCATGAACAATAAAAAGTTCTTCCGTCCAAGAGGGTAAATAACCTTTTTTAAAGGTTTTTTTCGTTTTACTGATTCTCACCTTATCCCCTACTTTCAATCCCGGTTTTCTGGTGGTGGTGATGGGTTGGTTGTTGCCGTAAAGAGACTGCCACACTCTTTCTTGGTTATGAATATCCACGCGCACGGGAGCGGTCTTGATGCTCCGATGATATGATCTATTATATGCGGTTACCAGGTCTGGTAACACGTCTAGGAATGTCAGGGTATTTTTATAAGTTAAATAGCGCCAGATTTTTTCTTTCAAGGTTCGATTAAAGCGTTCAACAACAGATGCTTTAATATCCTCGTTTTCTGTAACAAAAAAATGGATCTTATTCTCTTTTAAATATTTTTGAAAGGTGCTGTTAATAAACTCGGTTCCTTTGTCAGTTTGCAGGCGCTCTGGTTTTCTCCCCCTTTAAAATCTCCCGAAAAGCCGCAACCAAACTAGATCCTCTCTTATCTTTCAGTGGAAGCACCCAAGCAAATTTACTAAACACGTCTATACATGTCAGTAGGTAGCTGTTGCTCTCGTTATGTTTTTTAAGGTTTTTTACATCAATCAAATCACATTGCCACTGAGCATCTATGCCGCTGACAATAATTTTCCGCCTGGGAAAGCGTCTGGTCACTTTTTTATGAAGAGTGTAGGCGTCTTGAAAACTCAACCAGTCCTTAAGAATAGGCAGTGCATACTTGGATTGACTCTTTAGTTTTTTTATTCCTCCAAAGGCCGAAGGGAATAAAGGAGAATAATACAACAGCTCTAACTCTTTATTTCTTCCCATATCATTTTCCCGGACTTCTTCTTCTTCTTCTTTTTCTTAGGAGTGGGTGGTGGGGTGGTGCTGGTGGTGGTTTCCGGCGTCATATACTGTATCCGAGCGGGATTACCGATCAAGTCTTTCGGGGTGTTCATGCCCTTCAGGGCAGTGACGAACGTTTCCCACCCCACGGGGCTAGCGATTCGCTTCCTCCTTCTTAAGACGTCATTGACGAGCTCCGTAAGGTTGGAATTTTTAACAACCTGACCTCGATAAATGATCTCCCCTCGCTCGTTCCAGGTGAGGTTCTTATCGCGTTTGATGCGGTCGAGAAGAAGCTGGGTGTTTTTCTTCATGGATTTTGGGACACTATCCAAGGCTTCTTTAAGGATGACGTCATCTTCATTAGGAGTGAGAGAGTGTTCCGGCGGCGGCGGCGGCGGCGGTAGTGGTGGTTGTGGTGGTTTAACTTGCTTGAATCTTTTTAAAAACTGAAAAAGTAGTTGATGAAGTTCGTTGGCACTGTCGTTGGGGTGCTTTCCGGCAGCTTCGTGATGCATCGACGCCTCAGTCATTTCTCTGTTTAATTTTCTAAGACTTTCCGTTTTAGCGTCCGGAACGGGGTCGGGACTCGATAGGGACTCGAGAATTTTAGGGTCCACTAATACCATTTTTTTGGCCATGAAATCAGAAGACGCTGGATAACACAGCAACGATGGGTTTCAATAGGTGTTGAAGAAAACCCCTTTCTGAAGAATCCGCCTTTTCGTTTTCGCCGAGGTGTTTTTCTGGGAGAGGGTTCTCAGGGATCGTTTATATCCGCAGAGATTTTTCTTCTGACGAGGAGTCAAAGTCACGTTGCCTTTAAAATATTGAGGCAGCATTCGCAGATAACTCTCACTAGATCGGGAGAAGCGTCTTTCAGAATGGCTTTGGCTACGGGCGTCCTCGATACAGAAAGAATTTTCAACGTTGGTAGGTGTTTTTTTACTCTGGAAAGCATGTTACTTGGGAATATAGACTACTTGAACTTCGTCCGAAAAGATTTTGGTTCTCAGTCGATACAGCTCGGGTGTGTCCTGTTTCAAGTCTATCAGCAAATAGCCGTGCGGAGTAGAGGTAGCATCCTTATATGCGTCAAGCATATACTTCGTTCTGCCGGGCATCATTTGTCGGGCTAAAAAGGAGATCTGGGTAGCGTCTCTAGGGTTTTTAAACAACACTAATATAATGACTGTTTAAATGAATGGTTTCTACTTTCTTTATTTTTGGAAAATAAATTTTGTGTAATGTAAATAACACTCATGTCTTTATGGTGACTTCCTTTCGTAAACAGTCTAGTAACTCTTTCGTCAGTTTCCGACATTAGATCGTCGATCACCACCAGCCTCCTTTTTCCGGGTTCCAGAGGTCCACGTCGGGGATGCCTTCCTCAAATCGGACGTCCTTCATCACGCCGTATCCGGACTGCCATTCGCCGAAGCACCAAACCACTTCTTCGGGGGTGGGCGCATAAGCGACTCTTTGTCTTAATAATTTTTTTAACAAATTCGGTTTTACCGCAAGATGTAGGACCAGCGATCACGCAGGTGAACGGATGGTTAAACCTAGGATCCATTCTTTAAAGGTTTATCCGGTATGACTAACAAAATCGGGTAGTGATCGTGCTTTTAATAATGATGTTGTAAAGACAAACATTATTCGATTGGTTATTTAATTAGTTAGTTAATTATCGATTAGAATTCTGCCGCTAAATACGACTAACAAACTTTTACTTTTCAAGGGGGATCACCGCGCTTCGACTTCTCATCCGCTTTACTTCGATTACTTCCCTTTGGTGCCTCACGAGCCTCACGAAAAAAAGGGTTGATCGGCCCCTGTCTATACTACTAACGTTATCTTACCTGAAAAAAGTAATCTAGTTTTTCTTCTTCTTCATCGCCGAACTATCAGACATCAACAACTTTATTTGTTGTCTGTCACAATGAGCGAAGAATTAATAATCTGTTATTTTAAGTTAAGAGACTTAAAGCATAAATTTGAATGCGGTGTCGAAAATGACTCCGCGGGGACTTAGACAAAATACAAAACAAAACAAAGCAAAACACCCACCAAAAACAACACGACACAAAACAAAACAAAGCAAAAAATTAAACAACCAAAATCAACAACGACACAAAACAAAACAAAGCAAACACACCCACCAAAAACAACAACGACACAAACACAAAACAAGCAAAAAAAAAGCAAAAACAACGACACAAAACAAAACAAAGCAAAAAAATAAACAAAAACAACAACGACACAAACAAAACAAAGCAAAAAAATAAACAACCAAAAACAACAACGACACAAAACAAAACAAAGCAAAAATAAACAACCGAAAACAACAACAACACCAAAACAAAACAAAGCAAAAACCCCCACCAAAAACAACAACGCCACAAAACAAAACAAAGCAACCCTCCCCCAAAAAAAAAGCAATAAACGACACAAAACAAAACAAAGCAAACATAAACAACCAAAAACAACGACACAACCCCCCCCCCCAAAAAAAAAAAACCACTAAAAAAAACCACCAACAACAGAGAACGACACAAAACAAAACAAAAGCACAAACAAAACAAAAAGAAGCAACAAAAAAACCAAACCCACCAAAATACACAACAACGAACAAAACAAAACAAACAAACAAACCACCAAAAACCAACGACACAAAACAAAACACACAATAACAAAAAAACACCGTCCCCCCAAAAAACAAACTACAACACCACCAAACAACCCCCAGATAGGAAAAAAAAAGAGGAATTTTTACTAACAAAGTTTTTCCCCGCCAATATTTATTTGTCCTGGCAGCCTGGAGATCCGTGTGCCTTTCCTGGACCACCAGTTCAGCAGCTACTACCTGTCAGTGCCTCCTGAAGAACGGCAGCCCAAGGAGGGCGTGGAGAAACATCTGCTGAGGTCCGCCTTTGAGGACGATCACCTGCTGCCCAACGACATCCTCTGGAGGCCCAAGGAAGCCTTCAGTGACGGGGTGTCCTCGCTCACCAAATCCTGGTACCAGGTAGTGCAGGAGTTCTGCGACAAACAGGTGAGAGGAGGTCAGGGACCAGCGGAATAGAAAATCTGAACCCCGGTTTCTTGTGGTTAATGTTGTTGTTGTTGTTGGTGGTGGTAGTGGTGGTGTTGGTGTTGGTGGTGGTGGTGATGGTTGTTGTGGTGATAGTGGTGTTGGTGGTGGTGGTGATGGTGGTGTTGGTGGTGGTGGTGGTGTTGGTTGTGGTGGTGGTGTTGGTGTTGGTTGTGGTGGTGTTGGTGGTGGTGGTGATGGTGGTGGTGGTGATGGTGGTGGTGTTGGTGTTGGTTGTGATGGTGGTGGTGGTGGTGGTGATGGTGGTGGTGGTGGTGGTGGTGATGGTGGTGGTGGTGGTGATGGTGGTGGTGGTGGTCGTGGTGGTGGTGATGGTGGTGGTGGTGGTGGTGGTTTTCTTTTCGTTCCTTAGCTATAGGTCCTGAGGTTCACCTCTTGTGAGATTTTTGTGTGTATGTGACCGGTTTTTATTTCATCTATTTATTTTATTTTATTTTATTTTATTTTATTTATTTATACCACTTTTAAGTCACGAGATTTCTCTGCGTGAAATTCGGGCTGCTCTTTCCTGGGGAGAGCCCGTCGCCACAAGAGCAGCGCCACCCCTCTTTTTTGGGGGTCTGCAACTATATTTATTTCCCTATCAGAGTGGCTTTTTTTCCTAAGAATTTTGCCAGGGACAACTCTCTTGTTGCCAACGGGTTCTTTTACGTGCGCTGACTAATTTTGTGTAACACACGGGACCTCGGTTTATCGTCTCATCCGAAAGACTAGCGCCCAGACTACCACTCATGGTCTAATGGATGAGGGGGTAAGGGGGAATTTTCGGGCCCAAACGGGATTCGAACCACCACAACACTTCTGACCCGGACTTTTCGCTTTCTAGACAGGCACGTTACCTCTAAACCACCGATCCATCCGTACATTGTGACTGGGGATGATGTCTTGACATGTCACCAGAGAGTACGCACTTTCAAAAAGAAAAAAGGCATCCGTTCTAAGCTGCAAGAATATTCTTCTGATCCTAAATGCAGAACAGTTTTTTATTATTTTATTTTTTTAACAAGTACGCATAATGACCTGCTACGGGGACGGGATAGCTTAGTAGCAAGAATATTCTACTTATACTTAAGGCAGAACAGTTTTGTTGTTGTTGTTTTTTACAAGTACGCATAATCACCTGTTACGGGGGACGGGATAGCCTAGTGGTTAGTGCATTGCGCTCGCAATCTGACGACCCGGGTTCGATTCCCGTTCAAGGGGGATATTTTCCCCTGGAGTTTACATCAGTGCAGACTCCTCTCTTCCCTAAAAGTCCTTCGGATGAGACTATATATGTAAACCGAGGCCCCGTGTGCGAACGAACGCAAAACATCTTGCGCACACGTTAAATCCTGTTCCGCTTTTGTAAGAGTAGGCCATTGCGTGCCGGTGGGAACAAATGACATAATTTTTATAAAACCGCATACACACGGGGACTGGATGTAAAAAAAAGCACACACGAGTGCTTATTCAATTATCCTCGATATAGAAGAATAAAATAAAACAAAATAAAATAAATAAAAGTGATGACATGAAAACAAAACAATATTTAAAGGACAGAAAAACATGGAGAAGTGGTGATTGAAATAGTGGGAAGGAAGGAGGAAAGAAAGAAGGAAGGAAGGAAGGAAGGAAGGAAGGAAGGAAGGAAGAAAGAAAGAAAGGAAGGAAGGAAGGAAGGAAGGAAGGAAGGAAGGAAAGACACAAAGATAATTTCATTTCTAAGGTGAATTTCTGTTATTAGACAAAAGGTCTGTACAAGTATTTTTTTCTCCTTTCTTGGTAAAACATAACTTAGTTTTAAAGCGCCTTCATGGAAAGACAATTTCATTTCAAAATTCTGTTTCTGATTATATTTGATGGGGCATCAGGGGTTTTTTTCTTCACTTTTTGGCGGAGGGGGCGGGGAGTGTTGATGGGTGGGGGTGGGGGTGGGGGTGGGAGAGTCAGAACTCGTGTTCACTTTTCTGTAAAAAAAATAGTAGTTAATATTTTTCTTTTCAAATCAAAATCGATAATTTGTGTGCTTTACGTGTGTGTGTGTGTGTGTGAGTATTTATGCGCGCGCGCGCGCGCGAATATGTGTGTGTGTGCGTGCGTGGGTGCAGGCGTGCGCGCGCGCGAGAGCGTGTGTGTGAGTGTCTGTCTGTGTGTCTGTGTGTGTGTATGTGCACGTGTGTAGTGTGCACATGTACATATGTGTGCCTGAGCGCGTGTGTACGCGCGCGCTCGCACGTGTGTGTGTGTGTGTGTGTGTGTGTGCGCGCGCGCACGAGCGTGCCCGTGTTTGTGCGCGCGCACGTACGTGTGTGTGTGCGCCTGTGCGTTTGTATTTCGGTGAGAGTGCACATGTGTTTACGCGCACGCACGTGTGTGTGTGTATGTGTGTGTGTGTGTGTGTGTGTGTGTGTGTGTGTGTGTGTGTGTGTGTGTGTGTGGCTGTGAAGACTCCCTGCGCTCACACATGGTTATAACTGTCCTTTACCTCGCATTCAGTATTAACATACATTATTATTATTATTATTATTATTACATTAACCCCATCCGTCATTCCTTCCTTCCTCCTAGATCAACGACAAAGAGCTCGAGGCAGCCAGGTCGCTGTACCCGCACAACACACCCACCACCAAAGAGGCCCTGTTCTATCGGAGGACGTTTGAAGCCAGGTTCTCCAACAAGGCGTCCTGGATCCCTTACTTCTGGATGCCCAGATGGTCCGCCGCAGACGACCCTTCGGCCCGTACGCTCAAGCATTATAAACAGTGACCAGTCCAGGCCTGGCGTGACATGGGTAGTGCAGTGTAGTGTTGTCGACGTGATGGGTTGTTGAGATTGTGTTAGGGAAAAAGAGAAGAGAAACTTGTGCGTTATTGTGTGTATGTGTGTATGTGTGTATATCGATCTATCTGTCTATATCTATTCATATGTATGTATGTATGTATGTATGTATGTATATATGTATGTATGTATGTATGTATGTATCTATGTATGTATGTATCTATCTATCTATCTGTTTATCTATTTTTCTATGTATCTATGTATGTATGTATCTATCTATCTATCTATTTATCTATTTTTCTATGTATCTATGTATCTATCTATCTGTCGATCTATCTATCTCTTTATGTATGTATGATGTATGTATGTATGTATATATGTATGTATGTATGTATGTATGTATGTATGTATGTATGTATGTATGTATGTATCTATGTATCTATCTATCTATCTATCTATCTATCTATCTATCTATCTATCTGTCTATCTATCTATCTATCATACACACGGGAACTGGATGTAAAAAAGCACATAAGTGCTTATTCCATTATCCTCTATATAAAAGAATAAAAAAAAAATCTATCTATCCATGTATCTATCTATGTATCTTTGTATGTATGTATGTATGTATATATGTATGTATGTATGTATGTATGTATGTATGTATGTATGTATGTATGTATGTATGTATCTATCTATCTATCTATCTATCTATCTATCTATCTATCTATCTATCTATCTATCTATCTATCTATCTATTTATCACGTGTGTTTGTTAAATTGAAACATTACAGTTATTAGACCTTCTGTTACACTAAATCATTATGAATAATAAAGCATGTGTCACATTACATGATATATATACAATATAGCACTGAATCTCGCATCGCAGCATCATTATACTGCACACAATGAGGCGCAATGAAAGATTATAGATAACATATTGTAGAAATATTTCACAGCGAAGTGTGTGAAGTATCAAAAAAGAATTATGATCAGGTGTGTATCGTAATGAAACATAATAATTAGATTCAGTCTTTATTCTGTAATATATCTTTTTATTTCGAGTAATTTTTTTTACATCCAGTCCCCGTGTGTACGCAATTTTTAAAATTCACTCATTTCCACTGGCATACAATAACGTACACTTTCGGAAAGCGGAACGTGTGCGTTAGATGTTCTGGGTGTGTTCACATACAGGACCTCAGTTCGTAGTTTCATCCGAGAAACATAAACAGTAAACTGTATGTCACACTGAAGCTTTATAAACAGCAAAGTGTGTTTTACACTAAAGCATTATAAACAGTTTAATATGTAGCACAAAACAGCATTAAAAGCAGTAAAATGTATGTCACACTGAAGCATTATAAACAGCAAAGTGTGTTTTACACTAAAGCGTTATAAACAGTACAATATGTAGCACAAACAAGCATTATAAACAGTAAAATGTATGTCACACTGAGGCATAATGAACAGTAAATGTCACACTGAAGCATTATAAACAGTAAACTGTCACACTGAAGCATTATAAACAGTAAATTATGTCACACTGAAGCATTATAAACAGTAAACTGTATGTCACACTGAAGCAATATAAACAGTAAACTGTATGTCACACTGAAGCATAAACAGTAAACTGTATGTCACAACTATGTCACACTGAAGCATTATGAACAGTAAAGTGTATGTCTAAAAAGGCATTTCAAAGAGTAAATCCTGTCTATCTGTCTGTCTTTTTTTCCTGGCGGTCTCTCTGTCTGTCTGTCTGCCTGTCTGTTTGCCTGTCTCTCTTTGTCTCCGTCTCTTTCTGTCTGTCTATCTGTCTGTCTATCTGTCTGTCTGTCTGTCCCTCCGACTCCTTTTGTCTCTGCCTCTCTCTGTGTCTCTGTCTGTCTATCTATCTGTCTGTCTGTATCTCTGTTTCTGTCTCCCCCTCTCTGTCTGTCTGTCTGTCTGTCTCTGTCTCTGTCTGTCTCTTTCTGTCTGTCTGTCTGTCTGTCTGTCTGTCTGTCTCTCTCTCTCTCTCTCTCCTCTCTCTCTCTCTCTCTCGTGCTTTATTTTATCATCGTCCAAAATGCATACAATATTGCTCTTCGTTTTCAATCAATATACCATGCCTCTTGGAAATGTATTGAGTGACTGATTTGCCTAACTTCCAATTGTTGTATCGATGCTGTTGTTGGCGGGGCTGTTAAAACTGTTTCATATCAGGCTCTTCGACATTTTGTAACTTAACTTGATATCTTTATTGAAAGTATGTTTAAAAAAAGGTTTTAGAGTGGATGCTTTATCAGAATTTGATATCTAGGTTATTTTGATGTTGATGTAACCTGAAAATGCTCTCTCTCTCTCTCTCTCTCTCTCTCTCTCTCTCTCTCTCTCTCTCTCTCTCTCTCTCTCTCTCTCTCTCTCTCTCTCTCTCTCTCTCTCTCCCCCCCTCTCTCCTCTCTCTCTCTTCTCTCTCTCTTCTTGCTGTCTCCCCTCTATTTTACTTTATCCATATCACCTAATTATTACCAGTGTATCAGTTTTTCATGTTAATGTTTAATTCATTTGAGAATTATATGTTTATTAACGCATATCTCTTTTCTCCAAAAAAAAATCTATATATCTCTTGAAATTAATGTTCAAGTCAGTTACGCATTATGTATTGTAAAATATATATACTTATCTTTTAAAAAAAATCATGTTGTCGTTGTTGTAGTAGGGTTTTTCACTTGTTTTGTTGACAGTCCCTAATCAGGCCAAGGGCCGGATGAAAAAAAGTATGTGCATGCTTATTCTGTTACCATTGAAAAATAAAGATGCATTAATTCATTCTCTCTCTCGCTCTCTCTATCTCTCTTTCCCTTTCATCTCTTTTCCTTATTTCTCGCTATTGTGTTATTGCAGCTGATTTCTAGAGATAATTTCCACTATCCTACTTCTTTATGTATCGATCATAACTCTAGGATGATGATTTTAACATGTACAGTGTTAAATCACAGCGAGTGAAAATGGTGATAGTGTTGATGAATTGAAAATTGTATGCAACATCATATGGATTAAAAATGTACTGTGTAATCTCTCTCTCTCTCTCTCTCTTTCTCTCTCGCCCTCTATCTCTCTCCTTTTGACTGTTTTGCTTATAG
>CM054139.1:24373365-24398365 GCA_028751875.1 Rapana venosa
CACACACACACTCACAAACCGATATCATCTGATCTCTCTCTCTCTCTCTCTCTCTCTCTCTCTCTCTCTCTCTCTCTCTCTCTCTCTCTCTCTCTCTTCTCTCTCTCCCTCTCCAATGGGGTGTTTGTTCCTGTTGTTATAATAATATGATAGGTTTCATCATTTTCCTCTTTCCTAAAATAAGTTTATATCGTATTCATTATATTTGTCAGTATATCAGGCTGTTAGATCTTAGATGTATATCTGTTATGCTTATTGTTTCTTTGTTCGTTCGTTCTTTTGATTCAAAGTCTGTTCACTAGTTGAGCCAAATTATTAGACGAAGGGAGACGGGGGACGGGATAGCTTAGTGGTCAGAACATTGCGCTCGCAATCTGACGACCCGGGTTCGATTCCCGTTCAAGGGGATAATCCCCCCCCCCCCCCCCCCCCCGGAGTTAACATCAGTGCAGACTCCACTCTCCCCAAAAAGTCCCTCGGATGAGACTATAAACCGAGGCCCCGTGTTGCGAACGCACGCAGAACATCTTGCGCATACGTTACAATCCTGTTCCGCTTTTCGGAAGAGTAGGCCATTGTGTGCCGGTGGGAACAGATGACAGAATTTATAAAACAGCATACACACGGGGACTGGGTGTAAAAAAGCACATAAGTGCTTATTTCATTATCCTCGATATAAAAGAATAAAGTAAGTAAAAATAAAGAAGACAGGGAGACATGCAGGAGAAAAGCAGACACTTGTGGTGTGACTGAAAGTTTGTGTTTTGTCACCTGGAGTGTACGTGTGTGTGCGTGTGTATGTGTGTGTATCTGCGTGTGCGTGCGTCCTTGCCTGCGTGCGTGTGTCTGTGTGTGTATGTGTGCGCGCGTGTTTGTGTGTGCGTCTGTGTGCGTGTGTGTGTGCGCGCGTGTGTCTCTGTGTCTGGGTGTGTGTGTGTGTCTGAAAAAGTCAAAGCCGAACTTTTCTATCCAGACGTAATATTGAATAATCCACGCATTTCTAGGATTTTTGTGTATATCAAACCATCATGTAAATTCTAAAAAAAAAAAAACCCAGATAGAATAAGAACTATTAACAAAAAAGTTCGTTAATCATTTTGGAAAAAAACTACACACATACACAATTTTAAGAGCTACAAAAAGCACTACGCAAACAATTATGAATCAATAACACAACATCCTAATTAATGATGACCAAGAAAAAACAACAAGAAGGCTTCGATTATTCCTTTTCCTCTCATAAAGTGTAAAGACTAAAAGGTACGGGCGTCCTATACAATCTAACCAACCAGGCACTGGGGTGTAAGGCTTCAGAGACCTCAGCTTATCTACATGTATACATCTTGAGGGCCGCAACATTCTCTTCCCTCCCTTCCTTTACCTTCCCTGTCCCTAAAGAGGCTTAGGTAGGTACCCGTTTCCAGGTGGGTGAACTGGGGGAATGTATTGAAACCAAACTGCGCGTGACTTGTCAGGCACTCGTCCGCGAAGCATCAACGCTCAAGTCTACCTAATCTGGCTTTGTATTTAGGGAAGAGAGAGAGAGAGAGGAGAGAGAGAGAGAGAGAGAGAGAGAGAGAGAGAGAGAGAGAGAGAGAGAGAGAGAGAGAGTACTCTGATCAAACAGCTACCTTGTCCCTTAAAAGAAGGAAAACAAAAAAAAGGCTTGAATAATTCCACGTCTATGCTACGCCTCCCTACTGGTAGCTCTACTCAGCGGTTTTCTTTATGATTTTCTTTTTTTAGCATTCAGAAGGTGCATAGAGAAAAAAAAAGAAGATAAATCCCTCCACCCACCCTACTCCACCACCAAAACACAAAAACGATATCATGGAAAAAACTGAGTTGTTTGTTGTCCTTCTTCTTGTTGTTCATTTTATATGTTGTTGTTATTATTGCTGTTGTTATTATTGCTGTTGTTGTTGCTGTTGTTGTTGTTGCTGTTGGTGATGCTGCTGCTGTTGTTGTTGCTGCTGTTGTTGTTGTTGTTGTTGTGCGTTCCCCCAACTTAACACTCTGAGAATCACTCAAAATATGCATTCTTGACTCACTCATCCCACCTGGGAATCTCACATGTTAAGATAGGGGGAGGTATCACCGGGTGAAACGTTTGCGCCTATAGGGACTGTTTTCAAGTACCTCGCTCTATACGCAGCCATACTCCGACTTCAGAGGATTTTTTTCTCTGCTAAATAGAGAGTGCAGGTTGTCATGTCAAGAGCTTGTTCATGGCTGAAGAAGGTAATCTTAACAAAACAACATTTTACAACATAACAACATTTTTAGTATAGGCTTTGGCACTTAGCCGACATCAATAACTGACACAACTTTTGACCTGGGCCAAAATTTTAAGTTATGAACGCATAGCGCGTGCTAGATTCATTATTTTCAAAGGTTCTGAAGTTGGAGTGTGGCTGTCTGTCTATATGGCGATATGATTGATATCACCTGTACATGCTAACTTTAAAAAAAAATCCTGTTATCACTTAACGGTCTCGCAGTAATTCCCAGGTGGGATGAGTGAGTCAGAGAGAATATTCTGGGTGACCCTTGGAGTGGTCAACTGGGGAACCTACAACAACAACAACAACAACAGAAACAGCGACAGCAATAATAACAAGATGAATGAAATAGCAAAAGTAACACCAGCAACAGCGACAACAATAGTTTATCATGAGGAATCAAAGAGAATATTCTGGGCGACCTTTAGAGTATAACCATAGGGAACACCCAACAGCAACAAGAACATCACCACCACCACCAAAACAACAACAACAATACAGCACAACACAACACCACAACAAACAACAACAACAACAACAACATTATAAACATATCATCATCATCATCATCATCATCATCAGTCCCGTGACCTTGGCGGTCGTGGGGGAGACACGAAAGACGATGCCGTGGTAAGCCTCCTCCATCCATCTCGGTCTTCGGCTCTGCGCATTAGTGCCGAGTCATTCATCAATAGTCCATTCTCTGATGTTGTCCATCCATGACTTATTCTGTCTTCCCCTCCTTCTGCCACCTTCGAGTGTTCCCTGCAGTACTGTTTTTGGCAGAGTGTTGTGGCGGGTGACGTGGCCGAACCATGTCAGCTTTTTCTTCTTGACGATGGTGAGAAGGGGTTCCTGTGGACCTGCCAGCCGTGTTATTTGGGTCTTGACAAATTCATTGGTATTTCGTTCACTTCAGGATATGCCCAGCAGTTTTCTATGGCATTTTGTTTCAAATGACTGGATTCGCTTTGCTGTTTCAGCAGTCAATGTCCAGGTTTCACTTCCGTACGGCAGGATAGTCTGAATTAGGGCTTTGTAGAGCTTTAGTTTGGTTGCGAAACTGATCTCTTTACCTTTCCATATGGTGGTGAGTTTTGTCATGGAAGATGTTGCCATCGCTAGTCTGACTTTGAGTTCTGTCGTCGATCGCCCGTCCTTTGTGAGTGTAGCGCCAAGGTATTTAAAAGCGTCTACCTCCTCAAGTTGCTGGCCGTTCATGTAAATTTTAGCAGTGGCGTTGCTCGTGCTGTTCACAAGTACTTTACTTTTCTCCGAGCTCACCTCCATCCCATATGCTCCAGCTCTGTTCTCAAGTCTGGTCGTAAGATATAAACATAACAGCAACAGTAAAATCAACAATATTTTTTAGCATTAATTTCAGCTTTCTAGTACACTAGCGTCTTGAATCCTGCATATATTAAATGCGGACTTAGCTATTAAAGCTGTGACTGATTGCTTTTCCTGTCAAGGCATGTAAATGAGTCAATCCTAGCCTTAAACAGGGGTTAAAAAAACCCGGTCGGAAAAACAACTCTGATCTGAATAACAATTTTAAAAAAAAATGTAAATTAAAAAAAAGTCTTTTATATCGTGGATAATGGAATAAGCACACATGTGCTTTTTCTACATCCAGTCCCCGTGTGTATGCAGTTTTGTGAATTTTGTCATCTGTTCCCACCGGCACAAAAATGGCCTATTCTTACTTATCCCCTTGAACGGGAATAGAACCCGGGTTGTCAGATTGCGAGCGCAGTGTTCTAACCATTAGGCTATCCCGTCTAATATGTGTAGTGTGGTGTACAATGTGCCACAACGCCTATTGTAGAAACAGCGAGACAGAAACAGCTGAAAGGATGAAGCTCATTTCCCCCATGGTTTGTGGTTCTGTTGTGATGCCCATGTCGCTAAGTGGTTCTTTGTCATTAACTGGTTTGAGACGTCTCACCTCGCCAACCTGATCCATAAAATAACTAGATAATTGTTAGTGTTCTTCTTCTTTGTCGAATGCTCTGACAGCAACTATTGTTATCTGTCACATGAGTGAAAATGCGTTGCGCTGCTTGTTGAGTGCCTGACAATTTAAGGCCAGTACATTCGAATTTGGCGTGGGAGAGGATAATACATTTCAAGTCTTCCTGGAAAAGAGAAGACGGGAGAATGAACCAAGAAGGAAAAAAATAAAGAGAAGACAAGCAGGAGATGACAAGAAGAAAAGGAAACAAGGCAGAGAGAGAGAGAGAGAGAGAGAGAGAGAGAGAGAGAGAGAGAGAGAGAGAGAGAGAGAGAGAGAGAGAGAGAGAGAGAGAGAGAGATGGAAAAGAGGGAGTTTGTTGCACAGAATTTGCAGAGAGTGGAAATGCTATTTACACTAACATGTACACTGGCATCCCCATGGGGGTAAATTGTTCTTAAAATTTTTTTTTTTGCTGCCTCGTCTTCTGTGATGTCCCCCGTCCAACTGCTCCCACGCCGCTTATTCCAATCTCCCCGCAACACAGCCACACCTAGATTTGTCATGTCTCATCCTCAGGGCAGGAAGTCCACAGGGAGCCCATCACTATCAGGCCGCGTGGGGCTACCAGCCAATTGTTCTTTACTACTTACTTCATTGTGTTTATATCGACACAGATTAAAAAAAACAAACACCCGCGGCTTTAAAGGCCTTCAACAGCCAAGATTCTATTGCCCTGCCAGGGTGTGTGACCTGTGTGTGTGTGTGTGTGTGTGTGTGTGTGTGCGTGCGTGCGTGTGTGCACATCAGGACTTGATGGAACTATTAATTGTCACTGGTTGTATGACTGTGTAAGAATGAGTTGAGTGCAAGCGCTTTGATTTGTCTCTGCAAGATATAGCGCTATATAAATTCCATTTTTTAAATTATTATTATTATTATTATTATTATTAATTCAACAACAACAACAACAACAACAACAACAACAACAACAACAACAACAACGACAACAACAATCTATCGATACTGGTTACACAAAAAGGAGTTATCCCAAAATTTACCAACAATGTCGGCTGACTTTTTATTAGATTCGAGGATAATTATATGCTTAGCGTGTAGTCATTATTAGCGAGGCGTAATAATGCGATACTGAGGTCAAATAGCGATCAGTTTTTAAAAGCGATAAACATGCATTTCTTACACCTAAATATGGCACCCAGCTTTCTGTTCACTAGTTATCAGACTGGCGGAAAAACGGTGTTTAATCTCTGTCTAGCCTGCCTGACCACGTAACGACAACAGACACTTAACGACACAATTATTATTATTTTGGTCCCACAATATAAAATCAGAGCAAAGGAACTGTGGGGGGAAGTCAGAGAGAGAGAGAGAGAGGAGAGAGAGAGAGAGAGAGAGATTGGCGCGTGAAAAAGCCGGGAGGTTTTATGGGGGTACTGTAGTACTTTTGAAGCAGGCTGGTTAGAGGACTGGTGTACTGCAAGGGTGAATAAAAATATAGGAAGCAAGATTTTTTGCACTGCTTGGCAAATTACTGGAATCAAGCGGCTTTTTCTTGCTTTTGGTGGCTTGGCTTGGCTTGGTTTGGCTTTGCAGTCTGGCCGAAAGAGTGAGTGAGCGGGAACTCGTTGCCTTTTGAATTTCACAGCTCCTGAAATCGGACAAACTCCGCTGGGGCTGTATAGTACAATCTACAGCAACGCCGACACCAACTGGTAGGTTGATCTTACTGCAAGTTTTGTTTCGCTTTTATTGCAAGGTGAGCTCTGTCTGTGTTTGTCTGTCTGTCTGTCTCTTTCTGTCTGTCTGTCTCTGTCTGTCTCTGTCTCTTTGCCTTTGTATGTCTGTCTCTGTCTCTTTGCCTTTGTATGTCTGTCTCTGTCTTTCTGTATCTCTGTTTCTGTCTCTTCTCTTGACTGCATGTCCTTCTCTGTCTGTCTGTCTGGAATATGCATTAATAAACAATCGAAACATGTCTTGCCGGTGGGAACAGATGACAGAATTCACAAACCCGCATACACACGGGGACTGGATGTAAAAAGCTCATAAGTGCTTATTCTGTTATCCTCGATATAAAAGAATAAATAAAATAGAAAATAGCTGTCTCTCTCTGTCTCTGTCACTGTGTCTCTGTCTGTCTTTGTCTCTCTATCTTCTCTGCACTGATCTTATTTATTTATTTATTAATTATTTTATGTCGAGGATAATGGAATAAGCACTTATGTGCTTTTTTACATCCAGTCCTCGTGTCTATGCGGTTTTGTAAATTCTGTCATCCGTTCCCACCGGCACACAATGGCCTACTCTTACGAAAAGCGGAACAGGATTTAACGTGTGCGCAAGATATTCTGCGTGCGTTCGCACACGGGGCCTCGGTTTATATATAGTCTCATCCGAAAGACTTTCGGGGAGAGTGGAGTCTGCACTGATGTTCTGCATGACGCAAGTCGCAACGATTGTGCCTCAATCTACCATCATCGGTATACTGACTGCATCACGGATTGTTGTGTTGGTGCATTTCATTCTTTTAAAAAACATTTCTGAGTCTGGTGCCCCAAAAAAGCAGATGATGAAGAATGGAAACATGTCTTGTTGTTATTGTTGTTGCGGTTGTTGGTGCTATTGCTATTATTGCTTTGTTGTTGTTGTTGTTTTGACTTTCGTTGTTGTCTTTGTTGTTTGGTGTTCCTCATCTTGACACTCCGAGGGTCATTTATCTTTTTTAATTTTTAAAAATTTTATACCACTTTAAGTCACGGCAGATTTCTCTACGTGAAATTCGGGCTGCTCTCCCCGGGGAGAGCGTGTCGCCACAAAGAGCAGCGCCACCCTTTCCTTCTTTTTTTGTGTGTGATACTATAACTACCTTACTTGGAGTATTCAGCAACAATTGAAGGTCCGGTTGTCATTGTCACTCAGAATATGCACGCTTTCTGTCTCATTTACACCACCTGGGTATCACTGTGAGGTTGTTAGTACATATTGAATGGTAAGTTTGCAGTTACGGCTGTTTTATTAAAAATGAATCTCATAATGCATTCAGCCAAACTTGACTTTTTAGAGGGATTTTGTATTAATAGAGCAGTTTTATGCTAGTTTTGTGTGTCATGGATTAATTAAAGGCAATACCAACAAGACATTTCCAAGCATAACATCATTAAACTCGGCTGTTTTCAAAAACTTCGCAATGTGTGCAACCACAGTTAACTTCATAGGAATTTTCCTTTCACAGGCAATCCCAGCATAGCATTTCAAAGTATACCATCGTTGATCTCGGCTTTGGCACTTTGCTTTAAATCAATAAAGTGACAAAACAAAAGCTTCTGGTCTAAAATGCATTGTAACACCTTTCTTTCCTCAAATATTTTGCTCGTTAATATGCTAAACCTACACAATCAAAGTTAGCACACAAAAAAGTAACAGGGAAGCACTTGGTTCAATTCCAAAGATAAAAAAAATATGATTTTGCTTTTTTTACGAATGTTACATTCATAAGGTTACCCTTTAAACAGCAAGCCATCTTGATCCCAACAACGCAGTGCAATATTTTCTGTGAACATTATGTGCACAGGTTCATCAACAAAATCCCTTCAAGGCTTTCCGAGAGAAGTCACCTGCAGCAGCAGCATGTGTGGAATCTGGGCCGTGTTTGGCAGCGACGAGGATGTGTCGGTGCAGTGCCACGCCATGCACACCATCAGCCACAGGGGGCCTGACGCCTTCAGGATCGAGAACATCAACCATTTCCAGAACTGCTGCCTGGGCTTCCATCGCCTGGCCATTGTGGACGACCTTCAGGGGATGCAGCCCATGAGGCTGTACACCCACCCTCAGATATGGCTGATCTGTAATGGGGAGATCTACAACCACAAGCTGGTGAGGTCTTGCTGTGTGTGTGTGGGGAGGAGAGAGAGAGAGAGAGAGAGGAGAGAGAGAGAGGAGAGAGAGAGGAGAGAGAGAGAGAGAGAGAGAGAGAGAGAGAGAGAGAGAACTCTGAACTCTGAACTCTGAACTCTGAAATGATTTAATGTACATTGGCTGACAATACATTGTGGCTTGGGATAGAACAATGGGTTCATTCATATCATTGGGGAGAGAGAGAGAGAGAGAGAGAGAGAGAGAGAGAGAGAGAGAGAGAGAGAGAGAGAGAGAGAGAGAAAGAAACACTTAGAGTAGCTTATTATAATTAACAATACAGTTTATTATTTTTAAAAGCACAATATGAATACAACATTTCAGCAACATACTTTTTTGCCAATAATAAAAACCAAACTTAACGATAACTGAAAGAGGAAAAGGAATCTAAACAAACACACATTCAAATGAATGCATCTATTGTAGGAGAGAGAGAGAGAGAGAGAGAGAGAGAGAGAGAGAGAGAGAGAGAGGTTACTTTGTAAACAGCAACACAATGAACACTGAGCTTTAATCTGTAAATGAGAAAGTAAAGTAAAAAGGCAGCAATTTTAGAAAAAATAATATCTTTATTGATTAATTACACTCTTTTGAAAACGATTGACGTGTTTTAACAATGGTTTTTTTCAGCCTAAGATAAAACCCCAAACAAATTTTGTTTGGTTTGATGCTGGAGTGCGCTATAAGCTGTTAGCTTGATGCTTATCCAAATGTAGTATTGTGTACAAAGCAGTTGTTTTTTTATCTGAATAAACATTGTTTTAAACTAGATGGCAAAACCTTCTTATCTTATTCCTTTATATCGAGGATAATGGAATAAGCACTTATGTGTTTTTTTACAATCAGTCCCCGTGTGTACGCGATTTTGTAAATTCCGTCCCCACCGGCACACAATGGCCTACTCTTACGAAAAGCGGAACAGGATTTAACGTGAGCGCAAGACGTTCTGCTGCGTTTGCACACAGGGTCTCGGTTTAAAGTCTCATCTGAAGGACCCTAAAATACATTAACTCCCTGTAGTCAGCAGTGCGGCGCTCTATACATCATGACAGCACTGCACCACCTGACTGGTCTGGAGTTAACATCAGTGCTGACTCCACTCTCACCAAAAAGTCCTTTCGATGAGACTATAAACCAAGGCCCCGTTTGCAAACGCACGCAGAACATCTTGTGCACACGTTAAAATCTTGTTCCGCTTGTTGAAAGAGTAGGCCATTGTATGCCGGTGGGAACAGTTAACAAAATTTACAAAACTGCATACACACGGGGACAGGATGTAAAAAAACGTGCATGGGCGCTTATTTCATGATTCTTGGTATGAAATAATTAGATAGAATAATAAATAAAGGAACAGTACCATTTCAGCTGACGCAGACTTACAAACTGGAGGTGAGCACAGGCAGTGACATGGAGCCCCTGATTCACCTGTACCAGCAGCTGGGGGCAGTGGCCATGGCCGCTCAGCTGGACGGGGTCTTTGCCTTCTGCATCCTGGACACGGCCAACAGGAAGGTCATCCTGGGCAGAGACACCTTCGGGGTCAGACCTCTCTTCAGACTGCACACAGACACGGGGTTTCTGGCCGTGTGCTCTGAGGCTAAAGGTAACAGACTGAGAGCTTTGTTGTGTGGAAGGAATGAGGTTACATGTTTCATTTGCCAAAAGATGAATTTACCTGGAGATACATTTAGGGTCAGACTTCTCTTCCAATTAGACAAGGATCCTTGGATTTTTGGCTATGTGTTTTGAGGCCAAAGGCCAAGCTTTGTGTGTGTGGAAGGAATGAGGTTGCATGTTTCATTCATCAAAAGATGAATTTAGGTACATACACATTAAGGGTCAGACATCTCTTCTGACTACACACAAACACACTTGGATTTTGGCTATGTTTGTGTTCTGAGGCCAAAGATAATAGACTGATCTTTTTTTGGACTAAATAGGTATTTATGTTCCAAAAAAATTGATCGACTACAAACACATTAGGGTCAGCTTTCTTCAGACTACACACAAAGACACTTGATTTTTGGCTATGTTTGTTTCTAGGCAAAGGTAACAGACTGAGCTTTTTTGTGGAAAATGAGGTTAACCTTATTCACAAACAGAATTATAACACATACACTTTGCACACTTTCGTTACAAGACATTCTTTTGAGGTTATTCCAGTCACGGCATATTGGTATTTATCTCTGGAAAGGTATGGAATAAAATCTTTCATTGTTATAGGAATATAACTTTACTTCATTAATGACTACATTTCAATTCACTTAGGGCCAGATCCTCTTCATGTATCTTGAGCAAAGGTTAAGTTTGAGGATTGGTTTAGGAGGAATAGGGTTATGAGTGTTTGGGATTAAGATGTGGTTATCTTTCTATTGGTAGTAAACAATATATTGTGGATAACTAGGGGATCTTGTAAGAACAAATCCAAGCGCTTTTTTATAGTGTATCAGTTTTTTTATATTGATCATCTTTTCTGTCACCGTCCAATGCCTTATCTTTCAACAGCGGAACATGATTTACCGTTGTGCGCAAGATGTTCTGCATGCGTTCGCTCACGGGGCCTCGGTTTATAGTCTCATCCGAAGGACTTTGACATTCAGTTCGATTTTTTGGTCAAACTGGGAAGAAAGGGCGAGGCTGGGAATCGAACCCAGAACCTCACGATTTACTTGTTGGCAGGCAAACGTCTTAACCATCCTGCCACCGTCCTTCATCAGCTATACACTTTTAAGCTTTGGGGTCAGACCTCTCTTCAGATGAACACATAGGCATCTGATTTCTTGGATGTATGTTCTTGGGCTAAAGGTAAAGTTGTGGAATAGGAACATTGGGGCGGGGAGGGGGGCGGTGGTGGGTTGGGATGTGGTATTCCTTGTTTAGGCGTACACAGAGTTTGTTTGTGGACCAACATGGGGGATGGTGCTGTTGAACCATTCACCAGTTCTCTATAGGTAATTAATATTTTTTTCTTATTCAGTCTCTATCTCTCTTTCTGTCTATTTCTCTCTCTATTTTTATCTCACTCAGGCTGTGTCTGTCTACCTCTTAATATCCCCTTCATGTGGTTTTGGACAGTGCAGAGAGAGAGAGAGACAGACAGAGAGAGAGAGAGAGAGAGAGACAGACAGACAGACAGAGACAGAGAGTCTACTAAGAGGCTTTTCACCTTTGCAAAAAAGTTTACCTTTAAACACTGTCATACCTTAGGATATATAAAAGATTATAGATGTAGCTGGGTCGACACACGGCTACACTTATCTTAGATTGAAACAGCGAAACCATTACCAGCTTTGTGGTCAAAATATATTCAGTTTTCTCAACTTTCTATGTAAACAATCATTATTATGCTTAGGATGTATTTATATTTTTATATTTGGTATATTATCTAACTAATATGTTTATTTTCCAATATTTTGATGTAACTAATTATTAAATTAGTTTTTATTTTATCTACTTGTTTGTGTTATTTTTAATGTTGTCTAAATGAAATGTCTTAAGGATTCTTTCAGTCATTCAATAGTACGGCCTGAGTTATCTCCCTTAAATGTGAGCATTGGTCTGATCTAGGAAAGAAAATCAATAAAAATAACTTTATTAAGTCATATTGTTTGCTCATATTCATGTATATGATTGTTGAAATACTGATCTTGACTCGATTCATTTCAACCACAATGAGAGTTCTCTGTTTTTGTTGTAAATCAATATTTGTCTATTGCATCATATAGATATAGGTAGGTAGGTACCCTAGTATGTACCCTGACATTAGCTGGGAGAAAAGCAGTTCCAATTCTTATTTAACAAATCTTTAATAATCAAAATTATTGAGTGATTGAAGAACATGTGGAATAAACTCTATTTAGATCAATAAAACAGCTCATATTAAGTAGTAGTAGATTGTAAGGGGTAAGGTGTAGACGATGTGTGAGCCCTAGTAGTTAGCTAACTGCCATTCCTTGCTGTAAACAAGTTTGAATTATCAAACTAAATTTTACCAAATGCAGACATAAAAATATAAATGTATGGTATGTTTTGGGTTTCGTTGTGAATGAATATAAGATTGGAAGATGTTAGTATGGATAATTTGTAGTATTAGAGATAGTTATATTTTTTTTGTCATAGGAATGAACAGCTTTAAGAAGCTTGCTTGGGTGCAGCAGACCAGAAACTGTGTTTTCACACCACAGGTTAATTATGAATATCTCCTCTCATGGACACTTGTGGTTAATAATATGCATATGTATACAAACTGTGGTGCATATATCTTTCTTTTTCTAGTCATAAAGTATTTAGTTTTGTTGAAGTTTTAATGTTTTATTATTGAAAGTTATATTGTGGAACTGTTAAAAGTGTATCTAGTTGGAGGCTTTAATCGCCAATAGTTTGCAGTCAAATGATTTTTGTGCAAAATGCAATAATGCATCTTAATGCTTATACTTTTTAGGTTTTTTTCATATATAATATGTCTAGTTTCGTTACGCAGACAGCAAGATATTTACCACTGAAGCTGCATGAGAAAACACAAAATCTCCTTCACCTTGGGCCAATTCGGCTGACATGCTGGCAGTGTGGTGGTGCTGTCTTTGCAGTTCGGATGGCGGGTATATATAGAGGGGTGGTTAGGAAGAGGGTGAGGGGAGGGGGGGAGAGAGAGACTATCCACCCACACAGCAGCAGATGTACTGAATGGCTGAATAAATAGGTGACAATGAAAAGCTGCTGTCTTCACCTGAGTCTTCTTTTGCCTGGTTGCTGTACACACATGTTGCCATGAATTGCTGTTGCTGAGAATTGTGTGTGTTCCACTCTTTCCCTATCCTGCCTCTATCCTTGCCTCTTGGCATGATCACAAAGTTATGGAAAAAAAAACCTACGCCAAATATTCCCAATAATGTTCTCAGTTACCATCAATTTCTTTTTTTTGTTCCTTAGCTGTATCTTAGCTCCCAAGTTCACCAATGGTGATAGTTTGCCTACTTATGGGTTGTTGTTTTTTTTTTTACTCACCATAGAGGTATCCAAACTCTGACTTCAGGGATAGCATCACTCTAATGAGCTAAAAACTCTCAAAACGATGATAATCCTCTACTCCTGTAGGACTGTTCGGACTGTCTCACTCGCTGAAGGACGAGGAGGCGTGCATGGAGCCCTTTCCTCCAGGTCATGTGGAGGTGTACGATCTGGACCAGCAAGGCAAAGCTCTCTTCAGCAGCAGGGCCGCCTTCAACACCCCGGGACAGGCCCCGCTCTACACCACCCTCATCTCCCCTGAGGGTAAGGCGACAGTTTACTTTTTTTTCTTTATCTGTTCCTGTCCCCTTGGGCCTTTTCTATATCACGCCCTTCTCTCTCCTGAGGGTAAGGTGACAGTTTATTTTTTCTTTCTTTATCTGTTCCTGTCCTCTTGTCCCCTTTTCTATAATCAGGCCTTCCTCTCCCCTGAGGGTAAGGTGACAGTATTTTTTTCTTCTTTATCTGTTCCTGTCCTCATTGGCCCCTCTCTATATCACACCCTCCTCTCCCCTGAGGGTAAGGTGACAGTATATTTTTATTCTTTATCTCTGCCTGTCCCCTTGGCCTCTTTTCTATATCAGGCCCTTCTCTCTCCTGGTGGTTTCTTGACAGTTTATGTTTTCTTTATTTGTTTCTGTCCCCTTGGGCTCTTTTCTATATCAGGCCCTTCTCTCTCCTGAGGGTAAGGTGGTAGGTTTTTTTTTATAACCCTCTCTCTCTTTTTACTTCTTGCTTGTTCCCTCAAGTACTTGAAGCCTTGTTGTGGTATTGTACTGAGGGTTCTTTTTTCTCCCCCAGGTATGTGTGTCTTTGGATCCCTAGTGGGTCTGGGTTGTTGTGTCGTTAAGTTGTTCATGTCGTTAAGTGGACTGGCTCAAATGGAGATGAGAATTCCTCTCTGGGTCTGGAATCTTCCTGTGGTAAAAAAAAATTCCCCAACTGAATGGTGAGTGAAAAACAAAACAACCGTTGCATAGGTCAAATAAAAGAGCTCGAAACTTTGATCAATTTTTTCCAGGGTTGGGTGGAGTTGGGGTGGGAGGTCTGGGGTTGGTGGGTTTTTTGAGTTATAAATTGATTATACTATGAGATATGCTGTTGCGTGAAGAGTAGAGAGAGAGAGAGAGAGAGAGAGAGAGAGAGAAGAGAGAGAGAGAGAGAGAGACGAGAGATGTTGGGGTGTCTTCAATTTTATGTCTGTTCACTTAAAGTGATATTAGATGTGTGTATCTATCTATCTATCTATCATCTATCTATCTATCTATCTATCTATCTATCTATCTATCTATCTATCTATCTATCTATCTATCTATTTATATATATATGTGTATGTATCTTGTATCGTATGTGCTATCTTTGTGTGTGTGTGTGTGTGTGTGCAGTGTGCATATGTGCCACAGGTTCGTATATACATGTAATTTTTTTGCATGTTGATATACATGTGAACCATGTTCATTTTTCTTTTTTTATTCAAAGCTGTTTGCATTGCAGGGCAGAACATCAAGGAGAACATCAGGAAGCTGTTCGAGGCTGCTGTCAGAAAACGCCTGATGTCCGACAGAAGAATTGGCTGTCTGCTGTCAGGTGAGTGTTGAATATTAATTAATACCGAGTGTGTGTGTGTGGGTGTGTGGGTGTGGGTGGGTGTGAGTAGGTGTAGGTGTGGGTAGGCGGGTGGGTGAGTGTGTGGGTGGGTCTGTGTGTGTGTGTGTGTATGTGTGTGTGGATAGGTGTGTGGGTGTGTGTGGGTGTGTGTAGGTGTGTGTGTGTGGTGTGTATATGTGTGTGTGTGTGTGTTTGTGCGTGTGTGTTTTATTTATTTTATTTATTTATTTATTTATTTTATTTTATTCTTTTATATCGAGGATAATGGAATAAGCACGTGTGTGCTTTTTTACATCCAGTCCCCGCGTGCATGCGATTTTGTCAATTCTGTCATATATTCCCACCGGCACACAATGGCCTACTCTTACGAAAATTGGGACAGGATTTAACGTGTGCGCAAGATGTTCTGCGTGCGTTCGCACACGGGGCCTTGGTTTATAGTCTCATCCGATGTGTGTGTGTGTGTGTGTGTGTGTTTGCGCGCGCGTGTGTGTGTGTTTGTGTGTGTGTGTGTGTGTGTGTGTGTTTGCGTGTGTGTGTATATGTTTGCTTGTGTGTGTAAGTGTGTGTGTTTGCGTGTGTGTGTGTGTGTTTGCGTGTGTGTGTGTGTGTGTGTGTGTGTGTGTGTGTGTGTGTGTTTGCGTGTGTATATGTGTGTGTGTGTGTGTTTTTGTTTTGCTTTGTTTAATGTCTATTCACTACATGGTGATTTAGACACACCCGCATTCATACCAACGTACCTATTATTACACACCGCGTCTCTCTCTCTCTCTCTTTCTCTCCCCTACACGCACCCACACACACACACTGTGTGTGTGTGCGCGCGCGTGCGTGCGTGTGTGTATGTGTGTGCGTGCGTGCGTGCGCGCGCGCGCGTGTGTGTGTATGTTTGCGTGTGTGTGTGCGTAATGTGTGTGTGTGTGTGTGCGCGCGCGTCTGTTTATGTGTGTGTGTGTGTGTGTGTGTGTGTGTGTTTACAGGAGGTCTGGACTCCAGCCTGGTGACAGCCTTAGTGGTGAGGCAGAGCAGGGAGATGGGGCTGCCCTATCCTATACAGACCTTCTCTGTCGGCATGGAAGGCAGCCCCGACCTCAAGGCGGCCAGAAAGGTAGTTTCTAACCACACTTACTGTTTATTCTTCTTGTTGTTGTTGTTAATGGTGGTGGTGGTGGTGCTGTGGTGGTGGTGGTGGTGGTAGTGGTGGCGGTGTTGGTGGTGTTGGTGGTGGTGCTGTGGTGGTGGTGGTGGTGAGCGTTCCCAAGCTAAACCTGAATACAACACTCACACTCTCTATTTGTTGTTGTTGTTGTTGTTCTCCTTCTTCTTCTTCTTTCTTTCTGTCTTTCTTTTCTTTTCTTTTCTTTTCTTTCTTTCTTTTCTTTTCTTTTCTTTCTTTCTTTCTTTTCTTTTCTTTTCTTTTCTTTCTTTCTTTCTGTCTTTCTTTTCTTTCTTTCTTCCTTTCTTTCTTTCCTTTATTTCCTTTTTTTCTTTCTTTCTTTCTTCCTTCCTTCCTTCCTTTCTTTCTTTCCTTTTCTTTCTTTCTTTCTTTCTTTTCTTTCTTTCTTTCTTTCTGTTTCTGTCTTTCTTTCTTTCGTTTCTTTCTTTCTTTCTTTCTCTCTCCCTTTCTTTCTTTCTCTCTTTCTTTCTTTCTTTCTTTCTTTTTCTTGATGGTGGTGGTGGTGGTGGTAGTGGTGAGTGTTTCCAAGCTAAACCTCAATACAACACTCACACTGACCATTTAGTCTTGTTGTTGATGATGTTGTTGTTGATGGTGGTGGTGGTGAGAGTGCTGAGCATTCCCAAGATAAGCATCTTTTCAATACAAACACTTTATCATCCTAAAGAAAAGCACGAGCAATTTACGTGGGATTACAAGCATAGCTAGAAAACAACAAAGAAACATTTATCACGTAAAATAGCGCAAACCAGCATCCCAGTTTCAGGTTAACATGTGATGCAATTTTGGAAAGACGATCAGCAGAAAATTACAGGTCGCATTGGCATTTTTTCTACAAAACCTCTCTCTGTCTCTCTCTCTCTGTCTCTGTCTGTCTGTCTGCTTATCCCCCAAAATTGACGAAGTTGCGAGAAAATGCTATATTGCAGGCATTTGTGTACATCCTTCTTTACCCAAACTTTCCAATTTTGTCCGGAGTTTTGCGAGTTTACACTCTCATAAAAAGGGATGTCCTATTAATATGTCCATAGCGAAACTAACCAAAGTGGAAACAAATATTGTATTTTCTATACCCAGAGCGTTGAGCACCATATTCTATAGCTTGTAATTCTTAAGTTGAGGGCTGGATGAAAACAAGTCTTTGTAAATTAATCTCTTACCCTCGTAAAATAGGATCGTGTTCGTGTTTGCGTGGGTTGTCTCGCTTTTAGCAATGTAAAGTTAAGTTTATGACAATAATGAAACAGTAGGCACACTTTGAGGTCGGGGTATGGCTGCGGATATGGCAAGGTACCCTGAAAAACATCCATGCTTGCAACTTTCTACATAGAATGTGTACTTTCATTCTGTCAGTGATTCTCAGGTGGGGATAAAGTGACACAGACTACAGTATTTATTCTGGGATGTTTTACCAATATGAAATGTAACTTTCGAGATCAATGTGCTTGTCATTATTGTAAGTGCCCTTCATGGGATGATTAAAGTGGTTTTGACTATACTTGACTTGACTTGACTTGACTTGACATGACTTGACTTAGTGAGTGACACAGACTGCAGTGTTTATTCTGGGTGACTGATCCTTAGGATAGTCAGCAGGAGGGAAGATTTAGCATCAAGGACCAACGTCCAACAATAACAGTAGTCAGAGCATAATATTATATGCAGAGTCTGAGAGAACTAGTTAAGATATTTCTGATGACATCTATTGACACACAAGTTATATATTCTTTTTTATTACTAGATTTTGCCTGTATCTCTGTCTCTTTCTGTGTATCTATCTGTCTATCTGCCTGCTTGCCTGCCTATCTATCTATCTATCTATCTATCTATCTATCTATCTATCTATCTATCTATCTATCTATCTATCTATCTATCTATCTATCTATCTATCTATCTATCTATCTATCTATCTATCTATCTATCTATCTATCTCTCTATCTCTCTATCTATCTCTCTATCTATCTATCTCTCTCTCTATCTCTCGATCACTCGATCTCTCGATCTAACGATCTATCTATCTATCTATCTATCTATCTATCTATCTATCTATCTATCTATCTATCTATCTATCTATCTATCTATCTATCTACCTATCTATCTATCTATCTACCTATCTACCTACCTACCTACCTATCTATCTATCTATCTATCTATCTATCTATCTATCTATCTATCTATCTATCTATCTACCTACCTATCTACCTATCTGCCTACCTATCTAGCTATCTACCTATCTATCGATCTATTTGCAGGTGGCAACATTTCTAGGAACGGAGCATCATGAAGTGATTTTCACGCCAGAAGAAGGATTTGCCCTCATTCCTGACGTCATCAAGCATCTTGAAACTTACGAAACCTTCACAGTCAGAGGGTCTATAGGTAAGCAAAACAAACGTGACCTGGTCGTAACTAGGCCAAACATGACGTGTACTTTTGATTTTTTTTCAATTCTTTTTTAAAAATAATTCGTTTCTGCTGTTATAGTACAACACCATTCTCAGTTTTTGTAGAGGTAGATAGATATGGAAGGGATGTTGCGCTACCAAGCTTGCCATTGATGAAGATGGTTTCCACATAGTATTTAAAAGCGTGATAACACTTTCAGGTAGGACTTGACGTTTAACTTCTATAGATAGATAGATAACTGACAAAGTGTTTTGGCCTCGGTTAGAAACCTCGGTATAATTATTATCGTTTCCGAAATATCAACATCTAGACTACCACTCACAGTTTAATGGACAAGGGGGGGGGGGGGGGGGGGGGTAACACCCAGGTTAATACAGGATCAAACATGTAATCTGAGGGGTTTAACTCTGCTGTGTTAATCCTTTTACCAAGGAATTATAAAAGTTAATAGGATTTAAATACCGTGTATTTACTCTCTCTTCGCCAGAAACCTAGTTACGACACTTTTAAATTCAGCCTCAAGACATATTTATTTCAAACCTAAGATTTCTCCCTCCCGTTTCATATCAGAACTATCCCACCTTCACTAACCCATGTCCTATCACCCTGCTAAAGTATACGACCTGTGTGAGTGTGTGTGTGTGTGTGTGTGTGTGTGTGTGTGCTTTTGAAAAACATTTGACTATTGACATTTTATTTCATAGATTTTGTCTATAGTGCACCATGTTTGTAATATCTGTTTGTTTAAACTATTGATTATTTATAATTGATTGCATGACTGTGTAAGATTAGGTTGATTGCATGCGCTTTGATATGTCTTTGCAAAATATAGCGCTATATAAGTTCCATTTATTATTATTATTATTATAATGCGATAAGCACTTTTGATTTCTTGCTATGTTTGATACCCGTACACTTACTTAGCTCGAGATAAATGTCGAGCAGAGTGTTCTAATTGTACAGGTTTTTTTTGCGTTCTGCGAGTTCAGCTAGCAGTAGTTGGAACCAAGAAGAGGAATTCTGCATAATCTAAAGAATCGTCAGCTTTTTTGGGTAGCTCTGTTCTGTTATTTCTTGTTGAAAGAACAAAAGAAAAGGTTCGTACACTAATAAGTACTGTGACGACTGTTGACAGAAGTCTTTGACTGTCCAGAGGTTCTCAGACCTTAGGTTCAGACCCTAGGTTCAGACCTTAGGTTCAGACAGAAGTTCAGACCTTAGGTTCAGACCTTAGGTTCAGACAGAAGTTCAGACCTTAGGTTCAGACCTTAGGGTCAGACCTTAGGTTCAGACAGAAGTTCAGACCTTAGGTTCGGACCTTAGGTTCAGACCTTAGGGTCAGACCTTAGGTTCAGACAGAAGTTCAGACCTCAGGTTCAGACCTTTGGTTCGGATAGAAGTTCAGACAGAAGTTCAGACAGAACTTCAGACAGAACTTCAGACAAGGTTCAGACAGAAGTCACAGACTGACTCAGGCCTGCATGCTGCTGAATATTAAGGACCAAGAAGCAGAAATAGACAAGAAAGAGGTGACAGGAACGAAAAATTAATAAACAAGGTTGGAAACAGAGACAGGGGATAGAAAAGCTGGAATTTCTGGCGTAGAAATTCCAGATAGACGGGGATGCCATTCATACTGACAAGGCTCTTAGCATCCCCGCAGGGAGAGAGAGAGAGAGAGAGAGAGAGAGAGAGGAGAGAGAGAGAGGAGAGAGAGAGAGAGAGAGAGAGAGAGAAGAGAGAGAGAGAGAGAGAGAGAGAAAAGAGAGAGAGGTTGTTTATTAATGTCGTCGTCTGTTGCTACCGACACGTAACGAAATGGCCTACTCTTCCGAAAGGCAGGACGGGTTCTTGATGTAGTTTAAATAATTAATTTGTTAAAAGTGTATTTTATTCACTTATATCGAGGATAATGGAAAAAGCACTTACACCCAGTCCCCGTGTGTATGCGGTTTCGTAAATTCTATCATCTATTCCCACCGGCACATCATGGCCTACTCTTCCAAAAATCGGAACATGATTTAACATGCGCGCAAGATGTTCTTCGTGCGTTCGCACACGGGGACCTCGTTTTTTTTTATAATCTCCTCCGAACGACTTTTTGGGGGAAGAGTGGAGTCTGCACTGATGTTATTAACTCCAAGAGGGGAGAAAATATCCCCCCCCTCCCCCTGAACGGGAATCGAACACGGGTCGTCAGATTGCGAGCGCAATGCTCTAACCACTAGGCTATCCCTGTTTCCCTGACCACCTGAGCTAGGCAACCCCCCCTTAGAGTTGTAAGCTCTGGGGGGTCGAGTCGAGTATACACTAACCCAGCAGGCCCTGGCTGGTGTGTGTGTGTGTGTGTGTGTGTGTGTGTGTAGTAGTTCTTCAGTTTAACGTCCTTCCACTAAATAGTGATATCAGACGGGAAAGTGTGTGCATGTGTGTGTGCGTGCGTGTGTGCGTGCGTGCGTGTGTGTGTGTGTGTGTGTGTGTGTGTGTGTGTGCGCGCACGTGCTTGTGTGTGTGTAGGGGGGGAGGGGTATGCACTTAACTAATCAATCGCAATAAACAACTATTATGAAAAAAGCATAAACAAGAATTCTGAAAAAAACACACCAAAAACACACACACACACACACAAAAACCCCAAACACCCAACAACAACAAAAAACAACCAACCCCAAAAACATCAAACAGCAAAAATACTAACTTTCCAATTCATATAACTTGAAGCTATCCTTATATCAGAGGAGTCTGAAAATAGGAGTATGGCTTAATGACAATACAATTGTGTGTGTGTGTGTGTGTGTGTGTGTGTGTGTGTGTGTGTGTGCGTGCGCGCAGCTATGTACATGCTGAGCTGCTACATCAGGCAGCAGACAGACAGCGTCGTGTTGCTGGCCGGGGAGGGGTCGGACGAACTGACCCAGGGCTACCTGTATTTCCACCTGGCCCCCTCGGCGGCAGAGGCCGACAGAGACTCCCGCCGCCTTCTGCGCGACCTGTACATGTTTGACGTGCTGCGTATCGACAGGGTCACTGCTGCCTGGGGGTGCGAGCTTGTCGCTGTGTAGCCAACATGTTTGGTGTGGGGTTTGGGTTGTGTTGTGTGTGTGTGTGTGTGTGTTTTGGGGGGGGGGGGTATAGAGCACCGTCTTTATTCTTTCTTTCTGAAGACCCTTGTATGTATGTATGTATGTATGTATGTATGTATGTATGCTTTCTTTCTTTTCTTTTCTTTCTTTCTTTCTTTTCTTTCTTTCTTTCTTTTCTTTTCTTTCTTTCTTTATTTCTGTCTTTCTTTCTTTCTTTCTTTCTTTTTTTATAGCGAACATGTTTTGTGTGGCTTTTGGTTGTCTTGTGGGGGGATGGGGGGGGGGGATGGGGGGGGGGGGGGTGGAGTTTGAGCAGCGTCTTCTGTTTTCGTTATTCTTTCTTTTTGAAGATCCTTGTATGTATGTATGCATGTATGTTTGTATGTTGTATGTATGTATGTATGTATGTATGTATGTAGTATGTTGTATGTATGTATGTTATGTATGTATGTATGTATTTATTTATGTATGTATGTTTGTATGTATGTATGTATGTATGCATGTATGTATTTATGTATGTATGTATGTATATTTCTTTCTTTCTTTTCTTTCTTTCTTTCTTTTCTTTTCTTTCTTTCTTTATTTCTGTCTTTTTCTTTCTTTCTTTCTTTCTTTCTTTCTTTATAGCGAACATGTTTTGTGTGGCTTTTGGTTGTATTGTGTGTGTGGGGGGGGGGGGGGGAGGGTATAGAGCACCGTCTTCTGTTTTCTTTATTCTTTCCTTTGTGGAAGATCCTTGTATGTATGTATCGTTCTTTCTTTCTTTCTTTCTTTCCTTTCTTTTCTTTCTTTTTATTCTTTCATTTCTTTCTTTCTTCTTTCTTTCTTTCCTTTTCTTTTCTTTTCTTTTCTTTCTTTCTTTTCTTTCTTTCTTCTTTCTTCCTTGCTTTCTTTCTTTCTTTCTTTCCTTTTCTTTTCTTTTCTTTCTTTCTTTCTTTCTTTCTTTCTTTCTTTCTTTTCTTTCTTTCTTTCTTTCTTTCTTTTCTTTCTTTCTTTCTTTTTCTTCTCTTTCTTCTCTTGAGTGTTTTCTTACACGAAAAAGCTACTTTTTCTCTTCTTCTTGTCTTTTGTCTTTTTGTTGTGTTTTTGTTTTATTTTTAAAAAACAACAACACCGTTACTTCTTTTAGAATAGTATATCTAAAATGTTACGCGTTTCTTTCCCCTCAGTGATCTCTTTGTGGGTTTCAAAAATATGGATTCAAGCGCTATTTTGTTGTTCTATGAATGGGTAACGCCTGTTTAGGTCATGTCTGGATTTGATGTTGGTCTAGTATGACTGAACGTTGCTGCGTGTGTTTATTTAATGCATAAACTATTAGACTACATTCTCAAAACAAAAATTAAACCAATCGTTTGTAGCTAAGAACGAACGCATCTTTGCACGTCAGAGCTACTTGTGCTTCAGCTACTACTAACTTTTTACCCCCCCCTCCCCTCCCCCAGGACAAGTAGTACAGAACTACCTCGTTTGTTAGTCGGGTTTCAAATATTTGACCTGCAAATAAATAGATTTTACAATTGTTTTCAGATTTAGTACGATGAAAACAACCATCTACTGACAGGTAAAAAAAAATCAATTTTGAAGAAATGATATGTATTTTTCTGCACACAATAAGCCTTGGGAAAACAAAACTGAAAGAAGCACAACTCTCCACACACAAAGAGACCTATAACCGATTAAACAAAAGCGGAAACATGATTTGAAAGATTCAGACAAACTGATGTTAACCGTTCAAAAAAAAAACAAACACCGAAAGAAAGGCCAAAATTTTCTTTTGAAAATTCAAATAAAAAGGTATACTTTTTACATCATTTTGCCCTGCAGATCTGAATCCTATTCCTAATCTTTCTAGCTTTCCGTGTAGTACTGCCGCCTTTGGATGAATTGGACGCAAACCTGAAGTCACAATGTGGACACTGAAGAAAATAGAAAATAAATGAAGGGCCGAAACATTTACTAGAAGAGAACATCTTTACTAAAGAACTTGTTTATTTTCTTTCTTTCTTTCTTTCTTTCTTTCTTTCTTTCTTTCTTTCTTTCTTTCTTTCGTTCTTTCTTTCTTTCTATCTTTCTTTCTTTCTTTCTTTCTTTTTTCTTTCTTTCTTTCTGTCTGTCTTTCTTTCTTCTCTTTAATATTTTATTTCGAGGATGAATGGACTAGACACTTATTTACTTTTTTCACATCAAGTCCATGTGTTTATGCAATTTTGTAAGTTTTAACATCCGTTTCCACCGAACCGGCACACAACGGCCTACTCTTCTGAAAAGCGGAACGGTGTTTTTTTCGTGTGCACAATATGTTCTGCGTGTGTTCGCACACAGGACCTCAGTTTTATAATCTCATCCCAAGAACTTTTGTTGAAGAATGGAATTGGCGCTGATGTTAACTCCGGATGGAAAATCTTCTTGAACGAGATTCGAACCCCGACCAATAGCTCATGAGCGCAATGATTGGACTTTATTTTACTGTGTTAGTTTATCTTATCTTATCTCATACCACTTTAAATCACAGCAGATTTCTCTGCGTGAAAGTCGGGGCTGCTCTCCGCCGGGAAAAGAGCGCGTCGCCATAAGCGCAGCAACACCCAGTTTCAATACTATGTCCCGCCCGTCCCCCTATTCAGCTTTCTCCACGGTGTCTGTCTTCTCTGTGTGTGTGTCCTGGTAGCCTGGAGGTCCGTGTGCCTTTCCTGGACCACCAGTTCAGCAGCTACTACCTGTCAGTGCCTCCTGAAGAACGGCAGCCCAAGGAGGGCGTGGAGAAACATCTGCTGAGGTCCGCCTTTGAGGACCTTCACCTGCTGCCCAACGACATCCTCTGGAGGCCCAAGGAAGCCTTGAGTGACGGTCTGGCTGCAATGACCAAGTCTTGGTATGAGTATCTGAAGGACTTCGCTGATCTGCAGGTGAGAGAGAGATGGAGGAGAGGGAGAGAGAGGGGGAGGGGGAGAGAGGGGGGGGAAGAGAGAGAAGCAGCACTACTATAGATAACAGAGAGAGAGAGAGAGAGAGAGAGAGAGAGAGAGAGGAGGAGAGAGAGAGAGAGAGAGGGGAGAGAGAGAGAGAGCAGAGACAGAGGAACAGAGACAGACTGATAGAGACAAACAGCGAGAGAGAGAGAGAGAGGAGAGAGAGAGAGAGAGATGAAGAGGAGAGAGAGAGAGGAGAGAGAGAGAGAGAGAAGAGGAGGAGAGGAGAGAGAGAGAGAGAGAGAGAGAGAGAGAGAGAGAGAAGAGAGAGAGAGAGAGGAGAGAGAGAGAGAGAGAAGAGAGAGAGAGAGAGAGAGAGAGAGAGAGAGAGAGAGAGAGTGTGTGTGTGTGTGTGTGTGTTGTGTATAGGTCGTGGTGTATGTGTGTGTGTGTGTGTTGTGTGTTGTGTATGGGTCGTGGTGTATGTGTGTGTGTGTGTGTGTGTGTGTGTGTGTGTTTCTAATAGTAACATTCCATGTAAAATATGCATATTTTGTATTCTCGTTGTTTCAGCCTCTTTTAATCATCTGACAGCCCCCCACCCCTTCCCCCTGCACCAACCCCCCCCCCCCCCCAAA
>CM054139.1:24400865-24415865 GCA_028751875.1 Rapana venosa
TTTGGGTCTTGACAAATTCATTGGTCTTTCGTTCCCTCCAGGATATGCCCAGCAGTTTTCTATGGCATTTTGTTTCAAATGACTGGATTCGCTTTGCTGTTTCAGCAGTCAATGTCCAGGTTTTACTTCCGTACAGCAGAATAGTCTGAATTAGGGCTTTGTAGAGCTTTAGTTTGATTGGGAAACTGATCTCTTTACTTTTCCATATGGTGGTGAGTTTTGTCATGGAAGATGTTGCCATGGCTAGTCTGACTTTATTTCTGTCGTCGATCGCCCCGCCTTTGTGAGTGTAGCGCCAAGGTATTTAATAGCGTCTACCCCCTCCAGTTGCTGGCCGTTCATGTAAATTTTAGCAGTGGCGTTCTCGTGCTGTTCACAAGTACTTTACTTTTCTCCGAGCTCACCTCCATCCCATATGCTCCACTTTGTTCTCAAGTCGGGTCGAAAGATCTTGCAGCTCTGTGTTACTTCCCCCCATGAGGTCAATGTCATCGGCAAACCACAAGTTGTTGGGGGTCTGCCGCCAATGGAGATGGTAGAGTGGAAGTCAGGAGGGCCCTCTCTCATATTGTTTTCCAAGAACAGATTAAACAGGACTGGATAACAGGCATCCTTTGTCGGACCCCAACTGTGGTTTTGAAGTAGTCTCCGACCTGATTGTTCAGAAGGACTGCACTGCTTGCGGTGTTGTATAGTGCTTGAATGGTTTGCACTAGTCCTTCTTCAATCCCCAAACATCTGAGGACCTCCCACAGGCCTTCGTGCCATACTCTGTCGAAAGCCTTCTTGAAGTCGATGAAGTTGTGGAACAGGTCTCTCTGATGTTGAAGATGTTTTTCCATCGGATGGGGCAGTTAAAAATCTGTTCGATTGTGCTCCTGCCTGCCCTGAACCCAGCTTGTTCCTCTGCAAGGTGTTCTTCTGCCTCCTTCTTGAGTCGATTCAAAATAACTTTGAGCATGATCTTGCTGGCGTGGCTGATGAGAGTGATTGTTCTATAGTTTTGGCATTGGCGTAAATTCCCCTTCTTGGTCAGAGGTATGATGAGTGATTGTGTCCATTCTATTGGCCACTGTTTTGTCTCCCAAATCTTCTGACATATAATAATAATAATAATAATGAATAGCATTTATATAGCACATTTCTCAAAACAATGACTCAATGCGCTTTCATACCATGCGCATCTATACACATGCACACACAGCACATAATAACAACAACAACAACAACAAAACAACAACAAACAAAATGATAATGAGCATTTCTAAAGCGCAAATAAATTTACCAGAGATACCTATCGCACTGTAGAGGCACACGCTTGAAATCCGGGCACACATTACAGGGCAATTAACAGTACAATCAAGAAAAGGCACTAGCAATAATATAACTAACAAACAAACAAAAACCCATAACCAACAGCCAGGATGCACATGAAGTAGCCTACAGTGTGACAAACGGCGACCGTCAAGACAAGCACAATATATTAACTAGCTAAGAAATACATTAAAGAGATGTTTTCTTTCAATGAAGACTTAAACTGGATAAAGTGGGAGCATGTCTGACGGCTGGTGGCAGAGAGTTCCAGATCGTGGGCGCAGCAAACCAAAAGATCTACGACCTGGGGTTTTTTGGGTTGTAATGGGTACAACAAGTAAGTTATCATTCGAAAAACCACAGGGTTCTAGTTGTGGTGCGTGATTTCAGGCAGCGGGACAGAGATGGAGCAAGCGAGCCTTCAGAGTGACGTATGCCAAGACCGCAAACTTTGTACTGACAGCGTGCCCTTACAGGTAACCAATGAAGCTCCTAAGCATGGGAGTCACATGGTCCCTTTTGCTCTTTCCAAGGATGAGCCTGGCAGCAGAGTTCTGAATTCGCTGCGGCGTGTAAACTGGTCATCACTATCCCGATAAAACAGGAGTTGCAATGTCCAGTCGCGACAAGACGGTCGCTGAACAAGCTTGATCACTGCATCGCGAGGCAAGAATTCTTAATGTGTGCAATACGGCGCAGCTCTAGAAGCATGCTCTGCAGACGTTACTAATGTGGTCTTTCATTGAGAGAGTTAGGTTTCTAGCTGAACACCCAGATACCGCACAGAACTCTGAAAAGCTATGTCACAGCCACCCAAGACCACAGAACTCTCCGACACCGCATAAGACTAGTGGTGAACCAATGCCAAATTCTGTCTTGTCTGTATTTAATTTTGGGTTTGTTGCGGGTCCATCCCTGAAGGACATGTGCGTGCAATTCTGCAGTGTGCGTGTGGCTCTGAAAAATTTTGAGGTGTTGCATTTGCCGAAATTTCTGTATCATCTGCATATTTATGAAATGGCAATCATGGTAAGGTCATCAAAATTAGACAGAGGCTGAGAATTTTAGTGTGAACAATACGGGCCAAAAAAGAACTTGAGGTAGAACAGGAGGGGGCAGGTTGTGATTTAAATCCTCTACGCACGCTCGCGACCTATCTAAGACATAAGAGTAAAACCCCTGCCAAGGCAACACCTTCTTTTCAAAAGAGTATTCTAGCTTTGAGCAAAATAGAGTGGTCAAGCGTGTTCGATGCCCCACTGAGGCCAACAAGCCCTGACTGACACTTGCGGTCCGCATTCTGCAAAGCAGGCTCTGGTGACACACAGTACGGCAAGTCTCCGTGCCCGTGACCAGCCCTATACGCTTGACTGGATGATCTTTCCCAAAAGGTGGTTTAAAAAGCTAGGTGCTTCTGAAACTGTTTGAGGACAACTCTCTCCAGAACTTTTGAAATGAAAAAGGAGATTGGAAACCGGCCTGTAATTTTCATAGTATTGCAGTCTAGACCTTTTTTCTTGAGGAGTGGGATAACAATAGCATTTTTGAACTGACAGGGTACAGAGCCCGCCGACAGAGATGCATTGATGATGTCTGTTACCTAGTGCCAAAATATCAAGGTTTGCTTTATCAAAACAGTGGGCAGAGGATCTAAACAACAGCTTTTTGTTTGGCATGGACAGAATTCTTCATGGATGTCTTTCACAGAAACTGGTTGAAAGGATGACAAATGGGCCATCATACTGAGGAAACTAGGTGGAAACAGATGGTCGCTGATCAAGATCATGCGTATTTTTTGATTTTATCCATGAAAAAGGGTTTCAAAAACTTTGTGGTAGATCGTTGTAGGGGGGACATTTGTGGGAAGGGGAGTGGTATTATTCTTACCAGGGGGCTGTGTTATAGAGAAAATTTTTTTGATGAACGACATGATTTCATTTCCTCAAAATAAAATTCTTTTATCTTTGAGTCTTTCAGATTCCCGTATACCGCATTTTCCTTGCTAAAATTTCTCTGTGCACTGAGAGTTTTGTCTTTCTCCAAATTTCTCTCTGCCCGCCGCTTCACCCTTCTTTGCCTCTCTGACCCCATCGTCCATCCAAGGCGCTGAAAGGGCCTTCGCGCACCCTCCGAGAAACAACGGGAGCGTGTTTGTCAACAATTATCTAAGCCCCCCATCATAGGTCTCAAAACCCAAAGGGTGTAACACTACGCCTCCCGCACCCCACCAGAGAACACAAGTTTAGCGCGGAAACCTCCCGGCACATCCTCCCGATGCCCGGAGGTACCCAACGGGTGACCGGCGGAGTTTGCTGCAAGTCAAGCTGGGAGAAAACACCATGATTGATAGGCCCGGGAATCTTTAAAAATCACAAAGCTTTAAAACATATCAAATTTATTTCTTACTACAATCCCTCCAAATGTGTCTATCTCTGTGAGTAGATCTGTCAACCAGTTTACACAAATTAAAATCAGATAGAATAGACTTTACCTTCTGTACATCTTTGCACAAAGGGCTATCTAATGATCATTTAAGTCCCCTTGAATAGAAAAACTCGCTGTCAAATTGTGTAATAAGAGAGCAAGTCTGGAGTCTTGAAAAAAAACAAATTACTAGGATTTTGTCTTCTTGGTGGGAGTACGCCGGTAAATGGAACCAAGTTTGTTGATGTTTGGTTCGAGGGTTAACAATCCAAAAACCTTCGAAAGAAAAATAGTCCCAAACTCCTGTAGCTGTAACAGTGTGTAACTGTTTCGCCACCATCTTGAGCAACTTTTGTGGGATGTTGTCTGCTCCTAGGGCTTCCTACTGTAAACTGCGTATGGCCTCTTCCACTTCTTCCCTCAATATAGGTAATGGCGAGGGTACTCTTGATGTTGCTGTTTCCTCTTCTGTATGCTTTCAGTTGGGATTGGGTAGTTGTTATAGTTCTTGGACAATACTAGTCCACCTGTTCAATGCAGCTGAGCTTTCTGTGATGAGGTTTTCCCGGGGCTGTCTTAATGACTGAGATTTGGTTTGAAGTGGTTTTGTGAGTTTCTTCAGGTGTTCGTATGCCTTTTTACTGTTGCCCACTTTTCATGCTTTTTTCGATCTATCCATTGATACTGTTTCCCCTTCTCTCTGGCCTTTTACATTGACTTCTTCACAGATTTTTGGCCTCCCGGATTCTTTAGGTTGAAGCTGGTTGTTTCAGTGCTCTTCTTGTACCCGAGGTCCAGTGTCTTGGTAGTCATGGCTGGTGTTTTATTCCTCTGACGACCGAGTACCTCATCTGCTGTTTCTCGGACTGCCTCATTAAAGTTGTTGGTGAGGTCATTGTCCAGGAGGGTTATTGCCGCAAAACGTCCGCCAAGCTTAGCTTGGAAGATCTCCTCAACATCTGGATCTTTCAGTTTGTCCACGTCAAATTTGATACGTGGGTTTGCAGGCTGTTTATTTTTCTTCAGCTTTATTTTGAATACCAGCAGCACAAGGTCATGGTCGCTGCCTATATCAGCTCCAGGGTAGGTTCTTGTTCTGGCTCTGTTGATGCTGGATTTGAAGCGCCGTGGTGTTAAGATGAAATCTATTTGGTTATGGATCTTGCCGTTTGGCGCATGCCAGGTTGTCCTCCTTGACTACTTGTGGGGATAGAGGGTATTGGCAATGGTAAGTCTGTGGGTGCAGGCAAACTCCAGCAAACGTAGTCCCTGTTGGCCTCTCCAGTTCCAAACTGACCAACTTTTCCGGCCCATTGGTTGTAAGAGTCAGGACCTACTTTGGCGTTAAAATCCCCTTGAATGATGATGATGTCTTTCTTGGGTATCTTCATAATGGTCTCTTCAAGTTCTTCGTAAAATTCTTCTACTTCCTCATCTGGTTGTCAGGTCAGTCAGAGAAGTTCTCTGTTACTGCTACTGGTATCCATGTAACCCAGTACAACCTGTCGCATGTGGGGGAGGAAACCCCAATAGAAAAAACAACATATGGAGACTTGGAGAGGAGATTGGCGCCACCAAGGAATATCCTAAGCCCAAAGAAAAGACATAAGAAACAAATACAAAGCCAATATGATACCGGATCGGTCGAGGCCTGGGTTACCAAACGCCGCGCTTTCCATTGATCAATGATCATTGGTGGAAGTGACAAGTCAGCTACTGGAGTTAAAACATTACTTAAGCTCCCTAGAGAACAGATCACCATTGGAACATGGAATGTTCCTACACTCGACCAGTGCGGAAAAATCAAAGAACTAGAGTATGAGCTTAGCCGCTATAAATGGGACATTATTGGACTAGGAGAAGTGAAATGAACAGAATTTGGTGAGACAATGGCTGAAGAAGGCAACAAGATCTGGTACAGTGGTCAAGAGAAACATCATCAACATGGAGTGGCATTTATTGTCAGAAAGGAACTGGCTTCCAGCAGGATTATCAGCATCCGCGTGTCGGCCAAGCCCAAGAACATCACCATCATACAAATCTATGCACCATCATCTGACCATGCAGATGAAGAAGTAGAAGAATTTTACGGAGAACTTGAAGAGACCATTATGAAGATACTCAAGAAAGACATCATTTCCTTATCATATCTTTAGAAAAAACTATTTCCTTATCATATCTTCAGAAAAAGCTATATCTTTATTATATCTTTAGAAAAAAACCCATTTCCTTATCATATCTTTAGAAAAAATCCTTATCATATCTTCAGAAAAATTATTTCCTTATCATATCTTTAGAAAAAACTATTTTCTTTTCATATCTTCAGAAAAAACTATTTCCTTATCATATCTTCAGAAAAAAAGTATTATCATATCTTCAGAAACAAATATTTCCTTATCATATCTTTAGAAAAAAAAGTCCTTATCATATCTTCAGAAAAATTATTTCCTTATCATATCTTTAGAAAAAAACTATTTCCTTATCATATCTTCAGAAAAAAACTTTTTCCTTATCATATCTTCAGAAAAAAAAGTCTTATCATATCTTCAGAAACAAGTATTTCCTTATCATATCTTCAGAAAAAAAGTCCTTATCATATCTTCGGAATAATTATTTCCTTATCATATCTCTTGAGAAAAAAAATCCTTATCACATCTTCAGAAAAAAAATTCCTTTTCATATCTCTTGAAAAAAACTATTTCCTTATCATATTTTCAGAAAAGACGCATGCTTTGAACGGCAAATTCACACCTTTGTTTTATATTTATGCTTATTCATTTATCGATTAGTTTTTATGTGTCAACATTGACAGATTCAGGAATCAGCAGCTGTCAATAAACGTTGAGAATAATGAGCATCTTTTGTTGTTGTTGTTGTTGTTGTTGTGGTGGTGGTGGTGGTGGTGGTGTAGGTGGTGGTGTTGATGGCGGTGGTACATTATCCCTTGTCCAAGGCGCCGGCACCTACCCTGAATAAACATTCTGATCTGCTCATCTCCTTTTGGAATTGTTGGAAGACTGAAAGTACAAGACAGTATGAGAGGTTTGGGTGTGAGGTTTCACACTTTGCCGTATTCACCTTCACCTTCACCTTCACCCACCTATCCCGTAGTCCCGTGGACCGTGGGGGTACCAATGAAGATTTTGTCACATAGGCAGCCATAATCCGCCCTTTGATGATTTTGTTTTCCCTAATAAGAGAGTAAACGCTCTTACAGCTCTTATAATGAGAACTTATTAGGGCTGAGGACAATATCAAGTTGATATGATAAAGTATCATGGGCCTTGACATTGAGTTTACACCAGTATAATTATTATGACCACATATATTGTCCATGCAAACAGCGGTTTTTAAGGGACTGGGCTTTGTTTGTTTGGGAATTACATCGTTGTCATTTCTACATTACATCTGGCTGGGGACAAACGTCAGTGATGCCTTTCTTGCTGAATATGTTAAATATTTTTTCTATCATACCTTGTTTGTATTTCTGCTTGTTACTTCTTTATTGGAGACGGGATAGCTCAGTGGTCGGAGCATTCGCTTTCCGCCAGCCAAGGTTAAGCACCATCGAGCATGGTTACCACTTGGATGGGTTACCATTTGCACGCCCTTGTTTCAGGACAGTCCCTCAGTTCACTCAGCTGTAAATGGGTACCTGCCTCTTTAGAGTCAGGGAAGGCAAAGCAGCGAGGGAGAGGAGATGGACGCCGCCCTTAATATGCTGGCCCCTAGAGAAGTGAGGTCTCTGGCGCCTCGCTCTCCTCTACGACCTTAAAGGTTATGGGACGCCTTTACCTCTTTTTGTTTACTTCTTGGTTAAATTTTTATGTTTTAACATTAAAAAGTAAAGAAACAATCCACTTTCTTACTAAACATGTTGACAGATATTTTTTCTATCATACATTGCATGCATTTGTTTTTCGTTACTTCTTTATTCAATGTTCATGTTTCAACATTAAGAATGCAAAAAACAATCCGTGGTTGACCGGGAAAAAACAACAACAACGATATAGAGCATTTACAAAATATGATCACTTTGTAGTTTTTTTCAACACAACAGCTCTGCTCTCTTTCACACTGTGGGTATATACTTTGCCGAAGACGTTTGACTGTGAGTGGGTGGTGAGCTTGCTAGGAAATTCGCTTCCCACACAACCCTACCTCATTCCTGTGCCTTATTTCCTTTTGTCTAGACAAGAGGCTTGAGGGTATCAAACTGTTCAGATTCAATCTCTTCAGCATTATCCATTTATATGACGATAATTTAAACTGCTCAAAACACCGTTATTTCTTAATCTTTAAACCGTCTGAGAAAAAAAATTAGTATGTGCTAAAATACTTCAGGTTACTGTTATCTATTTGACTGTGTGTGTGTGTGTGTGTGTGTGTGTGTGTGTGTGTGTGTGTGTGTGTGTGTGTGTGTGTGTATGTGTGTGTGTGTTCAAATTGTTTGTAATCCTCCATACCCCAAAAGGGGTGAAAGGAATTAAATCTTGAATCTTGAATCTTGTGTGTGTGGATTTGTGCGTGGGTGCGCGCGTGTAGTGTCGTGTGTGTGTGTGTGTGTGTGTGTGTGTGTGTGTGTGTGTGCATGCACGCGCACGCGCGTCGTGTATATGTGTGTGTGTGTGTTCTGTTTGAAAACTTCATTGTACTTTAATGTTGAACACACCCCCTGCAAATTTTGTTATCAAGGATATTGTCATTATTTCACAATCTTTTGTTACACAGGCCTCAAGAACCAGTTGAAATAATAACTCATGAAACAGACAACATTCATATGGAAATGATGTATATCGTAATTCGTAAACACAAGTAATTAAGTAATTTGGGGATTACAATGACTACGGATGGCACTGATTATGTTGCCTTTGTTCTCATTATTACGTTCTTTTTGCATTTTTAGGACTCGGGTAAGTAAAAGATCAATAAAATGAAACAAATCTTAATATGCGTTTGTTTGTTTATTTGTGTAAGTGTGTTAGTTAATGATAAAAAAATCATTTCCTTATTGGTTGCATTTGAGTTCTTTTGTTCAGTTCACTCAAATCCACCATAAAAACCCAGAAAAATGAATAAAATATCGAAAATCTGGATAAATGGAAAAAGTGTTCCACAACGCACAAAAGAACATCTTGTGCACACGTTAAAACCCGTACCGCTTTTCGGAAGAGTAGGCCATTGTGTGCCGTGGGAACAGGTAAGGACTTCTACAAAATTGCATGCACACGGGGACTGGATGTATAAAACTCTACATGGGCACTTATTCCATTATCCTCGAAATAGAAGAATAATATAAAAATAAATAAATAAATAAATAAAATAAAATAAAACCCCACAGAGCTATGCGAGTAATATTCCCATTGCAGACGTATCGTAATCAAACTACTAAAGTTTCCATTCTGGTCACAGATTCCTAACAACGTTATAGCATTTTGTTACAAATTCCATTGATCGTGCACGTGAATTTCCACCTATTTTTTCTTCAACTTTTTTTTAACTGTATGATTTATTACACAAATTGCTTTAGCGTGTTTCATAAAAGTTTTACTCGCATTTCTGACCCAATGGTCAACGGCATTGTGTGTCTGTGATTGAAGTTCTTTTGTAGGGCAGGTTCACTGAAAGGAAGTATTCGGTTCTGGCGGTTTCTTTCACGAGAAGATTTATGTCTTCTGTAATGCTTTGTGATGCAAGAAATGATAAAGAAAACGTGTGCGGGCTGTATAAATGCCAGAATTGTCAATCAGCACGCAAATAAATCACAATCATTTCTATCTTTAGCTCAAGACAGTAGTGGTTGTTGTTTTATACCACGTGGAAGATCGCAAGCACGCAAACCTTTTGCCTCAGTGGTTATCATCTGAACTGCTCTGCTTTCAGTCTCTTGGTTTAAACATAAGTTGTTGGCTAATGTATGGCAGCACAAGAACTTTTATGTCTACGCTGGCACTTCCACTGTTTAAAAGGTTAAAGATAAGGGGCCTCGATGGAAAGAACACTCTTTTTTTGGCAAATAAATACATTTTGTCTGTCGAATTTAAGAAGGCGTTCAACAGAGATCACCATACAACTTTGTGGGCAACAGTGAGGCTCTATAACATCAATGTCAACATGATCAGAACCATAGAATGCTTCTATGACAAAGCAGCCAGGGCAGTCTGCTATGACAACAACATAATGGGGATAGTTCCGAACCACAATTGTGTGCCAGGGATGTTTGCTTTCTCCCACTCTCTTCGACATCTTCTTAGATAGAATAGAATCAAGGACGCATTTCAAAAACCAAGAAGGAATAGTCAGCTTTGGAGGCGGGAAAATTACGAACTTAAGTTTTGCCGATGACATCGACTTGCTACGGAAAGCTGAAACACAGTGAGGGATGCAGGAAGCTGTTTGCTAAATATTCAGTGGTGTCCCAACTACAGGAGAGGTGAAAGAGAAGTGCAAGCAAAACTATGTTGCTGTGTGCCAGGGCTCAGTGATATCTTTCTCTCTGGCTCTGGCTCTGGAACTCTCTGTCTCTGCGTCTGAAAGTGTGTGTGTGTGTGTGTCTGTATGCGCGCGCGCGCGCGCGCGTGTGTGTGGTGTGTGTGTGTGTGTGCGTGGGTGAGTGTGTGTGTGTGTGTGTGTGTGTGTATGTGCTCACATGTGTGTATGTGTATGTGTATGTATGCGTATGTGTATGTGTGTGTTAGTGTGTCTGTATGTGTGGGCGTGCGCGCACGCCTGTGCGCGCGCCACTAATCCAAGTTCAATCTTTTCTATCAATAAGGTTATGAGGACGTAAAATGAACGGAGTAATTTGGTGGAGATTCAATTTCTGTCTTCGTAATTGACTGAATTACCCATGCATTGTTCCTGATGTAAGTGCCATTATCTTTCAATATTTCTCCCTGTCCCTACGCGCGCGCGCGCGCGCGCGCGTGTATGTGTGTGCATATGTATGTGGGTGTGTGCGTATGAAAGTCAAAGTCAAATGTTTATTTCCAGATGGTGTGTGTGAATGTGTGTGTGTGTGTGTGTGTGTGTGTGTGGCTGGTGTGCGTGCGTGAGTTATGGTGTGTGTGTGTGTTTGTGTGTGTGCGTAAGTGTATGTATGTGTGTATGTATGTATGTGTGTGCGTGTATGTATGTATGTATGTATGTGTGGGTGTATGTACACGCATGTGTGTGCGGGAGCGTGTGTGTATGCGTGTGTGTGTATGCGCTGGCATTTGAGTATGTTTTATGCATGTATGCATGCATGTGTTTGCATGCGTGCACTCTTACGAACACGCGTATATGTGTGTATGCATGCGCCGTAGTTTTGTATCAGGAGCTTATGTAAACGGAATTGGTAGTATACCGTTCCATTCTTCTTTCTTTAATGGGTCTGAAGTACAGGTCAACCCTCCCCCCCCCCCCCCCCCACCCCCCCAGCCCACCCTTTGAAGATAAATCGCACAGAAATGTCAACCTAAAGTGATTTGACATGACTTTTCCCAAACTCCTTAACGAGTTCTTAGTGTAGCACACTGAACTTTTAAACGATTTATAGTGGACAAATTTCAGCCATCTCTTTCCAAGTTATGCGTATCTGGAAAATGGGTCGTTTGTAGGTTACGTCCAATTTTGGAGCGTATTTTTCCAATCTTGCTAGTAATGAATGGTGGTTTTAGATATAAAGTAGGGGGTATAGGAATAAACTAAGAAGACAATGAGCCCATACTGTTCATTATTTGAGGAACTGTATTAACACAAGCGGTTGCGATACAACATAATACACTACAAAACAATGTAGCAAAGAAATAGCCCTTTGCCAGAGACTTATCTAAAGTTGAAAGTCTACTACTTTTAGAAATAACACTTTCAATGAGAAGAGGATAAAACATCATACGAACTGTGTATGAACGAAAATGAGCTTCCAAATGTATGTTCTAAATGGTCAGAAAAAACTATAGTATAATAACATTGCAGCGCTGTGATTTTTGTTGTTCCTGAAAATGCATGAAATACAAGAAATGAAATACAAATAATTCCTTACGCGTACTGCAGACAGATGACAAGGAAAGTATGTTTTGCTACGAGAAATGGGAACGAGATATGAAAATAATTATGTAGTGTTTCACGGAAAAGATAGTTTAGATCACATAATTCGGAAATGGGATCATACCAAACAGTTCTGGAAGATAATAGACCACATACTAAAAAAAAGGCATTGCATAATTATATGAATGTGATATTTACTAAAGAGATCAGATCATTTGGTTTTGATAGGTATTTGACAAAAAAACACCAACAAACATAATCAGTTTTTCCTTTGATATGAATCAAAGGCAAAAACCTACAAATGCAAGTTTCATACAACATTTACCAAACAATTTCAGTTTTGTGCGCTATTTCGTGAACAAATATTAAATAGAAGAGCATAATAAAAAACTTATAGAATCTTTTTTGTTCTATCTATTCTTTTAACACTTTTTTCTTTCATTGGCTAAAGCTCCGTAGCTCACCAATAGTGACATCTTAAACACACACACACACACACACACACACACACACACACACACACACTCACACAACTCACACACACACACACGCACACACACAGACACACACACACTCACACACACACACACACACACACACACACACACACACACACACACACACACACACACACACACGCACACTGAGCCATAAAACTTAAGCTAATAGCATTTATTAGTAGCAATGGCTTGATAATCCATTCAATAAGGAAGCTAGGAAATGACATATCATAGGATCGAGAAAATTGAGTTTCTGTCAAAAAATGCTTGTAACATATTGTAAAAGACATTCTGATTCAAAGTTTTGAAATTATCTTGAAGATTTTGAGAAAACCCAAAAAAAGAGCTGTAAATGGTATTGCTATATTAAAAATAACAACAACCTTATTTAGCAAGGATATAGATGCAATATCAACCATTTTTGTATTTGTATTAACTTTTGTCGAAATTCAGTCTTTTAGTAGAAATTGTATTGTGTGTTTGTGCAATTTTTCATTACACTTTTGTTTACTTCAGTTCGGTAGTGTTATATATTTTCTTCAATTTTCGTGTAACAGTATTTGCATGTATGGAAAGTAGTTTTGTTTTGATGTATACCACTTGTCTGTATAAGCATCATACGGTAACTCATCATGGGATGGGGGCTTTAAAATAAGCTGTGTAGCTTGATGCCTTTCTCCTGCTGTATTGATGTTGGCTGATGTTGTGTGTGTAATGAATGAACAGCGTTTAAACCAAATTTTATTGCATTGTTTCTTCTTTTATTGTATAGTATTGCATTGTACTACACTGCATTGTACTGTATTGTATTGTGTTATTGTGCCATCTCATCTCATCTCATCTGCTCCCATAACCCCCTCCAGGGTCGTAGGGGCACTGCAGTGACGAACGTGGCACATATGGCTCCATTTGCGGCGGTTGTGTGCAAGTGTCTGGGTTGTGGAGAAGCTCTTCCCGGTCCATTCAGTGATGTTGTCTGCCCATTTCTTCTCCGGCCTGCCTCGCCTTCTCTTCCCCTGCACTGTTCCTTGCAGTATGGTTTTGGAGAGCCCATCTGATCTTGTCACATGTCCATACCATCTGAACTTCCTTTTCTTGACTGTGGTCAGCAGGTCTTCTTAGTGCTTTACTTGCTGGGTGAATGTTTGTCAGAATTCTTCGTTGGTAATGTGGTCAGTGTATGAAACGCCAAGGAGTCTTTCGAGGCATTTGATCTCCAAAGCCTGGATCCTTCTTTGTAGATCTACAAACATTGTCCAGGATTCGCATGCATACAGGTATTTGGAGATGACCAATGCATGCAGTAACTTGACCTTGGTCCTGAGAGAGATGGGTCGGTCACAAAAGATTTTCATGCGTAAATTCCAGGCTGCAGTTTTCCCAAGAGCATACCATCACAAGAGCAGTGGCACTCATCAATTTTCTATTTTCCTGTCTCCATCTGGACTGGCATGCCAAGCCGCCACAAGGCCACACACTGTAGAAAACCCTGCTTAGTTTCCAAGTCCCTTTGATAATGTTCTACATTGCTCTTTTAGGTAAATTTTATCTTGGCACCTTTTACAGAACCCAAGTCATGTACAAAGCCTTCTTACCAACGATGTTGTTACTGTGGTCGAGCAGTCAAACTGATTGAGTGCTTTGGAAGGGCGAGAATTTCTCTACGTATCCTGTGATATTAAATGAAGATGCTTAATAATTTGTAAGCTCTATTGAGAACTAAACAAAACATACTAATTGTGATCTGAAAGAACGAAGACTTGATGAGACTGTGGCATCCAGTAATCATTTTTATCTTGCTGTGGAGATCCCGTTTTGTTCGTTTTGTAAGTAGATAGGCACAAGCTTATCTATCTATCTATCTATCTATCTATCTATCTATCTATCTATCTATCTATCTATCTATCTATCTATCTATCTATCTATCTATCTATCTATCTATCTATCTATCTATCTATCTATCTATCTATCTATCTATCTATCTATCTATCTATCTCTCTATCTATCTATCTATCTATCTATCTATCTATCTATCTATCTAATCTATCTATCTTTATATATATATGTGTGTGTGTGTGTGTGTGTGTGTGTGTGTGTGTGTGTGTGAGTGTGTGCATGTGTGCGTGAGTGTGTGTGCGTGCGCACGTGCGTGTGTTTGTGATTAGGGAGAGACAGAAACAGAGAGACAGACATACAGATAGACAGACAACCAAAGAGACACTGAGACACAGACCGATTCTCCAGTGCCTATACATACTCCAATAATAACATCTTTTATCAAACTCATTGTTCGAACCAAGACATGAAAAATACAAAAAATTAAGAAATTAACCACTGACCTTAAGTGTTCATGTGTATTCTCCTTTAGAGCTGTAAAATATCACCACCATAACCACCACCCTCTCTCCGAAATAATTAGTCTAAGGACAGAAATTTTACAGATAGAATTGCGCGCTGATCGACCCGTTCTTACATTCACTTAACATGCATCTATTTTTCATCATTTTCCTGCATGTCAATCGACACAGAGGTTGCAAGAACTGTACGTGATAAAAAAAACAACCCCGCAACTAGAAAGAACTGAAGGCTGTCATGCTGTGAAACCTGCAGTACAAAGAACTTCAATCACAGCAGACACAATGCCGGTGGCCACTAGGTCAGACATGCCAGATAAATAATGCATAAAGCACAGAAACTCATTTCTGGAATATGTCACACAACAGCAAAGAAA
>CM054139.1:24425865-24438365 GCA_028751875.1 Rapana venosa
TCCCAAAAGGCATTGGCGGGAAGGGATAGCCAGGCGGTTAGAGTGATGCGCATTGCGCTCGTGATACGGGCTCGAATCTTGTTCAAGATTTTCCCTCTGGAGTTAACATCAGTGCCGACTCCACTCCCCCTTTGGATGAAATTATAAACCGAGGTCTCGTCCGCGAACGCACGCAGAACGTCTTGCGCACACGTTAGAACTCGTTCCGCTTTTCGGAAGAGTATGTCATTGCGTGCCAATGGGGGCGGATGACAAAATTTGCAAAACTGCGTACACACAGGGACTGGATGTATAAAAGCACATAAGTACTTATTCCATTATCCTTGAAATGAAAGAATAAATACATAAATGAATGAATAAATAAAGGCGGAACCGAACATATAACATAAAAACCACGCATGCACTGGTGTCTTGTTGACTATCTCCGCAGTCGGATTATGGCTGGCTTAATATGCACAAAAAGCTGTCACATGCACAGATCTCATCATCACTGAATCTCAGGACTCTAACCGAGGAACAGAAAAGAACAAAAATCATTGCAATCGACTGGAATTTTTGTGGGGGGTTTTGTCTTTAAGAGACTGCTTTCAAATTAAAAAAAATAATTTATTCTTTTATATCGAGGATAATGGAATAAGCACTCATGTGCTTTTTTTTACATTCAGTCCCCGTATGTATGCAGTGTTGTCAATTTTGTCATCTGTTGCCACCGGCACACAATGGCCTACTCTTCCGAAAAGCGGAACAGGATTTAACGTGTGCGCAAGATGTTCTGCATGCGTTCGCACACGGGGCCTCGGTTTATAGTCTCATCCGAAGGACTTTAACACTCAAATAAGTTGCTTTGAAACTCAGCTGACCATTTTGCCTCTGTACAGGTCGTCGTCCACTCACATCATCATCAGGAGGAGAAACATGTCGCCATTGACGAGTGATGGTGACGACGACTGCATCGATGAAACATCTCGGCCGTTTGATTGCATCGATGAAACGTCTCGGCCGTTTCATCAAATGAATAAGGTAAGGTATGAGTGTGTGAGGATCGTAGGTGCGATTCTGTTCCATTACATGCGGACATCGCATGCATGCTTACAGGCTTAGACATATACGTACACACGAATGTCTCTATACGTTTGCTAGAATATACACACTCTCAGGCACACATAACCAGTCCACACGCGCGCGCCTACCCTCCCCCTTACACCACACACACATACACATATACATGCACACACACACACACCCACAAACACAAACACACACATACACACACAGAGGCTCCCAAGCTCACGCACGCATGCACATATTATAACACCTACATGCATTGGAGTCATTTACTTGCACACTCTGAACGCTTTCCCACACAATAAAGTTTCAGTAGGTAGGTAGGTGGACCTAGTTTAGATAATATAGTGTTTGTGTAGTCGGCAAAAAATCTAATGCACAGATAGACCTCAAGTAGTAAACGACGAATAAGTCAATACATGAAATTTATGATCAGTATCATAGTCATAATCAACAAAGCATGTCTAAAACAACAAAACTAAAATCAATCAAATGGATTTAAAAAAATAGAATAAGATAAAAACAAGGAACGATAAAAGACAACCCAGACTACACGAAACGAGTTAAATTCCGAGCCGAACCTGACCTGACCAAGTCTCAAAGCAGGCTCTAACCCCAAACGCTGGATTCTTCCACCTGACCCCATCCTAAAACCAGTCCAGTACTACCTGACCTAAAATTCAAGCAAAGATACCACCTCCCTCAAACACTCCTTACACGCTTCCCTTAGTAAAATCATAACAAGTGCCTTCTAACTTTAAAACCTTCTTGCGTAAAACCCAGGTATAACTCTCCCCCCCTCCACAAACACCAACTAATACATAAGTCCTTTATCGAAACCCGAATAGACAGAAAATACTAATTTAACAATTAGAATTAAGCATCTTGGCGAGAATAAAAATCCCAATACTTAAATTCTAATGAAAAGACCAAACAAAAATCTGCCGAAATATTAGCCGAACGATAAAAGAATCTCAGTTGTATATACTCCCGAAATCCTTATGCGCCTACCTTTATGGTGTGCAAAAATGGTCGCATAATTATGAAAAATCTCGCCATTGGTGAACCTCGGAATGTAGACGAGAAGAAAAAAGAAACACCGTATCTCAAAATCTAGAAAAGCAAACTGAAAATTAAATTAAAGCAAGATGAATGAAACCAAAACATTAACCACAATCTGAAAAAAATCTAAAACTGAAATTGGAAAAAAAAGCTAACCTCTTGGCTGCGTATAGGACTAAACAAGTTGTCTCAAACGAAAATAAACCTATAATTTATGCCTACGAGATGAAAAAAAACACAACAAAACTAAAATCTCCAACTAAACAAAGCTAAATACCTAGACCTGAAGGTAAACTAAATGCTAAACTAAAAACCAAAACCATAGACCAAACCTTTGATAATCTGAGATATGAATTAAAAACAACCATAAAACTAAAATCTAATAAAATAAAAAAGGTAAAGTAATAGTAAAACAAAACCGTAAACCAAAAGTTATTAAACTAAAAGAAAAAATCTCACTAAACTAAAAACATTAAACAAAACCTAAACAAAAACATAAATCAAAAATATAAATCAAAACCTAACCAAGCTAAAAGGAAAATTAAAATAAAACTACAAACCAAAAACTAATGGAAAATTAAAATAAAACTACAAACCAAAACCTAACCAAAAGAAACGGAAAATTAAAATAAAACTACAAACCAAAACCTAACCAAAAGAAACGGAAAATTAAAACTACAAACGAAAACCTAACCAAAAAAAAAACGGAAAGTTAAAATAAACTATAAACCAATACCTAAGCTAAAAGGAAAATGAAAAAAAACTACTACAAACTAAAGCCTAACAAGCTAAATGGATAAAATGAAATAAAAGTAGAAAGCAAAATCTAACCAAGCTGAAAAGAAATTCAAAATATAACCACAAACAAAAACCTAACAAAGCTAACAGGAAAATAAAAATAAAAAACAAACCAAAACCTATCCAAACTAAAAAACACACACAAAAAACCCAAACCAAAAACCATCAACTAAAACCTATACAAAAAAGAAAAACAAGCCATAAACGAAAACTTAAACAAAAAAGAAAAACAAGCCATAAACCAAAACCTAAAATAAAAAGAAAAACAAGCCATAAACCAAAACCTAAACTAAAAAGAAAAATCCATAAACCAAAACCTAAACTAAAAAGAAAAAACAAGTCATAAACCAAAACCTAAACTAAAAAGAAAAAGCCAAAAATACAAAACCTAAACTAAAAAGAAAAACAAGGCATAAACCAAAACCTAAACTAAAAAGAAAAACAAGCCATAAACCAAAACTTTAGCTAAAAAAACAAGGCATAAACCAAAACCTAAACTAAAAGAAAAACAAGCCATAAACCAAAACCTAAACTAAAAAGAAAGAAAAGCCATAAACCAAAACCTAAACTAAAAAGAAAAACAAGCCATAAACCAAAACCTAAACTAAAAAGAAAAACAAGCCATAAACCAAAACTTTAACTAAAAAAACAAGGCATAAACCAAAACCTTAACTAAAAAGAAAAACAAGCCATAAACCAAAACCTAAACTAAAAAAGAAAAGCCATAAACCAAAACCTAAACTAAAAAGAAAAAACATAAACCAAAACCTAAACGAAAAACAAGCCATAAACCAAAACAAAGAAAAAAAGCCATAAACCGAAATCTAAACTGAAAGGAAAAGCAAACCCTAAACCAAAAAATCAAACCAAACTAAAAGGAAAAAGAAAACTAGAAACTAAAACCTAAACTAAAAGGAAAAAAGAAACCAAAACCTAGCATAACTAAAACAAAGCCCACCAAAATAATAAACCAAGACTTAAATCAAAAGGGAAAACCATAAACAAAATCCTAGCCAAACTAACAGGCAAATCAAAAATAAAACTACAAACAAAATCGTAACAAAAACTAAAATGGAAAACAAAACCATTAACCAAATACTAAACTGAAAGGAAAAGCAAAATCTAAAGCAAAATCCAGCTAGACTACAAAGAAAAACAAAGCCATAAACCAAAGCCTAAATTGAAAGGAAAAGAATACTGTAAACCAAAATCAAACCAAACTAAAAAGGAAAAACAAAACTAGAAACCAAAAACGACAAACCAAAACCTAGCAAATCTTAGTAACAAAAAAACCCCAATTAACCAAAACCTAATTTGAAAGGAAAAGGAAAATCTAGCCAAACTAAAAAGTAAATCAAAGATACAAATACAAACAAAAACGTAGTTAAAACTAAAATGGAAAACAAAACCATAAACCAAAGCTGAAAGGAAAGCAAAACCATGAACCAACAACTAAAAGGTTAAACAAAACCATAACCAAAACTTAACCAATTTAAAACAGGAAAAAAATCTTATAAAATGAGGCTTGACTAGGCTAAACTGAGAAAAATCCCAAACCTAATCAAACTAAAAGAAAAAACCCAAAATAAACAAAACTTAACTAAACCAAAAGGTAAATAAAAAGAAACAAACCATTAACTAATTTAAAAGGTACATCAAAACCAAAACCATAAACCCAAACTAAACTAAAAGTAAATAAAACACAAAACAAAACTAGGTGTCAACCAAACTGAAAGACAAACCGAACACAATTCCATAACCAAAAACTGACTAGAAAAATATAAAGGAAAATTGTGAAAATATCCGAAACCAGATATATCGAACCACAAAAACCTAAAATGAAAAAAAACTTTAGAAAAATCCCTAATATCGAAAGGAAAACTCGCCCCATCCAAGCCTTAATACTTTAAATCCCTAACCCCCAAAAGAAACCAAACGAGTAAACCAGTTTAAAAAATAAATTTCCTAAGCCCAAATTAACTTTAAGTGATATTAACTTTGTGATTAATATCTATCCTGTCTGTCTGTCTGTCTGTCCGTCTATCTATACGAACGATCTTTTTATAGTTACAAACTAAAAATTATTAAAGATAAAGTACATTCAATGTCATGAAATAGTCCACACAAAAATATGCTATTCAAAAAAGGGATTAAAAAAATCGCAGTGATCAAAGCTTATAAACCTCACAAGCTAATAAAACTTAAATCCCTTAACACGGCAATAGGAATACTGGTTGTGTACTTAAATACCGAGGAGGAATTAAATTCAAAGGATTTAGTAGTAGATAACGCCTACTACGTACATATACTCGCACACATGTATGTACATGCAGACATTCATACGCACACACACACACACACACACACACACACACACACACACACACACACACACACACACACACACACACACACACACACACCATAAAAACACATGCGTGTACATACATGCAAAGATGAGTGAGTGCACACACACACACACACACACACACACACACACACACACACACGCGCGCGCGCGCGCTATCAGATACTCTCAAGCTTTACACACACAAACACAGCAATGTATATCGGCATGATACTAAATACCTGCCCTTGAGATGTATGTTTCAGAGACATCCCCAAGAGCCCGAGTCTCCAACGCACAGCTCTTTAAACACCGAGGTTCAAGATCTGTGGGCACTTCAAAACCAAGCCTTCAGCACCTTCAAAGAAAGGCTTAACAAGAGGCTGTAGCTTCAAAACTAAGCTGCAACACGAATCAACACCGTCAAAAACCGAGCCTTGACGATGGACAGTACTTTCAAAACCAAGATTTAGGAAAAAGTCATCTTCAAAACCAAGATTTAGCAAAAAGTCAACACCTTGAAAACCAAGATTTAGTAAAACGTCAACACCTTGAAAACCAGGATTTAGCAAAGCGTCAACACTTTCAACACCAAGATTTAGCAAAGCGTCAACACTTTCAACACCAAGATTTTGCAAAGCGTCAACACTAGATTGAGCAAACTGTCAACACATTCAAAACCAAGATTTAGCAAAACGTCAGCACTTTTAACATTAGGCTTAACAAGTGGCGGTACCTTCAAAACCAATTGTCAACGATAGTCAACACTTTAAAAAACGGGGCTTAAGTGGCAGTACTGTCAAAACCAAGGTTCCACAAAAAATCAGAACCTTGAAGAAAGTTATTTTAGAGACTGACTGCAGATGTGCTTTAAAGAGATCGTAAGGAGAAAACCAAGGAAGATAATCCTTCACTTTCACCTATCCTAAAGTGTTGTAGACATCGAGGGTACATTTGAAGATTCTGTAAGATCATGCTTAAGATTAAAGAGACTAAAAAACAGTACCACCAACAAAACCACCATGAAGGAAATAATCAACGTAGCAACAACGAGCTGGTGGCCTATTGACCACTCTATCCTTCTCTCCCGTTTTCAAGAAACGTTTGGTGTTACTGGTACAGCCCTCATCTGGTTTAGCTCATACCTGACTGACCGATTTCAGACAGTCACAGTAAACAAGATTCAGTCAGTACCTGCCAGACTGGAATGTGGAGTCCCGCAGGGATCAGTTCTGGGCCCTGTTCTTTTTACTCTCTACACCGCTCCACTGTCACATATAATTAACCGTCATCAGATTAACCATCACTTTTATGCAGACGACTCTCAGATTCTAAGCAGTGACAATCCTGAAAATCTGCCTTATCTCTTGATAAATATGGCCTACTGCTTTCAAGATATCCCAAACTGGATGATAGAAAATAAGTTACAACTAAACGCTGATGAAACTGAAGCCATGCTTGTAGGGACCAAAAACAAACTCTTCCATTACAACAGCTTCAATAGAATTCAGCAATGCATCAGTCCCTCTATCCACTGCTGTAAAGTATCTAGGGGTCATTATTGACAACACCCTCTCTATGCAAAAATTCATCACCCAGACCTGCCAGTCCTGCTACTATCAATTATGGCGTATTAGTGCAATTCGAAAGTACCTGTCCACAGACGCAACATCAAAACTCGTGGCATCTCTCATTCTTTCAAATCTGGACTATTGCAATTCTCTTTTGGCTGGTCTGCCAGCATCATCTATCCACTCCCTTAAACGTATTCAAAACTCAGCAGCTCGACTAGTCCTCAGAAAGAAAAAAATCGGAGCACATTACCCCCCTCTTGCTATCTCTCCACTGGCTGCCTGTGCCACAAAGACTAAACTGTAAGATCAGTACTCTCTGTTATAAATCTCTCCACAAAACAGCACCCTCCTACCTCTGTGAATGTCTCCACCTGTACACCCCTTCTCGTTCCCTCCGCTCTGCTGCAGATTCCTTGTGCTTACGAACACCTAGATTCAGCCAGTCCACTGTTGGCCGTCGCTCTTTGTTTCTGGTCCATCGATTTGGAATGGCCTCCCTCTCTCTCTTCGCCAAAGACCTTCTTGTGACACTTTTAAATCTGGCCTCATTTGTTTCAAACCTAATTGCCTCTCATGTTTCATTTCATAGCTATCCCTGCTTTTCAACAGCCAAAAATTCCATCACCCTTCCAAAGTGTATAACCTGAATGTGCGTGTGTGTGTGTGTGTGTGTGTGTGTGTGTGTGTGTGTGTGTGTGTGTGTGTGCATTTGGACTTGTTAGAACTATTACTTGCTATTGGTTGCATGACTGTAAGAATGAGTTGAGAGCAAGCGCTTTGATTTGTCTGTGCAAGATATAGCGCTATATAAATTCCATTAAAAATATTATTATTATTATTATTATTATTGTGCTCAAGTGCATCACCAACAGACACACAGTGTCTGATGATCCCTGTAAGAACCAAAGCAGAAGAGTGGGGGTGGGGGTGGAGGACTGAATGAAATAGCATTAACACTCACAGGTAGTGAAAATCATTGGCAAATTTCCACAAAGGCATTGTACTGAATGAATAAGCAGAAATGTGAAAATAAACGCAAGCAGTACAGTCCTTTTCAAGAGCTATTTTAGAGATTTGAAGGAAAAAAAGCCTCTTAGATAATTGGTACAAGGAAGGAGTTCCACACCCAAAGAATAACCCCCCCCCCCCCCCGCCCCAAGAAATAGAGGGAAAAGAAACCGAACACTACTTCCTAGCATAAAAATATTGTCTATGATCTGCATGGAAAAAGCAAAACATAGTTGTGTATTATATTTATGTTTGCATAAAAGCAACAGCAAAAGGGGGTATTTTTGTCTTTTCATTGACCGTTTAGCGATAGTAGCTATGAAAAGAGACATGAAACGTATCTATTATGATAAACACGAAAAGTTTTTATAAAAGTTACAAGGAAATGATTGAACGAGGGAAGAGATTGTGATACCAATGCAAAGAAAGATAATGCTTCATGATCTGCATAAAGATGAAGCGAATAGGATACCAAAAAAATTAGTATTGTGAATAATAAGTAGATGCAGTAAAGCAAATCGTTATGCAAGTAGAAGATACAGTCACCTAAACTTGCGGTGCCGGTGCAGATTTTATTTGTTATTGCGTTTCACGATGATTTTGTGAGAGAAACGGAGAGTATTTCTAAGAAATCTTGTTCTGGTTTTTATATGGTTCTTTGAGTTAGCAGACTTGGCAGAACAATCGCACAGCACAACAAACAAATCGAAGTGCTTGACTGCCATTGGTACACTATTGTTGTTGCGCTGTGGCATAACGAAAATATTCCAAGTCAAATCCGATGGCGTACTTTAACTTAAGTGTCCTATGATAACCAGTAAGACAGGTTATAAAAGTAAGTGTGTGTGTTTGTGTGTGTGTGTGTGTGTGTGTGTGTGTGTGTGCGCGTGTGTGCTGTGTTTGTGTGTGTGTGTGAGAGAGAGAGAGAGAGGGGGAATCATTTGATTTTGAAGAAGAGGTAATATATAGGAAGGGGTAGGATGTGCAAGTTAAGATCAGTGAGAAATGAAAATTGAGGACTGGCTGAAAAATGGGTCTGTTTTTCTGCTATGGTTATTTCCGAAACTTGTTTCGAACTAGATAAAAACTTGGTTAAGACATTGTGGGCCAAAAACTGCCGTTATTGATAAGACTAAATATCTTCGTCCGTGAAAACAAAAGCAAGCATAATTGCAAAAGTATTCTTTTGCTTTAGCAAGACTGGGAATTTGTGATGTATAAAGCGCTATGTATCATTGTCTCTATGAGCCCTTGTGTTCACATGCATTCAGACGAACAAACAGAACTAACGACCAACCATCCCACTTCCCAATACTAGCTGTTATACACTAACTCTAACCCTAACACTAACCCCACTACTAACCCTTGCCCCACATGTGGACACAAAGGCAATTGGATACTATGGTACAAACTCAAAAAATGACAAACATCTTTTTTTTGGTGGGATAATGGCAAGAGAGGAGGAGGTTTGGAAATGTAGGGACATATTTTTTTGGCTGTCTGCGGGAAGAAAAAGAGGGGGAAGAAGTAACATTGAGTGTGCTGAACTGGGATACAATAGAGGTAAGGATTTTATTCTGTTATGTATAGAGATGAGGGGGGGGGGGGGGGGGGCAGCGAAGCAAAGAGGCATTCCAGTGAGAGAGGTGTATGATAAGATGCGGAGCAAAATCTTATTGCACGATTATAGGAAATAGAGAAAAAAATGTGTGTGTACGCGCTCGCTTGTGCGTGTAAGTGTGTGTGAACACAGTAGTGTGGGGGAGTGGCTTATTTTCTAAGTGTAGGGATTTGGGGAGGGGGACAGGGATATATATTGTGAAAGAGGCGTTAAACAGAATGCAGTAGAAAGTTTGTTTAAGTCAGTTGCAACGGGCAAAGAGGGCTAACCGCACACGTGTGTGTGTGTGTGTGTGTGTGTGTGTGTGTGTGTGTGTGTGTGTGTGTGAGAGAGAGAGAGAGAGAGAGAGAGAGAGAGAGAGAGAGAGAGAGAGATTTGGTGATAAATAGGAAATCTATGCCACAGGCAACTCCATGCAATAATATACCACTGGCTTTCAATCACTCGTATATGCCGCTGTGAAATCTGCTTACAAATTGTATATTTTCATCTTTTTTTATTAAGAAAAAAATGCAGTTCAGAAAACAATGGGTGCTTTATGAGTTGGTTATATTGTTTACATGGGCTCCATTAAAAAAAAATTCACAAGTAATGCTATGATTTAAACCTGAGCAAACGAAGCGAGCGTGGGTGTGTGTAGTTCTTTAAAAAACACCCCTGAATTTGAGAGCGCAGTTAACATACATGCCTGGCGCTATAGCATTTTTTAAATGTACAAAATGGTATTTTTGCGTAATTTCTTCTGATAACCCTTTAGAAAGAGTAGTTGTCATGAAACCAAAACCGAAGATATGTAACACAAAGATCCCCCCAAAACAATTTAACGTGGACTTTATAATTATAGCGCTATATCTTGTGATCGTGTGCTTTTGATTCAGTTATTCATCTGCATGTAACTATTCACAAATATCAGCTAATTCACACACACGCAGACGCACACACTTTCTTGGGTGTGGAATGGGAACGTTCAGTGGTTGCTGTTCAAAGGAAGGACAGATATGACATGTAACAACAGAGAAAGAGGCTACGTTGAAAATGAATATCTAGAGACTGGATTTGTTGGAAACAAATGTAGGCTATGGAGGAGGAATGTTAAGAAGGACGATCATTTCTGATGCATTAAAAAGATTGATAGACAATGATCATCAACATAATTATCTTTTCACACGAGTCACATATCTTTTCACACGTGTCGCATATCGTTTCACACGATTCGTATATCGTTTCACACGAGTCACAAATTTTTCACACGAGTCGCATATCTTTTCACCCGAGTCGCATATTTCACGTGAGTCGCATATCTTTTCACACGAGTCGCTATCTTTCCACATGAGTCGCATATTGTTTCACACGAGTCGCATGTGTGTCACCCGTCGCAACCTCAAGGCCATATACATTGAAGCTTTCTCTACACAAGCTGCTGAACGCCTATCACTAACCTCTGACAACACTGACCCCCTCGAAACACTACAATTCTGTTCTCAACCAACTGCTTGATGAGCATGCACCTCCCACTGACCGTCTTCTGCCTGACAGGCCCTGTGCACCATGGTACACCCACGACATCCTGGTTGCAAAGCACAAACGCAGGCAGCTAGAGCGGCAGTGGCGAAAAACAAAAACGGAAATCAACAAACAGCTCTTCCGAAAACAAAGTAGAGCAGCTCTTCCGAAAACAAAGTCAAAACTTTCTTTCAGAACAAAGAAAGTACTATTCTCAAGTTCTTGATGCCACGTCAATGAAATCTCTTTTCACGTCCACTCTCCTTGGATCTGTGAAGGCAAGCCCTCTGCCTTCCATCCATAATGACTCTGAACTAACTTCTATATTTTCTTTTTCTGACAAAATCCGTAACATCCGTTCCAGATTGGATCAGAATCCTTTCCAGCCTGGACTTCCTGATCCCCAGTTCTCTGGTACTCCTCTCCTTTTCTTTCATCCAACAAGTGAGAAAGAAATCACGACAATTCTGAAAGGAATGACTATAAAAACATGTGACCTCGATCCCATACCTGCTCTTTTCGTACAGTGCCTACCACAACTTATACCCGCTATCACGAAAATAGTGAACTCATCTCCTTTCAGGAAATGTTCCATCATCTCTCAAAACTGCAATAGTTACATGACCACTCAAAAAGCATGACCTTGACCCTAACATTCTGAAGAATTATAGACCTGTTCCTAACCTACCTTTCATCCCTAAAGTCCTTGAAAAAGTAGTTCAAAACAGCTCAACAACCACCTTCTCTCCAACAGTCTTCTTCCTGAGTTTGTCTGCCTATCGCGTCAACCTTAGCACTGAAACTACCCTAGTCCACATCTTAAATACACTTGTACCTGCTTCTGACTCGGGGGAAATCTCCCTTCTCACTCTACTCAACTTATCTGCAGCCTTCGACACTATTGACCATTCATATCTTCTCTCCCGTCTTAACAAAAACGAATCGGTGTTACTGGCACAGCCCTCTCCTGGTTCAGTTCATACCTCACTGACCGATTCCAGACAGTCGCAGTAAACAAGATACAGTCGATACCTGCCAAACTGGAATGTGGTGTTCCGCAGGGATCAGTTCTAGGTCCTATTCTTTTCACTCTCTATACGGCTCCACTATCACATATAATAAACCGTCATCATATAAACTATCATTTTTACGCTGATGACTCTCAGATTCAAAGTAAAAATGACACCTGAAAGTCAGCCTTCTATCTTGAAAAATATGGCCTGCTGCTTTAAAGATATCAAAAACTGTTAAATGCAGATAAAACTGAAGCCATGCTTGTAAGGACCAAACACAAACTCTCTTCCGTTACAACTACTTCATAGAGCTCGGCAATACATCAGTCCCTCTATCCACTGCTGTGAAGTATCTAGGAGATATTGACAATGCACTGTCTGTGCAAAATTTCATCACCCAGACCTGCCAGTCGTGCTACTATCAATTACGGTGTATTAGGTCAATTCGAAAGTACATGTCCACTGATGCAACATCCAAAACTTGTTGCGTATCTCATTCTCTCATTTCT
>CM054139.1:24460865-24468365 GCA_028751875.1 Rapana venosa
CCACCCACCTTTAGGACATCTTTGTTTCTGCCTTGTTCCTTTTATTCCTGTCACCTCTTTGTCCGTTTTTCGCCTTCTTGGTCCATTGTCCTACCTTTTTCCAGAAAGACTGAACATATAACAATCCTCTCCCACGCTGAAGTCGATTGCATTGGGCCTGGCTTGTCAGACACTTAAAGGTACTACAACGCATTTTGGCTCTTAATGATAGACAACAGAAGTTTCTGCCTGAGTGTTCGACGGAGAAGATTTTCAAAAGGTTACAGGGTGGGTGGGAAGATGTGTATTCCAACACTGCTAGCTGTCAGTGCCTGCTTTCATGCATGTATTATGAAAGTCCCCCGATTAAGATACCTCAGAAAATGCTACTTTCTAGTTTTCCTCTTTTCAATCATACTTTTCATCTGGTATACATTTTGCGATATAGTTTTTTTTGGTTGCATTTTTCCCGTGTTATTGCTGCCTTTATTTGATTTAGCTCTGCATTCCACTTGCTAGAATAAATTGTTGAAAGCACGTTTTGCAGATAAGAAAAAGATGAGCGTTTTAATTATCACATCTTATTGTGCTTAATTGCTTTAATATGATAATGACAACGACGACGACTATGGTGATGATGATGACAACGAAACCAACAACTATGATAATGATGATGGTAAAGATGATGATGATTAAGGAGAAGAGGATGAGGAAGAAGAGGAAGACTACAACAACGACGACGACGACGATCATAATGATAGTGATGTTGATGATGGCGACAAAGATGACGTCGAAGACGACAGAAATTAAAAACGATAATGCAAACACTACTGCTTCTGCAGATGATGATGACGATTCTGCTGCTGCTGCTGCTGCTACTGCTGAAGACAGCAAGGTCGAAAATGACAATGGTATCGACTGCAACGACTACAGCCAATGATAACTTTTTGTAATGCGAAGGACGGTGATGATTATAACACATCTTGGTCTAATAGCGAGATATTTCCTCAATGATTATGAACTAAACACTGGCGATGCCTTGTTCGTCGCCAATAATACCTGAACGTGGATGTGATTGTGATGATTATTTCCCCTTCTCCAGCCAGGACATACTACACATAACAAAATAGTTCCTCATTGCAGACAAAACCAGGAATTTTTTGTCTGATGTCAGATCACTGTTGTTGTTGCTAGTGTTGGCTGTTCCCCAGCTTAACACGTTGAAGGTCACCCGAAATAGCTATGCTAGAGCTGTTGTAATCAAATCCTTCGGATGAGACTATAAACCGAGGCCCCGTGTGCGAACGCATGCAGAACATCTTGCGCACACGTTAAATCCTGTTCCGTTTTTCGAAAGAGTAGGCCATTGTGTGCCGGTGGGAACAGATGACAAAATTTACAAAACCGCATACACACGGGGACTGGGTGTAAAAAAGCACATGAGTGCTTATTCCATTATCCTCGATATAAAAAAAGAGCGCTTTGATTTGTTGCTTTACAAGATTCAGCGCTATATAAATTCTATACATTATTATTATTGTTACTACTACTACTATTATTATTATTATTATTATTATTATTATAAATAGGTTTTATAAAGATTTATTCATATTTCCAAACTTCCCAGCATGCAGGCTTCTCATTTTGCAAGTTTCCCATTTGGCAATGTTTCCATTTTGCAAGCTTACCATTTGGCAATGTTCCCAATATGCAAGCTTCCCATCTTGCAATCTTCCAATTTAGAAAGCTACCCATTTTGCAAGCTTCCAATTTTGCAATCTTCCCATTTCGCAAGCTTTTTTTTATTTGGCAAGCTTTCCATTTGGCAAGCTTCCAATTTTGCAAGCTCTCCATTTCGCAATCTTCCCATTTTGCAAGCTTTTCATTTTGCTAACTTTTCTACATTTGCAAGCTTCCCATTTCGCAATCTTTTATATTTTGCAAGTTTCATATTTCGCAAGCTCCATTTCGTGTCCTTGTGTGTATGTGTCTGTCATTATTTCGTGTCCTTGTGTGCATGTGTCTGTCAATATTTTATTGTTTTATTTCATGTCTTTCTTTAATGTCTAAGATAACTATATTGGGCTTGACCAAAACTCTAAAAAAACAGGGGGTTGACCGTAGTCTAGACAAACAGAAACTGAAGAAGTGATGGACAATCATAGAGAACAGTTCCAGACCGAACCGTCAGAGCCAGAAGACGAGGACAGTGTCTGATGTTTGCTCAGTCTCCATGTCAGCCCCCTAAATTACCTTCTATCCTGCTATCAGTCGTCTGCCGTGGTCTTTGTGTTGGGAGTCCGCACACTGCCGACGTTAAACAGTTCTTTGTTGTTGTTTTTTGGTGTGTGTGTGTGTGTGTGTGTGTGTGTGTGTGTTGTGTGTGTGTGTGTGTGTGTGTGTGGGTGGGTGTTTTTGTTGTGCTGGGTTTATGTGTGTTGTGTTTGTGTGTGTGTGTGTGTGTGTGTGTGTGTGTGTGTGTGTGTGTGTGTGTGTGTGTGTGTTTGTTGTGTGTGTGTTGTGCTGGTGTTGTGTTTGTGTGTGCGTGTGTGTGTTGTGTGTGTGTGTGTATGTGTGTTGTGTTGTGTGTGTGTATGCGTGTGTGTGTTCAAATTCACTTACCGTCTTTTCACAAGTTGTGATATTAGACGGTGTGAGTGTGTGTCTGTGTGTGTCTTTGTAAGTCTGTGTGTATGTGTGTGTTATTTTTTTATTATTGTTTTATTTCATTTTCTTCTTTTATTTCGAGGATAATGGAATAAGCACTCCTGTGCTTTTATTTGCATCCAGTCCCCGTGTATAATTATGGGGTTTTGTGAATTTTGTCATCCATTCTTATCCGAGTGTGTTTGTGTGTGCGTTTGTGTGTCTGTGTGCACGTGCGTGCGTGCGTGCGTGTGTGCATTTAATGAGATTGTGGTCTCGGTTTTCTGTGTGTGTCTCTGTGTGTTGGTGTCTCTCTGCTAGATTGTAGGACTGTTTCCTTCCTTCCCTGCCTGTTTGCTTGTCTAAGTGTCCCCCTTTCTCTCTGTCTGTGGTTCTGTCTGTCTGTATGTCTGACTCTCTCTCCCTCCATCCCTCCCTCCCTCCCTCCCTCTCTGTGAGTAGTAACATCATCATCATCATCATCAGCAGCAGCAGCAGCAGCAGCAGCAGCAGCAGCAGCAGCAGCAGCAGCAGCAACAGCAGCAGCAGCAGCAGCAGCAGCAGCAGCAGCAGCAGCAGCAGCAGCACAGCAACAGCAGCAGCAGCAGCAGCAGCAGCAGCAGCACAGCAGCAGCAGCAGCAGCAGCAGCAGCAGCAGCAGCAGCAGCAGCAGCAGCAGCAGAAGCAGTAGCAGTAGTGGAAGTGGAAGCAGCAACAGCAGAAGTAGTAGTAGTAGTAGTAGTAGTAGTAGTAGTGATAGTAGTGATGGTAGTAGTAGTAGTAGTGACAGTAGTAGTAGTAGTAAGGCAGCAGCAGCAGCAGCAGCAGCAGCAGCAACAGTGGTAGTATTTCTCTTTTCCTTTTCTGTAATCTTAAAAGATGACTTTATGAAAAAAAGTAAACGATTCGCTTATTCAACCTGAAAATCAACACAAACTGTTGACATTACAGTATATCATGCCCAATTCTATTACTTCCAGTATTCTCTTTGTTTTTCATGCCTCTTGTTTATTCTGGTCTCTCTTATCTCTTTGTCCGTCTGCCTATTTTTCGTTCTGGTTTGCAGATTATCTCTTTGTTTTCCTGTCTTTCTCTCTCTCTCTCATCTATGTCACTCTGTGAACTACATAGGTCTAACTGAACCCAAATATACTGAAAAAACAACGCTATTTTGGGGGGACTTAGTCAAACAAAGCTGTAGTCCGCGTGTCATGTGAAACACACACACACACACACACACACTTTTAATTGTCTTTCCATATATTATTTGTTCAACGAATTTAACCGACGGTATTGCGAAACTCACAAGATACCACCGTCAAAACTAAGACAAACACAAGTCCTAAATCAAACGTTGACCATCGAAAAATAAATTCTATTTCGTATCCCCAAGATAACGTTATTGTTGTACGTGGCAATATTTATTAGGAAAACCTGACTAGGTCGACGATATACGTAGGTACATTCATGCTAAAAGGGACTGACACAGAAATGAAAATCACGAGTTGATATGATAAAGACGCTACGGACAAAAGCTATGTCAACATTTGATGTAACAAAAGTGGCAAAAGTGACCTACGTTAAACTGTTGTCACGCTTTTAGATGCTAAGTTTCGGGAAAGGTTGGGAGGGAAGGCGGGCGTAGCCCTGTGGTTAGAGCGTTTAGCTTGTGTTCCGATAGCCGGGGTTCGAGCCAACACAGAGACACCCTTTCGAGAGGATTTTTACCCATGAGGGTTGTCGCCATGAGTGCCGACACACCTCCCCGAAAAATCCTTTGGTTGGGACTATAAACCAAGGACCCGTGAGCAGTCACACGCAGAACCTCTCTTGCACGAGATAAAAACCGTTCTGCTTTTTTGGAAAGTAGGCCATTACGTTGGAGAAAACATCTATAAAACAAAATGCACACTGGTGTCATGTTTACACATCTTTCCCGAAGTCGGAATCCGGCTACCTTAATGGTGGGTGGACGGTTGCACAGGCAAAACATTTCGCTATTAGTAGACCTCGAATCTAGCCGAGAAATAAACTTCAAGTCCACTTATGTTCAGGTTGTCTTCGTCCGTAATGGTCTTTAAGTAAAACAATAATTATGTAATCTTTCCATTGAAAGGGTACAATCCCCTATAACGATGCAACATGGCTGCCCATCTGCCAAGGTCCTTGAGAACTGTTATACACTAACTGAAGCAATGCATGGAAGTGTAATAACAAACGTAGCATACCATCAAGCCAGATTTCACTATGAGAGCAGTACCAAACTACTGATAACTAGAAATAAGTAAATGATGATGAAAACTTGTTTAGGTAGGATATCAAAAACTAAAATCAAAACAACCTCCAGTGGAATAACGAAATCTTTTAAAGTCTTTTTTCTTATCTATTGTCAAACTCTGGGATGGAAGGCTGCAACACAACAATATTTTTTTTCAGGCCATGTCTGTTGGGCAAGTTGAACACGGCCGAACCATGTATATCCAAATACATGGAACATGCTAGGTAGGCACGTTACCATAACACATAAAACACCAAACTGAGCGCTTTGATTTGCTGCTTTACAAGATTCAGCGCTATATCAATTCCATACATTATTATTATTATTATTATTATTATTATTATTATTATTATTATTATTATTATTATTATTATTATTATTATCATTATTATTGTTAATTACAGATCTATAACCCGCATACTTGACCTTCTCCATGCCTGCATATAATTGCAAAAAAACATGAAACCTTCGTCAAGTCTGCACTTTAAGATGATCCGACAGATCGTAGGTATACTTACGTTAAATTCACCAAGCAGGCGCTGCCGAGATTCGAACACCGACTTCATTGATCCACGGGAATAAAAGCAAAAAGATGTATATACATAGCTTAGCTGTCTGTCGTGAAAACTGAGTACTCTATACAAATATTCCAGTTTTGGGCAAGACGTCAACTCTTTGTTATTGCTAGAGACTCTTGGACAGTTGACGCTTGTGATGTTTCAACGGTTAGATGCCATGGTTTACTGACTGCAGGCTCTTATTCAAATGGGCGGGGCATGATTTTACAGCAGCGAAAATGTAGATTTTTTTTTAACATAAAGGATTAATGTAAAGGAAAATGATTACAAATATCGCACTTACACATACACAGACAGACACACAGACACATACACACACAGACACACACACACACACACACACGTGCGCGCGCGCGTGCATATAGGCGCATGTGCAACAAAATGAAGATAACAGCGCAAATCTTGCTACATAAGGAAACGGAGATAAACTAATTAATTTGAAAATCACAGAAAAACTCAGATAACCTCACTAACACATCTTTACAAGCGGAATGGACGCAATAAGTACGGAAAACCTACAAAACTGGGCAAAAAAATGATAATAGCAATTGTGATAGATTCCAGAGGAGTTGTAAACTACAGGTGAAGAAATAAATTGACAGCTAACAGAAAACAGACTTGTATAAAATCTATAAAATAAAAAGACTTATATAAGCAAGAAGAGTTGAGAGGGTTTAAAGAATTGCGAACTGCAAAGAAGAAAACTTGTGAAAGAAGAAGAAGAAGAAGAAGAAGAAGAAGAAGAAAGAAGAAGAAGAAGAAGAAAAAGAAAAAGAGACAAACAACAACAACAAGAACAACAAGAACTATAAACAGCTACAACATATACAACAACAACTTAAATAACACCAGTAACAACACTGACACAAACTACAAAAAACACAAGGGCAACAAAACAAACCAAACCAACAACAACCAACCGCCCCCCCCCCCCCCCCATAAGAACCAAGTATACATAACAACACAACTAAACCACACAAAAAACAACCCCAACTTAAAACAAAAAATACAAACCACCAAAAACGGCAAAAAAAATAGACACAAACGGACACCACAAACAACAACCAACCAACAAGCAAAAATCCCCCCAAAAAACAAAAACAAACCACCCTTACAGAACCTCCGCATCTCACGCACGTCCACACACAAAAGACTTGTCTGACCAATCGCAGAGCAGACGGGCAGGACTATAAAAGCAGACGATCCGTGTGAGGAAACCTCCTTCGCTCGACAGTGCCAGATCTTGTGCCAAAGAAGCTGCTGGCACCGCAAGTTCTGCGACAATACCACAAGCCAGAATCCGTTAGTCAGAGAATTGAAAGCGCTGTGTGCGTGTGTGTATTATTGTCACACATCACACAGTGTCTTCTTTTTCTAAGTCTTTAGGGGATTTAGGTGAAAGAACAGGTTTGATTTCGAGAAAAAGAAAAGACAAGAGAGAGAGAGAAAAAGAGAAGAATTCTTAGTTTTAGTCTTTTTCTGAACTTCGACGGCGTTTTTTCCCCTGTGGTTCTGAGATTTAGCTTTGAAAAAAAAGGTGAGGGATTTGTGTGTGTGTGTGTGTGTGTGTGTGTGTGTGTGTGTTTGCGCGCGCGTGTGTGTGTGTGCCATGTGGGTTTTTTTTTGTCGAGTTAGGTTAAGTATGCTTTTTTCTTCTTTTTGTCATTTTCTTTTTTTTCTTGATTTTCCTGAATGCACATTATTTGTATCAATGTGTGCGAGTGTGCATGCGTGCGCGCGTGTGTGTATGTTTGTTTGTGTGTGTGTGTGTGTGTGTGTGTGTGTGTGTGTTTGGATGTATTCGCGCGCGCGCGCGTTTTTGTGTCTGCGTACTTTTGTGTCTATATGCCTGATTGTCTCTTGCTCTCTGTCTCTGTCTCTCTCTGTCTCCGTCTCTGCAGACTGATAAGTTACCGACGTATTTTAGCCGTCCTAACTATACTAATAGTATGAATGATAAAAAGAACAAACACTTCAACAACAAAAAAGCAAAGAAGTAAAGGGAGGTAAAAAGAAAAA
>CM054139.1:24478365-24518365 GCA_028751875.1 Rapana venosa
TTGATTCATTTACCCTGTTGACGGACCTGGTGATCATGGTATCTTGATACGATTTGATCACCTGACAGGACCAGCCTTGAATTTTAATTAAGGTGTCTTTGATTCTCAGATTTCGGAAGATCATGAAACGCTTTGGTTGGGTTTAACTTGTCCTCTGTTCCTTCCGTTAAATTTGCTGCCGTTTCATCTGTTCACTTTTCGTCTTTTAAAAAAACCTTTACAGACGTTTTGTAGTTGTTTCTTTTTAGATTGATTTTATTCTACTAAGAGTTTTTAAAGAAACTTTTTTGAGGGGGTCAGGTTATGCTTATTTCTTGATCGTTTGCTTTCGTCGTCTTCTTTCTTCATCATCATTTTCTACTATTTTTCCGGATTTTTTTTTTTTGTTTATTTTTTGTTTCTTTCCTTCGTTTTTCATCATCATCTTTATCATCATCATCATCATCATCATCATCATCATCATCACCATCATCATCATCATTATCATCATCATCATCATCATCATCATCATCATCATCATCATCATCATCATCATCATCATCATCATCATCATCATCATCATCATCATCTCCTTCTTCTTCTTCTTCTTCTTCTTCTTCTTCTGCATTTTGGGGTGGTGGTCTAAAATCACTAGCTCTAAACACCCGTTAAACTACAGATACCACTAACAGACACCTCCGTGACCACATGGAAACAGTCACAGAACCATGGCAAACGGGCGGTAAAGTACATGTCCTAACATACATATCCACTGACACTGACTTAAAATCGTCAAAAACAGAACTTCATTCAAAATTTAAAAAAAATATTTCTTGATTCATTTACCCTGTTGAGGAACCTGGTGAGCATGGTACCTGGATACGATTTGATCACCTGACAGGGCCAGCCTTGAATTTTAATTAAAGTGTCTTTGATTCTCAGATTTCGGAAGATCATGAAACGCTTTGGCTGGGTTTAACTTTTCCTCTGTTCCTTCCGTTAAATTTGCTGCCGTTTCATCTGTTCACTTTTCGTCTTTTAAAAAAACCTTTACAGACGTTTTGTAGTTGTTTCTTTTTAGATTGATTTTATTCTACTAAGAGTTTTTAAAGAAACTTTTTTGAGGGGGTCAGGTTATGCTTATTTCTTGATCGTTTGCTTTCGTCGTCTTCTTTCTTTATCATCATTTTCTACTACTTTTCCGGATTTGTTTTTTTTCTTTTTATCAGGTTTTTTTGTTTCTTTCCTTCGTTATCATCATCATCTTTATCTTCTTCTTCTTCATCTTCATCATAATCATCATCATCATTATCATCATCATCATCATCATCATCATCTATCATCATCTTTTTCTTCTTCTACTTCTTCTTCTTAGCAATTCTTCTTCTTCTTCTTCTTCTTCTTCTTTCTTCTTCTTCTTCTTCTTCTTCTTCTTCTTCTTTCGCAATTCTTCTTCTTCTTCGCAAATCTTCTTCTTCTTCGCAATTCTTTTCTTCTTCTTCTCCTCCTCCCTCTTTTTCTGCATTTTTGGGGGTCTAAAATCACTAGCTCTAAACACCCGTTAAACTACAGATACCACTAACAAACACCTCCGTGACCACATTCAAACAGTCACAGAATCATGGTAACCGCGGTAAGCTACATTTCCTACAGATGTTCCCACTGACACTTACTTAAAAGCGTCAAAAACATAACTTCATTCAAAATTAAAAAAAAAATTCTTGATTCATTTACCTTGTTGAGGGACCTGGTGAGCATGGTATCTTGATACGATTTGATCATCTGACAGGACCAGCCTTGAATTTTAATAAAGGTGTCTTAGATTCTCAGATTTCGAAAGATCATGAAACGCTTTGGTTGGGTTTACATTTTTCCTCTGTTCCTTCCGTTAAATTTGCTGCCGTTTCATCTTCTCATTTTTTTGTCTTTTTATCTTTACATACGTTTTGCATTTGTTTCTTTTTAGATTGATTTTATTTTGCTAAGAGTTTTTAAATATTTTTTGGGTGGTCTGGTTATGCTTATTTCTTGATCGTTTGCTTTAGTCGTCTTCTTTCTTCATCATCATTTTCTATTATTTTTTCCGGATTTGTTTTTTTTTCTATGTGTGTTTTTTGTTTCTTTCCTTCGTTACCATCATCATCTTTATCTTCTTTATCATCATCATCATCATCTTCATCTTCTTCTTCTTCTTCTTCTTCTTCTTCTTCTTCTGCATTTTTTGGTCTAAAATCACTAGCTCTAAATACCGTTAAACTACAGATACTACTACAGACACCTCCATGTCCACATTTAGATAGTCACAGAATCATGGCAAACGCGGTAAGCTACATTTTCTACATAATAATATCCACTGACACTGACTCAAAAGCATCAAAAACAGAAATGTTTTTCACTCCTTTTTTAATTTCTGAATTCATTTACCACTCCGAGGAGCCTGGTAAGCATGGTACTTTGATACAATTTGATCATCTGACAGGGCCAGCCTTGAATTTTAATTAAGGTGTCTTTGATTCTCAGATTTCGGAAGATCATGAAACCCTTTGGTTGGGTTTAAATTTTCCTCTGTTCCTTCCGTTAAATTTGTTGCCGTTTCATCTGTTCATTTTTCGTCTTTTTAAAAAGTCTTTACAGACGTTTTGTAGTTGTTTCTTTTTAGATTGATTTTATTCTGCTAGAGTTTTTAAATATTTTTTGGGGCGGTCTGGTTATGCTTATTTTTTGATAGTTTGCTTTCGTCTTCTTTCTTCATCATCATTTTCTACTATTTTTCCGGATTTTTTTCCCCCTTCTGTTTGTCTATATTTTGTTTCTTTCCTTCGTTACAATCATCATCTTCTCCATAATCATCATCATCATCATCATCATCATCATATCATCATCATCATCATCATCATCATCATTCATCATCATCATCATCATCATCATCTTCATCTTCTTCTTCTTCTTCTTCTTCTTATTTCTTCTTCTTTCTTCTTCTTCTTCTTCTTCTTCTTCTTCTTCTTCTTCTTCTTCTTCTTCTTCTTCTTCTTCTTCTTCTTCTTTTTTCGTCTTCTTTTTTTTTCTTCTTCTTCTTTTTCTTCATCAATCATCATCATCATTATCATTATCATCATCCATCTATCCGTCCGTCCGTCTATCCATCCATCCATCCAACTTATCCATCCATCCATCCATCCATCCATCCATCCATCCATCCATCCATCCATCCATCCATCCATCAATCCATCCCCTTGATAACCACGCTCAACGCTGCTTAGCCTTAGCTTCGGTAAATTGAGCGCTCTGACCACTGTGCTATTTCTGGATGAAAACTATGGTAACTAGACATATGCAAGGGTAACATCATAATGACTAGACATCGATTCCAGTTCGAGATTCTTGATTTTTATCGGCGTGGAGTAAGAATGACCATAATCGAACCGAACATCCGTTTCCACAGGTACTAAATGAACTCTAAAAGACTGAAAACAACTCTTATGAGTATACCCTAAGCCATTACCATAAAAAAACCTTTTCAAGAACAAGAATTAGCGCTTAGGGAAGCGAGGGAATGGACAATCGTGGTTTTCTGCAGAAGTGAGACCAAATTCTGCACTCGCGTTTAGCCACGCGTGCTTCAAAAAGCCCGGCTGTATTCTCCATAATATTTATTATTGGTGCGAGCACTTTCTGCCATGCCGTTAAAGCAGACCGTAGAAGTCGCCGGGAAAAGCTAACGACTGGGATATCAATGGTGGTCTGTTTCTCTGCGCTTAAGTGTATCACACCAACACTGACTCGGTGGTTTCTCTCTGAACGTTATTGGGTTTCATGCTCTTTTTCCACTACATGGCCGTTATTTTCTGTCGAGAGGAGTGGAGGTAGTTCTTTGTAACAGGGATTAGGAAAATATATTTTTTATGAGCATCGCTGGTGCGAATTAACCTGTTCTGTACTTTGACATTTATGTAATTTATTTTATATATTTTATATACTTATCCTTTGATATCGAGTATAATGGAATAAACATGCATGTGGTGTTTTTTACATCCAGTCTCCGTGTGTATGAGGTTTTGTAAATTTTGACATCCGTTCCAACTGGCACGCAATGGCCTACTCTTCCGAAAAGCGGAACAGGATTTAACGTGTACGCAAAATGTTCTCCGTGCGTTCGCACACGGTGCCTTGGTTTATAGTCTTATCCGAAGGACTATAGGACTAGTCATGGTCTGATAGATGAGGACCACGATCAACCTTTCTCTCTGTCTCTGTCTCTTGACTGTCTGTCTCTCTCCCCTCCATCCTCCCTCCCTCTCTCACTCCCTCTCTCTCTCTCTCTCTCTCTCTCTCTCTCTCTCTCTCTCTCTCTCTCTCCCGTCTCTCTCTCTCCCGTCTTTGTCTGTCTTTTTATGAGATAGCTAAATACGTTCTAATATAAAGCAGGATTGCTGGCGTTTGAATCGCATTTGGAGAGATACATATTTTATGCGTTCTCTGGTCCACCATGAATGGTGATAGTTATCGTGCAGTGCTGGACTTTTTGATGGGGCAAGAAACTGTTAAGAGCGTCGTAGGCGCATCATGCATTTACGTCACTTTGCAAAAGAAAGCGAAAGAAACGATCCCTAAACTATTTTGTAGAGATCCTACAGGTATAAGCTGATAGTTGATATGCCGGCAAGGGCGATCACATATTATTCGGTGACATTACTCTCTTTGGAGAGAGTAATTAGAAATGTGTTCAGTTAGTAACTATTATACATTACTGCATAATGTAAAAAAAAGACTTAAAGACATTATGGTGAAAATCGGTAGATTACATTGTACTACACTGCATTATACTACGGTGCACTACAGTACATTGCAGTATACTACACTGTACTGCAATACATTACACGACACTACACTAGAGGACACTACACGACACTACACCACAACTACACCACACTACACTACACTACAAGCCACGTCACGACACGACGAAATACGACACGACACGACACTACAACTAGACTACACTACACTACACTACACTACAAAATTCTACACTACACTACGAAATTGTACATTACACTATACTTCATTGTACTTCACTACACTATACCACACCACATCACACCACACCACACCGCACCACACCACACCACACCACACCACATCACACCGCACCACACCACACTACACTACACCACACCACACTACACTTCACTACACTACACTACACCACACCACACCACACCGCACTACACCAGATCACACCACACCACACTACACTACACTACGCTACACCACACCACACCACACTACACACCACAATCACACCACAACCACACCACACACACACTACACTACACCACACCACACAACACTACACTACACTACACTAACACCACACCACACCACACCACACCACACCACTCCACACCACACCGCACTACACCACATCACACCACACCACACCACACCACACCACACTACACAACACCAGACCCCACCACACCACACCACACCACACCACACTACACTACACTACACCACACCACACCACACCACACTACACCACACCACACCACACCACACCACACCACACCACACCACACTATACTACACTACACTACACTACATTATACTACACTATACTACATTACACTCCACTCCACTCCACTCCACTGCACTACACTGCACTACACTACACTACACTACACTACGCTACACTACACTACGCTGCACTACACTATACTATACTACACTACACTACACTACGCTACACTACACTACAATACAATACAATACTATACATGACATAACCAGGCAACACAAGAACAACACCATCCCCATCAACAAAACAACACACTGCCAATACAACATGCCACGAGAATTGTTTACCCCATTTAAAAAGAAACCAATATCATAAAAGCTTTGCAAGAATACCTACCCCGTTTCAACAACAAAACACGACGAGAACGGATGTGCTGGGCCTGAATTGTCAGGCGCTTAACGACAGCGCATCGCATTATTTTTCGTTCATACGCAGACAACAATAGTTGATTTTTATGCATTCGAAGAAGAAGAAGCAGAACAACGAAACGTATTCTTGCCAGTATTTGTAGTTGTTTTTATCATTGTTTTTACAGCATTGCTTATTTCCCTTTCACTCAGTAACTTCTGTCTCTGTCTCTGTCTCTCTGTCTCTCTGTCTCTCTCTCTCTCTCTCTCTCTCTCTCTCTCTCTCTCTCTCTCTCTCTCTCTCTCTTCTCTGATTTCAACTCTTCGATAATGAGTTTGATCTTTGTAAAAGTGTGTGGTTCTGCCGCTTGCTTTGTTTCATATTATTTGCCGGTATCAACATGCACTCGGATATGTTTGCATGCAAGTATAAACAAGTAATAGTAGATACAGAGCACTGCCGTACATTACACTACACGACACGACACGACACGAACTGCATTACACTACACTACACTATACGACATTATACTACACTACACTATACGACATTACCGTACACTACACTGCACTGCGCTACGCTACACTACACTACAGTGCACTTAAACTGCACTATAATACACTACAGTACTCTACACTTCACTATACTACACTGCACTACACAACACGACATGGCACGACACGACACTACATTGCACTACACTACACTACACTGCACTACACTACACTACACTACACTACACTACACTGCACTACACTACACTACACTACACTACACTGCACTACACTACACTACACTGCACTACACTACACTACACTGCACTACACTACACTACACTACACTACACTGCACAACACTATACTACACGACACTACACTACACTACACTGCACTGCACTGCACTACACAACAATGTACTATACTAGACTACATTATACACTGCATTGCAGTGTACTACACAGCACTGTACTTCAGTGCACTACACTGCGCTATGCAACACTACACCACACTACACTACACTGTATCGCACTGCACTGCACTGCACTACAGTACACTGCACAACACTACACTACACTACACTACACTACACTACACTACACTACACTACATTGCACTGCACATTACACTACACTGCATTGCACTGCACAACACTACACTACACTGCACTGCACTACACTACACTGCACTGTACTGCACTGCACTGCACTGCATTACACTACATTACACAATACCTCACTACACTACACTACACTACACTGCACTGCACTGCACTGCACTACCCTACAGTAAACTACAGTACCCTACATTACATTGCACTCCACAGCACCACGCTACGCTGCACTACTCTACGCTACACGGTATTGTACTAATTACACTACACGACACGACACTACACTACACTACACTACACTACACTACACTACACTACACCGCACTGCACTACACTACCCTACACTCCACTCCACTCCACTCCACTCCACCCCACTCCACTCCACTCCACTCCACTCCACTCCACTACACTACACTACACTACACTACAATCCATCGCATCATCATCCTGTAGTACAACGTAGTCTAACAATTTAGGTTGTATCTTTGATCGAAATGTCTTGTAGTCTACCTTTTCATTCATCAGTAATGTCTAATAGTTCTATCAGCATAGACAAGTAGAAACAGAAGACGATAATGTTCTAGATTCATCAGTTGTTTTTCAGGGGTAAATACGTGCAGGTCTTCCGATTTTCTACAAATTGGAAACCGAAAATTGATAAGTGAAGTTTAAGATCAATTTGATAGTGGTTGAACTTGTTTTCTTTCTTTTTTTGTATGGAGAGGTAGTTATCTTATTCTTTCTGTAAAAATACTGTTATTGCAAGCACCTCTGTGCTTCTGTCTTTGCGTCTCTCAGAGCCTCTGTCTGTCTGTCTGTGTCTGTCTGTGTCTGTCTGTTTGTTTGTCTGTCTCTCTGACTGCTTGTCTGTCTTTCTGTCCCTTTCTCTCTCAATTGCATGCAACAAGAGTCTATATGTGTCTCTCTTTCTCTCAATTACACTGTATGTGTGTGTGTGTGACTACTTCTGATCTTGTTTTCGTCTTTGTCTGTCTGTCTGTCTGTCTGCTTGTCTGTTTGTCTGTCTCTGTCTCTTCTCTCTATATGCTTGTCTGTCTGTTTGTCTCTCCCCTCCCCCCCCCCTCTCTCTCTCTCTCTGATGAGCCGATTTTAACGGGAAGAAAAATAAAACCCACACATATCTAGCTGTGGAAGAAAATAATGTAACTGGTTAAAAACACCCACAATTTTGTGTAGATAGGGAGAAGAGACGTTTCTAAAGAAGACGTTGCACACTTAATCTGTGTGCAAAGGAGCCCAAATGAGTGTGACGATGTTTGATTACAACAAACTAGCGAAGAAAACATCCAGAAACTAAACAACACACACACACACACACAACACACGAAAAAGCAATAAGACAAAGAAAGTGAAAAGGAAGGAACAACGGATTAATCAAACAAGTAAGCAAATAGTCCAAAAACTCACACGAGAGAGACAGACAGACAGACAGACAAACACAGAGAGAGAAAGACACAGAGAGAGACAGAGACATATAGACAGACAGACAGGGACAAAGACAGAGAGAGAGAGAGAGAGTGGAGGGGGGAGGGGGGATTGTAGCACAGAAGGATTTTTTGTTTGTTAAAAAGAAAGGCTCAAATATATCTTTTTGCTAACGGTGACAAAAAGCTTGTTACAATAAAGTTTAAAAGAAAAAAATGCTATTTTTTTGTCACTTTGTTTGTTTAGAGGTTGGTTTTTTTGTTTGTTCTTACATTGTTTTGTGTCCTTTTTTTTAAACCTTACCTTTATTTGATTTTGGATTTAAAAGGCGAACAGGCTTAGAGAGGTATAACAAATCCTTGACAAATCTTGTCGAAATCTTAGCTTTGTAACGGGATGAAAAGGGGGATTACCCTAGCGTCATTAAATATAGCCGCCATGTTTTAATTTCAAGTGGGTTTTGGGGATTGTGGGGGGCATTAGGGAAAAAAAGCACATCACTCTCATAACGCTTTCAGAAGAAAAAAACCTGAATAAATGAACATGTTGAAATTCCTTTAGTGATATATCGATATAGCAAGCCAGTGATGCGAGCTGTAAGGTTAAGAATTCGGAATAAAGGCACGAAAGAAGATTACAGTTCATATTTGATAAACACATTTATAACTGTCTCTCTCTCTTTCTCTCTCTCTCTCTCTCTCTCTCTCTCTCTCTCTCTCTCTCTCTCTCTCTCCTCTCTCTCTCTCCCCTCTCTCTGTCTGTGTCTGTCTCACGTTCTCTCTATGTGTCTGTGTCTCTGTCATTTTGTTCATGTCTCTGTCTCTTTCTCTCTTTTTCCTCTCTCCTATGTGTGTGTGTGTGTGTGTGTGTGTGTGTGTGTGTGAGAGAGAGAGAGAGAGAGAGAGAGAGAGAGAGAGATAGAGAGAGAGAGAGAGAGTGTGTGTGTGTGTGTGTGTGTGTGTGTGTGTGTGTGTGTGTGTGGTGCACGCGTGCGTGCTTGCCTGCGTGTGTGTGCATGTGTGTATGTTTGTGTATGTGTGTGTCTTGGTGTGTATGTGCGTGTATGTGTATGCGTGTGTGTGTATGTGTGTGCGCGCATTGCAATCTGTGTGTCCTTAAGTCTAGGGTTTCATAAAAACATAATGAAGAGTTTCTAAAATGGTGTGAGGGAGAATGCTCTGAAAGTAACCAGAGCGTTTAAAAGACACAATAGACTGCTATCAAACGGTGTTTTAGGAAAGTTCTTTGTAACAAAATACAGTATCAAAAAATGTTAGGGACTTTAAACACACACACACACACACACACACACAAACACACAACCCCTTCCCCTCACACACACGCGCGCGCGAGCGCGCGCGCGCGCACGCACACACACACACACACACACACACACACACACACACACACACACACACACACACACACACACACACACACACACACACACACACACACACACACACACGCGAAGGTGCACACACGTACAAGCACACATGACAAAAACATTATATAATATTATATCATATAAAACTACATAACTATGCATGCTCATTACACAGAACATAACAACACCCCCTAATCACACCCCCCCCCCCCCTACTGAAAAACCCAACAACAACAATAAAAGAAAGTAAACAACAAAGCAATTTAGAAACTGACCTTTCTTATACAAGTCAAGTATACTGACTCCACATGAATTCAGGAAAGGAATTACTGTATTTCGGACGAAACATAAAAATAAAAACTGCGCATCCATTTAACCGATCAACACCATATCCGAGTGGTTAAGGTCGTTCGACTTTTATCCCGAGGGGTCAAATGAAGTCGTGGGTTCGAATCTCGGCAGGGTCTGGTGAATGAAGTCCGTTAAACTTCTAACCATTTTCCAAGTCAACTTCAAGTGCAGACCTGCCAAGTACCTTCGTTTCCTTTCGTGTATACACACACACATTGAGACACACACACACACACACACACATACAGACACACACGCACACACACACACATACAACACACATACACATACACACACACACACACATACAGACACACATACAGACACACACACATACAGACACACACACATACACACACACATACATACACACACACATACATACACACACACATAGACACACACACGCACACACACATACACACACACATACACACACATACAGACACACACACACATACAGACACACACACATAGACACACACACACGCACACACACATACACACACACACACATACACACATACACACACATACACACACATACACACATACACACACACATACACACACCATACACACACATACACACACATACACACACATACACACACATACACACACATACACACACACATACAGACACATACACACACTCGTCTAATATCACTAGAAGTAAACAGACGTAAAATTGAAGTCAACAACAACAACAACACACACACATACAGACACACACACACACACAGCACACACACACACACACATACACACACATACACACACATACACACACACACACACACACACACACACACACACACACACACACACACACACACACACACACACACACACACACACACACACACACACACACACACACACGCGCGCGCGCAGAAGATCAAATATGTACGTTAATGATTCCGTCATCCATGTCAGCATTTAGTGGGTTACGGAGTACCTCGAATACATTCCCGAAGTTGGAATGCGGCTACTTTTATGGGGGGGGGGGGGCGGGGGCGGGGGGGGGGGGTCGATCACTAACGCAAAATTTTATCATTGGTGAACCTCGAAGCTTTATATGAGGAACAGGGGAAAAAACAACTTTTTAATTTATTTTTTTTTTCTTTTCTATTATATCGAGGATGATGGAATAAGCTGTTATGTGCTTTTTTAAAATCCAGTCCCCGTGTGTATGCGGTTTTGTAAATTCTGTCATCGGTTCCCATCGGCACACAATGGCCTACTCTTACGAAAAGCGGAACAGGATTTTAACATGTGCGCAAGATGTTCTGCGTGCGTTCGCACTCGGGGCCTCGGTTTATATATAGTCTCATCCGAAGGACTTTTTGGGTCGGCACTGATATATTAACTCCAGGGGAAAATATCCCCTTTGAACGGGAATCGAACCCAGGGTTGTCAGACTGCCAGCGCAATGTTCTAACCACTAGGCTATCCAGTCCCATTAAGTTTCACGTGTGCAGGCCCATCCAACCCCTGTAGATAAGTCTCCCACGTTCTGTCTGTGATACAGGATATTGCCTCTGGCTTTTTAGCGGGATTAACTTATCAAAGAAGGCAAAGACTGCCAGGAAATGGACAGAGCTGGCACCGATTGTCCTGCTGCTATCGTTATACCGTGGACTAAACGTTCCATTGAAGTCTTCAAAGTAAAAAGTGTTCATTCTGAAAGGGATAATCGATGTATGGTATCCTGTCCCCAGTCCATGTGTTTTGATCCTATGCGAGGTGTGTTCTAGGAAACATATATTCGGAGAGAGACAAGTTTTGTCAGGTTTGTGCGTTACGTTCGCACGCATGCATAAATATACACACGCCCACACACACACACACATTAACACTAACACTAAACAAACACATACACTCATGCACGCACGCACGGACACGCTCACACACACACACACACACACACACACACACACACACACACACACACACACACACACACACACACACACACACACACACACACACACACACACACACACACACGTTCTCTATATATTGTAACACTTTATTTTTGGTATAATATCACCTTGATTGAACATACGTTAATTAAATTAAAAAAAGAATTAACACTAACACACACTCACGCGCGCACACACACACACACACACACACACACACACACACACACACACACACACACACACACACACACACACACACCACCACACGCACGCACGCACGCACGCGCACAGACACACACAACTGACGCATGGGCACGGGGAAACGAGCGAGCGAGAGAGAGAGAGAGAGAGAGAGAGAGAGAGAGACAGAGAGAGACAGAGACAGAGACAGAGACAGAGAGAGAGACAGAGAGAGAGACAGAGAGAGAGAGACAGAGATAGGCAGATACAGAGATAGAGACAGACAAATAGACAGAGACACAGACAGACAGACAAAAAGAAGCAAAGAACTTCCAAACTTTGAAGTTAAAATACTTTTAGCTGTTGTACTCTTATTTTTTTCTTCTTTTAATATGCCTCTTGTAATGTATCTGGCATCTCCGTAACTTAGAAACCAACCTAGTATGAGATCAATCAACTGAATGAGAGAGAGAGAGAGAGAGAGAGAGAGAGAGAGAGAGAGAGAGAGAGAGAGATGAGAGAGAGAGAGAGAGAGAGAGAGAGAGAGAGAGAGTGAGGGAGTGAGAGAGAGAGTGAGAGAGTGTGAGAGAGAGTGAGAGTGAGAGAGAGAGAGTGAGAGAGAGTGAAAGAGAGTGAGAGAGAGTGAGAGAGAGAGAGAGAGAAAGTGAGAGAGAGAGAAAGAGATTGATAGATAGATAGATAGATAAATAGAGAGAGAGAGAGAGAGGAGAGAGAGAGAGAGAGAGAGAGAGAGAGAGAGAGAGAGAGAGAGAGTCTCAACGTTTCTTTCAAAGTACAGTGGGTGCATATCATAATAATAAAAAAAGAAATAGTTTCAGGATTAGGAAGAAAGAAAGAAATCTGTCTTGTAACAGAAGCAGCAGCAGCATCCAACTCCTGCCTACTGATGCATAGTGCAAGGAATCACAGTGGAACTACACAAAACCCACATCTCCTATGCAGGAATCATGGAACTTGTACGTGATGGCTTGTCACACCAAAAAAACTGGCATAAGCATGTTTTTTTTTCATATCATTTTTAGTTACGGCAAATTTCTCTGCGTGAAATTAAGGCTGCTCTCCTTGGGGAAAGCGCGTCGCATCGCGTCGCCACGAGAGCAGCGCCACCGATTATTTTTTTCTTTTCTTGTCTGCAACTGTCATTGTTTCCCTATATTATGAGAGCAACATTTTTTTAAAACAGAATTTTGCCAGCGATAACTTTTTGTTGCGGTGGGTTGTTCAACGTGTGGGAAATAGGTATGTATAACACAATCGTGTTTATCGTCTCATCTGAAAGACTAGCACCCAGACCACCACTCATGGTCTAATGGATGGAAGGGGGGTGGGGAGGGGGGGGGAGTTCCGGGTCCAAACGGGGATTGAAACACCGCACACTTCCGACCCAGACTTTTCGCTTTCTAGGTAAGTACGTTACCTTTAAATCGCCGACCCACCAAATAAAGAAATATTGATGATGATGATGATGATGATGATGATGGTGATGTTGATTTAAATAGTAGTGTTAGAGAAGGGTGACAAAATGACGATGATGCTGGCAAGGATAAATGCGGAGGTAGACATGCTGAGGAAGTGGGGTTTAAAAATCTTTTAAAATAATAATACTATCCTCTCTGGTACATTTTTGCTGCATCAGAGTTGAAAAAAACCCACATGCTCATGGCTACATGCAGGGGACTGATTTTAGGGACTTACAAAAGTGGCACTCCAGATGGACAAGTCCAAAACCTTAAAATTACAGTAAAGTGGATACCCGAAATGGGGTGGGAATAAGTGAGGGGAAAGAGGGTGAGTGCGTGGATGTCAAGTAAGAGACCGGGAATTTGAAAATGCGTGTCTAGTCAATTTGAAATAGTACTTGTCTGTCGTTGTGTTTGTTTTGTTTTGTTTTGTATGTGTGTGTGTGTCTGGCTGTCTTTGTCTCTGTCTGTCTGTCTGTCTTTCTGTCTGTCTGTCTGTCTGTCTATCTATCTATCTATCTATGTGTGTGTGCCTGTGTTTGTCTCTCTCTATGTCTGTCTCTGCATCTTTGTCTCTCTCTCTGTATCTCTCTGTCTCTCTCTGTCTCTGTCTCTGTGTTTCTCTCTGTCTCTGTCTGTCTGTCTGTCTCTTTGTGTGTAATGTTGTACAGAGTTGTTTCCACAACTCTCAAAACTCTATTACAACTGCTGGGGGTTCGTTATCTATCTTTCATATTTGGTGTTATGCATGCGTGCATACATACACCAAGACTATATTATATGCTTGATAGTAGGTTGGGGTTTTTCCTTTAACACTTTCCCCCCTACCCCCCTCTCTCTCTCCCCCCTCTCTCTTCTATCTGTGTCTCTCTGTCTCTGTCTCTCTTCCCCTCTCTCTCCCTCTCTTCATCTCCCCTCCCTCCCTCCCTCCCTCTCTCTCTCTCTCTCTCTCTCTCTCTCTCTCTCTCTCTCGTACATAGTCATAACCCTTATCTCTAGCTATGGCTTTAAAAAAAGCCTTATGTTTTTGTGTTTGGGGGTTTTAATTTTATTTGCCAATGACAAAGGCATGCATCCGCATTGCTTTATGTGCAGGACAATATCAAACTCAAACAGATGGAGTTGCTTTGAAGTTCACTGGAGTGTTAAGGGTCAACAAGTGCTCTTAAAGAAGTAAGCTAGAAAAATCATGCTGTTGTTGTTGTTGCTGTTGTTGTTAGAAACATCCACATAGAAACGCACATACATACACACACATACATACACACGCATACATACACACGCATGCATACACACACACGCACACACATACACTCACACGCAAACACACACTGACACACACGCGCACACAAACGCACGCACATACACACACACACACACACACACACACACACACACACACACACGCACGCACGCACGCACGCACCACACACACACACACACACACACACACACACACACACACACACACACACACACACACACACACACACACACACATAAGAACAATGCTATATTCACATTGCTTTATAACGAATATTTCACTGTCGAATAACGAACATACAACAAAAAAAAAGATTATCATGAAAAAGGAAGAAACGAACGAAAACAGAAAAAGAGAAAGAGAGGATAAAAAGATCCAAGTCTGAACAAATGGATCGAAAAAAACCCATATATCAATGAAGGATCAATAATCAACATTTAAAATTAAACCTGCACAGAATGTGGTTCTGTAATGCCAAAAATAAACAACAAATAAGAGGGGATAAAACCCGTACTTCTGATAAATGGAAGAAATCTTCTTCTTCTTCTTCTTCTTCTTCTTCTTCTTCTTCTTCTTCTTCTTCTTCTTCTTCTTCTTCTTCTTCTTCTTCTTTTCTTCTTCTTAGCAATTCTTCTTCTTAGCATTATTCTTCTTTCTTCTTCTTCTTCTTTCTTCTTCTTCTTCTTTTCTTCTTCTTCTTCTTCTTCTTCTTCTTCTTCTTTTCTTCTCTTCTTCTTCTTCTTTTCTTCTTCTTTAGCATTCTTCTTCTTCTTAGCATTTCTTCTTCTCTTCTCATCTCTTCTTTCTCTTTCTTCTTCTCCTTCTTTCTTCTTCTTCTTCTTCTTCTTCTTCTTCTTCTTTCTTCTCTCTTCTTCTTCTTCTTCTTCTTCTTCTTTCTTCTTCTTCTTCTTCTTCTTCTTCTTCTTTCTTCTTCTTCTTCTTCTCTTCTTCTTCTTCTTCTTCTTCTTCTTAGCAGTCTTCTTCTTCTTCTTCTTCTTCTTCTATCTTTTCTTCTTCTTTCTTCTTCTTCTTTCTTCTTCTTCTTCTTCTTCTTCTTCTTCTTCTTTCTTCTCTTCTTCTTCTTCTTCTTCTTCTTCTTCTTCTTCGCATTCTTCTTCTTCTTCGCAATTCTTCTTCTTCTTCGCAATTCTTCTTCTTCTGCTTAGCATTCTTCTTCTTCTTCTTCTTAGCATTCTTCTTCTTCTTCCTCTTCTTCTTCTTCTTCTTCTTCTTCTTCTTCTTCTTCTTCTTCTTCTTCTTCTTCTTCTTCTTCTTCTTCTTCTTCTTCTTCTTCTTCTTCTTCTTCTTTTCCCTCTTCGCACTTGTTCTTTTTTTGTACAATGATTTTACTTCTTCTTCTTCACTATCTTATTCTTCTTCTTCTTCTTCTTCTTCTTCTTCTTCTTCTTCTTCTTCTGCCTTTTTTGACCGCTTAAACAGCAACGATTGTCTGTTATATGAGAGAAAATGAGTTGTACTACGGTTAAGGGGCAAGCAACTTAGGGTCAGCGTATCCAACTTCGGCGCGGGAGAGAATCATCATCTTTGAAATATTTTTGGATACAAAGGCACGAGAATGTTCCGAGAAGGCAGAAAAAAGACAAGAAGGAGGTAACAGGAAGAAAAGGAACAAAACAGAAACAGAAATAGAGGATTAAACAAAAAATGGAATTCCTAGCACAGAATATCCAGAAAGTGATGATGCTATTTATACTGACTTGCCCCAGTGCGCCCGCAGAGGATAGGAGGGGAGATAAAAAGTGATAAGAAAAAAGAAGAAACGAAATGAATAGAAATACCGAAAGAAAGCAAAATGTAAGAGTGACACAAAACAACCCAGAAAAAAAAGAGAAAAAAAAGAGGAAAATTTCAAAAAGAAAAACAGGGAGACAGACAGAAAGAAAAAAAGAAAAAAGAAAGGAAAAGAAAGAATAAACAATGAAAAAAAACAACAAAAAACAAATAATGAAAAAAGTATAAAAAAACAACATCTAAACAATTAGAAAAAAAGTAAAAAAAATAAAATAAAAAAGAAGAGAAACGAAGAAGTTTTAAAAAAGTTAGAGAAAGATTAACATGTAGAAAGGTTTTACACAGCCATTCTCTAAGCAGTGCAGCATGGCCATCAACTTAGCAAAACAGAGGGAATTGGGGACGGGCAAGGAAATAGGCTGGACTGGCTGTCATCAGCCCTTATAAATACATTGTCAGGCCCCTAAAGGCTTTCCTGAAGGTTATGGCGAGTTGCGGATTACTGTTTATTATCTTTACCATGCAATTACTGTTTATTATCTTTACCTTGTTGTCAACTTGCTCATGAAACTCCGTCGGACAGGAGATCAGTGTGTGCATGCATGCGTCTCTCTTTCTCTGTCTCTGTCTCTGTCTGTCTGTCTGTCTGTCTGTCTCTCTCTCTCTCTCTCTCTCTCTCTCTCTCCTCTCTCTCTCTCTCTCTCTCTTCTCTTCCGCTCTCCATCTAATTTTTGCAAAACAGAACAAAGTTAACAATTAATTCATTCCTTGCCAATATAGATCACAGTTTTATAAAACAAAACTTAAATTAATACTGCTTTTGACTTTAACGAGTGGAACAACAGTAAAACACTTAGCACTGCACTTTATTAAGTCCCTTACACAGAGAGACACTTAAAACACTTGAGAACCAGATTTAGCGCTGTAGTCTTCTGGAGTGCTTGTATAAAATTATATGTCGTTAACATGTTTCTCTCATCTCATCTGTTCCCATAACCCCCTCCGGGTTTGTAGGGGCACTGCATTGACGAACGTTGCACCAGCTGGCTCCATTTGCGGCGGTTGTGGGCAAGTACCTGGGTTGTGGAGAAGCTCTTCCCTGTCCATTCAGTGATGTTGTCTGCCCATTTCTTCCTACACACACACACACACACACTAACATGTTTATGGACCTTATAAAAAGCTTTGACACTTACAACTAATCCTCTCTCTCTCTCTCTCTCTCTCTCTCTCTCTCTCTCTCTCTCTCTCTCTCTTCTCTCTCTCTCTCTCTCTCTCTCTCTCTCTGTAAGTATGGCTGTGTGATATTTCTGCTACATATACAAACCTTTCAAAGATTTTCAAGTCGTTGTCATTAGTAATTGATTGTCTGTATGCTCTAAAAGACCTGCACTATTAAATTGGCATGGCAGATTGAATAAATGGAAAACAAAGTTTTGAGATTAGTCTGGTAGGTTCCGCTGGGATTTTATATAACATCTTGAGATGCCGGTGAGATTCGATGTTAAGGGGTTTCTTTGCTTATACATGCATGCATTTACATAACATACACACATAAAGACACAGGCAGACACTGACACATTATATATATGTGTGTGTATGTATATACATATATCTATATATATCTATATCTATATATCTATATCTATATATTGTGCATATGGAAAGACAAAGAGATAAGGGGAGATAGATAGATGAAACAGACATCGAGAGAGAGAGAGGGAGAGAGAGAGAGAGAGAGAGAGAGAGAGAGAGAGAGAGAGAGAGAGAGAGAGAGAGAGTCAGAAAGACAGACAGACAAACAGACGGACATACAAAGAGACAGACAGGCAGACAGACAGAGAGTTGATAAAAAAAACCCACCGATAGGGACGATTGAAAGTATCAATGCTCTCAAAGCATCATAAGAGGAGAAAAAACTCTTGGAGAGTCACTGGGGGCTACGATGTAGAGCTATCCACCAGATTCCACCATGGATTCATAAAAGAACACCGCTGACCTTTCACGCATTTAATGGTAGCCAGTTCCCCAGTTAAGATCATCGTTAAAGAGAACGGAAGAGGCTGTGTTTCTTCTTCTTCTTCTTCTTCTTCTTCTTCTTCTTCTTCTTCTTCTTCTTCTTCTCTTTCTTCTCTTCTTCTTCTTCTTCTTCTTTTCTCTTCTTTTCTTCTTCTTCTTCTTCTTCTTCTTCTCTTCTTCTTCTTCTTCTTCTTCTTCTTCTTCTTCTTCTTCTTCTTCTTCTTCTTCTCTTTCTTCTTCGCAATTCTTTTCTCCTTCGCAAATCTTCTTCTTCTTTGCAATTCTTTTTCTTCTTCGCAATTCTTGTTCTTCTTGTTCTTGTTCTTGTTCTTCTTCTTCTTGTTCTTGTTCTTGTTCTTCTTCTTCTTCTTCTTCGCAATTCTTCTTCTTCTTCTTCTTCGCTATTCTTCTTCTTGTTGTTGTTCTTCTTCTTCGCTATTCTTCTTCTTCTTCTTCTTCTTCTTCTTCTTCTTCTTCTTCTTCTTCTTCTTCTTCTTCTTCTTCTTCTTCTTCTTCTTCTTCTTCTTCTTCTTCGTCTTCTTTGCACTTCTTCTCTTTCGCAATTCTTCTTCTTTGCAATTCTTCTTCTTCTTCTTCTTCTTCTTCTTCTTCTTCTTCTTCTTCTTCTTCTTCTTCTTCTTCTTCTTCTTCTTCTTCTTCTTCTTCTTCTTCTTCTTCTTCTTCTTCTTCTTCTTCGTCTTCTTTGCACTTCTTCTCTTTCGCAATTCTTCTTCTTTGCAATTCTTCTTTTTCTGCGTAATTCTTCTCTTTCGCAATAATTCTTCTTCGCAATTCTTGTTGTTGTTGTTATTTTTCTGGTTTAGTCTTTTTTTCCTCGTGAATGCTGCAAGATTTGTATATGATAAAAGAGTCCCAGTACAGCTCAGAGTAATAAGCTACAACAAAATGTAGATCATTTAATATATCTGCAGTAAGGTGCTAAACCGAGCATGAATACACAAAAAAACCAAAACTACAAGAAGCATGAAGAAAAACGGACCCGGAACTATCAAAATTGTTTCTAATCAGGGAAAAAGAAGCAACAAAAGAAAATTTGTCTCCTAAGTAAACATAGATTCGAAGGAACTCCCTTAGATTGGAAAGTTTTCTCTTTCTTTTGCTTTTCAAAGCACTCTGGCTGATTTAAGATATGGAAAGCTTAGACACGTTAAACTAAATATTTCAGCTGGAAAGTCTTATGCTTTGATAAGACAGAACCTTTAAGGGACAGGACAAAAGCTGATGAATATAATTCCAATTGCGAAAACATAAAAATGAGTATTTTAAGACATACACTGCTGATGGTTTCATCTAGAATGATTTGCCAATAGCCGTAAAAATACAATCTTCAGAAAATATGTCTTTTTTGCCTTATAAAAAAGTCCTTTTTTACGCAATGTTTTACTAGTATGTGGCTAAATAAACATTTGGACATTATAATCAAGTGCAGATACCTTACAAAAAGAGAGAGAGAAAAAAAAACTTGAAGGTAAAAAACAAAAAGACGGGGGAGAAAGAGTAAAGAAAGACAGAAAAACAGATAGATAAAGAAGAGGCTTAACGAAAGAAATAGACCAATAAAAACCATTTCTTTCTTTGCAAATCAATAAAAGCCAAAAATCAACCTGAATAGAAGCTTTAAAAGTCTTTGCATGATAGGGGTGTGAGGGAATGGTAAAGTGAAAATACAATAGAAAAAGAAGGAAGCAACAATTAAAAAAATATCCAGGACAAAAAACAGATAGCATGTGCTTTTCTTTATTTTCTGTTATTTGTTTCTCTTGGTTTGTTTCGTCTAACTTACTTGCTTTTAAAAGGATAGAGAAAATAGAGTAATGAATAGAAAAAAAGACAGACATATTGAAAGTAAAACGAACAAAGATCCCCCCCAAAAAAACAAAAACAAACAACACAAACAACAACAAAAACTGGGGGGGGGGGGGGAGGAGGCGAGGAAACATAATAAGGACACCATTGAAACGGTAAAAAGGGAGGTAAATGCAGAAAAAAGAAAAGAATGAAAGACAGACATATTGAAAATAAAACAAAGACAAAGAGAAAACATAACAAGGACACCATTGAAACGGTAAAAAAGGGAGGTAAATAAATACAAAAGAGAAATAGAAGCCAGAAAAGAAACAAAAATTGGAAAGAATAAAAAAGAAAGAAAAGGGAACAGAGAAGGAAGGATTACTAACAAGAAACAAAGCTTTTGCCTAGCTTGCTGTTCCTCAAGCAGGAGATCATTGCCATGAGTTTGTCAGAGGAGAAGAATGTACACTGGGGTTGGGCAAGGAAATGGACAGGACTGGCTGACATCAGTGGTGTGATACATTGTCATGCATGGGTACATCAAGGGCATCCCGAACCCCAGTACATTATTATACTGTGTGGCTGACTGTTGTCCATTATCCCTGGTACCACTTAATTATAGCGTGTTGCTGACTATTGTCCACCATTCATGCAACCACATGATTATAGCGTGTTGCTGACTATTGCCCACTATTCATGCCACCACCTAGTTATAGCGTGTTGCTGACTATTGCCCACTATTTATGGCACCACCTAATTATAGCTTGTTACTGACTATTGTGTATTATACATTGTACCACATAATCATAGTGTGTTACTGAGTATTGTCGATTATCCAGCCACCACATATTTACTGCGTGTTGTTGAATATTGCCTATTATCCATGCCATCACTCAAGTGTTATAGTGTATTGTTGTTGTCTATTATCAACGCCACCACATCATTATAATGTGTAACTGATTATTGTCTATTATCCATGCCACCACATAATTAAAGTGTTGCTAATTATCGTTGGTTTTTATGCATGCCATGCTCTCAACGGTATGAACCTCTGTCAAACAGGAAAAACAGCTTTAAATTTAACAATAGCCCTTTTTTCCCATTTTAGTGTATATTATCAGAATGGAAGACATAGGGTCGGGGTGGGGGATACCATCTATCTATGTGTGTGTGTGTGTGTGTGTGTGTGTGTGTGTGTGTGTGAGTGTGTTCGCGCGCGCGCTCGCCCACACATCCACACGCAAGCGTCTGTCCTTTAGACTTCTCCACGACCTTGATTGAGAGCGTTCACCGGAGGGGGAGAGCAGGGGAATAAACAGGATTGGATTTGATCCCATGTAACACGTTCAGCCAGTATCCACTCATGCATGCTTTAAAGGCTGGCCAAGCCTTCCGTAGTTTTGTTTGTTGCAGGTTTATTTTGTTACTGTTGCTTCCCTGGCGATAAACATGATGTTGCTGTAAAACCATTTCATTGCAGATAGCGTACAAGTCATAAAAAGCACCTCCAAAAGAGATAAACACTTTCGACAAATCTTTATAAAGTGTTGGGGAAAAAAGAGCAATATTTTACTCTCGGATTTTTACTTTCTATTATCGAGAGAATGATTCTTTTTTGTCTTTGTTTGCTGATATTTCAGAAATAAATATCATTACTTGAAAGCAGTGGCAGCTTGTTCCGTGTGTGTGCGTGTGTGTGTGTGTGTGTGTGTGTGTGTGTGTGTGTGTGTGTGTGTGTTTGCTCGCATGGTTGCCCAGATATTCAAAATATTCTTTCATTTTCATATCTTAAACCCACTTTCAAACTCTTTAGCCCAGCGATACCATCAAACCAATGGATTAAAGAAAAAAAAAACAACACGAAACAAACCCAACAACAGACAAATCAATCATTAACTCACTCACTCATTCATTTAGGAAATTGCATGCGTCAAGAACGTTCCTGAAGCACAGGGCACCATCAAAGACACACTTCGCTTTCTTTAGACTTTTCTTGAAAAATCAAACAATCTATTAATGAGATAAATATGCACTGCACTTTTGCCGACACGTTGTCTTTATGTAAACACAATCTTTTGGCAATTCTTATTGATAACATTTTTTAGTTAAAACTATTTGGCATTTAAATTCATTTCGAAATGAGATCTGCTTAAAACATGTTATTTTAAAAACGCAGTCACTTTGTGTGGTAAAATGAATTTCTCCATTTGATATTTGTAGTGTCTGCAAGATTACTATGAATCGGTTTCATTTATTTGCTTTCTTTAATTAAAATAGAAGAGTTGTAAACAACAGACAACAGGGAAAAAAACCCCGAAGGTCAAAAAAGAAATATAGGAAGGGGAATGGCGAGAGAGAGAGAGAGAGAGAGAGAGAGAGAGGAGAGAGAGAGAGAGGAGAGAGAGAGAGAGAGAGAGAGAGAGAGGAGACAGACAGACAGACAGAGAGACAGACAGACAGACACAGACACAGACACACACACACACACACACACACACACACACACACACACACACACACACACACACACACACACACATATCTTGCTTGTTTCCTTGGATCCAACATCGCCATTACTTTTGTTTCTAAATGATTGACATTTTGATGCTGTTGTTTGGATGTGATATTTCTTTTCTTTTTGTAGAATATGAATACTTTCATAAGTATCATTGTAGCCTTCTACATTGTTGTTGTCATGGCCGTCGTTGTCATCATTACTTTTGTTATTATCTTCACCGTAGATATTGTTACCATCATCATCGTTGTTGCCGTTATCGTCATTAGTATTGTTGTCATCACTATTATGACCAACATGATGAGGATCAGAGTTATCATCATCATCTTCTTCGTGTTGTTGTTGTTGTTGTTGTTGTTGTTGTTGCTGCTGCTCCTGCTCTTTCCTTGTTGTTGTTGTTGTTGTTGTTGTTGTTGCTCTTCTTCTTCTTCTTCTTCTTAATTCTTCTTCTTCTTCTTCTTCTTCTTCTTCTTCTTCTTCTTCTTCTTCTTCTTCTTCTTCTTCTTCTTCTTCTTCTTCTTCTTCTTCTTCTTCGCAATTCTTCTTCTTCTTCTTAATTTCTTCTTCTTCTTCGTAATTCTTCTTCTTCTTCGCAATTCTCGTTCTTCTTCTTCTTCGCAATTCTTCTACTTCTCTTCTTCTTTGCAATTCTTTGCAATTCTTCTTGTTCTTCTTGTTCTTGTTCTTGTTCTTGTTGTTGTTCTTGTTGTTGTTGTTGTTGTTGTTTTCTTCTTCTTCTTCTTCTTCTTCTTCTTCTTCTTCTTCTTCTTCTTCTTCTTCTTCTTCTTCTTCTTTGCAATTCTTCTTCTTCTTCTTTGCAATTCTTCTTCTTTGCAAATCTTCTTTTTCTAATTCTTCTTTTTCTTCGCATTCTTCTTCTTCTTCTTTTCTTCTTCTTCTTCTTCTTCTTCTTCTTCTTCTTCTTCTTCTTCTTCTTCTTCTTCTTCTTCTTCTTCTTCTTCTTCTTCTTCTTCTTCTTCGCATTCTTCTTCGCATTCTTCTTCGCATTCTTCGCAATTCTTCTTCTTCGCAATTCTTCTTCTTCTTCTTCGCATTCTTCGCAATTCTTCTTCTTTGCAATTCTTCTTCTTCTCTCTTCTTCTTCTTCTTCTTCTTCTTCTTCTTCTTCTTCTTTTCTTCTTCTTCTTCTTCTTCTTCTTCTTCTTCTTCTTCTTCTTCTTCGCAATTCTTCGCAATTCTTCGCAATTCTTCTTCTTCTTCTTCTCTGCTGGCTGTTCGTCTGTACGTGTCAAAAACACTTTGAAACCGGACTTTAACATTTGCCAGCAGCAGCTGTGCACGTGGTGCTATCGACTCACACTTCAGGGCCTCAGAAAGGAAAGGAATTCCGCGAGCTGCGAGCAATAAACAGGAACCTCTGTGGAACCTGCATCTATGAAGATCAAAGAACGCCTGTCATCCTCATGCAGGAAAGTCCAGATGTTGTTGAGATGGGACTCGGTTACTTTGGCCCAAAATAGAGTGGATTTCGTTTCCTGCCACGTTCCTTAGAAAATCGGAAGTGATTGATGTGGAAAATCCTCTTGGACTGTCTGTTTGTCTGTCTGTTTGTCTGTCTGTTTGTCTGTCTGTTTGTCTGTCTGTTTGTCTATCTATCTATCTATCTATCTATCTATCTATCTATCTATCTATCTATCTATCTATCTATCTATCTATCCATCTATCTATCTATCTATATATATATATATATCCATCTATCTATCCATCTATCTATCCATCTATCTATCCATCTATCCATCTATCCATCTATCCATCCATTATCTATCTATCTATCTATCTATCTATCTATCTATCTATCTATCTATCTATCTATCTATCTATCTATCTATCCATCTATCCATCTATCTATCTATCTATCTATCTATCTATCTATCTATCTATCTATCTATCTATCTATCTATCTATCTATCTATCTATTATCTATCTATCTATCTATCTATCTATCTATCTATCCATCTATCTATCTATCTATCTATCAATCCATCTATCTATCTATCCATGTATCTATCTATCTGTCTGTCTGTCTTTCTGTCTCTGTCACTCTCTCTCTCTCTCTCTTCACTTGAATATCTCAAAACTGTCGATCTACTTTGGATATTAAATTTTGCGAGTTAGGCTCAACCTTTAGAATATGACTAACGACGCTGAAATTATGATTAAAACGCTCGTTTGAATAGTGATATGGCATTAACAAAATCCGCGGAAGTGAGTGTAAAGGTAAACGCATGATTCTTTTTCCTACAGGTGACGCTGTTTCTCTTCCTTTTCCTTTCGGAATAATTATATCATGGGAAGTAGGTTGCCTCAGTGTCATGATTTCGATGTAGATTGTTGTACTCATATAACTAGATAGATAGGTAGATAGAGAGATAGATAGATGATAGAGAGAAAGAGACAGATAGATAGATGATAGATAGATAGATAGATGATAGAGAGAAAGAGATAGATAGAGCGATAGATGGGTAGATAGAGAGACAGAGAGATAGAGCTAGATATAGTGATAATGAGATACATCGAAAGAAAATTAGATAGGTAGATAGCTATTTAGAGAGATAGAGAGCAAGAGATATGAAAATATATGGATAGATAGGTGAGATAGATAGATAGATAGATAGATATATAGATAGATGGATATATCATAAATATAGATAGATAACATTAGTGGCAGCTTTACATCCCCCCAAAAATCCTTCTGATAAAACTATAAGCCGAGATCTCCTGTCCAAACTCACTTATAGTTTGTTGCACACACGTTAAAACATGCTCCACCTTTTGGAAGAGTAGGCTATTATGTGGCGGTGGAAATGGATGATGGTAAACTTGACAAAACTGCGTGCACACGGGCACTGGTATCCCTAAATCATGCCTAATCACAACGCACAACCAAACATCGAGCTCATGCTATGATGATGCATCAAGCTCAAAGCGGAGCACCGTTAAATTCAGAACTCATGTTCATCAAGGAACACCGGTTTTAACTAATTACCTTTCAGGCAAAAACCAAACCCTTTCTTCGCTACAGAAAGGAAAGTGTATAATTATTATGATTTTGTTTTTCTGTTAGTGCTGTAGAACATAAGGCAACAGCGTTGACAGTTTGATTTCCTCAATATCGCTTTCAAGAGCAAAACCAGAACTGATTATCGATGAGCAGAAAATCAAGGGACTCGGAAACAGTGTCAGCTTCTGTCAAGAAGTTCCCAGGCATGAATCATAGACGATGGATGTTAGAGGGAGAAGAGGAAGAAGAAGTAGAAGGAGGAAAAAAATTGCGAAGAAGAAACTACGCAAAGAAGAACTGCGAAGATGAAGTAAAAGATGATGAAGAAGAAGGGGTAGAAGGAGAAGAAGAAGGGAAGAAAAGAAGAAGATGAAGAAGAAGGAGAAGGAAGAGGAGGAGAAGGAGGAGGAGGAGGAGAAGGAGGAGGAGAAGAAGAAGGGAAGACGAAAAATTGCGAAGAAGAAGAAAAAGGAAAAAGGCGATGGAGAAGAAGAAGTAGAATTGCGAAGAAGAACAATTGCGAAGAAAAATAATTGGGTAGAAGAATTGAGAAGAAGAAGAAAAAGAATTGCGGAGAAGAAGAATTGCATAGAAGAAGAAGAGGAAGAAGAAGAAGAAGAATAAGAAGAAGAAGAAGAAGAAGAAGAAGAAGAAGAAGAAGAAGAAGAAGAAGAAGAAGAAGAAGAGAAGACGACGACGAAGAAGAAGAAACAGAAGAAGAAAAAGGAAAAAGGAGAAGGGGAAGAAGAATAATTGCGATGAAGAAGAATTACGAAGAAGAATTGCGAATATAATTGCGAAGAAGAATTGCAAAGAAGAAGAAGAAGAAAGAAGAAGAAGAAGAAGAAGAAAAAAAGAAGAAGATAAAAAAGAAAGAAGAAGAAGAAGAACTGTGAAGAAGAAGAAAAAGAAGAAGAAGAAGAATTGTAAAGAATTGCAAAGAATTGCAAAAACGAAGAAGAAGAAGAAGAAGAAGAAGAAGAAGAAGAAGAAGAAGAAGAAGAAGAAGAAGAAGAAAAGGATATTATACCAAGAGAAGTTGTGTGGGTCATCTTTTTTCGACAAGACATTGCATAGGGTATCGAATATGTCATTGACGTTTTGTTTGAAGTGGTGTCAAATTGGGTAGAGCATAGGGAAGTTCTGTTTCTTCTGTCTCTTTCTCTTTGTCTCTCTGTCTCTGTGAATCTCTCCCTGTCTGTCCTTGTCTGTGTGTGTGTATATGTCTGTTTGTATGTCTCTCTGTCTGTCTCTCTGTGTTTGTCTGTCTGCCTGTCTCTGTTTTTATGTCGGTCTGTATGACTCTCCGTGTGTGTGTGTGTGTGTGTGTGTGTGTGTGTGTGTGTGTGTGTGTGTGTGTTTGTGTGTGTGTGTTTGCGTGTGTGTGTTTGCGCGCGCGCGCGCGTGTGTGTGTGTTTGTGTGTGTGTGTGTGTGTGTTTGTGTGTGTGTGTCTGTATGTCGGTCTCTGACTGTCTGTCTCTCTGTCTGTCTGTCTGTCTCTGTCTGTCTGTCTGTCTGTCTGTCTCTCTCTCTCTCTCTCTCTCTCTCTCTCTCTCTCTCTCTCTCTCTCTCTCTCTCTCTCTCTTTGCCTCTCTCTGCTGTCAAGTTGGCATTGAAGATGTTTCTAAGCGAAAAGAAGAAGTTTTGATCTTGATGACTTTATCGCTATCTTTTTCTTTTTTCTTTTTCTAGATTTAAGCAAACCATTCAACATATTCAAAGAATACCCCCAAAATATATTTTCATCACATTGGGACACTGTGTCAAACATCTACTTGATCAAAACTTAATGGGCTGCCAGAGTGACTCAGACGCGATTTGGCTTGTATAAATTTCGATATGTCCATATCAACCTTCTTCGCTTCTTGAAACATCAAGGAGACAGTTCCGTCAAACTCGAGACATTTAAACCGCTTTGATGTGTAAATGCGATAGCAGAATGACTCCGTCAATAGAAGAATGCTGGCTGTAATAGAAGCCGTCCCTTCTGCTGTAGTTTTCCTGATTTCTAAATATAACTGATTTTTCAGCAATATATCTTTTTTCATATTTTTTTTTTTTTGGGGGGGGGGGGGAGGATAGGACAGAAAGGGAAGTGGTTTGTCATTGTGCTGCATTTCCGTGATGCTATATTATTTGCTTCCATTGTCAGCCGTGGCATGTTCAGGTCTTTTTATACTGGAAATTTCCAAGCCTCCAAATGTATTGAGAAAAATTAGAGGGACATAGAGTGAAGTGCTGGAATGACTTTGTATGAATTCACCGGAAAAGAATTCTCACTATAACGAAATATATAATTCATGAAAGAAAGGAGCGATATGTAGTAAAGCGTGAAGCTTATATATTGTTCAGGCTATACGGGTATGAACAATATAAGCAAAGAAGATCTTGGAGAAAATGGCATGACATTGATATGTTATAATCTTTAAAATCTTGATAATAGCCGCGTTATGATAACACTTAAGATGGTTTATTCGACACTATGCTCACGTAACCGTTGTTTTGTATCAAATATATTGCAGAAGTACAGGACTGTAGTAACGGGCATTGTTACAGGGAGAAAACATCAAGCATAAGTCTTCAAAGACAACCTTTTCCAAGACATCAAACAAGTAAAAGCATGCTCTTATTTCTGTCATTTTCTGAAAATTCAGATTAACACAATAATGTTCTTTGTATCATAATCATGAAATTCTGTTGAAGGGAGTATATGGATGACTTTGTTGAAGGGAGTATATGAATGACTTTGTTGAAGGGAGTATATGGATGACTTTGTTGAAGGGAGTATATGAATGACTTTGTTGAAGGGAGTATATGGATAACTTTGTTAAAGGGAGTATATGGATGACTTTGTTAAAGGAAGTATGTAGATGACTTTGTTGAAGGTAGTATATGGGTGACTATGTTAAGCTCTTAATGGACTCGCTTTCAAAATGGGTTCTGTACTTGAACACAAACCTAATCACACAGAGGGTGAAGCATTCACAAACGTACAGACAGTAGTCTTGCCACTACATCAATCAAGCAACTGCAAAACTCAGCAAAAAGCAGATGAAAGGGTAAATATGGAAGACAGAGGAGGGGGGTAGGGGTAGGGGTGGCGGTGATGACATTGTAGGAAGATGGAGATGACATTTGAGAAGAAACTGAAACACATCAGCACATATATTCTAATCTGGAATCAGAAAGGTGTCATTTGAAAAAAAGAAATGCTCCAATATTAGCGAGCTTGAGTGAGTGACAGTGGTTTAAGAACGTTTTCTATACTGTTAACATTGCAGCACAGTTGTGAAGTTATTTAACTACTAGTGCACAAACATGAATTTGACGTGTTGAAACGTGGACCATAACAGCAGTCATTGAAAGAAGGATACAGGCAAGAGAGATAAGATGCTTTCGCAAATTCCTTGGAGATAACATAACTAATGAGGAAGTGAAAACCAGAATTAAAAAACGCCATAGGACAATATGAAAAGCTCCTGACTTCAGTGAAAAGACGCAAACTAAAGTGGTACAGGCACGTTATACGAACATCTGGACTGGCCAAAATTGTCCTACAGGGAACATTACAAGGAGAGGAAGACGAAGAGACAGACAGAGAAAATGATGGGAAGACAACACCAGAGAATGGACTGGCCTTGAGTGGAAAGAATTGTTGCCGAAAGCAAAGGATTTCGGGGAGTGGAGAAAACTATTTGAGAAGCTTCAGTGGTGGGCCCACAGTCAACGGGTCTACGAGATAGGTGAAGTTGAATGTGAATATTATAAAACGAAACTATTGTAACATGTTGACCCTGAGAAAACGAGGAAAGACAGTTTGCAATTATGAGAAAGTTGAGGAAAGAGGTGTGCAGTAAGATAATCATTAACTTGACTATTACAAGTAGATTGTGTCGAGTTTTATGAAAATTACAATGAGCCGATTTTATAAAAAAAAAAATTGTTGCATTTTGGTGTTTACTTGTCGGCAATAAGATTATCCGGTTCTCTTCTTTTTCGTTATGAAGATCTAGACGAGGAACGAAAACAAGAGAGGAGGGGAGCAATCTGCCAGGCTTAACAATAAACAGAAGACACAACCTGAAGATATAAGAAAAAGAAGAAGAAGGAGAAGAAGAAGAAGAAGAAGAAGAAGAGGAAGAATTACGAAGAAGTAAAAGAAAAAATGGGGAAGAAGAACAACAAACAGAAAACAAGGAAGCAAACAAAAGAAGAACAACAACGAAACAACAACAACAAAAAAGAATAAGACTGTCAAACTAAGGTAACTAAACTTAAGTTTAATAAAAGAAAAACCCGCTTCAACGGAATTTAAAGGACCTGAAGAGGATTCAAAAGAGCAATTCTTTAGCAACATCACCAAACAAGACACATGCCGACAGCAACGACGCAGCGCATTGTACATGCCACGCAAACTTCATACTGAAAAGTAGAGGTAGTAAGCTCACTGTATTGGCCCCAACCAATGAGGCTTCAGATAGTGGGTGTGGTTGCTAGCATGTTAGAGTTTGGTGACCGAAACTCTGTTGGAGAGGAGGAGGAGGGAAATGATGGGGGGGAGAGGGGGGGGGGGGTGGGAAGACAAGGTAGCAGGAGAGGGTTGGATTTTCTTGTACAAGTTACGAGAGAAAGGAGAAGTTATCATAGGACAAACTTAGTTTAGTAAAAGCAGGAGCGTTTGGGGCGGATGAGGGGGACGGGGGGGGTGGTTGGGAGGTTGGGAGGGGACAAGGGGCGGCACGAGAGAAAAGTCTGCTGTTTGTTTATTATGTACTTTTTATTTTTATTCCTTATAGCAGAAATGGAATAGAAGGTGTGGTGCTTTGTTGATTGACTCAGTCCGTGTCTATGGGATTGTGAAGTCTAAATGGTTCCAGCGGGCACACAATGGCTTTTCTTTTTCGAAGAAGTACGAAAAGGATTTTAATGCCCGTAGTTAGGAGAGTGCTGCGTGTGCGGTTACGGCACGACGGGGGGAGGGACGGGTTGCGTGCGGAAGAAGTCTCTTTGTCTGCTATTTAGTATTTATTTTTAATGTTTATCGGGATAATGGAATGAGCATAGTGCATTTTACATCTAGTTCCCATGCGGATTTGTAATTCGTCCTGTCTCCACCGCACCAATGGCCTACTCTTACGAAAAGCAGAACAGGATTTAACGTGTGCGCAAGATGTTCTGCGTGCGTTCGCACACGGGACCTCGGTTTATAGTCTCATCCAAAAGACTTTTGGGGAGAGTGGAGTCTGCACTGATGTTAACTCCAGAGGAAAATATCCCATGAACGGGAATCGAACCCGGGTCGTCAGATTGCCAGCGCAATGTTCTGACCACTATGCTATGCTTCTGTGTGTGTGTATGTTGTGTGTGTGTGTGTGTGTGTGTGTCTGTATGTCTCTGTTTCTCTCTCTCTCTCTCTTCTCTCTCTCTCTCTCTCTCTCTCTCTTCTCTATCTCTCTCTCTGTGTTTCTTCTTTGTGTGTGTGTGTGTGTGTGTGTGTGTGTGTGTGTGTGTGGTGTGTGTGTGTGTGTGTGTGTGTGTGTGTGTGTGTGTGTGAATTAAATACAGTAAAGTTGGCAACAAAGCAAATCAGATCAAAGCAGCATGGTTTTCACGAAAAGTATAATCAGCGAGAAGAACTATGTAAAATAAGAGATGCGTGGTAGTAATTGTGTGCCGGTGGGAACGGATGATAAAATCTACAAAATTGCATGCATACAACACACAGGGACTAGATGTATAACAAAAGCACACGAATGCTTATTCCATTATCCTCGAACTAAAAAAAGAAAAGAAAAGTAGTAGTCAACAATAAACAGCTAATGGAAACTGAAGATCAATTTACATATCAATACAGTTCCTTTGTTATGTCACAGAACTACACATGGTATGCGTATCCAAATCAGATCAGACTGATTGATGGAAAGAGATTGCGCATTTCAGGTGATAAAGATAAATAGGATAAGGGACAATCCCTAAAACTAATCAATCAGTCTCAGACTTCTGATGAATGATTTTCTGACTGCTGGCAAAAAGGGTGACTGAATAAGATTGTGTTCAATCACGAAAATCCACCAATCGCCACAGCTAGAACATGCTGCAGTTAGGGAAAACAAAATCATCGATTATTTAAGAGAAGTTTCATCAGCATGGGCTGATTTTATTTTGACAAAAGTCTTCCTTTCCGTCTATCTTTCCTTCTGTTCTTCCTTCCTTCCGATTTCCCTTTCCTTCCTTTCATTCCTTATCCTCCTCCTTCTTCCTTCCTCCTTCTTCTCCATTCATCACCATTCATCCTTCCTTCCTTCTTCCTTTCCTTCCTTTCTCCTCCTTCCTTCATACCTCCTTCTTCCTTCCTCCTTCCTCTTCCTATCTTCCTTCTTCCTTCCTCCATCTCCTTCCCCATCCATCCATCCATCCATCCATCCATCCATCCATCCATCCATCCATCCTTCCTTCCTTCCTTCCTTCCTTCCATCCATCCATCCATCCATCCATCCATCCTTCCTTCCTTCCTTTCATCCTTCTTGAAATTTAGACTAAGCAAGTGAAAGCAATAATAAGTGTGTAGCATCTTTCTACGAAGGTGATCGAATAAAACTACACACTCCCAGTTGTTATGTTATTGTTGAGCGTTCCCCAGCTTAACAGCGTGTGGCTCACCCAGAATATCCACACTCCGTCTCGCTCACCACACCCGGCAACATCTTTGAGACCCCCCAAAAATACACCCTGGGTGAGACGCTTGTGTGTGTGTGTGACTCTTTTTATGTACCTCGCCATTAGGCAGACACACTCCGCAGCAGATGATTTTTCTCCTTTAAAGAAGCGTGCTCCTTCCGAGAGAAAAAATATGCCCTTTCAGAGGAGAGTGCGAGTTGTTTTGCTAAGAGCTTGTCATGATACAAGACAGTCGGAGTATAGCATTTTGATGGCATGACAACATTTTTATGTAATCCTTGGCATTTAGCCTAAACCTATGGCAGACACAGCCTCTGACCTGGGCCATCACTTACTGTCAGATGCGCGACAGATTTGAGGTTCAATTATTATTTGCCAATGTGAACAATGTATAGTAAATAGTGGCAGGCTCTTCGAGATCTGTTCTGCTATTTCTAGGGGGAAAAATACTATGAGAAGGAATAACTTCTATCTCAAATGCGTGATCAACTGGGGAAAAAAGAAAGGAGACGTAGGAAAATATGCTTTATGTGAAACTGTCAGCAGGCTCACTCTTCACAAACACTCCTGCACTTAGACGTATTGGCCTACGCTAAGTGTTCAGCATCTAAAAACATGAAAGAGAGTGGTTCTGACACTAGATCGATTACACTAAGTGCAGAACTCTGTAAAACGAAATAAAGAGAAAAGAGACAACATTGGAAGAAACAGAGAAGTGACAGTACAGGAAGATGGAGATAAGATTGGGTGTAAAATCAGATCGTTTCAAGTATAAATGTGATTTAGCAGTAACACGGAGGATCTGGTCTGAATTCGATTTATTATTCATAATGTTTTACCAGCACATCAGTATATATATATATCAGTATCAGTATCAGTATATATATATATATATATATATATATATATATATATATATATATATATATATATATATATAATATATATATATATATATATCAGTATTTCCTTATACATTGTTTGTCCTGTGTTATGGGTCATAATCATCAAAAGGTTAACACAAGAAACACCACTTCTGGTTAGGACAGGAAAGCTGATTCCTTATGTGTTGCATCACTTCAGTCATTATCAACACTGTCACTGTTTACATGCAGACTCTCCTATCTTTCCTTAAGCTGCTAAATCCCACAGAGTTTTTCGTGGATCACAAGGAGCCCCAAAGAAAAGTCGTTAAGAAAGCCCCTTACTAGCCCACGTCACCATCACACAGGACTTGCCGACAGCCAATCAGTCTGCGCGCTTGTATCATGCCACGCAACTCTCATTACTGAAAAGTAGAGGTAGTAGCCTCCCTGCATTGAAGCCCAGCCAATGAGGTTTCAGAGAGTGTGGCAGCATGTTGGTGTTGGTGGCCAGATTCAAATCCCGGGGTATACCAGTCCTGATCGTCCGAGCACTGATGTTCCTTTACAGCTGATAAAGTGCATTTTTAAAATAAAATGTTTTGGCTGCCTCATCTCCTCGAACCACAAAATCAAAGACAAGTCTCTTTTAATTCATGATGATCAATGACAATGACGATAATGCAACAGTACTGCTAAGGAAGTGCATAAGCTTTAAGACTACGTGACAGGGCTGCACTCTACGCCTCCTATCATAATATATCCCCGGCGTCAATCAGACCCGCGGGATACAGACACCTGCAGTATTGGTCAGATTATTGAAGCAACGCTCTCACGTTCGCATCTGTAAAATGGTTGAAGCTCGACTGTGTTGTCCGAGTCTTTTCCCAATGACCCCGTAGCACACTCACTCTGGGTAGGAGCCGGCCGGAGTCCGAAAAAATCTCTATGACACTTATGTGATTCGAACCCGCTACCTTCCATTCCATAACTCTAGGCGCTAACCACTGCGTCAGGGCGGCTGGCCAGACAACTGTGCATTAATCAGACAATCCTAAATCTTTATATTAACAAGTCTTCAATATTTTAGTAACTGTTCTTGAAGCAGAACTGAGCAAAATCAAAAATCGAAGCCAGAAGAGAAGAATGTCAGTATGAGGCTTGACTTTTCCCAGCACTCACGTCTCCTTCCTTCCCTGTCATTTTCGTCCTCCTATGTTTCTCCTCAGTAATGACGGGGTTTCAGTACACGCGAAGTCATCCATTCCCCAGGATAGTGACAATGGTGCTTGTCTCTTTTCCGTGGCTGCATAGAGACCCCCGTCTGTCAAAGAGAGCTCTCAGTTCTGTGACTTGCTGAAGAAGAGGGAAAACACTTGAGCATGTAACAGTGTCTGCTTCTTCTTCGTACTTAGCTAGACTTTTTTTGTTGAAGAGGAGAGAATAGAGCCTGGAGATGTTGAGGGAGGGAATGTAGAGTTTGGATGTAAGAGTGACTGATGAGTTGGATGATACAGAAGAGTGTGGGTAGGTGTGTGGGAAGTTTTGGCAACTTCACAGTTCTCGTGCGTTTGGTTTAAATGAGTGGATAGTTTTACGTTTTATTGTTGCGTCTGTATTACTGATTTTTAAAAATAATCCTTATTATTTTTTTGAGAATTTTTTTTGTAACGTTTCAAGGAAAACAATTATTATAGTCTGAATAATCAGCTAACAGAAAACACGTGAAACGTTGTGCCGGTAACTTGGAAAGGTTCATAATCCTAAGTCGTTCGTATACTACTTCAGCCCTTTGTCTTTAACAGAAGACGAGTAGGTAGCTATTGGCATTCAGACGTACGGTAAAGCTTACTTTATAACGTTGTTATGCTTGAGAATGCTTTGTTCAGAATGTCTTCTTTCCTAACAAGCTCTTCGCTTTACAAAATGCATTGCCCTTTACCAAAACAAAATCCTCTGAAGTTGGAATAAAGCTGACAAGAGTCATACACGCAATTGTCCTATCTAATGTTGACATAGTTTGCTTGCTAGGATCACTACCATGATCTTCTCGATCCTGTCCATCTCTTCATCATCATCCTCATTTGTTTTCTTGTTGTTGTGTTGTTGTTGTTGTTGTTGTTGTTGTTGTTGTTGTTGTTGTTTGTTCTTCTTCTTCTTCTTCTTCTTCTTCTTCTTCTTCTTCTTCTTCTTCTTTGCAATTCTTCTTCTTCTTCTTCTTTGCAATTCTTCTTCTTCTTCTTCTTCTTTCTTCTTCTTCTTTCTTCTTCTTCTTCTTCTTCTTCTTCTTCTTCTTCTTCTTCTTCTTCTTCTTCTTCTTCTTCTTTTCTTCTTCTTCTTCTTCTTCTTCTTCTTTGCAATTCTTCTTCTTCGTCCCCGAAAGGAGGCTAAAGTACCAAAATAGGATGTGACCATTAGACACCAAAGGGAAGCTAACATTCACGGAACAAACACTAGAATATGACTGACAATGAAGTAAGGCTTGGAGATGACAAAGGGTCTTTCTGTTAAGAGTACAATTCGCCCGTAGACCCAGTATGTCTGTAAAGAATTATTGCCTGAAGAAATCGGATAGGAATGTCATGAGAATTCACTTTCTATTATACACACTTGGGTGATTGAGAAGAACGGCTGTGCTTTGTTCGTTTATATTTTTTTCCTTCTAACTTACTTGTCATAATCGTCCTTGTCTTTTTTTGTTTGCTTGTTCTTGTTAAGAGTTTAGTGTCTTTGTGTGACTGTCTCTTCATTAGTGAAGTCCTAGAGCTTCTGTCTTTTTTGTAAAGCGCTTCGAATTGTTTGTTTTACAAGATTCAGCGCTATATAAATTCCATATATTATTATTATTATTATTATTATACTATTATATTATTATTATTATTATTATTATTATTATTATTATTAAAGGGAGATATTGCTATATAAACATTAACGAACAGAGTAATAGCAGTGATAGTGATAATACATATAGAGATTTTGTATAACGCTTTATTTTATAAAGCAAATTTATCAAAAAGCACTTGCATTTGCATTCAAAATATTTACACATGTGTGACCGTTCACAAAATACGATTAGCAGATTTGAGATTTACACACACACACACATACACACACCACAAACACACAGACACGCACATACACATACACACACCACAAAAACACACACACACACACACACACACACACACACACACACACACACACACACACACACACACACACACACACACACACACACACACACACACACACACACACCACACCGCTTATGCAGACTGATGGAGATGTAGGTATCTATCAAGTAGAAACATATAAGGTTCAACTATAGAAGGGGAGTCATTGGTCGGAAATAAGTGTGTCTTGAGTCTGGATTTGAAAGTATAAAATGTAGGCTTTTGACGAAATGAGAGAGGAAGGTCATTCCAGGCAAATGGACTAGAAATAGACAATAAATACAAATACCCTATCATCTCAGATAACAGAAGAAAGCTAGGAGAGTTGCAAGCCATCGTGAACAAAGTGTGCAGGAACAATCCATCACATGAGGTAGAAATCTTCAATAAAAGATTAAGCTTTCTCTGTGAAACTTAAACCACTCCTTTCTTAAAGTAGTGCAATGTCTTATTAGTGTAGATATATCATCCTGTTTAGATTGTCTGTCAGAATTCTAATTGTGCAGCTAAATTGTCCTTTTTGTACAGAATAAAGCATACTATTAAACCCCACCAAGATATGTATGTTGACAATTGTAATGAGAAGGAAACAAAAGTGGTATAACCATGTCACAAGAAGCTCTAGAGTAGAACAAACAGCAGGGCAAAATAGTGGGAAAGCAAAGACAAAAATACCACCCCACAAAAACAACCAACAGAAAAAACAACCCCCACAACCCCCCCCCCCCCAAACCCCTAAACCAAACAACAGCAACAACAACAATAACAAAAAAACTCAATACAAAAACACCAAACACTGATGGGTAAGCAGTACCACAGAACAGACAGACCTCAACTTTGTGAACTCAAAGACCACAGGCAGCAGACGACCAAAACAGAATATGACGAAAACTGGTTGTGACATCATCAGTGAACGCCTCGACAACTTTTCATTCTCTGGAGAGACAGCTGAAATCTATGAGTTCGTAGGAAAAATTCAATACTGTAGGGTAATCACATTGTTTCCCTGGATTAGAAAACAGGATTGTTTTATCAGGTGTGTCAGATTCTGATATACTGGGTACCAATACATTTAATGTGGAGTGGCGGGCATTAACAGAGCTGACATATCTGAAGGGCTCTCTCTCACAGACGAAACTCGTTAGTCATGTCTGGAAGAATAACTGAGTCTGTTTCATGAGAGTGGAATCTGTACGCCCCAGTGGCCATCAGAGAAAGATTTTAGACTGATGGTTTTTGATAATCTTCTTTTTGGTTTGTGTGTCATCATCACCTTTTCACTTATCCTTTTTGCCTTTGTCAACCTAAATTTAATAGTTTTCAATACATCATGAAATGCTGTTGTTAAGTGTTGTGTCAAATCTCCCAATCGGCACTTTTGAGTAGCATATTCATGAATGCTAAGTATTTGTCAATACATACTTGATTTATGCGTTAACAAGAGCGCATGCATTGTTTGCAAATCTTCAATGGTGCCACCATGGTCCTGGAGACAATGGGACAGGTGAAAGTGAAGATATTGCACACATCTATATTTATTCACTCACGTACTGGAGATTGCAAATCCAAAAGTGCATAGGGGGCACATCTAGATGATTGTAGTACAAAACTCAGTTTCCCTCTGCAACAATATGATGTGTTTGTAAAACACCCTCTTTGTTCAATTCAGATTAGCTGGACAAGTAAGTAAATAAGTAATTAGGTAAGTATGTAAATAAGTAAGTAAGCAAATAAGTAAAGCTACTCAATGTGTCTAGTATTTCTTATGAAAGCTCCAAGCGCTTACACACTTGACGCTTACAGAATTGTTCAATTAATGAACAAAAGGCTAATACATATCAATAGTCTGACTATGTCACAAGAAGCTTGAGCCTAAACAAAACAGCAAGGCAAAAATAGAGGGCGGGAAAAATCAAATAAAAAACAACAAACAGGGCAAGCACTATCACAGAATGAACAGACCTCAAGTTTGTGAACTCAAAGACCACAGGCAGCAGACGATCAAAAACGAAAATGACGAACACTGGTTGTGACATCATCAGCGAACGCCTCGACAACTTTTCATTCTCTTGAGAGACAGCTCAAATCTTTGAGTTCGTAGGAAAAATTCAATACTGTAGGGTAATCACATTGTTTCCCTGGATTAGAAAACAGGATAGTTTTATCAGGTGTGTCAGATTCTGGTATACTGGGTACCAATACATTTAACGTGGAGTGGCTGGCATTAATAGAACTGAGATATCTGAAGGGCTCTCTCTCTCACAGACGAAACTCGTTAGTCATGTCTGGGAGAATAATTGAGTCTGTTTCATGAGAGTGGAATCTGTACGCCCCAGTGACCATCAGAGAAAGATTTTATACTGATGGTTTTTGATAATTTTATTTTTGCTTTGTCTGTCATCATCTCTTTACTTATCCTTGTCGCATTTATCAGACCAAAATTTTATTTACCTGAATTCTTATGTGTCGCTGATACATTATATAACGTCTTAATCAATGACGTGTTGTGTCAAAAACTCCAGATTGGACTTTTTTGAGTGAAAACTTTGTTAATGCTTAGTATTATTGAATACTGAATTAATTCAGATATTAATAGGAACGTAGGTAGATGGACAAATTCACATTGGTGCACATGCATACAACAGTTGGTACTTCTAAAAGCGCACACACTTTACATGTAGATGATAGCAACACAAAACTCAGTTTCCCTCTGCAACTACATGATGCGTTGGTTTAAATAAGGTTTTTCCGTTTATGGGCATGGATGGAACAATCATATCATTATGAATGCAAACAGCATAGCAACAACAAGCAAGTAGCTTGTGTTGTGCATTCGTTAAAAAAAACACCTACTTCGTTCAGTTCAAAATGTATTATCCCTTATGTGTATCTTGTATCATTCTGTTTTCTACAACTTTCTGTAGCTTGATAGATGTAGTATAGTATAGGTTAAGATTTGACATAAACATCTTTTTTCTGTACCTGAAATAGGTAATAAATTTTTTTTGAAAGAAATAAATAGCGGTCTTTCCATACCCTCCCCATCCGCCACACTCTTCTTTCTGGCCCTGTACATATCTCTGTCCTCAGTCCCTCTGTCTGTCTGT
>CM054139.1:24525865-24528365 GCA_028751875.1 Rapana venosa
ACACACACACAACTATACACACACAACTATACACACAGACATACACACACATACACACTCACACATTCACACACGCACGCAGAACGTCTTGCGCACATGTTAAATCCTGTTCCGCTTTTTGTAAGAGTAGGCCACTGTGTGCCGGTGGGAACAGATGACAGAATTGACAAATCCGCATACACACGGGGGCTAGATGTAAAAAAAAAAGCACATAAGTGCTTATTCCATTATCCTCGATATAAAAGAATAAATAAAATGATAAAAAATAAACACACACAACTATTCACACACAACTATACACACAGACATACACACACACAACACTACACACACACAAACACAACTACACACACAACTACACACACATACACACAAACTACACACACACACACACACACTACACACACACACAACAACACACACACACTACACACACACACACACACACACAACCACACACAACTACACACACACACAACCACACACAACTACACACATTCACACACAAAAGAACTCCGTCATCAACGATGCAGTCTCCTCTCTACAGAATAATGTATCTAACGAAGACTCAAGTTACACAAACTGTCCTAAGTGTCCAGTAACCCAGGATAAAACAGAGAGCACGAAGGTCGCAGATACTGAACTGACCAACAACGAGTACTGGTCAAGGAGCTGACCTGCATGTAGTACGTAAAAAAATCTTTTGGTGTCTGAGACAGCTCCTGACAAATACTTCATTATGTTTTGTCCGTCGTGTTCGACGATGACCTCCAAAACAGCAGAGGAGGCAGCTGCTGTTTCGGAAACTGGGTAGACATTTGATTATAGTGGAGATGCCTTGCCCACAGTACATCCCCACTCTCTCGGCCAAGTGGTCATAAGGACAGTCAGCGTTGGAGATGTTCTCCAAAGGCCAACTAGCCCCCAGGGCTGCAGCACATAAGGACTGTGCAAGTCAAGCCTCCTAGTCAGAGAGTCATAGTCGATCACTAAAGACTAAGCTGTAAAGTGGAATTCCATGAGTGGGAAAGAAAGCCACTGGTCATACAGCCTCTCACCTTGCTGTTGCCCCCAGCGTCAATGGTTTAATCAAGAACTGGGATAAAGCCCAGGCGCTGACGCTAGATACCTCATTAACCAGCGCAGGAACAGTCTCAATTCTCCGCGTGCCAGCCATTGTCTTCGTTGTTAGCCCAAAGCTTGAGATGAGATGAATCCACTAGTCAAGCGAATTCCTTACTCATGTGTAATGTGTAAGTAACGTACTTTTCGCATTCCCTGAAGTCGGAATGTGGTTACATGTATTGTGGGGACGATGGGGGGGGGGGGGGGGGGGGGGGGAGTGGAGGGGCGGAGGGCAAAAAAACAACAAAACACGGTTACATACGCAAAAAAATCTCACTGTTAGTGAAACTCTGGAGTTGTAGCCGCGGAGTGAAAAGACAAGACAAAAGATATCTTTTATTTTCTCCTCCAGGCCGATTTCTTGTCCGTACGGTCTCTCTCTGTCTGTCTGTCCTGTGTCTGTCTGTCTATCTGTCTGTCTGTCCCTCTCTTTCTTTCTTTCTTTCTTTTGTTTCTGTCCTTTCTGTCTCTTTCTTTTTCTTCTTTTCTTTCTTTCTTTCTTTCTTCTTTCTTTCTCTTCTCTCGCTCACCCCTCTCTCTCCTCTCTCTCTCTCTCTCTCTCTCTCTCTCGCTCTTTTTTTCTTTCTTTCTTTTTTCTTTTTTCCAAGTAGTAAACAATTATTGCTATTTAGGGTTTAGGTTCACAACTATGATCAGTGCGAAAAACGGTACACAGCATCTAGTAACAAAAGGGAAAAAGGCAGTAGTTCAGCTCAATAGAGTTTTTCGGAAATATAAAGAGATGACAGTAAATACTTTTTTCAACATTTTTGATACAAAAATACAGCCAATATTGCTATATGCTGCTGAAGTATGGGGAATAAACCAGTTAGAACATATAGAAAAAGTCCACATGATGGCAAGCAAAAGATTTTTAGGTGTACCAACCAAAACACCAAACAAAATGATATATGGAGATTTGTGTAGATATCCTCTCTATGTAAATTCATACACTGCCTGCATAAGATATTGGTTTAAATTATTACAAATGAATAATGAACGGTTACCATATAAGGCGTATCAAATGCTGTTGCAGCTAGACAATTCCGGAAAACAGTGCTGGGTTTCGAAAATAAGAGAAATCTTATGCTTAACTGGATTTATCATTGTTTGGTTGTAGCAGGGTGTTGGGGATGTGAAAAAGTTTCTAAGCATATTTAAACAGAGGCTCATCGATATGTTTATTCAAGAATGGTCAGGAACTATAAGAGATCGTGATAGATATCAACCATATAGATCATTTAAGACTATATTCGAAAAAGAAAGTTATATTCTAGATATGGAAAATTATTGTTTTCGTGTTGCCATCACGCAGTTAAGGTTTAATGTACTCCCACTGAATAACAATGTACATCGATATAGTGAATCTGTTCAT
>CM054139.1:24533365-24535865 GCA_028751875.1 Rapana venosa
TTGTCCTGATTCAGAAAGATAGCAGACCTTGACGTTGTCCTGATTCAGAAAGATAGCAGACCTTGACGTTGTCCTGATTCAGAAAGATAGCAGACCTTGACGTTGTCCTGATTCAGAAAGATAGCAGACCTTGACGTTGTCCTGATTTAGAAAGAAGAACCTCTAAACTTTATACTTTCACATTTGTTAGAAAGCTTAAGTTGATACAAGCAAACCATCCTGCTTTAAAACATCTATCTTTTTTCGTAGACTTTGTACTGCTCTCAGATTTATGATATTCTTTGAGTGACAGCAGGCTCAACATCGGTGTAGAAGCGGCTTTAAAACTTTATCATCATTATGCAGTTCTTGTGTGTTACTCCTTCCCCATACCTCTTATCACAAAATTTTCCACAGTCATCTCTTCTCTCTTCTATGTCCATCGGGTCGATGATGACCATCTATTCATCCTGGGATTGGTAGGGTCCATTTCTGTGGGCGCGAAGATGACTTATTTGGCTAATCCGCGCTTGAAAAGTTCTTGAGCAGTATGGACAGGGTATAGTGGCTGCTTTTGGAGACTTGGAGGCTCTATCTTTCCTATATTGCCTGCGTTGCTCAGCTGTCGCAATTCTGTTTGCTTCGTGGGCCTTGGCGCCACTGCGTACAGCTGCTCGCCATTGTGGCCTCTCCATTGCTGCCTGCTCCCATGAGTTTATCTCAATGTTGAAGGCTTTCAGTGAGGCTTTCAGAGTGTCCTTGAAGTGTTTCTTCTGGCCTTCCTGGGAGCGCTTTCCATGCTGAAGTTCGCCAAACAGAAATTTCTTGGGGAGCCGATGGTCTGGCATGCGAACTACATGGCCTGCCCAGCAAAGCTGGGTCTGCATCAGGATGGTGTGGATGCTGGGAAGGTTTGCTCTAATGAGCACCTCAGTGTCTGGGATCTTGTCCTGCCACTTGATGCCAAACAGTTTTCTCAAACAGGTGGTGTGGAAGTGGTTCAGCTTTTCCAGTCATAAACGCATGTTGTGGTGCGTTTCTGTCTCAGAACCCTTTTTCTGTCTAAAGTTAACAAATCTGACGCCCAATGGGTACTTTTTCTTTTGAAACAGTGTATGACGTACTCTAGTTTTTGATGACACTCTTTGATGTTTTTCATAACTTCATTTTCATTTCTCCTGGAAAGAATAGAACATGAAAGATAAAGTTACAGGTGCCCCATAACCTTTACGGGAGCCAACAGAGGCCTCAGCTTCTCCAGGGGCCAGCATATTGAGGGCGGCGGCGCCCATCTCCTCTCCCTCGCTGCTTTATCTTCCCTGACCCTAAAGTGGGCAGGTACCCCCTATGTTCAATTATAAAAAAAATCAGCATGTCTTTAACTTTTACCACAAAAAGTGTATCTAATGTCTAATTCTATTCTCTCTCTCTCTAGCCATGATTCTCAGGATGTTTTTCCGCATTTCTTCTCTCGTAAGTTATACTGGTGCTTGGTGTTCAAACTGGAATGAGTGAGCGTACAGAGTTACCAAGTTATAACCCTGAGTTGTTGACAGGGGAAGATGTGTACATACATAGAAGTGCAATTTTTTTAGCTGATTCAAAATTGTATTTGCATTGTGAAATCATTGTTCTCTTCCATTGTATACCCCTCCCCCTTTCACTCCATCACTCCCTTTTGTTGTATTGTGGCCTAAGGCCGATGTACTATTAAACTATTTCAGAGTTCGGAGTTCAGAGAGTTCTCTCTCTCTCTCTCCTCTCTCTCTCTCTCTCTCTCTCTCTCTCTCTCTCTCTCTCTCCTCTCTCTCTCTCTCTCTCTCTCTCTCTCTCTCTCTTACTCTCTCTCTGTCTCTGTGTCTGTCACGCAGGCCTGGATGGGAAAGCGAGGCCTCGGTCAGTCCTCCTCTTGGGGGTTCGGACGGCCCGTCGGAGACAGTAACCGCTACTTCAACTGGAAAGACTTCGTGGCCAACGCTATGGTCAAGCGCCAGCTGTCCTTCGGCCCTCGAAGCTTCGGCAACTACCGCAGCTACTTCACCGACGGCTTGCAGGACTGGAAGAATACGTTCAGAGGCACCCGAAAGAGGGATGTTCTGGCGGAGGAGGATGGGATGATTTAAGCCAGGTCGCCTTTCAAAGTTGTTGTGGTGGTTTTTTTGGGGTGGGGAGCTGTGCGCAGGGACAACTTTTTTTCTTCTTTTTTCTTCTCTGTTCTATCGGTGTGTTTTTTAAGGTTTTTTTTTTTAGAGGGGTTAGTGATTTTTGGAATGTGGGGTGTCATTGATAAAGGGTGAGATGATTAGTTTGGTGTTAGGAGTTTCTTTCTTTGTTTTCTCTGTGTGTGTCTTTCTGTGTCTCTGTTTCTGTCTGTCTCTGTTTCTGTCTCTGTTTCTTCTCTGTCTGTCTGTCTCTCTCTCTGTGCCTCTATCTGTCTCTTCTCTCTCTCTCTCTCTCTCTCTCTCTCTCTCTCTCTCTCTCTCTCTCTCTCTCTCTCTCCTCTCCTTGTTTGGGTTCTGTC
>CM054139.1:24550865-24555865 GCA_028751875.1 Rapana venosa
ACATGCGTTTTACATCGCAAAGAAAACGCATTCAGCGCACAATCCCTTGGGTTTTCAATGAAGTTCACGAAATGCCAAGTCACCCTCTCGACTCCTGTCGTTACAATCCAGACAAGTTCTGCAGAGATCAACTTAGATTGTGCTAGAGAAAATGGGTACATGTGCAAAGACGTTGTGGGCGTAGCTCACAACTTTCTATCGTGCATAAACTGCTGTCATCACAGTCTGAGAGATGTGGCTCATAAACATCCTGAAGTTACCTTGGTATTTTATTGTTTGTTCCTCGGCTAGAGCTCCGAGGTTCTCTAATGGTGAGATATGTGCATAATTAACTTCCCCCCCCCCCCTCCAACACACACACACTATTTAGACAGCTGCATTCTGACTTCGGGGTGGCTACCTGATATCACCTGTGTAAGCTTAAATAATTATGCTATGGCTGGTTTGAATGACTATAGTTTGTCCACGATCAAAAAGCTGTATCCTATTCCTGTTTTGGATAAACTTCACAGAGTTGTGGCATCTCCAATGCAAAAAAATGTAATGTTTTCTTTTCATGATCCCCACACAATCACAAACTTTTAAGCTGCAGTAGAAAAAAAATGCTTGAATATAATTATTCATCTTATGTCAGTAACACGATTTTTAAAAATTCATTTATTCTTTTACACCGAGGATAATGGAATAAGCACTCGTGTGCTTTTTTATATCCAATCCCCGTGTGTATGCGGTTTGGTCAGTTTTGTCATCTGTTCCCACCGGCACACAATGGCCTACTCTTTCGAAAAACGGAACAGGTTTTAACGTGTGCGCAAGCTGTTCTGCGTGCGTTCGCACACGGGACCTCGGTTTACAGTCTCATCCGAAGGAGAAGAGCAGATCACTAAGTGATGCCTGGCAGAAGACAACACCGCCTCCATCCATCCCAAAGAGACAGACAGTCTTCGACCTCCAGAGTTTCAAATTAATGCAAGTCATCTAATGCCAAATCCCCCCTCTCTTAACCTGTCACTCTACTTGAGACTAATGCTGCAGGCTTCAGCATAGCTCGTGTTCAAATGGGCTACACGTGTGAAAGTTGTTGGCAAAGGTTAACGTCTTGCGTCACGCACAAGCCGTCTATCATTGTATCAGGAGAGCTGCCCAGTGAACAAAAAAACGAAAGAAACAACTTGATTTATATTTTTTTAACGTTTTAACTTGATCCGTTTGGAACTTCTGGTGTCAATAGTACTTGGGTTGGTGTCAATAGTTTTACTCCTGATTTGACCACAATTTATATTTGTTTTGCACTAGATTCTAGGATCGATGAGTAATTCTCCCTGTGTGTGTGTGTGTGTGTGTTTGTGTGTGTGTGTGTGTGTGTGTGTGTGTGTGTGTGTGTGTGTGTGTGTGTACGTGCGTGTTGCCGCGCGAGCGCAGGGGGTATGGTGCATATATATGCACATCTTTGTGTGTGTCCCCATGTGCCTGTGTCTTGTCACGTATAGGTTAGGTATGTTTTTGTAGGCGTAAGGTGAAAGGACAGTTTTAGGTTGCCTAACTTCTACATGCGGTTCTGTGTGCCCATGTCACTCCGTACGGGGTTTTTCTTCAAGTATTCAGTCTTGCTCTGAAATGACAACAGTACTGATATTCCACAAAGGAAACACGTGGAAAATAATACCAGGCAGAGCAAAAAAACCAGAAAAGAACCCCACCAAATCTTGCTCTGTAAGAATATCAGCGAGCATGATGATTTTTAAGACGGGCTCAGAATTGAAACAACAATATACACACAACTTTAAGACAACTCTAGCTTAGGTTCGGTTAAGACACTTGAGCCAACTTTTAACAGATATGTGGGAGGAAAGAACATGGACTCACATTCTAGAATACATAGAGTCCACATCTCCCATTAGGGGCTAATAAAGGTCAGTCTATGCCACATCACACTCTCTGACATGGTATTCCAGCCTATAGCTAACACTGCAGGCTTCATCACAAATCGAGCCACAATGGTTGGATGAAGACAAGTGATGGATATACCCTAGCGTCTGTTGTCATGCACAGGAAGTTTCCAACACATTCTGAAAATGTTCAATCACATTCTGAATAATGGGAGGTTTACAGAAAAATTAGAAGGTACGTAGCTTTGGTTTGACACGGATTGAAGAAAATCCAGACTTCGCTGTGTAAGATTGTACTGATTTCTTCCTCTTCTTCGTCGAACGCTCAGACAGCAACTCCCGAGGCCCTGACAAATGCTGCCGTGGTACGCTGAAGACCCTCCCTCCAGGGTTCCGAAGATTTGTCCCTCATCGGCAGGCCAGTAGGTTAGGTATTGGCCCTCAGGTTTTGGTGTGTTTGACAGGTCTGGAGGAAGAAGTGTTCCACTGTCATGGGAGAAGTGCCTTAGGGGCACGCCTCAGAATCACCAATGAGGAACTTGGTAAACATGTAATGTCTGAGTCTGCATTGTCCAGTCCTCAGCCTCTCAATTGTTACTTGGTCTTCTCTGCGGATAAAGTAGTAGTCATCCTTACTGTTGAAGTTAGGGGGCTGCTGAAGCCATCTTCTCTTGTGCTTTTCCTTCACAATTGTCTTTGGTTCTTCATACGTCCCCTCCTGCTTCTCTTGAGGCACTGGTTTTAAAGCAATCACAGATAGGCACGGGGAGGGGTGGGATGCGGACGGTATTGGGATGGCCTAGTGGTTAGAGCGTTGAGCTCGTGATCTGACGGCTTGGGTTCCAGCCTCCACTGAGACAGAAGCCTGTTAGAGAGGTTTGTTTCTTTCTGTGGAAATAAAATCACTGCCGACTACAATCTTCCGTAAGTTTTCGAGGTAAGCAGCCCGAATTTCACGCAGAGAAATCTGTCGTGACCAAAAGTTTTATAAGTACAGTACAATACAATACAATAAAATGCAATGCAATGCAATGCAATGCACTACACTACACTACACTACAACACAATACAATACAATACAGTTTTTGTTGTTATTTCCAGTTTCACAACAGTGAGTGGTTTACAGGTTCCTTGCCAATTGTTGGAACTGGCTCGGAGCAAAGCGTGACAGCGGGGCGTGAAGAGTGAAACATATTTTGAGAAAAAAACAACACCCACCTCTGGGAACAATGGCAGAAATGGTACAGTCTGCACATATGCCATATCACACTGCAGGTTAATAATGCAAGGGTGGATATGTTTTGTTGCAGACTACGAGCTTGCCAAGAGATTGAAATAAAAGAGCCTGATATTTTGTATTGTAATATGTTAATTCGCCATCACGTTATATTTCGCTTTGTGAACTTTGCCTTGTTGCATCTAAAACGGGATTCTCGCATCATAGAACATTGTTTTTCAACACAATGTTCAGTTTTGTAATGTTCCTGGTGGTTCTTACAAGTTTCTTGAATGTTTCTTGTGTTTGGAACCTGTAACGGCATGTCACACGTGGGATTTCAGTTTACTATTATATCCACCGATTTTCTCATCATTATGGCCTTGTGGATAATGAAATATCTGACTTCGTACAGGGTCCGAACCATAAGCCTTTCACTTCCTAAACGAACACATTGACTATACATCGTATAACAAATGACCGCAGTTTGCTCTAGAAGTGCATCTCCTTTAAAACTTCAGAGACCTCGAGCCTCTCACACTCAGAAAGACATGCACGCACAAGACTGCACGTACTTCTTCTGCTAGCGCCATTGCAGAGATGAGATTTACCATCATTGATGCCTGCAGTAGTATGCTGACTGTGCAGGAATGGAGCAGTGATAGAAAAAGGAATGGCCTCAAATACCAATGGAAATCAAATCACCACACACCCGATAATACGAAGATCATTGTCACATAACGATGCAAATACGATTATCGTAGGCTACAAAAGGGTGGACCATGTCGTTTCGCAGAATCAGACCAGCACGAAGGAATGGACCACAGGGGATAACAACTTCCTGATTCATGTGGAATGACCTGCTGATTGAAGACACCCCCCTCACCGTACAGTCATACACCTATAGAACATTCTGCCTGGCTCTGTTTTAACATTTTTGCAGCATAGAACCTGCATACGTCCATAGAACATTCTGCATGGCTATAAACGCATTAAAACTGAAGTTAAACCCACACCAAAAAACAGCAACAACAAGACAAAATGGACATTGAACAGAACAGCAAAAAATTAGCGGAGCATATTTTACGCAGTAGATTCAGTTTTAACGAATTCTGCATAAAACAAAACTAGACACAAAAGAAACAAGATAAAGATGAATGTTCAATCTCAAAGCATCTGGTTTGTGTCCATGTATCTGTTTTTGGATGCGGTTTTCTTTTAACTTTGCTGCGTTCAGGGATTGTCCCTGTTGACTGCAAATTGGTCCAAAATGTGTCGAAATATTGAAATTCTTTTTGTTTGTCTGTCTCAGTCTTCTTTGGCCTTGCATATGTTTTTGGTATTTGTTTAGTTTTGGTTGTGTGCTGTTTGTTCCAAATGTTAATGTGAGCTGTCCTCTGCAGCTGCAAATACATTAATGTATATATATTTATTTATTTATTATTTTATTTCTAGAATAATGGAATAAGCATTCATGCGCTTTTTTTCCTTCAGTTCCCGCGTGTTTGCAATGTTGTAAATTTTGTCACCCGTTCCCACAGGCTTACAATGGCCTACTCTTCCGAAAAGCGGAACGGGTTTTAACGTGTGCGCAAGATGTTCTGCGTGCTTTCTCACACGGGGCCTCGGTTTATAGTCTCATCCGAAGGACTTTTGGGGGGAGAGTGGAGTCTGTACTGATGTTAACTCCAGAGGAAAATTCCTCTTGAAGAACGAGATTCGAACCCGGGTCAGCAGATCACGAATACATCACTCTAACCACCAGGCTATCCCATCCCCCTGTATAATGTTTGTTGTGATTTGTGAATATACTTCTTTCGTACCCTGGTTGTTGTTGTTTTTTGTCTCTTTCTTTTCTTTTTTTGTGTTTTTTTCTTTTCCTTTCTTCCTCCCGT
>CM054139.1:24558365-24560865 GCA_028751875.1 Rapana venosa
ACACACACACACACACACACACACACACACACACACACACACACACACACACACACACACACACACACACACACACACACACCACACACACACACACACACACACACACACATACACACACACTCTCTCTCTCTCTCTCACACACACACACACACACACACTCTCTCTCTCTGTGTCTCTCTCTCTCTCACTCTCTCTCTCTGATATATATATATATATATATATATATATATATATATACCTAAGGGCGGGGACTGCATGTAAAAAATAGCACATGGGTGCTTATTCATTACCCTCGAAATAAAATAATTTGTCATTGTCATTGTCATTGTCTCTCTCGTGCCCCCTGGTCAATGTCTATACAAAGAAGACAGGGGTCAATAATGGGCAGAGTCTGTCACAACACCACTCCACCCCACCCACCCCCCCACATCTACCCCCCTCTCTCTCTTCTCTCTCTCTTTCTATTCACTCTCTCTCTCTCTCACTCTCATCTCTCTCTCTCCTCTCTCTCCTCTCCTCTCTCCCCCTCTCTTTCTCTCTCTTTCTCTCTATCTCTTTCTCTCTCTCTCACTCTCTTTCTCTCTTTCTCCTCTCTTTCTCTCTCTCTCTCTCTCTCTCTCTCTCTTTCTCTCTCTCTCTCTCTCTCTCTCTCTCTCTTTCTTTCTCTCTTTCTCTCCTCCCCCCTCTCTCTCATTTCTCTCTTTCTCTCCCTTTCTCCCTCTCTCCCTCTCTCTCCCTCCCTCCCTCTCTCTCTCTCTCCCTCTCTCTCTCTCCCTCCTCTCCCTCTCTCTCTTCCCTCTCTCTCTCTCTTCCCTCTCTCTTTCTCTCTCTCTCCCCCCTCTCTCTCTCTTTCTCCCTCTCTCTCTCTCCTCCCCTCCCCTCTCTCTCTCTCTCACTCTCTTCTCCTCTCTCTCCTCTCTCTCTCCTCTCTCTCTCTCTCTCTCTCTCTCTTTCTCTCTCTCAAGTCCTTCGGATGAGACTATAAACCGAGGCCCTGTGCGAACGCATGCAGAACATCTTGCGCACACGTTAAATTCTGTTCCGCTTTTCGAAAGAGTAGGCCATTGTGTGCCGGTGGGAACAGATGACAAAATTTACAAAACCGCATACACACGGAGACTAAATGTAAAAAAGCACATGAGTGCTTACTCCATTATCCTTGATAAAAAGAAACACATTTCTCTCTCTCTCTCTCTCTCTCTCCTTCTCTCTCTCTCTCTCTCTCTCTCTCTCTCTCTCTCTCCCTATCGATTGCTCTATCTCTCTCTCTCTCTCACTCTCTCTCTCTCTCCTCTCTCTCTCTCTCTCTCTCTCTCTCCTCCTCTCTCTCTCTCTCACCAGACAGGGAGATCACAGTTATTATCTGTCAGAACCGCACGGTGCCAGTCTCTGACAAAGCTCTAAAGTGTCCAGCGTACCTTCTGCTCTGCCCTTACCCTACCCTACCCCTACCCTACGCTAAACCCTAACCCTAAACCAACACTTGCAGAGAAGTGGGTTTAGCTGTAGAATAGTGTGTGTGGGTGTGTAGGTATGTGTGTGTGGGTGGGGTGGGGTGGGGGTGTAGGTGGTGTGTGTGTGTGGGTGTGTGTGTGTGGTAGGTGTGTGTTTGTGTGTGGGAGTGAGGTAGTGTGTAAATGTGTGTGTTGTGTGTGTGTGAGGTGTGTGTGTGTAGGTGTGTGTGTGTGTGTGTTTGTGTGTGTGGGTGTGTGTGTGTGTGTGGGGTGGGTGGGTGGGTGTAAGTGTGTGTGTGTGTCCATGTGTGTTTTGTGTGTAGGTGTGTGTGTGTGTAGGTGTGTGTGTTTGTGTGTGTTAGTGTGTGTGTGTGGTGTGTGGGGGGGGGGGTGTAAGTGTGTGTTTATGTGTGTTTGTGTGTAGGTGTGTGTGTATAGGTGTGTGGGGATGGGGTGGTGGTTGGGGGGGGGAGTGTAGGTGTGTGTGTGTGGGGTGAGGTGGGGGTGTGTGTGGTGGTGTGGTGTGTAGGTGTGTGTGTGTGTGTGTTTGTGTGTGAGGTGTGTGTGTGTGTGTGTGTATGGGTGGGTGGGGTGTGTGTGTTTGTGTGTGTGTGTTTGTGTGTGGAGGGGTGGGTGTAGATGTGTGTGTGTGTGTGGTGTGTGTGTGTGTGTGTTTGTGTGTGTGTGTGTTAGTGTGTGTGTGTGGGGGGGGGGGGGTGTAAGTGTGTGTTTATGTGTGTTTGTGTGTAGGTGTGTGTGTGTGTAGGTGTGTGGGGTGGGGGTGGTGGTTGGGGGGGGAGTATAGGTGTGTGTGTGTGGGGTGGGGTGGGGGTGTGTGTGGGGTGTGTGTGTAGGTGTGTGTGTGTTTGTGTGTGTGTGTGTGAGGTGTGTGTGTGTATGGGTGGGTGGGGGTGTGTGTTTGTGTGTGTGTGTTTGTGTGTGGAGGGGTGGGTGTAGATGTGTGTGTGTTTGTGTGTGTGTGTGTTAGTGTGTGTGTGTGTGGGGGGGGGGTGTAAGTGTGTGTTTATGTGTGTTTGTGTGTA
>CM054139.1:24568365-24578365 GCA_028751875.1 Rapana venosa
TGTTTCCCTATCAGAGTGGCTTTTTTCTAAAAAAAATTGCCAGGGACACCTTTCTCTTGTTGCCGTAGGTTCTTTTGACGTGCGCTGAAAATTTTTTGTAACACACAGGACCTCGACTTATCGTCTCATCCGAAAGACTAGCGCCCAGACCACCACTCATGGTCTAATGGATGGGGAACAAGTTTCGGGCCCAAACGCGATTCGAACCACCGCACACTTCCGACCCGGACTTTTCGCTTTCTAGACAGGCGCGCTACCTCTAGACCACCGATCCATATAATTATTCTATGTTCTATGTTCGTCTGATGTCTGAATATGGCTGCTTGTGTGGCGAATTTTATGTTCTATAAAACAATTCTACAGAAAAAAAGTTTCAATGCCGAAAATTATGCATACAATTAGAAAACGTACCTGTGTCCAAGAGAAAAAAATCATCAAACATTGATGTAGACTGTGCCAAAACTACCAAAAAAAAGTGTCAATATGTAAAGTATTATGTCATGATTTTCTTCAGCCATGACCACCTCTTACCTTAACAATAACCTGCAGTCCCCTTTAAGTGGAACAAAAATCACCTGAAGTTGTAATAATTATGACTGCTTATATGAATGGGCAACATATTTGAAAAGAGTCATACAGGTAAACTTCTCATCCAGTGTGTACTTATAATCCCACAGCAATGCCCAGGTGGGATGAGTGAGTACGAGTACGTATTCTAGGTGATCAGTACGTTGTTATACTGTGGAATTCACAAAAGACAACAACAACAACAGCAACAACAACAAACTGAGAAAAATCACATCAGCATACCACAAGCTAGTGACTGAAAAACGAAGAAATGAATAAATAAAGAAAAGAGACTATATTGTTTAAGGATTTCGTGTATTGGTGCTATGTTGTTTCTGAACTAATAAAATTTTGTTTAAACCATCTCTCTCTCTCTCTCTCTCTCTCTCTCTCTCTCTCTCTCTCTCTCTCTCTCTCTCTCTCTCTCTCTCTCTCTCTCTCTCTCTCTCTCTCTCTCTCTCTCTCTCTCTTCTCTTATATGTATATGTATGTATGTATGCGTATGTATGTATATATGTATGTATGTGTGCATGTTTGTATGTATGTATGTATGTACGTATGTATGTATGTATGTATGTATGTATGTATGTATGCGTGTTTGTATGTATGTATGTATGTATGTATTGGTCAATGCTTGTCTTTCTCTTTGCTCAAAAATAAATGTTATCATGATCTATCTATCTGCCGATATCGTATCTGAGAGAGAGAGAGAGAGAGAGAGAGAGAGAGAGAGAGAGAGAGAAGAGAGAGAGAGAGAGAGAGAGAGAGAGAGAGAGAGAGAGAGAGAGAGAGAGAGAGAGGTGACACTGACTGACTCTGACTCTGACACTGTCAATGACACAGTTTTATTGTCCCTTCAGCATTTTGGCAGGGGGTGGGGGTGGGGGAGGCAATTTCAGATTGGTGTAACATAATACAGTCTTCAAATATTCCTCTCACTTTGTACTTACATGTACAACTGAACAAGACTATTTGCCACGCACACGTGTGTGTGTGTGTGTGTGTGTGTGTGTGTGTGTGTGTGTGTGTGTGTGTGTGTGTGTGTGAGAGAGAGAAGAGAGAGAGAGAGAGAGAGAGAGAGAGAGAGAGAGTGTGTTGTGTGTATGTGTGTGTGTGAGCGTACGCCGTGCGCGTGTGTGCGCACGCGTGGGTTTGTGTGTGTGATAACTTTTTAAAAGCAATCTTGGAATGTTCATACCAATTTGGAATATATTTTTCTTTGTCTTTTGAGAGAATTATACGTACCAATGTGCCTGTCAGTATTGTAATTGCCCTTCATGGGATGATTTAAGTGTTTTTGACTTGATTTGACTTCTCTCTCTCTCTCTCTCTCTCTCTCTCTCTCTCTCTCTCTCTCTCTTTCTTCTCTCCGCCCCCCCCCCCCTTTTCTCTCTCTCACACACACACATCTGTGATGGGCCATCTGGTAACTAATTATGCTGTTCCGTTGTATTTTTTTTTCTAAGAGAAAAGGAGAGAGAGAGAGAGAGAAGAGAGAGAGAGAGAGAGAGAGAGAGAGAGAGAGAGAGATTTTCATTAAACACCTTTTCATAACTAGCTAACAATCTAAGTTTTAAAACAAAATTACACACAAACTGAGATTGTTTTTCTCTCCAATAAAATCACAACTACATCCTAAAACTGAATGTGAACCATCATTCGAACTGGACATACATAACCCAGGCGCCGTGACAGACAATACAAGGGAAAGCACCGCTGCCTGTCACAGATTGACAGGATTGTGCACCTTAGCACAGGAAAGCGGGCCCCAAGATCGCACGCACGTAGCAAGTTTTGCCCCCCCTAAACAATCCCACGTCAAAACAAACCACAACATGGAATTCTGCACACGGCTGGAACGTATCTGCTTTGACAAGCAAGACCAATTTCTGTTGGTTTAATATGCCCGTTATGCAATAGTTTGTTTTGCATTTTTCGGCAGTGTCTTGTCAACCTTTGCCTGGAATTTTCGTGTGCTGCGGTTTTGGTCTGTTTGACTTTGAGGGCAGTGCGAGTGTGCCCGTGTGTTGTATTGTGTTGTGTTGTGTTGGTGCTTACTGCAGTTTTCTTTCTCTGCTTGTGTGGTTTATTCGAGCGTGGAAGTGATGTGCGGCTTGTGAGGTAAGGTAAAGTTTTTTGTGTTGTTTTGTTTGTAGATGTAGATGTTGTCGTTTCTTTGTTGTGAATGTGAAACTAATATTGTTGAAGTTTTTTGTTGAATGATTAGAAACATCTAGTATCTTTTAAAGTTTTTTTTGTTGTTGAATTATCGAAACAGCCAGTTTGATTTTCAGTTCAGAAAAATAACCACACAAAAAGTTTGACGTTGTAATCAGAATCTTCCTTGTAAAAATGTCACAAAATGGTCCCATTTAAAAGTGATGAAATTCCTATCATACTGTAATGTGCAGCAATTTCTTCGATTGATTGCGTTAAGCTATGTGTACAAAACAATCACACACAGAGATCTATCTATCTATCTATCTATCTATCTATCTATCTGTCTGTCTGTCTGTCTGTCTGTCTGTCTGTCTGTCTATCTATCTATGTATTGTGTGTGTGTGTGTGTGTGTGTGTGTGTGTGTGTGTGTGTGTGTTGTGTGCAATTGTTGTGTATGTTTGTCCGTTGTGTTCAACGATGACTTCCAAAACTAGCAGAGGAGGCAGCTGCTGTTTTGGGGAAATTGGGCAAACACGAGAGAGAGAGAGATAGAGAGAGAGGAGAGAGAGAGAGAGAGAGAGAGAGAGAAGAGAGAGAGAGAGAGAGAGAGAGCAACAAACAACAAAACAAACAAACAACAACAGTCTGAAACAAAATTCCTACAATAATAATGGCACAGTTTTGAGAAATTAGACCATGTACTTTTCTCAACACCAGTGCTGTATTTGTCTGAACCTATTTCATTTAGGGGTTACACGTGTTGTGTAGTCTTTACACTGCGGAGCATTGTAGCACGATGTTTTGTATCGTGTTGTCATAACAGTTAATGATGGTGGTGTAAATGTTGGATTTTCAAGTCCGAAATAGAAAGTGTTGCAAAGTAGGGTGACTGTCTTTTGGCTGCACGTCAGTTTGTTTGTCTGTCTGTCTGTTAATCTGTCTGTCTGTCTGTCTGTCTATCTCTCTCTCTCACACACACACACACACTCTCTCTCTCTCTCTCTCTCTCTTCTCTCTCTCTCTCTCTCTCTGGATCTTCGTCTACCTCTTGGGGCCTTCCTTATACTGAATGTGCTCTGTGTGTGTGTGTGTGTTGTGTGTGTGTGTGTGTGTGTGTGTGTGTGTGTTCTCTCTCTCTCTCTCTCTCTCTCTCTCTCTCTCTCTCTCTCTCTCTCTCCTCTTTCTCTCTCTGTCTCTCTCTCTCGTAGCATGTGTCCATATGCTTGTTTGTCCGTCTTTGTCTATCTATCTGTCTGCCTCTGTCCTCTCTCTCTCTACCCTCTCTCTCCTTCTCTGTCTGTTTTCTGTCTCTCCTCTGTATGTCTCTCTGTCTCTGTCTGCCTGTCTCTTTCTGTCTGTCTGTCTGTCTCTCTCTCTGTCCATATGCTTGTTTGTCCGTCTTGTCTCCCTCTTTGTCTATCTGTCCGTCTGCCTCTGTCCTGTCTATCCTTCTCTGTCTGTCTGTTTCTGTCTCTCCTCTGCCTGTCTCTTTCTGTCTCTTTCTGTTTGTCTCACCCTCTCCTCCACCCCCACCCCTCTCTCTCTCTCTCTCTCTCTCTCTCTCAGGCCCCATACAAACTCCACATACTACTACTACACGAAGGCAGAAAGACAGGGGAAAAGGCACAGGCTACTCGGGGCACGCTCACACACGCTTTACGTTACAAGGCTGTTTGTTGTGAACATTCTGCACGATCTCGTCTGCTCCTGTGTAAGGGTCACAGTGACCTCACAACGGAGTCAGTAAAAGCCCCTAAAATTGTACACGCCTTAGGCAGTCGTCTATTGTTGATTAACGCACAGGGGATGGGAAAGGGGGGAGGTGGGAGGGGGGGTAGACTGGTAGCTAGAGCATTGCGCATATCGCTGACCCGGGTTCGAACCTCATTCAAAAGGGATATTTTCCCTTGGAGTTAACATCAGTGCCGACTCCACTTCCCTCAAAAGTCCTTCCCACGAGACTTATAAACCGAGGTCCGGTGTTCGAACACACGCAGAACATCTTGAGCACACGTTAAAACCTGTTCCGCTTTTCGGAAGAGAAGGTCATTGTGTTCCGGTTGGAACATATGACAGAGACATGAATGACAGCGTAGATTACTTTGTTCAGGGCGCTGCGACAGCAGGTAGCCAGCCAATACATTTATTTTTTAAATTTTATTCTTTTATATCGAGGATAATGGAATAAGCACTCACGTGATTTTTTTATATCCAGTCCCTATGTGTATGCGGTTTTGTAAATTCTATCATCTGTTCCCACCGGCACACAATGGCCTACTCTTACGAAAAGCGTGGTAAGAGTAGTTAGTCAAAGGATATATTAAAAATAAAATAAAATCTTAACGACGTGTTTGGTGTTGAGTGTGAACGAAGGGAAGCAAGAAGTTACGTTAATTTTTAAAGTCAATATTACAGAAAACAAAAGAGAGAAAACTGTAATCTTGCGCGCAAAAGGAAAATGTCAATTTATGGAAAGAGAAAGAAAGAGCGCTTTGGCGAAAGTTGATTTAAAGAAAGTCTGGTAACTGTAAAATTCTGGTATATAGTACTATAACTGTTCATCAACGGTCTGATCATTTTTTAAAGATTTTCAACCACGTGTATTATTAAGAAACACTAGAAAATCTAGATGTATTACTAGAAGAAAATTGTGAGCCATTATCTAACTATTTTCATATCGAAACATAAGCTTTTGATGGCATAAGAATCAAATATTCAAAGACAGGACAAAATACTGAGTCCTGAGTAATGCTGAGGTACGCAAAACCCAGGTGTACTCACTTCCCTTGCTCAGTTATTTCCCCTGTTTGAAAGGGGTGCTTTCCCTTTACAGCAGACCACTTGTGCAATAATTACAACTGATGGAAAGAAAATACTAGAAATGCTGACAGATATTGAGGAATAGCCTTCAACAGTATATAAAGAAAACTTTGTACTTGTATGTTTAATAAGACACTAAGCAAACAGGCAGACATTACAGAAAAACAGTTAAGAATCAAGCAGATTTGTTTCTTTAACAAAATTCAGCACTGTTAATCACGTAGGCCTATTTATTTCATAAATGCCTTACCATTTTTAAAAAAAATCCCGCTATTTATTGCTTTTGTTGACCTTGAAAAGGCACCTGATTCTGTAAACTAAAAACGTTTCATGCTTTGCAAAAAAAAATTAAAAGAGTAAAAATGGGAAAGTACACAGTTATTTCCCTTACAGCTATCTTTGATTCAGTATTAGCGTGTGTGCGTGCAGGAAATGGATATTCTGATTTCTTTGAATGCCGCAAGGGAGTGAAGTAGGATTGTGTTTTAAGCCTAGAAATCTTCATCATCATCTTTTTCTTCTTCTTCTTCTTCTTCCTCTTCTTCTTAAATGAACTATTGATTGAACTGCCAAGAAAAAGAAAACACGGCATTTAAGTATTTTCTAGAGATATCAAACCGTTTTTTTTTTATTACTTTATTAGCGAAAAATGTCGTTCTTTTGTCTGAAACCCGTGTAAGTTTTCTAAATTAGTTAGAATTTAACTGGTAAATAAAAGGTATTACGCAAATGCTGATAAAAATATTGAAGATTACAATTATTCAGGTATGATATTTTCAAAAGGCTTAGTCTAAATCTTCCATTGTAAGAATCTTGAAGGAAGGGTAAAAGTTGTAATAATAATCCTAAACGCGCGAGCACAAACACACATACACACACATAAAACACACACACACACACACACACACACACACACATACACACACACGCACGCACGCGCGCATATGCACGCCCGTGTGAGACCCCCCCCCCTCCCCCCCGTTAATTGTCTGACAAATACATAACTACTGATTAGAACAGTGACTGAAAAAATATAAATCAAACAAAAGCTTATGATTATTCACGCGTCATTTCACCTGCAAAAAATTCTCACTAATTAATTTAGAAAACTATGCATCTTTAAAAAAGAAGTCTGATTAAAACTGTTTGCTTGCATACTAAATTTGTCAAGGCGAAACTAATTTGTAGGCGTGAACATTAAGCCCAGACACATGCTATTATCCTTGTGTAAATCGCAGAATGCAGACAGAACAGCAGTATGTTGTCCGGGTTTGCGCAAACACAAGTTCATCATTAGCAATATTCGTATGTTGGTTGTAGCTTGCGTGTCGTAGTTTTAAACTATCTACACCAAACTGTGACCAACAGTGGACTGTCTATTCTTACTGCCGTGATAACAACCGTAGTAAAATGATATCGGGAATGCCTGCAGAGTAGTGTTAATTAGGACCGACCCATAGATGGGTTTGTTGAATAAATAGCCGGAATGGCCTGTGCAAATAGCGTAATACGAAGGAATAACAATCGGTTTGATATCTTTCAGTATGATGTAAAGAAACAGATCAGGTCCATATTATGTGATAATTATTAATAACCAGTTCGCGCAAGCGTGTGACTATTCTCCTTTCAGGAGTGTGGATTAACAAGTGATTAAAGATGGTCTTAGAGAAAGTGTTTGTTCTGTTCAATTATACACAAAATGTGGTGGTCTTACTGTGTGCAGTTTGGTGGTGATCCATGTGAGAATATGGAACGATAGCAGAGCATCACGATGTAGTAGTATTCCCACATAATGTTGCTCACTTACACGCACGTACTTAATAATAATAATAATAATAATACTAATGAATGGAATTTATATAGCACAGTATCTTGCACAGCCAAATCAAAGCGCCTGCACTCAACTCTTTCTTACACAGTCATGAAACCAACAGCAAGTAATAGTTCTAACAAGTCCAAATGAATGCACACACACACACACACACAACACACACACACACACACACACCACACACACACACACACACACACACACACACACACACACACACACACACACACGTCTACACACATGCGTCTAAAATCACTAAATGTGAATAGACGTTAAACTGAAGAACACACACACACACACACACACACACACACACATACACACACACACACACACACACACACACACACACACACACACACACACACCACACGTTATACACTTTGGACAGGGTGATGGAATTTTTGGGCTGTTGAAAAGCAGGGATAGCTATGAAATGAAACAGGAGAGGAAATTCTTAGGTTTGAAACAAATATGTCTTGAGGCCAGATTTAAAAGAGTCACAGGAAGGCCTTTGGCGAAGAGAGATAGGGAGGCCATTCCAAATCGATGGACCAGAAACAGAGAAAGAGCGACGGCCAACAGTGGACTGGTTGAATCTAGGTGTTTGTAAGCACAAGGAATCTGCAGCAGAGCGAAGGGAACGAGAAGGGGTGTACAGGTGGAGACATTCACAGAGGTAGGAGGGCGCTGTTTTGTGGAGACATTTGTAACAGAGAGTACTGATCTTATAGTTTATTCTTTGTGGCACAGGCAGCCAGTAGAGAGATCGCAAGAGAGGGGTAATGTGCTAAGATTTTTTCTCTCTGAGGACTAGTCGAGCTGAAGAGTTTTGAATACGTTGAAGGGAGTGGATAGATGATGCTGGCAGACCAGCCAAAAGAGAATTGCAATAGTCCAGACGTGAAAGAATGAGAGATGCCACGAGTTTTGATGTTGCCTCTGTGGACAGGTACTTTCGAATTGCACTAATACGCCGTAATTGATAGAAGCAGGACTGGCAGGTCTGGGTGATGAATTTTTGCATAGAGAGTGTGTTGTCAATAATGACCCCTAGATACTTTACAGCAGTGGATAGAGGGACTGATGCATTGCCGAATTCTATTGAAGCTGTTGTAATGGAAGAGAGTTTGTTTTTGGTCCCTACAAGCATGGCTTCAGTTTTATCAGCGTTTAGTTGTAACTTGTTCTCTATCATCCAGTTTTGGATATCTTGAAAGCAGTAGGCCATATTCATCAAGAGGGAAGGCAGATTTTCAGGAGTGTCACTGCTTAGAATCTGAGAGTCATCTGCATAAAAGTGATGGTTGATCTGATGACGATTAATTATATGTGACAGTGGAGCGGTGTAGAGAGTGAAAAGAACAGGGCCCAGAACTGATCCCTGCGGGACTCCACATTCCAGTCTGGCAGGTACTGACTGAATCTTGTTTACTGTGACTGTCTGGAATCGGTCAGTCAGGTATGAGCTAAACCAGGTGAGGGCTGTATCAGTAACACCAAACGTTTATTGAAGACGGATAGAAGGATAGAGTAGTCAATAGTGTCGAAGGCTGCAGATAAGTCGAGTAGAGTAAGGAGGGAGATTTTCCCTGAGTCAGAAGCAAGTAGAAGCATGTTTAAGGTGTGAACTAGGGTGGTTTCAGTGCTGTGGTTGGCGCGATAGGCAGACTGAAACGCAAGAAGAAGACTGTTGGAGAGAAGGTGGTTGTTGAGCTGTTTTCGAACTACTCTTTCAAGGATTTTAGAGATAAAAGGTAGGTTGGAAACAGGTCTGTAATTCTTCAGAATGTTAGGTACTTCTATGCGTGTTTGAGAACACACCTGCATGCAAGCGCAGAACTCTTTGTCTCTCTCTCTGTCTGTGTGTCTCTGTCTTTGTGTCTCTGTCTGTATGTCTCCCTGTCTCTGTCTGTGTCTCTGTCTGTCTATCTGTCTGTCTGTCTGACTCTCTCTCTCTCTCTCTCTCTCTCTCTCTCTCTCTCTCTCTCTCTCTCTCTCTCTCTCTCTCTCTCTCTCTCTCTCTCTCTCTCTCTCAGAGGCCCCGTGTGCGAACGCACGCAGAACATTTTGCGTAACGTTAAATCCTGTTCCGCTTTTCATATTAGTAGGCTATTATGTGCTGGTGGGAACAGATGACAAAATGTAAAAAACCGCATACACACGGAGACTGGATGTAAAAAGCACATGAGTGCCTGTTCCATTATCTTCAAAATATAAGAATATAAAAAAAAATCTGTCTCTCTCTGTCTCTCTCTGTGTCTGTTGTCTCTCTGTGCGTGTCTCTCTCTCTGTCACACACACACCGTCTGTCTGTCTGTCTGTCTGTCTGTCTCTCTCTCTATCTATCTATCTATCTATCTATCTATCTATCTATCTATCTATCTATCTATCTATCTATCTATCTATCTATCTATCTATCTATCTATCTATCCAGCTATCTATCTATCTATCTATCTATGTGTGTATGAGAGACAGCCAGCCAGCCAGACAAGACAAACAGTCAGACAGACAGAAAGACATACAAACAAACAGAGATACGTAGAACAGGAGAGAGAAAAAAAAGAACAGGCACGCAAGAACTCTATAAACCCAACACACACACACTCACACACACACAC
>CM054139.1:24583365-24595865 GCA_028751875.1 Rapana venosa
ATAATATGGAATTTATATATCGCTGAATCTTGTAAAAATAAACAAATCGAAGCGCTTGCACTCAAATCATTTACACGCATGCAACTCTCCTTAAACATAATGAACAACAGATTTCAAAGCCATGTGCGCGCACGCACGTACGCACGCAGGCACGCACGCACACACATACACACACACCACACACACACACACACACACACACACACACACACACACACACACACACACACACACACACACACACACTCACACTCGCAACACGCTTAGGAGGTGAAAGATGCTGTTGAAAATAGGGGCAGATATGAGGGGAAAGTCTCAGGTAGGAAATAAGTGTGTTTTGAGGCTGGATTTGAAGGTATCAAATGAAGGCTTTTGGCGAAGTGAAAGAGGGAGGTCATTCCAGGTGGATGGACCATAAACAGAGAAAGAGCGACGGCCAACAGTGGTTTGTTTGAATCTGGGTGTTCGAAAGCACAAAGTATCTGCGGCTGAACGAAGGGAACGGGATGGAGTGTACAGGTGATGACAGATACAGTGACAAGAGGGTGCAGATTTGTGGATACATTTGAAAAAGGGGGTATTGATCTCATACTTCAGTCTTTGTGAGACAGGCAGCCAGTGAAGAGATCGCAGAAGTGGACTGATGTGTTCAGATTTATTCTTTCTTAGGATCAGTCGAGCTGCAGAGCTTTGTATGCGTTGAAGAAAGTGGATGTATGGTGCTGGTAGGCCAACCAAAAGAGAATTTCAGTAGTCTAAACGTGAAAGAATGAGAGATGTGACAAGCTTGGAAGTTGCATCAGTGGACAGGTACTTGCGAATCGCGCTTTTGCGCCGTAATTGATAGTAGCAAGACTGGCAGGTCTGGGTGATGAATTTTTTTCATAGAGAGTGTGTTGTCAATAACTACTCCTAAATACTTCACAGAACTGGACAAGGGAACTGACGTACTGCCGAATTCAATATGTTGTGATGGAGGAAAGCTTATGTTCGGTCCTTATGAGCATGGCTTCGGTTTTATCGGCATTAAGTTGTAACTTGTTCTGAGTCATCCAGTTTTGAATGTCTCGAAGGCAGTATGACATATTTGTCAGAAGGGAAGGCAAGTTTTCAACAGTATCACTGCACTGAAGCTGAATATCATCGGCACAGAAATGATGATCAATATGGTGATTATTTATTATATGTGAGAGTGGAGCAGTGTAGAGAGTAAAGAGAACAGGGCCCAAGACTGATCCTTGTGGGACTCCACATTCCATTTTGACAGGTTTTGATTGAATTTTGTTTACAATAACTTTCTGGAATCGGTCTGTGAGGTATGAAGTAAACCAGGTGAGTGCTGTGCCGTTAATACCAAACGTATTTTGGAGGCGAGAAAGAAGAATTGAGTGATCTATAGTGTCAAAGGCTGCAGATAAGTCAAGAAGAGTGAGGAGGGAGACTTTTCCTGCATCAGAAGCAAGTCGAAGTGTATTTTGAGTGTGGACAAGGGTTGTTGTGGTGCTGTGGTTGGGGTGATAGGAAGATTGAAAAGGGGAAAGAAGATCATTGGAATGAAGGTGGCTGCTGAGCTGTTTGAGAACGACTTTTTTTTAGTACTTTAGAGACAAAGAGTAAGTTTGAGACAGGTCTATAATTCTTCAGAATGTTGGGATCAAGGTCGTGCTTTTTCAGTATAGGTGTGACTATTGCGGTTTTAAGAGCTGATGGAACATTTCCTGACACAAGAGATGAGTTTACTATTTTAGTGATAGTAGGAACAAGTTGTGGAAGGTATTGAGAGAAAACAGGTGCAGGTATGGGATCAAGGTTGCATGATTTTATAGTCATTTTCTTCAGAATTTTCATGATTTCTTTTTCACTTATTTGATGTAAGGAAAAGAGAGGAGTGCCAGTGAACTGGGGATCAGGAGGCGCAGGCTGGAATTGAGTTTGATCCAGTCTGGAGCGTATGTTGCGGACTTTGTCTGAAAAGAAGGCAGAAAAGATGGATGGAAGTTCTCTCTGTACCTCCCTGTGTCTCTCTCACTGTCTGTCTGTCTATCTGGCTGTCTGAATGTCTGTCTGTCTGCCTGTCTCGGTATCTCTCTCTCTCTCTCTGTCTCCCTCTTTGTCTCTGTCTCTCTCTGTCTCTAAGAGAGAGGCGTTAAAGCGCTTCTACACGAATCGATAAGCAGAACACGGGAACAGAACCGCCCGATGACAGACTATTGATCCCGAGCATATTAAGGATTTGATTAATACCAAATGCAAAAAGAAGTCACAACGGAAATGCGATCAAGGCTGACCTCATCAATGACTTCCCATTAGCACAGAACAAAAACACACCAACATAACGATCCGGAACTAAGTGACAGAACAGGATCTATGCTACTTCACATTGTTAGGGTGAACAGATTGTGGAAGTTATTCACTTTTACCTTCACCTATCCCGTAGTCTAGTTAAGCTGTTGCGGGCATTGCTGAAGATTTTGAGAGTATTATTGAACGGGGTGGGGAGGGGGGGGGGGATAAACCTCGGCCTCACTACTCGTTTTCTTTGAATTTTTGGAATGTAAGCAGGTTCGGGGTTGGGTTTTTATGGTAACGAATGTGTAGAACTCTGTGTTTTTTAAACAGTAAGTTAGAGACACATTGATGTCTAGAATCATACTGTAGATGCGTGTCAGCATGTGGAAGTCTTTACCTGACCTCTTTGTGCCATTTGATGGTGTTGTTGCTGCACATTTCCCAGCAGCCTTACCAACCTGGATATCATCTAGAATATGTTTTTTTTTTGTCTCACGCATTCCATCTTGGATCCGAAACTTTTTCCCAATCCATTAGATCAGGAGTGGTGGTCTGAGCGCTAGTCTTTTGGATGAGACGATAAACCGAGGTCCCGTGTGTTGCACATAATTATTTAGCGCACGTAAAAGAACCCACGGCAACAAGAGAGTTGTCCCTGGCAATTTCTGTAGAAAAAAGCCACTCTGATAGGGAAACAAATGATAGTTGCGGACAGGAAAAAAGAAAAAAAAAGGGTGGCGCTGCTCTTGTGGCAAAGTGCTCTGCCCGGGAAGAGCAGCCCGAATTTCACGCAGAGAAATCTGCCGTCACTTAAAGTGGTATAGATAAATCAAATAAATAAATAAATCTGGGAATTTATGTGATAATGCTAAGTACACACACTGGATGATAATTGAGCGGATATGTTCTCAACAACGTATCATAATAGACAGTTATATTCTTACCTCAAAGCATAACATTCCGGTTTAAAAAAACCAAACGTGTTGTTATGCTCAGAGCTTGCCATGACTGAAGGCATTCTCAGCCAATCACAACAACAACAACAACAACAGAAGGCCTGATACTTGGCTTACATCAATAACCAACATAGCTTGTGCCTATAGGCCGTGTTCGCTTTTTGAATCTGATTGTTATTTCAGGACAGGTGTTCCTGACATTTAGTGCTCTTGTTACAGGCGATCGATTGAAAGTTGCTGTCTTTTTTTTTTGCGCATTGCAAGAAACGTTGGTTTAATGGCTATTCAGCGACACTAACAAAGCGTCTGCCTTATACTGGATGCAGACCACTGTCTTTATCTGTTCCGTTTGTTGTTGACTCTCAGGAATATTGTTTTATACAACGTGCTATTTTCAGCGATTTTTATCGACTACTTTAATGATTTATTGATTGGATCAATGATGATTAAATGATCGATTTCTTTTTTTATTTACTCCATTCAGTGCTTAACACCAGCTACCCGGGTACCCATAGATCTGTCAGCCTAACCTTAAGGAGAGCAATGAGAATAAAGCAACACGCAGAGCAATGAATAAACACAAAGACACTCCAAATAAATGTTGTTTATGGGTAGCTGGTGTTGAGCATTGAATGAAGTAAATAAAATAAATCGAAAATTTAATCATCATTGATCCAATCAATAAATCATTAAAGTAGTGGATAAATTCGCTGAAAATAGCACATTGTATAAATGTATTCAACTAAACCTTGTTCAACTCCTTTTTAACCAACATCACGACATAATATATGACTTAAAGTAGACTATCTTAAAGTTCTTCTCCGGAAACTGTTTTTGATTTACTGAGAAGACAACTCTTGTGTACGTGGGAAACAGAATTACGCTTTCGTATGTTTGGTTCCCCTACGAGAGTGTCTTGCATCATATTTCTTTCAAGCTTGGCACTGCTACACCGTTAGATGTCACAAAAAACGCATACACACGGGGATTAGATGTAAAAAAAGCACATGAGTGTTTATTCCATTATCCTCGATATAAAAGAATAAATAAAATAAATAAATAAAATAAATGTTTCTCTTGCGTCACATACTATACCCGACAGCTCACAGATGGTTGCCATCTGTATCATCAAGCTGGAAAGCATTTCCTTGTATCTTTTCTGTCAGCTTCAATCGGTTTATTTTGCCCCCGCTTTCTTCTACCCCGCTGTACCCAAAAGAGTTTGTGCTGTGATTATTTCAGTCTCAGCTTTCTTCTCTGCTGTGTATCGTCCATGATTTATCTGTTAAATTTCGATCAAACATGTTGGGGGTCTTTGGGGTCTTTATTCATTTATTTATTTTATTGTATTTATTCTTTTATATCGAGGATAATGGAATAAGCACTCATGTGCTTTTTTACGTCAACTCCCCGTGTGTATGCGGTTTTGTAAACTTTGTCATCTGTTTTCAACGGCACACAATGGCCTACTCTTCCGAAAAGCGGAACAGGATTTAACGTGTGCGCAAGATGTTCTGCATGCGTTCGAACACGGGACCTCGGTTTACAGTCTCATCCGAAGGACTCCAGTAGGTCATGCGGTCATTTTGGGACAAACAAACCTGTTCTCTTCTGTCCGTTTGTATTTTCGCTTTCGCGCAACAGTAACCATTACGACTAATTGTGTTCTGGTGTTGATTCTTTTTTAGTGTATTTGAAGCACACTGGATGAGAATTGAGCGGTTATGTTCTCCAGAACGTAGTCAAAAATAGAAAAAAGCATAATATTTCATTTCATAATTCATTGCTCTGCGTGTTGCTTTTTTATTCTCATTACTCTCCTCTAACTGATCAAACCTATTCATCACATCTTTTGAACAAGAACTGATTGTGAGTGCTGAAAGTATTTTGCGTGATGCGTTTCCAGTCTCTTACACATAGAAGAAATAAAAATGTTTTATTGCTTTTGTTGGTTGGTGAAATAAAGAGTAGAAGAAAAACACACCCAAGAAACAAATATAATACAGAATGGCACATATACAAGGACGAGGGAAATGAAATGCTCTTTAGTGGTCGAACGATTCCTTGTTCAGAGTAATGGGTTATTGCACTAACTGATAAAAACTGGTGGGCACTCGAGCAGGTCGCTTGGCTATTTTGACAAGGCAAAACTCGCTATGCCCAAAATGATTGGACATTGCGCACATAGATTCTCTCTCTCTCTCTCTCACTCTCTCTTTCCCTCTCTCCCTCTCTCTCTCTCTCTCACACACATACACACACACGCGCAAACAGCACATGCACACACACATACACACACACACACACACACACACACGCACGCACGCAACGCACGCACGCACGCACGCATGCAATTTACCCCACCCAAGGTTAAGCAGCGTCGAGCGTGGTTACCACTTGGATGGGTGACCGTTTGCGCACCTTGGCTTCAGTATAGTCCCACAGTTCACCCGGCTGTAAATGGGTACCTGCCCTCTTTAGGGTCACGGAAGGTAAAACAGCGAGTGAGAGGAGGTGGGCGCCGCCCTCAATATGCTGGCCCTAGAGAAGTGAGGTCTCTGACGCCTTGCTCCCCTACGACCTTATAGGTTATGGGACACCTTTACCTTTTATTATTACGCAGTAAGAATTCCAGATTTCATAAAGCAGTCAAGACCAAATTTCCCTACAAATAATGTGCGATACATGGGAACCAGATCGTAAAATATGCGAACGTAAACTCCCTGAACAGCAAACACGGCATGCACACCATTCTGTTAACACAATCTATTTCTTTGTTGGGAAACAAAATCACTGACTGGTTCAATTTTGGACGCTTGCATTCTCTATATTTACATAAGTTTTACATTGATTGTTTTTTTTCAAGTAACGCAGAGCTTGTCTTCCTTTACACGATATAAACAATAACAACAAACACACAAACAAACGTGTTATCAGTTTTGTTCTTCAGATAGTAATTGTTTGAACTTTTCTTTAGGAATGCAATATTTTTACCAGAACATTTTTGAACAAGTAACTGGTTTTATTATTTTAATTTTAATACATTGGTCTAAGAATCTTCTTCTTTGAACACGCACGCAGCTACTCATTGTTGTCTGCCATATATAATGAACAAAAATGCGTCACACTGCTGTTAAGCGCCTGACAAGTTAGGCTCAGCACATCCGACTTCGGCATGGGAGAGAATTGTTATACTTTAAGTCTTTCTGGAAAAAAGAGCAGAAGAATTGACCTAGAAGGCATAACAATAGACAAGAAAAAGTAACAGGAAGAAAAGGAACAAGGCAGAAACAAAGAGAGGGGATAGAACAGAGGGAATTCCTGGCGCAGAATTTCCAGAAGGTGGGAATGTTATCTATACTGACAAGCCCCTGGCATCTCCACTGGGGGAAGTCTCAGAAACTCATTTTCCCCCGAATAATTCTATTGCTCTTCCGTGTTTGCCAGTATGTTAAGCATAGTGCAATATGGACATGCCATGGCTGTATTGATGTACTGGATATCCCTTTCTTTGTTTATTTTTGCTATATGACTGCATGTGCACTGACTGGTCCCTTTTTCGCAATACACTGGTCTTCTTCTTCACTGTTATCAGTGGACAGATTATTTTTTGGTTCTTAAGATTTTGTTTTGCTGCCTCATCTTCTGTGTCGTTCCTTTTTTTTGAACGCTCATTGCAATTCATCCTCTCCAGTTTTGCCCAGATTCGTCAGGCCCTATTCCCAGGGTCAGAAGTCCGCAGGGAGTCCTTCAATTGTCAGGCCGCCGTAATGGCACCAGCCAGAGGGGCCCTGCACTGCTGCTAGGTTACTGGCTCACTTCGTTAGCCTGTAGGTTATACTCATGACTTCCTTCTATTTTGCAGTTGAATCTGGTTTTGTCTTGCAGCAGAAAGAAGCTTTAAGACATATAACTACTTTGATTGGCTACATTGAGAGACAAAGAAATAGATAGATAGAGACAGAGACAGACAAACAGACAGACAGACAGAGACAGACTACATACATCACACTCTTACAGACAGACAGGCAGATAGACAGACTACATGCACCACACTCTTACAGACAGGCAGACAGACAGATAGACAGACAGACAGATAGACTTCATACACCACACTCTTAGAGACAGATAGATAGCCAGACAGACAGACAAACAGACAGACTGCATACACCATACTCTTCCAACTTTAAAACTCTGAACACTATTCCTTATAATAATTATACCCAAACTTCTATCATCGTCTCCTCTTTTACTTTGGATCTTTCTTCGTATTTCATTTTCTATGGTGCAGACGGATACAGGAGACATGATGATGTTGATGACGACGATGACGATGATGATGATGATGATGATGATGATGATGATGATGATGATGATGACAAATGAACCAGCCTCCCCTGACCCTAGAACAGCAGCCTTTCTCCCTATAATCCTGTCTGATAGCACCAGGTCTGCCATCAATGGATGCCAGGGGTCTGAGAATAATATGAGGAAAGCAGAAATTGTCTGCGCTGTGTGATTGCATATGTCTGCAACAAGTTTTGAGACGGGAAGAAAAACTGTGATGAGTGTGATGGAGTAAACGGATTTCTTGGTTGTAATTTCTGTAAGTTCTGTATTTGTTTAACTTTCCTTTTTAACAGTTTAAAAAAAAGGTACAATCTTTAGTGATATAGGCGAGCATGCATGATTCAATTCGGTACCGTTCTGTAATTATGTTTAATCAGCATTTTGATCAAGGATGATTGTATATGTGGGTTAGTATAACAGAAAATAGCATGTACTGCAAATTATTCACGGAAAAAAATCATCAGCAAACATAATAAAACAAACAAATTAAATCCTGAAACCAAAATAAACACAGAAAGCAAACTGGAGCAAGTGCTGTTTCGTTATAAGCTTAGAAAGAATAAAAGGACAGGAAAAAAGACAGACTGTAAGACTCCATCAAGAAGCAGAATACAGCGCAGTGGTTTCATCCAACATAGCTTTGCACTCAGACGACAGCAGCTAAACAATCTGCCATCCCATTCTGTTCCATGGGACCCAGCCACTCTACCATGACAATGGGAAACCAACCACAGGGAGCCTGAGATCATCCACACCACTGTTCAATATGTGGCTCTGAAAGGAACTCAGTGTGACACCAGTAAGAAGGCACTCACCCTGGCCATGGTAGAAGACTACTGTCCAGGACAGGCATGGATTCACGTCTACAGAGAAGGATCAGCTACAGGTGCTGTATCCAATAAAGGAGCAGGAGTGCTGATCAAGTAGCCATCTGGAGAAGTAGAAACAGCAAACATCCCATCAGGGACACACTGCACCAATCACCGTGCAGAAACACAAGCCCTGAAACAATCTGCCACCATGGTCAGACACTCCAAAGAGGAATGCCAGCAAGTGGTTTTCTTCACTGATGCCCTGTCAGTCCTACAAGCCCTGTCTGCAGACAAAGAAACAGAACTCCGCAGAGAACTACAGCTCCTTACACAAAACCAACGTGTAATGCTGCAATGGATCCCTGCCCACTATGGTGTACCTGGCAACGAACAGGATGATGATTTTGCAAAACAGGGGGCACAGAAAGAACAGTACGAAAGCAGCCTCACCTTCTACGAAATGAAGACAATCATCAAATCAATGGCTCGACCCAGAGTAGAGAAGGACGACTACCGCTATCTCAAAAGAGAAGAACAAGTCATAATATTAAGACTCCACGCTGAGCAAAACAGGCTAAATCACCACATGTCCACAAAGCTGAAATTCCTTCCCTGTCCCTTGTGTGCCCGAGGCAAAGAAAACAGGACTGGCGAGCACATCCTTCAAAGATGCACGAGGAAGATTGTGTGGCGGAAGGAGATAACCCTGCGAACCAAGCTGTACGGCCCACGAGAGGAGCTGGAAAGGACGATGCCATTATTTCTCCCATAACACATCTGCCGGTGTAAAAAGCGAACGAGAGAAGAACTGACAGACAGTACAGAAACATACAAAGACAGATAAGTAGGCAGACTGAAAGTAAAGGTGAAAACCGATTGATTCTTTAAACAGGCCAAAGCAATAGCACGAAGAGGCAAGTCAAGTTGTACCCTAGAAATAGAGTTTATACATGTATCACAGACGGATCAGCTACAGATACTGTATCCAATGGAGGAGCTGGAGTGCTGATCAAGTACATATATTGAGAAGTTCAAATAATAAACAATATGTATATTATAGTTATTTTTCCCCATTTTGGGAGTGTTTTGGGGCTTAAGTTGGGGAGGGGGTTTGGGGTATTGGGTGTGACAAAGTTAAAATGAGTCTAACAGTCATCAGAAGTTTTGAGCCCTATTCAGTATTATTCCTGACCATCTTTCAGTACATTCCCTTTGCTGATGTTCGTTGTATTTTCTGTGCTGCGGGTGGGAGGGCTAACATAAGGTGTAAAACTACAAGAGCCTTAGACAAATGTATTTGTAATAGTAGAGGGTGTTGATATAGAGCATTGCATACAGCGTGCATCTCTGTTGCTCCACAAGATATGTTAATACCCCAGGCAAAAGCAATAACTTATCTACGTTCGTAGCCCATGTGTGTGTGTGTGTGTGTGTGTGTGTGTGTGTGTGTGTGTGTGTGTGTGTGTGTGTGTGTGTGTGTGTGTGTGTGTGTGTGTGTGCGTGTGTGTGTGTGCGTGTGTGTGTGTATTTGTGTGTTTGTGTGCGTATGTGTGTTTACGTGCGCGGCGCGTGTGTGTGTGTGAGCGTTTGTGTGTGTGAGCGTTTGTGTGTGTTTGTTTATTTGTGTGTGTGTGTTTATTTGTGTGTGTGTTTTTGTGTGTTTGTGTGCGTGTGTGTGTGCACCAGGCTAACAGACTGCCACATTAAGAAGATGACAGTGACAGCTCACAGTTTAAAATGAGAGGCAGGCTTTATCAAAGCTGAAACCTCCTCCACCTATATCCCCCAAAATAAACGTACACGCACGCACGCGCGTACGCGCACCCACACACATACACACACACACATAGAGAAACACACATACACAGAGTACATCTTGCGCACACGTCAAAAACCGTTCCGCTTTTTGGAAGAGTAGGCCATGGAGTGCCAGTGGGAACGGATGACAAAATTTACAAAACTGCATGCACACGGGCACTGGATGAAGAAAAAACACATGAATGCTTTTTCCATTTTCCTCGAAATCAAAGAATAACATTCAATAAAATAATATAAAACACACATACAAACAGAGAAAGAAATATATACAGAGATAGAGAGACAGACAGACAGACGGACGGACGGACAGAGAAAGAAAGATTTTTTCTATTGTATTCCTTTCTGCTTTCTATTGTTCAGTCTTTTAGAACTGCGCATGCTTTATCATTTGCTTTGACTAGCTTTTGACCACCATTTTTGTTTTCATTCAACATCGTATTTTGCTTCGCTTTGTATGTGTCAGTATCCACAACCATCTTCACCTTCTCACAGACACTGTTTGTTACAGGGCAGTGCAGCCTGGCAGACACAGACAAATCGATTCGAAGCTTAACTGCAGGATTCAGAAGCTTACCAAGTCTCTGCTGAAAGACAAGAAAAACAAAAGAAGCAAATAATGGCTTGTTAGCAATTCAAAGTGAACATGCGAGTTTTGACCAAAACTGTCGCGTGCCGTTTAAAGCTCAGCACCCCCGTTCCGTGTACACTTTGTCGTTGTTTATTTTATTTATGCTATTCATTGTTTAGTTTTAGTTAGTTCAAGGATAATGGAATGCGCACTCGTGTGGTTGTTTTTTTTAAACATCTAGTTCCCGTGTGTATGCAGTTTTGTCAATTTTGGTTTAAGGAGGATTTATTCAACAATAGTATGTGTGTGTGTGTGTGTGTGTGTGTGTGTGTGTGTGTGTGTGTGTGTGTGTGTGTGTGTGTGTGTGTGTGTGTGTGCTGATGATCTGAAGTCTGTAGCTAGTAGCAATAGACTTGCGCTGGTTTGGGCACGTTCAACGGAAAGCAGACCACCACATCATAAAAAGAGCAATAAACTTCGTAGTGGAAAAGAGACCAAACGGAAGACCTAACAAAACCTGACCTGCCTGTATTGCAGATAATCTTGAGAGAAAGGGACACACGTAAGGAGGAAGCTCAAAACAGAGAGAGATGGCGAAGGCTCATCAATGTCAAACCTCCCCTGGGAGAAACATGACAAAAACGGAAGAAGAAGAAGTGTGTGTGTGTTTGTGTGTGTGTGTGTGTGTGTGTGTGTGTGTGTGTGTGTGTGTGTGTGTGTTGCGAGTATGCGTGCATGCGTGTGTCCTTGCGTCTATATGTGTGTGTGTTTGTGTGCATGCGTGCGCGTGTGTGTGTGCATGTTTCTGTGCGTGTTTGTGTGTATAATTATAGGACTCGAACCAGCGACCTTTCGGCCCCGTAAGTCAAGACGTTTACCACTTCGCCATGACGACCGGTGGACTTTAATCATTAATTTTGTTGTGTGGTTCTGTTTTTGCTCCAGCTATATCATTTGTCAGCAGCTGCTCCTGACATTAAAGTTTCCTGTTGCAGGCAGTCCATTAATGACTGCCTGCTATCTGTACGCAGCTTTGCTAGACACGTTGTTGGTTTAAGCTTCTCTGACACGTAAAGAATGTCGGTCTTTAAGTTGATGCCAACACTGTCTTTTTAAACCTCATCTATGGCTTGGCGTCAGATGTCAGTTTATAGAGTGTGTTACTTCTTAACACTTTTGTTTATTGTTTTATGTATCTATTCATTTGTATTTTCTTTTTATTATTTATCACTGTGAAAGCTTTAAACCTTTTGGGGTTTTCCCCCCACCTGTTTATTTCCTTGTCTTTTCTCTCGATCGGTTTAACTATTTACAAGTATCTATATCCAACAACCAACAACCTTCGGCTTCACTATCACCTATCTCCTAGTCTTGTAGACCGTTGGGGTACCACTGAAGATTTTGTAGCCAGCTTCCTCCTCCACTTCTTGCGGAGAAAGCAACAAACTGCAACAGTGCCTCATAAAATATGTAAACATCACCACATGTTTTTCTACTGTGATTTCACTCTAGAGCATATTCTTGATTAAAGTTTTTCTTTCAAACATGGTTTTAATGGCTAAAGAAAATATTTCTTGTTCACAAAGACATTTGACAATCTGCTTTAACTTTTTTTCTTTTTTTCCCTTCCACAGCGTTTTGAAATACAGTTCTTTTGAGCTTTAAGCTGCTAACTTGCAAGATTTCTCCCCCCCTCCCCCCACCATC
>CM054139.1:24600865-24605865 GCA_028751875.1 Rapana venosa
ACAGTCCCGTGCCTGATGACTTAATTCTGCCATACATGGAGACTCAATGATGCTGATTATTACCATGCAACACACAGAAAAAAATAACACGCTGAAAAAGCAAATAACCGCAACGAAAGGCAGTTCTACGACTGCTAGGAGAGCACAGATTTTTCTTCTTCTTCGTCGAACACTCAGACAGTATTTATTGTTGCCGTTAAACGCCTGACAAGTCAGGCCCAGCATCCAACGCGTCGGATCGACTTCGGCATGAGAGAGAATTGTTATGTTTTAAGTTTTTCTATAGAAAGGCAGGAGAATGGACCAAGAAGGCAGGAAATAGACAAGGAAGGAATGATAGGAAGAAAAAGGAACAAGGCAGAAAGAAAGAGATGGGTTTGTTTCGTTCGATTCTTAAACTGTTCATAGCTTTTGGGGAAAAAAAAAATCAGGGATAATACTTGTTGCATTCATGGTGTTTAAATTCCATTTTAATGAATGATTTGAATGCCGGCGCTTTGATTTGTTTGCTATACAAGATTCATCGCTTTAGAAGTTCCATTTCTTGTTCTTCTTGTTCTTCTTGTTCTTCTTGTTCTTGTTGTTGTTGTTGTTGTTGTTCTTCTTCTTCTTCTTTTTCTTCTTCTTCTTCTTCTTCTTCTTCTTCTTCTTCTTCTTCTTCTTCTTCTTCTTCTTCTTCTTCTTCTTCTTCTTCCTCGTTGTAGTAGTAGTAGTGGCATCATCATCATCATCATCATCATCATCATCATCATCATCATCATCATTTCTTCATTTTTTTTCCATCCAGTGATTTGTTTATTTTGATTGGTGTAGTTGTCTTTTTTAACGACGTTTTTTTTACCTTTATTCGCTGGCTTTTACCTTCAGTTTCTTCTTTTGTCCAATAAAGCTGCCGTAAGCCTTTTGTTGTTAGTCATGCATCTTGTTGAGTGACTGGGAACCAACAGTGTATGCCAGAATAAATCCATAACTAGGAGGAGCTATTCCTGCAAAGACGTTGTTCCATAATTGAACAAGCTTGACAGTTGTTGGTTTTTTTTGTTGAGTCTGTGCATGCACGATATTTTAGTTTGTTCCAGAAGGAAGAAGTCAACGAATTTGTGCTCTCAAATAAACACATCCAGATATGCTTGATTCATTACTGGGATATTCATAACTTGCCTCTATTTTGAAATCAGTTGTGATCCTTTGTCGCAAAAGGGAGAAAACAATCGAAAACACACAAAAAATCCAGAGCGTTGTATCTGTTATTGTGATGTTCATAATTTGCCTCTATTTTGTAATCAGTTGTGATTCTTTGTCGCGTGCAACAGGCAACTACTTTAATTGAGTTATTTTGCTAATATATTGACAGAATTTTTTTTTTCAAAAGTAATAATAAAGGAAGTACTGGCTTTCATAACTGAACAAAAATATTCTTTTTGTATAAAAGCAGCAGACTTAGTAATAAAATCAGTTTTCTGTTCTGTGTGTAATAGGATTGTCAGGCCCCTTTTTCTGTCTGTCTGTCTGTCTCTGTTTGTCTATCTGTGTATCTATCTGTTTGTCTGTCTGTCTGTTGGTCTGTCTGTCTTTCTCTCTTTGTCTCTGTCTCTCTTTCTCTCTCTCTCTCTCTTTCTGTCTCTCTGTCTCTCTATGTCTCTCTTTCTCTCTCTCTCTTTCTCTCTTTCTCTTTCTCTCTCTCTCTCAACCACACACATACACACATACACACTTACATACACACACCCTGCACTCAATCTCTGTCTTTTCTTGTCACTGTCCCGGTTTCTCTCTCACATGTGTGTGGGGGAGGATGGGGGTCTAAAAAGAAAAAAAAAGAAAAAAAATAGTCGAGGCTTCGTTTTCTGGATAAGAAAGTTTGGATTTTTTTAGTCACGAAGAATTGGTTTTGTCTGTGAACTGAGTTCCTCTAGTCTTGTGACTTTTTTCTTTCATTTTGTTTTGTTGTGCTTGTTTTTATTTGTTTTTTTTCTTTGTCGTCTGTTCTTATCTTTTAAAAAAAAAAAAAAATTAACATAATTTATGGGCGTTTGATAATGTCAAGTGGAGACATAGTTCTAGTTCGACAGACGGACAGGCAGATAAACAAACACGCACACACACTCACTCACATACATACACACTCACTCACTCAAACACACTCACACACACACACGTGCGCGCGTGCGCACACACGCACACACATACATACACACTCACTCACGCACACACACACAAACTCACTCACACACAGTCACTCACATACACAAACACACACGCACACACACACATACACACACACACACACACACACACACACACACACACACACACACACACACACACACACACACACACACACACACACACACACACACACGCGCGCACAGAGTAAAATTTCGAGAACAAAACAGGTTGTATTGATGGCCAACTGTAAACAGACAATGCGCCATACTATTATTTTGTGTTCCTTTCGCACACATCCCCCCCCCCCCCTATAGTTTAGCAAGGCATTGGCAAGGCTGCAGCTAAGTAAGGCCATCTATTAATCCTGATCCTCACAGTTTTGATGTCACGGGTAACAGGCCAGTATCTTGAAGATATCCATGGATTAAACTTGGGCATTTCATCAATACATTTCGTTAGAAATTCTAATGTGTGTCTGTTTCATTTACTTCTTATCGATTTTTTTGTTTACGCTTTGGCATAGGTACGTATTTATTCGTTTATGTATATACATTTATGAATCAAATACTGTTTTATTTCAATCACTATTTCAATGTTCTATTCATTATTTCAATTTTTCCCTGTGTGCTTATACGCAGATCTTACTAACGCTACATTTACCTTCGTGAATATGTGCTGCAACAAAAATCAAGTATAATAGTTTAAGATTCTCTTTTTTCATGTCACACCTTCTTGTCTATTTTCTGCCTTCTTGGTCCATTCCCCTGCCCTTTTTTCTCCTCCCCAAACATGACTTCAAAGCAAAGCAAATTCGCTCATTATCATGACAGGCAACAGTAGTTGTTGTCTGAGCGTTCGAGATCGACAAAGGAGAAAAACCGATTGTTCCTGTCAGCTTATTGATGGAGTGTGGAAAGAAAGCAGGAACTGAGCAAGCACTCGAAGACTGAGATGGACGTGAATTGATTGGAAGCATTCAAAATAGTACACATGTTTTTGGACAACTTGATTGCTTGTTTGTCTGTTACGGGAAAGGGAGAGAGAAGGAGAGCGAGAGAGAGAGAGAGAGAGAGAGAGAGAGAGAGAGAGAGAGAGAGAGAGAGAGAGAGAAGACAGACAGACACACACACACACACACACACACAAGCGCACAGACAGACAGACATAAAGGGACAGACAGACAGACAGACATAGTTTATTCCTTTTGTTTAAAGTCGGATTGGTCTTGTGTTGTCACACCTCTCATATTTTTGTAGTGCAGTGATCACGAGATGCCAGAGGTCAAGTAAGATAGGAAGCAAGTAAGCAAGCAAGTAAGGAAGTAAAAAGGAAGGAAGTAAATAAGTAAGTACGTAAGTAAGAAAACAAGCAAGCAAGTAAATAAATAGGTAAGTAAATAAGTGCGCAAGTAAGTAAGTAAATAAATAAGCATATACTTAAGTAAGTAAATAAGTTAGTAGGTCAGTAAGTTGGTAGGTTAGTAATTAGGTACGTAAGTAAATAAGCTAGTAGATTACTTACTATGCGAGTCAGTCAGTCAGTCAGTAAGTAAGTAAGTAAGTAAGTAAGTAAGCAAGCAAATAAGCAATAAAGAGAGCAAGTCAGTAAGTAAGCAAGCAAGCAAGCAAGCTAGCAAGTAAGGATACTTGTGCGCTTGATCTTTCGTATGAGAGCTCGAAGCGCTTACAAACATGACACTTGCAAGCTAAGTTAATTGATAAACAAAAAGACTAACCCATATATACAGTCACACACACACACACGCGCGCCTTCTAAGGGAGGACGGGATAGCCTAGTGGTTAGAACATTGCGCTCGCAATCTGACGACCCGGGTTCAAATCCCGTTCAAGGGGATATTTTCCCCAAGAGTTAACATCAGTACAGACTCTACTCACCCCAATAGTCTTTCGGATGAGACTATAAACCGAGGACCCGTGTGCGAACGCACGCAGAACATCTTGCGCACACGTTAAATCCTGTTCCGCTTTTCGTAAGAGCAGGCCATTGTGTGCCGGTGGGAACAGATGACAGAATTGACATAACCGCATACACACGGGGACTGGCTGTAAAAAACACACACATAAGCGCTTATTCCATTATCCTCGATATAAAAGAATAAAATGAAATAAATAAGATGAATAAATTAAAAGAAATAAATAAATAACCTATTCTCCTCACTAGCTGTCGTTCATCGGTTTCCAGCCTCTCACACGAAACACCACAGCCCACCCTCCCGCGTTTTTACCTCGAGTACTGAAACGTGTACGCCCACATGCGCGCACGCACATACACGCGGACGTTTGCACGCACTCACGCATGCAAACATGCACGCACACGCACACACACACACACACACACACACACACACACACACACACACACACAGAGGCAATTACTTCTTCATTAAGTTGTTCAGACTGGAAGAGATGTGTCTTCATCATATTGTACTTGGAAAGATTTGAACAGCTGCGTTGCGTCTTATTGATTATTGGAGATACTTCCAAAAAGATGGGGCTTGAAAAGAGAGAGAAAAAAAGAACAAATTGCTCGCCACAATTATGATTTTATTCAGAAGGTAGGAATACAAAACAAGCGTACATCAGCGGAGATGGGAAGATTGCAAGAAGGGACATAAAGCTGAAAGAGGCCATAAAGGTACGAAGGAACAGAGTTACAAAGTATCGTTGGTCGTCGCTCTTTCTCTATTTCTGGTCCATCCATCTGGAACAACCTTCCTCTCTCTCTTTGACAGAGGCCTACATATGACACATTTAAATCCAGCCTCAAGACATATTTGTTTCAAACCTAACTTTTCCCCTCTTTTCATCTCA
>CM054139.1:24610865-24633365 GCA_028751875.1 Rapana venosa
ATTCGTAGTGGCTACAAACAATTATGATTGTGTTTGTGTGGCTGCCAGTTTGTTAGTCTGTTTAATGGCTCTGTTCTTTTCTGTCTCTGTTTCTCTCTTTGGGATTGTGTGTGTGTGTGTGTGTGTGTGTGTGTGTGTGTGTGTGTGCGCGCGTTTATTGTTTGGTGCGTGCGAGTGTGCATGCCTACCTGTCTATCTATCTATCTATCTATCTATCTATCTATCTATCTATCTATCTATCTATCTATCTATCTATCTATCTATCTATCTATCTATCTGTCTGTCTGTCTGTCTGCCTGTCTGTCTGTCTGCCTGCCTTCCTGCCTGCCTGCCTGCCTACCTGTCTGTCTGTCTGCCTGTCTGTCTATCTATCTATCTATCCATTCATCTATACATTCATCTATACATCACATCCTCATACACACATCGATGGAAAGAAAGAGGGACTACCGTAAACACAACAACCAAAGAAACCCCTCAAGCAGACACTCAAAAACAGAGAATAAGAACAAGCGGAGGTACACGCACGCACGCGCGCGCGCGCGCGCGAGAGAGAGAGAGAGAGAGAGAGAGAGAGAGAGAGAGAGTGTGTGTGTGTGTGTGTGTGTGTGTGTGTGTGAACGTGCATTCTTAATAATGAACTCACGGGGGACGGGGTAGCCTAGTGGTTAGAACATTGTGCTCGCAATCTGACGACCCGGGTTCGATTCCCGTTCAAGGGGATATTTTCCCCTGGCGTTAACATTAGTGCAGACTCCACTCTCCCCAAAAGTCTTTTGGATGAGACTATAAACCGAGGCCCCGTGTGCGAACGCGCGCAGAACATCTTGCGCGCACGTTAAGCCCTGTTCCGCTTTTCGTAAGAGTAGGCCATTGTGTGTCGGTGGGAACAGATGACAGAATTGACAAAACTGCATACACACGGGGACTGGATGTAAAAAAATGCACATAAGCGCTTATTCCATTATCCTCGATATAAAAGAATAAAATTGAAAAAAACAAAAAAACCTCATGTCTCCGTTTTTATATCACCGGAGAGTTCTGTGTACTCTTGTCTTCTGATCCCGGAATGGACGTGGAATAAACGAACGATCAAACCTAAATAATAAAACAACAACAACAACAACAACAACAACAACAACAGCAACCCAACAACCTTGTGCTGATAGAGGTCCGCCTCCGCCATGTAACTCTCTGAAAGATTTAACTTATAGCTGTTTACAGCATCAGAATCTGTCCATGAAGCAGGGTAAAATCTGAGCTAAAGTGAGCGGTGAGTGGACTCGGCCGGAGCTAAATCCTACACATGTCAGCAATGAAAAGGGGAATATGAATTCTACTGTCAAAGTTTTAGGATGGAGTTGCCATACCTTGTTAATGAAAATACGACGAAAATACGATTTGACATATACATAGAAAAAGTGCAGTGCAGTATACAGATGTTTGAGTTTGTTTAAACTCTAGGGAAAAAAAGCAAGATGTATAATAGCTTTCTAAAATAATCGACATTTTTTTTATACCTAAACTTTCAGTATTTGAAGGAGCGATGGCAAATAAAGAACTGATAATTATACTCTCTCGTTTTAGCCTAATTCGACACAAGTCATAATTTAGAATGATTGCGTGCGTTATTAACAAGTAGAATAATGTCCATATCTCTTCCTGTAGTCTTTCGGATAGCTAGATAAATTTAGCATCGGGACATCTTTGCACTTGCTGGGGGATTCCCTCCCCCCCCCCTCCCCCCCCCCCCCCGTTGTTGTCATTCTTCGGAGTTTTTGTTTGTTTGTTTGTTTGTTTTCTAGTTGATGCATTTGGGACCCGATGTCGTGTGTCAAAATAGTTCACGGCTAAAGAGAGCTGGCTATTTTTGTCAGGACAGTGTCGGAATTAGAGCTGTAGGCACGCGATTTGCTTTCGCTAGAGAAGAAAAGCCCAGTGGATGAGACGCTTAGGTGGACTGGTCATTTAGAGTGCAAAGGGAACAATGCGCGCAAACTAAATACTGCCATAGGCTTACTGTATAAATGCCGATGCTCACGTAGCGATCATTTTAGAGATTTTACAGTTCGAGACATTCATGTTTACTTGTTGATTTTCTTTTTTTTAGCTGTGCTTGCTTTTAACGCACATTAATTTCTCATCCTTTTGAGATATTACAGAGTTCGTATTCGTATTATGTTATATTAAATCAGACACACACACACACATACACAAACACACATATACATATATATATATATATATACATACACCCCCCAGCCCCCCCCCCCCATATATATATATATATATATATGTATATATATATATATATATATATATAAAGAGAGAGAGAGAGAGAGAGAGAGAGAGAGGAGAGAGAGAGAGAGAGAGAGAGAAACACACAAACTGCTATGATATTCTTTCCTTATTTTAATTATCTCAGCTGGAATGATTTTTTTTAAAGATGAAGCTGAAGGCAGCTGTGCTTTTACTACTATCTTATTGTTTTACCTCAACTATGTGTTTAGAGGGAGAAGTACCCAGCAAAAGTGTGGATTTTATAAACACACACACACGAACAAACACACATACACACACACATACACACACACACATGAACACATAAATACCTTCACACACAAACACATAAACGCTTTCACACACAAACAAACACACGCATTCACACACATCCACACAAACAAACACAATCACACACACAACAACCACACACAGGAATGAAATGGCAGGGCACAGAGAGAGAGAGAGAGAGAGGGGAGAGAGAGAGAGAGTAGAGAGAGAGAGAGAGAGAGAGAGAGAGAGAGAGAGAGAGAGAGAGAGAGAAAGTAGAGATCCCAAAACCTGAAGCCAAGTGACATAAAAAAAACCATCAGGCTATTGATTATCAGGAGCAGCTATAGTGGCAGGGCAACTGCACACAGGGCCACACAGGAAGAACTGATCAGGCGATCTGGCCTCACTAAACTCCCATCACTGTAATGTGCAAATAGGAGGGGGGAAACACACACATAAACACAGGGACGCACGCACTCACGCTTGCACGCACACGCACGCACGCATACACTTGCATGCATACAGACACACACCCAAACACTCAGCCACACTATCACACAAACACTTACAGACCCCCCCTCCTCTCTCTCTCTCAAATGCACGCGCACACCCAGGGCATGCATGCACGCGCGCACACACACACGCACGCAAACACACATGCACGCACGCACATACAGACACACACACACTAGTGACTGGACATAAAACAAAACAAAACACACACATATACACACATACACACACGCACATACCCACATACACACACACTCACTCCCCATTACACCACACCACTCCCCTCACACACATACACACACACCATACACACACCTCACGCAAACACACACCACACACAAACACACTTACACACACACATACACACACACACACAAACACACACACAGTGGCATATCCCACTTCTACACAAAGCATGCCCAGGAACAAGACAGGGGAAGAAAAAACACAGGTCAAAGGGTGAGGAAGACGGGGAAGGAAGCAAACCATAGAGCTTAAGACCAGAGCATTGGAAGAATAGATTATTGATCATAATAATAATAATAATAATGTATGGAATTTATGTAGCGCTGAATCTTGTAAAGCAACAAATCAAAGCGCTCAGATGACATTTTAATTTTTTTTTTTTATCGAGGATAATGGAATAAGCACTCATGGGCTTCTTTTTTTTTACATCCAGTCCCCGTGTGTATGCGGTTTTGTAAATTTTGTCATCTGTTCCCACCGGCACACAATGGCCTATTCTTCTGAAAAGCCGAACAGGATTTAACGTGTGCGCAAGATGTTTTGCGTGCGTTCGCACACGGAGCCTCGGTTTAAAGTCTCATCCGAAGGACATCTGCGACCAAAGGCGCTGGGGGCAAAATGCACATATATACAAGGCCATGGGAGAGAGAGAGGGAGAGAGAGAGAGGGAGCGAGAGAGAGAGAGAGAGAGAGAGAACTCTGAACTCTGAACTGGTTTAATGGTAAATCGGCCTTAGGCCACAATATACCAGGTGAAGGGGGGGGGGGGAGGGCGTGGGGGGCAGGGGTGTGAGTGTAATGAAAAATGGAAGCATAGGATAAACTTCACACATACTATAGCAATGAAAAATGAAAGCATGGGATAATTTTCACACATACTATAGCAATGAAAAATGAAAGCATGGGATAAATTTCACACATACTGTAACTATGACAAATGAAAGCATGGGATAAATTTCACACATACTATAGCAATGACAAATGAAAGCATAGGATAAATTTCACACATACTGTGAAATTTATCCCATACTTTCATTTGTTATAGATACAGTATGTGTGTGTGTGTGAGGAGAGAGAGAGAGAGAGAGAGAGAGAGAGGAGAGAGAGAGAGAGAGAGAGAGAGAGAGAGAGAAATGATCAGGCAACATGTCACTAAACTCCCATTACTGTGATGTTCCAAAACTAGAAAGTAAAAGCCCACTACACACACCCGCCACAGGCACACACAGACACACACACACAGACAAATAAAGACACAGGCACACACACACACACACACACACACACACACACACACACACACACACACACACACACACACACAACACACACACACACACACACACACACACACACACACACACACATACAGAAATGAAATGACAGGGCAGAGACAGAAAGAAGTAGAGAACCAGAACCTAAAGCCAAGTGACATAAAAACCATCTGAAATACCAGGCTATTGATGATCAGGAGCAGCTACAGTGGCAGGGCAACTGCCCACAGGGCCACACAGGAAGAACTGATCAGGCAACCTGGCCTCACTAAACTCCCATCCCTGTAATGTGCAAATAGGAGGGGGGGAAACACACACATAAACACAGGCACGCACGCACTCACGCTTGCACGCACACGCACGCACGCACACACTCGCGCACGCACTCAGACACACCCGCAAACACTCAGCCACACCATCACACACGCTCTTACAGACCCCCCCCTCTCTCTCTCTCTCAAATGCACGCGCACACCCAGGGCATGCATGCACGCGTGCACACACACACGCACGCAAACACGCATGCACGCACGCACGCACATACACACACGCACATTAGTGAATAGACATTAAACAAAAAACAACACACACATACACACAAACACACATACACACACACACGCACATACACAAACACTCACTCCCCAACACACTACACCACCACTCTCACACACATACACGCACACACACACACCATACACACACCTCACGCAAACACACACCACACACAAACACACTCACACAAACACACACTCACACACACAGTGGCATATCCCACTTCTACACAAAATATGCCAGGAAACAAGAAAGAGGATGAAAGAACACAGGTCAAAGGGGGAGGGAGATGGGGAAGGCAGCAAATCACAGAGCTTAAGATCAGAACATTGGAAGAATAGATTATTGATCATCTGCCACCATAGGGGCTGGGGGCAAAATGCACATATATATATATAAGGCCATGGGAGAGAGAGGGGGGGGGGAGAGAGAGAGAGAGAGAGAGAGAAATGATCAGGCAACTTGGTGTAAACTAAACTCCCATTACGGTAATGTGCTAAAACCAGAAGGTGAAAGCCCATTCCACACAAAGACACACAGTCAGACACATACACACACACGCGCGCGCGAGCGCAAGTGCACATAATTACAGTGACTAGCTCACACACACAAACACATCCCATCCTCCTCACAACCACCTCCTACATACACACACACACACACACACACACACGCAGCACACACACACACAGACAAACAGAGACACAGGCACACACAGTCACAGACACAGACACACACACACAGACAAACACACACAGACAAACACACACAGAAATGAAATGACAGGGCAGAGACAGAAAAAAAGTAGAGAACCAAAACCTAAAGCCAAGTGACATAAAAAGCATATGAAATACCAGGCTATTGATGATCAGGAGCAGCTATAGTGGCAGGGCAACTGCCCACAGGGCCACACAGGAAGAACTGCAGGCAACCTGGCCTCATTAAACTCCCATCACTGTAATGTGCAAATACGAGGGGGAAAACACACACATAAACACAGGCACGCACGCACTCTCGCATGCACGCACACGCACGCACGCACACACTCGTGCACACACACAGACACACATGCAAACCCTCAGCCACACTATCACACAAGCTCTTACAGACCCCCCTCTCTCTCACATGCATGTGCACACCCACCCACACAACACACACGCACACACACACACACACACACACACGCACGCAAGCACGCTTGCACACACGCACATACACACACACACACTAGTGAATAGACATTAAATAAAACAAACAAAAACACACACACACATACACACACATACACACATGCACATACACACATACACACACACTCACACCCCAACCACACCACACCACCACCCTCACACACATACACACACCACACCATACACACACCACACAACACACAAACACTCACATACACACACACACACACACACACACACACACACTCGCACACATACACATGCATACTCAAACGCACACACAGAGGCATATCCCAACTCTACACAAAGCATGCCCAGAAACAAGACAGAGGATGAAAAGAACACAGGTCAGAAGGGGTGGGAGGGAGATGGGGAAGGAAGCAAATCACAGAGCTTAAGAACAGAACATTGGAAGAATAGATTATTGATCCTCTCTGACCAAAGGGGCTGGGGGCAAAATGCACATATATACAAGGCCATGGGAGAGAGAGGGAGAAAGAGGGAGAGAGAGAGTGAGAGAGAGAGAGAGAAGGAGAAGGAGAGAGAGGGGGGAGGAGAGAGAGAGAGGAGAGAGAGAGGAGAGAGAGAGAGAGAGAGAGAGGAAGGAGAGGGAGAGAGAGAGAGGGAGAGCGAGAGAGAGAGGGAGAGATAGAGAAGGAGAGGAAGAGAGAGAGAGGGAGAGAGAGAGTGAGGGAGAGAGAAAGAGAGAGGGAGAGAGAAGGAGAGAGAAGAGGAGGGGGGGGGAGAAGAGAGAGAGGAAGAAAGAGAGAAAGAGAGAAAGAGAGAGAGGGAGAGAGAGAGAGAGAGAGAGAGAGAGAGAGAGAGAGAGAGAGAGGAGAGAGTGAAATGATCAGGCAACATGGTGTCACTAAACTCCCATTACTGTGATGTTCCAAAACTAGAAAGTAAAAGCCCACTACACACACACACACACACACACACACACACACACACACACACACACACACACACACACACACACACACACACACACACAGGCATACGCAGACAAACAGAGACACAGGCACACACAGTCACAGACACACACAGACAAACAGAGACACAGGCACACATACACACACACACACACACACACACACACACACACACACACACACACACACACACACACACACACACACACATACAGAAACGATTTGTCAGGGCAGAGACAGAAAGAAGTAGAGAACCAAAACCTAAAGCCAAGTGACATAAAAACCATCTGAAATACCAGGCTATTGATGATCAGGAGCAGCTATAGTGGCAGGACAACTGCCCACAGGGCCACACAGGAAGACCTGATCAGGCGACCTGGCCTCATTAAACTCCCATCACTGTAATGTGCAAATAGGAGGTGGGGAAACACACACATAAACACACACAGGCACGCAATCACGCATGCACGCACACACACACATACACAGGCACACAAGGTCTCACAGAAACTTTCTCGGTCTCTATCTGTTTCTCTGTCTCTCTGTCTCTGTCTCCCTCTCTCTCTTTAACACACACACACATGTGCGCACACACATACAAACTCTCTCTCTGCGTCTCTCTCTGTCTCTCTGACTCCACCCTCCCTAATAGTTTTTCAGATGAGAATATAAACTGAGGTCCTATGTGCGATCGTGAATGCACGCAGAACACGTTAACACCCGTTCTGCTTTTTGAAAGAGTAGGCCATTGTGTGCCGGTGGAAATGGCTGACAGAATTTTCAAAATTGCATACACACGAGGACTGGATGTAAAATTCACATGGGTGCTTTTTTCTGTTATCCTAGAAATACAATAATAGATAAATAAAAACAAAATATATGCGCATATACACCACACATGCACACACACACACACTGACACACACACAAACACAAACACACAAACACACACAAACACACACACACACACTGACACACATAAACACACACACACACTGACACACACAGTGGCATATCCCACCTCTACACAAAATATGCCAAGAAACAAGAAAGAGGATGGAAAAAGCACAGGGGGAGGGAGATGGGGAAGGAAGCAAATCACAGAGCTTAAGATCAGAACATTGGAAGAATAGATTATTGATCATCTGCCACCCTAGGGGCTGGGGGCAAAATGCACATATACACAAGGCCATGGGAGAAAGAGGGAGAGAGAGGGAGAGAGAGAGGGAGAGAGAGAGAATCAAATGATCAGGCGACCTGGTTGTCACTTAAACTCCCATTACGGTAATGTGCCAAAACCAGAAGGTGAAAGCCCATTCCACACAAAGACACACAGTCAGACACATACACACACGCGCGCGCAGGTGCACATAATTACAGTGACTAACTCACATACACACACAGATCCCATCCTCCTCTCAACCACCCTACCACACACACGCACACACATGCAACCCAGCTCCAGCCCTCTCCCCCTCCCCCCCCACACACAGACATACACGTTGGCACCCAGGCACAGGACACGGTAGTCTAGTGGTTTGTGTCTTGTGCTATCGATCTGATGACCTAGGTTCGGGCCACTAAAGAGTCACCCGTTCAACATTGTTGTTTTTCCCCCTTTTCTCTTGGCGTTAACATCAGTGGCAACGTCACTCCCCCAGAAGATATTGTGATGAGTCTATCAACAAAAGTTCCATGTAAAAACGGATACATAACATCTTGCTTACACGTTAAAACCTGTTCGGGCATTATGAACTAATAGCCATTCTGTGTCTGCGTGAATGGATGCCAACAATTTCAAAACAACTGCATGCACACAGGGACTGGATGTAAAAAAAACAATCCCACATAAGTGCTAAATTAACTATCATCCATGACAAAGTCATAACAGAAAACATAGGAATATAATTTTTTTTTCAAGTAGAAACACACAACATACACGTAAAGTGCGTACTTTTGTGTGTACACGCAAGCATGCACACTCACAATGAAAGAATAGAGAACAAAAAAAGGAGAGAGGGGATGATTCATGAATCGTAGGGAAATAATCCCCCCAAAATCTGAATAATAGACTATTGATTGCCGCCAACAGTGGTGGGGTTAGGACACAATGTACAAAGGGCAGAATGCGGGGAAAACTGAGCATTTGGGCCGGCAGTTACTAAACTCCCATTACTGTAATGTGTTTAAAACGTATTGGGGGAAAACAGACACAAATAATTATGTGAATATACACACTCCCACTCATACAAGCATACAAACACATACACCGCGCGCATGCATGCACACACACACCTACACGCACACACCTACACGCACACACAGAGACTCACACACACGCACGCGCATGCACACAACACACACACACACACACACACACACACACACACACACACACACACACACACACACACACCCCTTCGGATGAGACTATAAACCGAGGCCCCGTGTTCGAACACATACAGAACATCTTGCGCACACGTTAAATCCTCTTCCGCTTTTCGGAAGAGTAGGCTATTGTGTGCCGATGGAAACAGATGACAAAATTTACAAAACCGCATACACACGGGGACTAGATGTAAAAAAGCTCATGAGTGCTTATTCCATTATCCTCGATATAAAAAAAAAAAATTATAAAACACACACATACGAGCGCACACTCACACACACGCGTTCGTGCATGCATGTGCACACACACACACAACGTGCACGCGCGCGCACGCACGCACGCACGGACGTGCACACCCACATGCACACACACAAGCAGGCACACGCATACACGCGCGTGCGTGCTGGATCATGCACGCATGCACACACACAGACACCCACACACACAGCCCCCCCCCCCCCAACCCCCCCCCCCCCCCACACACACACACACACTGATATTATACAAATCTATGATCGATATACAATGAAACGATGTCCAAGGAAGCAAAACTAGTATTTTGTTTCCTTTTTCCCTTTGTTTTTCTGCAGTCTTTTGATTGAAACTTTCGCAAAGGCTGATACATTTGGCAACATAATCCTCAGCATTTGAATATCACAAGCTTTGGGGTCAAACATTTGAAACTGCTAAAAATCGATCGGATTTTTACAAATCTCTTTTGTCTTTCCGGATTTTTTTCGTCAATATCCTATTAAGTGTTATTTTTTTGGTTTTAATCCTAATTGTAAATTTTAAACGATACTGCAAATACCCTATGCTATTCTTGTTATTGCAGGCATACAGAAGATTGAGTAAAAAGGTAAAGAAAGGTAAAGGTGTTCCCATAATCTGTCTGGTCGTATGGGAGCGAAGCGTCAGAGACCTCGACTTCTCCAGGGGCCAGCGTATTGAGGGCGGCGGAAGATTTAGCATGTACATTAAACTCGTGGACATTTCTCCTCCTTTTGTTAGGCTGAAGTATCATTAAAATGTCATGATTTTACGTAGTTTTTAGCCATTAGAAGATTATATGTGTTTAACGATTGTTTTGTTGTATGTTTTAGATGAGGCAGATGACCTTACGTTCAGAGAGAGAGATTGACAATTGACACAATTGACACAATTTTATTGCTATTTAGCGATCAAGCCATATAGCGCTGCGGCGCGGTAACGACGATATCGAACGCGACGCGATTACAATGACATGGAAACCATGGCAGTAGTGGTATGTACATCAAGATTCGGTACATTATTGTCTGTGTCTCGAGTGTCCCAATTTTCAAACCAGCTTTTCCTTTTCCAGTCTACAGCCAGCGAAGTCAGCCCATGTAAGACGAAGTCAGCCCATGTAAGACTGGATCAGGTCCCGAAGATGATGTAACTCCTGCTCAGCACTCGCCACCACTGTCGCTGTGTGTTGTGTGTTAGTACACTGTTTCCCTTTACGAAGTCTGGCAAGCCTGACACGTTCTTCTGGCAACATGTTTTTCTCTTCTTGCTTGATGTACCAGAACACACACTTAGATTCCTCGCCAGGATCTCCATTCCAAGAGTATTCCAGGGTGATGTCATCTGATTCACACATCACAATGTTTTGATCAACCGAACTATGTACCACCACCTTTCGAAACCGTGTGTTTCTCTTGCTGTCCCTTAATCTACGCTGCACACGTTTGTCAGTTAGAGTAGACACATACTGTTTCACAATACCAGTATGAGAGTCATCCACTGTGCAGCCAACTGTCAGCTCTTCCTGCACATCAGACGCCTCAGAAGACACACCGATCTTACTGTCTTTTGCTGGTTCACACGGCAAATCAAGAGAATCTAGTGTGGCTGGGACATTAACTGCACTGTCAACACACGCTCTGTGTACACGCTGGCTTGTTTTGATCGGCATCACTCTTCATGATGCAGGGAGTCACTGTCAGACAACACGCTCTTCCAAAACATGTCCTGTCACACTGACGACTTGCCTGTCTTTCTTGATGTTGTTTACTTCTTGGACGTCAGACGGATATGGAAGGGCACTTCTTGCGAAATTACTGACTCGGGAATTACGATCAGCACTGGTCCGCATTTCTGTTGATACTGACTTGTCAACTGCTTCAGTCGCAAGCGAAGACAACGCTGCGCTCTCCCACGCGACTTTCCTGCTCGATAGACGTTGTCGATCAGCAGGCGTTTAAGTTGTTACTACAGTTGCTGGAGGCCAGTAACTGAATTTTGAAGCTTAAATGCAAAAATTTGCAGCAGCTTACTAACAGCACGCCTTTCAGTTCTCGTCCCGTCACGCCAGAGAGAGAGAAGAGGAAAGAGGAGGAGGAGAGGAGAGAGATGTGAGAGAGAGAGAGAGAGAGAGTGAGAAGAGATGGAGAGAGAAGAGAGAGAGAAAGAAAAGAGACAGACAGACAACAGACAGCCCACCGAAGAGAGAGAGACGAGAGAGAGGAGAGAGAGAGAGAGAGGAAGAGAGAGAGAGAGAGAGAGAGAGAGAGAGAGAGAGAGAGAGAGAGAGAGAGAGAGGAGAGAAGAAAAGAGAAGAGAAGAAGAGAAGAGAGAGAGAGAGAGAGAGAGGAGAAACAGAGATAGAGGGACGGAGACGGAGAGACAGACAGAGAGAGACAGAGACAGAGAGACCGACAGGGAGACAGAGACAGAGAGACAGACAGAGAGAGATAGCGACAGAGATAGTGGACAGAGAAAGAGAGAGAGGCAGAGACAGAGAGAGAAACAGAGACAGAAAGAGAAACAGAGACAGAGAAAAGAATTAGAGCGACAAGCCGACAGACAGAATGGTAAAGTCTCATACACATTGGTTTCATATTGTCATTTGTGGGCGTCACGTTCATATTTTTCTCTTCCTAGACATTATCATGCTTACAGCATTCTTATTCATAGCATCAATGCTAGGTTTCAGATTGACCACATGATTATTTTTTTCCAAAGAACACGAAAGAGTAAGCACATATTATTGGCACCTCGGCAGTTTGAATTGACACACTTTGACCTTCATTTTGCTGGGATTTAACGAGTTATTTTCCATACATTTTTTTTAAAAGAAGAAGATTGCTGTTGCCTGTTTTCAGGGAAGGTGTGAGCTATTTACAGCTAATCAATGCTGATGAATTGCTGTAGATTTTAGCCAAGTGTTCAAAATTGAAAAAATAATCCCAAACAAGATGTTAGATAAACAGAGAGGGTTTGGGTGTTTTCCTCTGCAATGTAATATGAAGAGTAAAATATCAATGGATATTTTACCAGCACATGAAAACTGGGGAATACCCTGCTGTAGTGGAAAGCTTCACGTTAGAGTCTTTATTTACAATGTACATAGCTTTGTATAATTATGAACGTATTAGAATAATTCAGAAGTGTTTTTTCTTTCTCCTTCTACTCCTCCTTTTCTTCTTGTTCTTGTTCTTCTTGTTCTTTTTCTTGTTCTTGTTGTTGTTGTTCTTCTTCTTCTTCTTCGCAATTCTTCGCAATTCCTCGCAATTCTTCTTCTTCGCAATTCTTCTTTTTCTTCACAATTCTTCGCAATTCTTCTTCTTCGCAATTCTTCTTCTTCCTCTTCTTCACAATTCTTCTTCTTCGCAATTCTTCGTCTTCGCAATTCTTCTTCTTCTTCGCAATTCTTCTTCGCAATTCTTCTTCGTGTACGTTTTGACTTGTTAGCACTATTAACTGCTACTGGTTGCGTAACTGTGTAAGAATGAGTTGAGTGCAAGCGTTTTGATTTGTCTCTGCAAGATAAAGCGCTATATAAATTCCATTTATTATTAGTATTACTATCTCTATTACATTATCATCTCTCATATTAACATCATCTCTCATCATATTTTATTAAAACTATTATTTTTATTTTTATTATTTTATTATCATTTTAATTATTTTTTTTTATTATTATTATTATTATTATTTTATTATATTTATTTTTTTGCTTCTTCTCCTTCCTCCTCCTTAAGAAGAACAGGAGAAAAGCAAAACAAAGAGGAGGAATAAACTATAAGGAAGTTAGCACAGAGTTTCCAGAAATTGGGGGTTTCCCTTTTAACCCGACGACCCCTCCCCCCTCAACACACACACCACAAAACACACCCAAAAAACCACACACACACACACAACACCACACACACACACAAAAACACACACAACACACCACCACACCCCCACTTCTTGGCACCCCTACGGGGGGTGGGGGGGGTAGGAGACAGGCACTTGAAATCACGTTTAAAAATCTTCAATCTCACACTCTGACAAAAAAATTATTAAATACAAAGAAGAAAACCCCTAGGGTTTATCAAACGGGGGGTCCCTTCCCAAAAGCTGACTACCGGTAAAAAAAAGTGCGTCATTTGCTTTCCTGGAACTATTCAAATTCCCAAAACTGGATTTAGTTTCGGGAAATCGCAAACTGAACATGTTAAGCTAGTAAAATTTCTCTGCTTTTGTCTGTCTGTCGTCTTTTTTTTCTCTCTTTTTCTCTCTCTCGATCTCTGCCCCTGTCTGTCGATTTATCTCTCCCGTCTGTCTATCTGTTTGTCTCTTTCTCTCTCTCTCTCTTTTTTCTCTCTCTCCCTCCCCCTTCTCTCTCCCTTCTCTCTTCCCCCCTCCCCTCCTCTTCTCTTTTCCCTCTCTCTCTTTGAAACTTGTGGTTTTTTTAAAATTGCGCGCGCCCCTTGGGGGTTTTCTTGAAATAAAATTCTCTCCCCCTCCTCTCCCCCCTCCTCCTCTTCCCCCCCCCTTCTTCCTCCTCCTCTTCCTCCACCTCTTTTTCCACCTCCTTTTCCCTCCTCATCCTTTGTGCCTTCAAACTTTGTACCTTTAAAACTTGCAGAAGAATCCGAGCATCTCTTTAATCTCTCCTCTCCCCTGTGCCCCATGACAAAATTTTACATAGTTTTAGTTTGGGTTTGGACCAAGGAGAATTTTAGTTGAGTTTCTGTGTGGTTGCTTCCTAAAATAGAATGTACCCAGTTACGACATTATACTGACCCTCGTGTGTCTGTGTGTCTGTGTGTGTGGTGTGTGTGTGCGTGGGTCTGTCTTTTGTTGTGTGTTTTTGGTGTGTCTCTCTCTCTCTCTCCGTTCTCTCTCTCTATCTATCTATTATCTATCCCCTCTCTTCTCCCTCTTTCCTCTCTATTTTTCACTCTTTTCATCCCACGAAACAATCAACTTGTGATGGCAAAACTTTTTTAAACCCCCGAATAGGTTGTGACGGGAATACTCTGTGACTGAAAAATATAAATAATATACTTCACAAATATTACCTCCACTACATCATAGATACAAACACTACAATAAGTACATACACTCATGCACTACACTACATTTTCTGACTACACTACACAACCTGCACTACACTACACTAAATTCCACCACACACACTACATTACATCAATCAGTACAGTACACTGCACGCACTACAGTACACTATACTGCACTACACTGCTTATCCCACCCCCTCTACACTACACTACAACACACTACCACCTTTTACTTTCATAACAAAAAAATTTCCCTTTTTTTCAGCTGGGAAATCCAACCCCTTTTCCCCCCCCCCCCCCTCCCGTACACACACACACCCCACCACCAACACACACACACACACACACCACCAAACACCACAACACACACACTTCCCAACACACACCACAACAGCCAAAACCCCGGGCCCCCACACCCCACCCACCCACACACACAACATACATCCCCCCCACCACTCCCCCCCCACCACACACCCACCTTTACCCCCCCTCACACCCCATCAACTCACCACCCCAAGCTACCCACCCACAAAAACCCAAACCCCCCCCCACCCCCCCACCCCCCCCCCCACCCCCAACCCCACAATCACAAACATGCTGCTTTAACTATAACACTATCTTCAAAACGGACGATTTTTCCCCAGTTTGGGGGAAAAAATGTCTAAACTAAATAAAAGCTTCGGGTATCGTTTTCCATGAGGGTACGTTTAAATTTGCCAGTGCACTGGCCATACTAAGTCTTCCGAGACTGTTTGTGTCTGTACAGGCACTGGCGTGGATTGTCTGGTCTGGTTTTATTTAAGAAAGGGGGGTGGTGGGGTGGGGGGGGCATTCTCTCTCGTCTGCGCTTCTTGGGAAATGAAAACACTTAAGGGATTTTTTTTTGGGTGGGGGGGGGGGGGGGGGGGGGGGGGGGGGGGGGGGTTGTTGAAAAAAAAATGCGTTGTTTTTTGTTTTTTTTTTTGCTTTCTTCCATCCTCGTTTTCTTTCTTTCTTTTCTTTTCTTCTTCTTCTTCTTCTTCTTCTTTTTTCTTCTTCTTCTTTTTTTCCTTTTCTTCTTTTCTTTTTCTTCTTTTTTTTTTCTTCTTCTTCTTCTTCGCAATTCTTTTCCTTTTTCCTTCTTTTTCTTCTTCTTTTTCTTCTTTTCTTCTTCTTTTCTTCTTTCTTCTTTTCTTTTTTCCTTCTTCTTCTTCTTCTTCTTCTTTTCTTCGCAATTCTTTTCGCAATTCTTTCTTCTTCTTCTTCTTTTCTTCTTCGCAATTTTTCTTCTTCTTCGCAATTCTTCGCAATTTTTCTTCTTCTTTCGAAATTCTTCTTCGAAATTTTTTCTTGGCAATTCTTCTTGGCAATTCTTCTTCTTCTTTTTTTTTTTCCCAAAATTTTCTTCTTTTTCCTTGGCAATTTTTCTTCTTCTTCTTCTTCTTCTTTCTTCTTCTTTTTCTTTTCTTTTTCTTCTTTTCTTCTTCTTCTTTTCTTCTTCTTCTTCTTCTCGAAATTCTTTCTTCTTCTTCGCAATTCTTCTTCTTTTCTTTTTCTCTTCTTCTTCTTTTCTTTTTCTTCTTCTTCTTCGCAATTCTTCTTCTTCGCAATTCTTCTTCTTCGCAATTCTTTTTGCAATTTTCTTCTTCGCAATTCCCCTTTCTTTTTGCAATTTTTCTTTTTTTTTTTTTTTTTCTTCTTCTTCTTCTTCTTCTTCTTCTTCTTCTTCTTCTTCTTCTTTTTTCTTCTTCTTCTTTTCTTTTTTTTCTTCTTCTTCTTCTTTTTCGCATTCTTCGCAATTCTTCGCATTTTTCTTCTTCTTCTTCTTGCGGTGTATTGTGTGTTGTGTGTGTGTGTGTGTTGTGTGGTGTGTGTGCGCGCGCGGTCTGTTTTTTGTGTGTGGTGTGTGGGTGATGTGTGTGTGTCTTCTGTCTGGTGCTGTCTTTTGGTCTATCTCTTATTTCTGTCTCTATACCTGTCTCCTTTCTCCTCTTCTTCGTTCATTTCTTTCTCTACCAGTCTATTTGTCTGTCCTCTTTGATGTAGTTGCTCTATCTCACTGTCTGTCTGATTTTTGTTGTCTGCCCGTCTGTTGCTGTCTCTGTCTCTCTGTGTAAAGGGTTATTTTGCATTCATGTGCGCATGCATTGTGCATGTTTGTATTGCCACGCCTTTGGGGGTGCCGCCACACACACTCACAACACACACAGGCATTCACACAGGCCTGTTTCGCAGAAAAATACAGTATGCATTTTATAAATCAATTTGCGAAACAAATACACCTACACTACTAATATATAAAACAACCCCCCCCTCACAAAAATACACCTCTACATTTCCTCACAAAAAAAATTCAACCCTCCAACACAAAAACAGACACACACTATCCTCACACTTCACGCACATACACAACACAAATTTTTCCTCCTATACATACACATGCACGTTAACATACAACATCAACACGAAAAGAATACGACGCAACACCACACACACACACACACACCACACACACACACCCCACCCACCACACACAAAACCCCCCAACCCAACACACACACACGCACGGACACACACACACCCACACACACACACACAACCACACACACACACACACACACACACACACACACACACACACACACACAGACGCCCGAAGTTAAGGAGGGGATCGTACAAAATACACATTCCAGACATACCCTCTCTGCCAAATGCCTTCCAGTTTTGCCAAATGCCATTCCTGTGCGTGCCCCTGGCGCCCTTGGGTCAACGCCTATCGCATGGCTGGGGATAAAGGTGATGCTGACAGAGGTCAGTCTTTGGGGGTCACCCACTCCCCCTTTGACATGAACTGATTTCATAGAGGTTTCCCCAAGGTTAAGAAGGTAGAGGGGACAAATAAAAGTATTTGCTATTTCGTTAGTAGCAGTGGAAGGATTCACAAGTTGGATGCTGCAATATCAGCGGCAGAAGAGGATTTTATTAGCTTGTAGGCTGGTTAGTTTTGCAAATTTAGTTGCTTTTTCCGCTAACTAGTAGGGGGGGGAAACAATTGGTGGCATACGCAGAATTCACCATAGTGAACCTCGGAGCTCTAGCCGGGGAAAAAAAAAAACAAAAGGATTTGCTTTCCTACCCTGCCAGCAAGGAGGTTAAATTGGGGTCACAGTCCCAACATGTCTTGAAGTACCTTTGTTTTGGTCCAAAAGTTGGTAAAAGTACTCTGTGGGAAAATTTTGGGAATTTGAATAATCAGGCACTTTTCTAACTCCGAAGTCAAAACAGTGACCTTGATGTTGGGGAAAAAAAAAATTCTGGGCAAAATTTTTTCCTGTGATGCAAATCAGAACTTTGGGCCCAAGATTTTAAAATAAAATTCAAACAAGCTTTAAAAAGCATTTTTTTTCTTTTGTGCATTGTTTAAAAAATTGAAATAGTTTCCCTGCAATGCGAATCTTAAAAACCCGAGACACAATTTATACACATGTTTCAAGAGCAAAAAAACGTTTACGGGAGACAGTATTTTTGTGTTTTTTTTTTTTGTTAAAAGACCCAAAAAAAACACAAATCCAAACATGTTGCGGGTTTAAATTTTAACTTTGCTAAAAAGTTTATAAAAAAAGTGTGTCGTTGTTTGCACTGCTAGGCATGCAGAAGGAATGGGAATTTACTGCACAAAAGGAAAATTAAATATTTTCTCTGTAGGCAGCGAAGGAAAAAGGGAAAGTTATGCAAAACGGAACGTTTTAAAAGTTTGCACTGCTAAGCATGCAGAGGAAATGGCAAATGTTTCTGCCCCAAAACAGAAAGTTTAAAAGTTTGCCTGCCCCGGGATGCATAAGAAATGAAAAATGTTACTGCACAAAACAGAACTTTAAAAGTTTTTCATGCTAGGTTACGGAAAGAATAAGTTAAGCTTGCAAAACAGGCCGTTAACCCTTTTAAACAGCGACTGTAAAGACAGGTATTCCTAACTAGATAGCACAGAACCGAAAAGAAACCCACGTCGGCAGTAGTGCCTTTTTACATCGTCTGGTAAAGATAGAACTCGCAATATAGAAACTGTCCCTATGTAGGGTTGGGTAGTAAACATGGCCATGTGAACAATTCCGTCAAAGCAGCAGCTTTTAAAAAGTTTGTGTAAGGAGGGAAAAAATTTTTGAAAAAATGGAAGTTTGCTTTGGGTCACCCTGTCTTTTTGTTGTCTACCCAAAGTCGATTAAAAAAGTCACGGTTAAACTCTGAAACATTTAAAAAAAAAAAAACTGCTAAATATAAAGTGCTGCACACGCAGGGACGTACAGGGACACACACACTACAACACGCACGCCGCATCTGCACACACACATTCCCCCCCACTTAAATTTTGTTTTCACATATATCATACATCACTCATAAAATGCCAAAAAAACGACAGGGAAATCAGCCACGCAACGCAGAAGTTAAGGGGGAGATCAGTACTAAATCAACATTCCAGACCAAACTCTTGCCAAATGCCATCCCGTTTTTCCCAAATTTCCATTCCTGTAGCGTGCCCCGGCAGACTGAGGTCAAAACCTATCAACTGGGAGGATCAAGGTGATGCTCGGGTACTTTCCCCCCCCAACCCTCTCCCACCCCCTAAAATTTCCCCCACCCGTTTCCCCCCTTTTTCTCTCCCCCCTATTCGTAATTTTGGAGGGGGGTTTACTTGGGGCCCTTCATGCGGAAAGGGAAAAAGATTCTCTGGGACCGTTTTTCCGTAAAAGTAGGGGGGGGGGAAAAAAAAGTTTCCTTTTTAATTGTTGAACTGGGTCAAAGGGGGGAAAAAGGGGGGGAAAAAAAAAGGGTTTTTGGGGGGAATTTTTCCCGCCACTAGAAGGGGGAAGGAAAAAAATTTTGAATACCTTTTTATTTCACCATTGGAAAATCAGCTTAGAAAGGAAACGAAAAAAAGATTTTTCTTCCGAAGCAGAAGGGGTTTTTTGGGGAAAAAAAAAAAGCTGAATTTTTCTTTTTGACTTTGACCCAAGTGAAATTAAAAAAAAACAAAATGTTAAAAAATTTTTTTTTTAAATTTTTGAAAAATTCAAGGGATTTTTTCTTAAAAACCGAAGGGGCGTTTTTTAAATTTTTTTTGAAAGGGAAAAAAACGTTAAGTTTTTTTTTAAAACTTTTGTAAAACCCCCAAAAAAAACCCCAAGAAATGAAAATTTTTAAATTTCAACAAGTTTTAAAAGGTTTTTTTTTTTCATGCTACATTAAAAATTTTTTTGAAAAAAAGTTTAAATGTTTTTTGCTAGAAAAAGGGGAAACAGACGGACAAAATTAAATTTGTTTAGGGCCAAAGGGCAAAATTTTAGACAATAAAAGTTAAAATTTTATGTACATCGGGTGCAAACGCCAAAAAAACCCAAAAAACCCCCAACTGTCAGGGGGTTGTAACTGTACAAGTGAAAAAAACCCCCTTGGCCGTTTGTTTCAAATCTGGTAAAAAATGGAATTTTCCAAAATAGAACTGAAATTATTGGCTGGATAAAAAGGTGGAAAAGTTACGGACCAAAACAAACGTTTTGTTTTTAAGAAATTGGAAGGAGAAATTTCTTTGGGGACCGCCTTTTTTGTTTCCAACTTTTCTTTTCAGCCCGGAAAGGAAAATTAAAAAAAATCCTAAACCGCCCCCAACAAACACAGACGAAAACAATAAACCGAACCCAAAAACCCCAAAACCCCAAACAAAACCACACACAACCAACGAAACCCCAAAGCAAAAAACCCAAAACAAAAAACCCAAACCAAAAACCCCCCAAAACCCCGCCCCCACCCCAAACACACACAACAACCAAAAACAAAGAAAACCACCCACCTTTTTTGGGCCCCACAATTTTCTAAAATCACAGGTAAACAAACCCTTTTGTTTTTTGGCCCTTTTTGACAAAAAAAAAAAACGGACAACCCAAAATTGGGCTCTTTTTTTTTGTTTTTGCAAAATATGCTATTTTTTTCCAAATTTAGAAAACGCACCCCGGCCCCCGCCCCCCTTTATTTTGTCTCCCACCCACCCAAGAGGGAAACCCGGGGGTTTATTTTTTAAAAAAGCAACAAGGAAAAAACAAAAAACAACAAACAAAAAAAAAAGTTAAAAAAAAAAAATGAATTGGGGAAAAAACAGGACACATTCATTGCTCTTTGCTTCCGCAATATTAGGGGTCTGTTCATTCTGGAATTAATTCGGGTTTTTGATTTTAACAAAAAGAAACCTAGATTTTGCCGACGATTGGCACTGCTCTCACCCACCACACATTCAAGAGAAAACATCCCGTTCAGCACTTTCGCCCCAGCAAGTAGGCCTGAAAATCAGTCAGAAGAAGACAGAGGTGATGACATGACGTTCAGAACCCCCCCGACAAACTATCCACATTCCCCTGAAAATTCGAAGTCTTGCGCATCTTCTGGCCTGAGACCATCTCCCAACAAAAACTTTTTTTCCCCTTGCAACCAAAAAAAGCATGGAAACATCACATGCATAGGGGATGGGGATGGTAGGGCTATCTGCCGTCGGAAAAAGGGAAACATCGCCGAACAGCCTCCACTGGACTCAGAGGGAAAAGCAAAGAGGACGACCCCAAAAACACTTGGGGTCGGACTGTCAAGAGAGCTGAAGACCTTCCAACATACCTGGGGGGAAAATTCAGAACTGGCCCGGACAGCAGGGGGTGGAGAAAACTTGTTGCTGCCTACGTGCCAATAAAGGGAAAAAGGGATTATGATGATGATGTTAGATTTAGAAGAAAAGAGCGGAAAAAGAAAAAGGGTTTCATTGATGGTTAAGCAAAAACCCTAGCCCCAAACGCAAAAAAATAAATCCAGTCGTAGTTTTTTAAAGTTTTAGATATAACCTTATTTGTCCGTTTCTTCGACATATCTTCTATCTTCTATCTATCTATCTATCTATTATCTATCTATTATCCCATTATCTTCTTCTATCTTCTACTATCTATCTATCTTCTATCTACATACACCAACACACCCACACACACACACACACACACAATATATATATATATATATTATTTATATATATATATATAATATATATTTTAAAATATAATTAATTATTAAAATTTTATATATATAATATACCTTCCCGTACCTTTTATCTACCCACTACCTCCCTCCCCCTACCCACCTATCTTTCCCTCCTCAACTTTCCCTCTCTCCTCTCCCTCTCTCTTTCCGCCTCTCTTTTTCATCTCTGTTATTTCTGTGCTTTCGTGCTGCCCCCGTGAATGTGTATTATAGGAATGTAGAAAATATATATGCGTATAATGTCTGTCTGTCGTCGTCGTCTGTTTTATCTGTCTGTGTGTGTATGTAGCAAATGATGCATGCATGTATGTATGGGGATGGATGCATGGATGTAGGTGTATGTACGTATTTGGATGGAGGATAGATAGATAAAAAGATGTATGGATAAGTATACTGTACTAGGTATGTTAGTATGTATGTATGTAGGTACGAGGTACGTAGCATGCAAATTTTGTATGTATGATGTTGTAGTATGTATGTATGTAT
>CM054139.1:24643365-24650865 GCA_028751875.1 Rapana venosa
ATTGTGTGTATAAGCAGTTATACTAGAGAAGGCAGATGATTATCTTGTTAAGGATTTCCTTGTCCTTGTGTTAGTCGAGTCTCTACACTTTGCACTGCAGCAAAGATGAAAGGATAAGACTGTAATTTAACTTTCTGAATGTTCTACAGATCGGCAGAATGAGATTGCGTTGTAATGTCCACTTTGAAAAAGTTTTTTGACACTTTAAATTTTCCTTCCTAAATGAGATTGAAGTCAACTTTCTATTTTTCTTTCTTTCGCTTGGTTTGGTTTGGTTTGGTTTGGTTTCTTTCTTTCGTTTCTTTATTGTTCTTTCTGTCTTTCTTTATTTATTTATTTATTTCTTACGGTTTCTCTTTCTGTCTTTCTTTCTTTCGGTCTTTCTTTCTTTCTTTCTTCCTTTCTTTCTTTTCTTATTTTCTCCCTTTCTTTTGTTTCTTTCTGTTTTTCTTTCTTTCTTTCTTTCTTCCTTTCTTTCTTTATTTTCTTACTTCCTTTCTGTCTTTCTGTTTTTCTTTCTTTTTTCTTTCTTGTTTTTTTTCTTTTTGTTTTCTTTCTTTCTTCCTTTTTTTTTTCTTTTTCTCTATCTTTCTGTTTTTTCTTTTCTTTCTTTCCTTTCTTTTCTTCTTTCTTTTTTCGTTGTGTCTTTCTTTCTTTGTTTCTTTCTTTCCTTTTTTGTTCTATTTCCCGTCATTTCAAACCCAGGTTTCTATTAAGTTTTCTGGACAGGAAGCAAACAAGGCAGGATAAAACATTGCTTGATTCTCTACCTTTGAGAAAAATGCTTACGAGCTGTAGGGCATCCAGTTCCTGTACTTACAAAGGATTGCAGGTAAAGGGTACAGGTGTCCCATAACCCGTAAGGTCGTAGGGGAGCGAGGCGTCAGAGACTTCACTTCTCTAGGGGCCAGCATATTGAGGGCGGCGCCCATCTCCTCTCCCTCGCTGCTTTACCTTCCCCGAACCTAAAGAGGGCAGGTACCCATATACAGCTGGGTGAACTGGGGGAACTGTACTGAAGCCAGGGCGCGCAAAAGGTCACCCATCCAAGTGGTAACCACGCTCGATGCTGATTAACTTGGCTGGGGGAAAGCGAGTGATCTGACTACTGAGTTATCCCGTTCCCACTTAAAAAGGATTGCAAAATTAAAAACAAATCAACACAAATGGTTGGCTTGTGCGCAAATGGAATTGAATGATCTGTATAAGTGTCGTGCTACGGAGTTTGTAGATTTTAATGTCCCCGAAGTAAAAACAGAGCACCCCGTGGGGATGTCGGGGTCCTGTCAGTATAAATAGCATCCCCACCTCGTGGAAAATATGTGCTAGAAATTTCAACTTTTCTATCACTTTCTTTGTTTCTGCCTGGTTCTTTTTCTTCCTGTCACCTCCTTCTTGTCTATTTTCTGCATTCTTGGTCCATTCACCTGCCTTTTCTTCCCCAATAAAGACTTAAAAGATAACATTTTTTTCTTATACCGAAGTCGGATGCGTTGGACCTGACTTGTCAGACGCTTAACGGCAGCATGATGCATTTTCGCTCATATTGTAAACAATAGTTGCTGTCTAGGCGTTCGATGATGACGAAGAAGAAAACCAGCTTTATCCGTACTTCAGTTCTGCTACTGAGCAAGGATATAAGAGTTACAAACAACACATACATATATACATGCATACATACATACATACAGACATACATACATACAGACAAGCATACATACATATACATACATACAGACATACATACAGACAAACATACATACATACAGACATACATACATGCACATACATACACACATACATGCATACATGCATACATCATACCTACATAAATACACACATACCTACCTATATACCTACCTACATACATGCATACACATTTGCATACCTACTTACATTCATACCTACATACCCACATACCTATTTACTTATTCATTTATTTATTCTTTTATATCGAGGATAATGGAATAAGCACTCAGATGCTTTTTTACATCTAGTCCCCGTGTGTATGCGGTTTTGTAAATTTTGTCATCTGTTCCCACCGGCACACAATGGCCTACTCTTTCGAAAAGTGGAACAGGATTTAACCTGTGCGCAAGATGTTCTTCATGCGTTCGCACACGTGGCCTCGGTTTATAGTCTCATCCAAAGGACTTACATACCTACATACATACCCACATACCTACATACCTACCTACCTACCTTCCTACCAACATACATACATACATACATACATACATACATACATACATACATACATACATACATACATACATACATACACACATACATACATACACACACATACATACACACATACATACATACATACATACATACATACATACATACACATACATACCTACACACATACATACATACATACATACATACATACATACATACATACATACATACATACATACATACACACATACATACATACACACACATACATACACACATACATACATACATACATACATACACATACATACCTACACACATACATACATACATACATACAAACATACACACACACACACCTACATACATACAAACAGACAAACATACATACCTACAGATAAAAACAGAAAAAAGAGAGAAGGAAGAGGCGCTTTAATTTACGCTGACAGTGCTTTTAACAAAAACAAACACCAACAACAACAATCTTACAGTGTGACATGCTAAAGTGTTAATGAGAAGAAGGCTCCATGCACCCACACGCACATCATCTCACATTAATTTGCATATACATCACACCCTTCCTGTCCATTCCAGGAAATGATTTTTGCTCTCTGAACGAGAAATGGACAGTGTGTACAATGCATTCTAATGACCCGATTTACACATGCAAGGAGATGAGATGTCTAAAATGGTAAGATGATACAGCGAACAGGATTGTTTGCACAGAGCAGAACCACAATAAAAATGGCAACAGCTTTTAATGTAGCCTAGCCTACCCTCTTTGCTTGAAAGGGCAATCGAGTTGGGTTTATTTTTATAGCCTTTTCCATGTGCAATGTTCATTCTTTGTTATTTTACTGAATTTATGTACGATTGCCTGTCTCCGTTTTGTTGTTGTTTTTGGGGTGGTTTTGTTTTTGTTTTGCCAGTTGTTATCAGTATAATCTAGTCTCTTGTCCGTCTGCTTGTAGAATTATGGACTTGTCAGCTTGGATTGATGAGTGTTGTTTTTGTTGTCTTCGATTTTACGTCTGTTCACTCTCAGTGATATTAGACGAGAAAGAAAAAAAATGTATACAAGGGGTGTATGATAATTGAGGTGGTTGTAGAGGCCCTACTGAAAAATGCGAGGGCGGAAAAGTAGACTAATCGTGAAAAGAAAGAAAGCAAAAGATACAATAAAAAGTATTTTTAAAAAACCACCACCGAAGCAAAAACATAAAAAGTGATTAACGTTAATGAAGCTATAACAAATGTCCTATAGGACTATACCAGAGACCTTTTGGAATATCAAATGCCAAATTCAAATTATCGAATATGCTTCTAAGGGAGTTTTCAGAAAATTGAGGTAAAAAAACTTCCGTATTCTAACATTCAGATATTATATGAGTATTAGAAATATTCTCACCACATAGACATTTACTGTTTCTACTGAATTTGGTTACGAATGCATTAAGTTTTATTCTATAAAACAAACTATTCACTCTTCTTGCTGTGGAGATATTTGAGCAAGCCTTAGACTGGCTCACGAATCTCGCTTTATCAGTTTTGATGACAGATCTGTTTAGAAATCTCTCTTTTAGGTGATACGTTTCTGTGACCTTTTTCCATGATTGATGTGTGTGCGTGTGCGTGCGTGCGTCTGTGTGTGTGCGCGTGTGTGTTCTTCTTTAACGTCTTTTCACATTAAGTGGTGTGTGTGTGTGTGTGTGTGTGTGTGTGTGTGTGTGTGTGTGTGTGTGTGTGTGTGTGTGTGTATGTGTGTGTGTGTGTGTGTGTGTGTGTGTGTGTGTGTGTGTGTGTGTGTGTGTGTGTGTGTGTGTGTGTGTGTGACAGACAAACAGACAGACAGGAAGGCAGACAGAGACGGAGTAAATATTAATTCCTGTCTCTCCCTACCCGTGCCTCACCCACCACGATTCCACATTGCCAATCGACTGAAGAAGAAGAAGAAGAAGAAGAAGAAGAAAAAGAAGAAGAAGAAGAAAAGAGGAAGAAGAAGAGAGAAAAAAAGCAGCAGCAGTAGAAGAAACAGAAGAAACAAAAGAAGAAACAGAAGAAGAAGAAACAGAAGGAGAAGAAGAAGAAGAAGAAGAAGAAGAAGAAGAAGAAGAAGAAGAAGAAGAAGAAGAAGAAGAAGAAGAAGGAGGAGGAGGAGGAGGAGGAGGAGGAGGAGGAGGAGAAGAAGAGGACGAAAAAGAAGAAGAAGACGAAGAAGAAGAAGAAACAGAAGAAACAGAAGAAAAAGAAACAGAAGAAGAAGAAACAGAAGAAGAAGAAGAAGAAGAACAACAACAACAACAACAACATTAGCAACAACAGCAACAACAAACCTGAATAACAAAAATAAATGTCCATGTATCTACACTACATCACGCTTGCATGTGAACGCAAGACCTCTATCTGCAGCCTTCTCTTGCATAAGGAACATAACATATAGTGCGAATGCAAACATGTGCCAAAAGAAAATTCTCCTTTTTTAACAGACAGTGCTGTGGCGACTAGAATCTGCACCGCCAGATTATTCCAAATCAGGAACCGGTGGATCCAGTGTCTGTTCCCTCACCACAATAATATACAGCGTGAAGAAATCACCACTCCCTCTGTGTGTGTGTGTGTGTGTGTGTGTGTGTGTGTGTGTGTGTGTGTGTGTGTGTGTGTGTGTGTGTGTGTGGTGTGTGTGTGTGTGTGTGTTGTCTTCCCATTCATTTGTTGTTGTTGTTGTTGTTTTGGGGGCAGTTGGTTATCTTGTGCATTGGAAGCAGGGTGAGCGATAGGACTGGAGCGCTCGTTTGTATGTAAATGAATATGTCAAGACAGCAGGCAATATGGGATTGAGACGTTGATGTTATGTTCCGATTTCATTAAGAGATAGTGGATTTGTTTTGTAGAGTGTTTTTGTGTTTTGTTTTTGGTTTTGGTTTTGTTTTGTTTGTGTGGTGGTGGTGGGGGGGGGGGGGGGGGGGGGGAGGGTTATTGCTAATCTTACAGTTTTCTTTCCTTATTTCATTTTTTTCCTGATGAATTTGATAGAGTCTGGTTTGTATACAATAACAAGCTTCTTGGATTACTCTGTAGCTGGTTTTAGCATTTCTGATTTTGTGAGTGCATGTGTGAATGGGTGTGTATGTGTGTGTGTGTGTGTGTGCGTGTGTGTATGGGAGTGTGTGCGCACGCGCGCGAGTGTGTATGTGTGTGTACGTGCGCGCACGCACTCTTGAATGAAATTGCCTTTGTCCATATATCTCCCAATTCATAAACACAGCTGATTTTGTGTGGAAGCATAGATAGCCACATACATTCATCCACGAACTCTTTCATATAAACAATCTCTCTCTCTCTCTCTCTCTCTCTCTCTCTCTCTGTCTCTCTCTCTCTCTCTCTCTCTCTCTCTCTCTCTCTCTCTCTCTCTCTGTGTCTCTTTCTCTCTCCTCTCTCTCTCTCTGTCTCTCTCTCTGTCTCTTTCTTTCTCTCTCCTCTCTCTTTCTCTCCTCTCTCTCTCTCTCTCTCTCTCTCTCTCTCTCTCTCTCTCTCTCTCCTCTCTCTCTCTCTCTCTCTCTCTCTCTCTCTCTCTCTCTCTCTCTCTCTCTGAGGGCTGGATGTAAAAAAAGAGCATGTAATGCTTAATCTATTACCCTCTGAAAAATACAAATTGTTCAAAATTGTTGTTCTCTCTCTCTCTCACACACACACACACACACACACTCTCTCTCTCTCTCTCTCTCTCTCTCTCTCTCTCTCTCTCTCTCTCTCTCTCTCTCTCTCTCTCTCTCTCTCTCTCTCCCTCTCTCTTAAGAAAACGCGCGTACATTGATAGAAACAGCTGCACTGGCTCCATAAAGCAATGTAAAGTATCAGAAAAAGGACTCCTAAGCATGCAACGTCTTCAGGTCACTTGTTCACCAGCTCTTCACAACACCTCTCGCACAGAGACTGCGTAACGAGTGAAAGGCATAGATTTAAAAAAGAACACAAAATTGGTGATTATGAAACGTGCCCCTGCGACACTTCTCCTATGACAGTGGAAGAACACTTCCTCCAGACCTGTCCATCCAACACACCAAAAACCCGAGGGCCAATATCTGGCCTACTGACCTACTGCCGATCAGGGACACACTCTTCGGACCCCTGGAGGGAGGAGGGCCTTCAGCGTATCACGGCAGCATTTGTCAGGGCCTCGGGAGTTGCTGTCTACGCGTTCCTCGACGAAGATCTTAAGAAAAAACACACCCAAAAACGTCATTCCAAGTACAGTGTCAAATATGTTCAGTGTTACTAGTTGGAAATGACCGCAGAACTTTCCAGAATGCATGGAGGGAGAAAAAACCCCCAAAGAGAATGGGCCGGGTAGGCAGAAAAATAAAGCACGAACGGGAGAAGGTAGAGGAATGAGGAGAAAGACAAGAAACATAATAATTATGGAGTGATAATTATCATAGAAACTTTCTGATAAGCTGCCTCTGAAGTTCGGCTAAGACCAGCGGACAGAGTTAATTTTCTACAACCACAGGAGAAGACCAGGCACTACGCATTCTACCCAATATACTGCTATACAAAATGACCACGACGTTTTTAAACCTTGAAAGTATTTTTAAACTGGTAGAAACAAATGAACCGAGGCTTCTTGGTTAAGAAAAACGGCCACATGTTCTTTTGTTTGTCTTGGTTGGGGGTTTTTGGGGGGGTCGGGGTTAGGGGTGGGGATGGGGTGGGGGAGGGGTGGGGGTGGGTGGGGTTTGGGGGTGTGGGGTGTGGGTGTTGGTTGTTTTTTTTTCTTTGCTTGAGAAAGCATGTCCTGAGAGTGAGGCAGACACACTGAGGTCACTGGCCGTCCTTTACCTCTGAATGTGTATATGGTGAATGCGCTTCAGGGCGGAAGACTTGTTGGTATCCTTGCGAGCTTCGACAATGGCCTGTCTTGGTTTGTTCTGTACCGCTGTGTCAAGTCTTTTCACAGATCTGAAGTGTTCTTTTCTTTCTTTTCTTTGCTTTCTTTGCTTTCTTTCTTTCTTTCTTTCGGTCGTTCTTTCTTTCGCTCTTTCTTTCTTTCTCTCTGTCTCTATCTTTCTTTCTTTCTTTCTTTCTCTCTCTCTCTCTCTCTCTCTCTCCTCTCTCTCTCTCTCTCTCTCTCTCTCTCTCTCTCTCTCTCTCTTTCTTTCTTTCTTTCTTTCTTTTGTTCTGTCTGTCTGTCTTTCTTTCTTTCTTTCTTTCTGTTTTCTTTCATTCTTTGCTTGCTTTCTTTCTTTCGTTCTTTCTTCTTTCTTTCTTTGTTTTCTTTCTTTCTCTGATTTTTCTTCCTTTGATTTGTTCTTT
>CM054139.1:24660865-24663365 GCA_028751875.1 Rapana venosa
TTTTAAATGAGGCTGTAACCAGGTTTCGATATGGTTACTGTGTTATTGCTAAGGAGAGAAAAATGAATAATACATTTCTGTACATTATTTTCCTCTGGTTTAAAAAAAAATTTCGCATTAATGATGTTGGGGATAAACTAAAGTATTGGGAAAGAATAATAGCTCAGTCATTTTGAAATGAGGTTGTCACTAGGGTTCGATATGGCTACTGTGGTATCGATAAGGAAAGACAAACGAATAATAAAGTTCTCTACATTGCATTATCCTGGTTTTTTTATATTAATAATGTTGATGATAAATTATAAGGTGTGGGGGAAAGAATAATAGCACAGTGGTAAGAGTAGTGGACTTGTAATCTTGAGAATCTCCATCACGAAAAATATACTGTGATTATAAAACAACTCTGCATGTGAAATAGATATGTTTCCACGAAGAAGAACTGACTCTCCCTATGTTTTTCTTTCTTTTGGTCTACTTCCCTGTCTGTTGTTATTTCTGTCTGTCTGTCTGTCTGTCTGTCTGTCTCTCTCTCCATCTCTCTCTCTCTCTCTCTCTCTCTCTCTCCTCTCTCTCTCTCTCTCTCTCTCTCTCTCTCTCTCTCTCTCTCTCTCTCTGTGTGTTGTTATTGCTGTAGTTGTTACTTTGTTCTCTGTTGGTGATTTGTTTGGGTTTTTCGCTTGTTAGTTTTTTGTTTTGGTGTATGTGTGTGTGTGTGTGTGTGTGTGTGTGTGTGTGTGTGTGTGTGTGTGTGTGTGTGTGAAGGGGGAACGGTGCTGTTTTTTTCTTTTTTTATTGTTGTTTTTGTTTTGTTTGTTTATTTGTTTGTTTTTTGGGTTATTTTTTTTTCTCATTTGTTTGTTTGATGTTCTTGTTTTTTCTTGTTTTTTGTTTGTTTATTTGGAAGGGTGTTTTTGTCTGCTTTTTTGTTGTTGTTGTTTTTTGGGGTTTTTTTTTTTGTTTTCTTGTTTTTTGGGGTTTTTTTTTCTTTGTTTTTGTTTTTGTTTGTTTGTTGGGTTTTTTTGTTGTTGTTGTTTTTTTTTTTTTGGGGGGGGGGGTTCTGGGGTATGTTTTGTCTTTTGCTCGTCTGGGGTTGTTTGTTTGTTTGTTTGTTGGTTTTTTCTTCTTCTCTCTTTTTCTTTAAAAAAAAAGTTTTTCCCTTTACTTCTTCTGCTTGAAAGTATGAGTACTGAGTGCATTTTTAAATGTGACCCCATGGGCGGGGACTGGATGTAAAAAAGAACATGAATACTTATTCATTATCCTGGAAAAAAAGAATTTGTTTCTATTACTTACAATGTGTAGATGTTCTTTTTATGACTTTATTGGCTTTTTCCCCCTCTTTATTATGAGAGTGTATGGGTATTGCACTTATTTTATTACCATGACATTCAATTTGCATGAACATAATTAAAAAGTGTTTGTGTTGATCGTGTGCTATGTGAGTATTACATATTTAGTATTATCCCTGAAACACCCCCCCCCCCACCCCCCCCACCCCCACACACACACTCAAACACACACACACACACACACACACACACACACACACACACACACACACACCACACACACACACACGCGCGCGCGCGCGCGCGCTCAAACACACACACCACACACACAACACATACTCACTCACTCACCCACCCATATTCTCTCCCCTAAACGACTGTATAGTTTTTAATTTCTTCTTGGTTTTGTTTCTTGTTTTTATTGTGTGGATGTATGGGTATTAAATTTATTTCATTATCATGACATATAATTTGAAACGAGTATAATCTAAAATGAGTGTTGATGGGATCGCATACTTTTTTGGGATTTATATATTGGATATTATCTCTGAAATACACACACACACACTCTCTGTCTCTGTCTCTCTCTCTCTCACCTTTTATCGTCTCGCTTATAGTCATAGTATATCCTGATGAAGGATTCATATTTTTTATATTTTCAATACTTTATTGGACTTGCCTCTGTATTTAAGTTTTTAATGAGTGCCCTATTTCAATATCTTATCATTATGTGTAACAAGTATGTGTACCATTTCACAATGTGTAGATGTTTATCTTTATGACTTATTAAGTTTGGTTGTGTTATTTTTCTTGGCTTTGTTGTTGCTCTTGTTCTTGTTGTTGTTGTTTGTCTGTTTTTCTCTTTTTATCATCTTTTGTTGGTTTGGTTTTTCCTTCTCTTTTGTTTGTTTGTTTGTTTTGGTTAGGGTTTTTTGGGGGTGGGGTATTCTTAGGATCTTCTTTTAATTGCTTGCTTTGGGGGGGGGGGGAGGGTTGTTGGGGGGGAGCTGTTTTGAAAAGGGTTATTTCCCCTTGTTTTTTATTGTGAGACTGTATAAGTATTGGGTTATTATTATTAAGATGTATCCCTAACGGGCGGGGACTGGATGTAAAAAAGCACATGTGTGCTTATTCATTATCCTCGAAATAAAAGAATTTGTCATTGTCATTGTCATTGTCATTGTCTCTCTCTCTCTCTCTCTCTCTCTCTC
>CM054139.1:24668365-24675865 GCA_028751875.1 Rapana venosa
GTAAGAGTAGGCCATTGTGTGCCGGTGGAAACAGATGACAAAATTTACGAAACCGCATACACACGGGGACTGGATGTAAAAAAGCACATGAGTGCTTATTTCATTATCCTGGATATAAAAGAATAGATAAATGAATAAATAATTACAAATAAATAAAATCGCTTCATAGCTCTCTAGTCAGTGTACCTGATAATAATAATAATAATAATAATAATAATAATAATAATAATAATAATGTCTGGAATTTATATAGTGCTGAATCTTGTAAAGCAACAAATCAAAGCGCTCAGATTTTTTAAAATGTGTGTGTATGCGGTTTTTTAAATTTTTGTCATCTGTTCCCACCGGCACACAATGGCCTACTCTTTCGAACAGCGGAACAGGATTTAACGTGTGCGCAAGATGTTCTGCATGCGTTCGCACACGGGGCCTCGGTTTATAGTCTCACCCGAAAGAAAGAAGAGAAAACACACTTGGTTTTACAACAACACCAAGCATTACAAAATAGGCAGTTGCTGTGATTCCATCTTCAAGATGGAGAGGATGGCAAGCCAAGAAGCATGAGGGTCAAAGAGGTCCCGTCCTTAGTTTACAACAAGAAAAAATAAATAAATAACGAAAGATAATCATGGACTTGCCTGACACCCTGTTCGTGTTTGTTCTCATTTTGTCTCTTAATTGGTGTTGTTGTTGTTGGTGGTTGGTGTTTTTTTTACATGATTAAAAAAATCACTGGTGGGATATTCATTTATTCATTTAGGTGATGGTTCTTAATGCATACGCCTGTCTGTATTTCTGTCTGTTGTCTGTCTCTGTCTTTCTGTCTTTCTCTGTCTCTCTGTCTCTGTCTCCTCCATCTCTCTCTCTCTCTCTCTCTCTCTCTCTCTCTCCCCTCCATCTCTCTCTCTCTCTCCTCTCTCTCTCTCTCTCTCTCTCTCTCTCTTCTCTCTCTCTCTCTCTCTCTCTCTCTCTCTCTCTCTCTCTCTCTGCATCCCTCTCCCCCACTCTGTCTTTCTGTCTGTCTCTGTTTCTGACTCTCTCTCTCTCTCGTTCTCTTACACACATGCACACAAACATACAATAACACGTAAAACACACACACACACACTCGGGCACGCGCACGAACACCTGCACGTACACACATATGCATACACAGACACAGACACACACAGACACACACAGACACACACGTACACGCACACGCGCACATACACAACACAACACACACATGTAGATAGACACACTAGCATGTAGGTACGCTTGTTCATTTCACGTCAATGTACTAGTATCACCAGCTATGTCTCGCCTGAAAACAAACCATACCAGCAACTTAAAGTGCTGATTCTTTTGCGTGTGTGTGTGTTTTGCATAAACTTTGAAGCCTTATGCAAATCGTTTGAGTTTTCTATTCATTTTCTTTGTGTAATGTATCCAGAGTCCTATACTGTAGTTTTAAACCAATATGCAAATTATTTGATTGTTCTATTCATTTTTGTTTTATTGTAATTGTCTCGGATTTCTTAACCCAATATGCAAATCATGTGATTGTCCTCTTCATTTCTCCTTTTTTCTTGTTATTGTCTCTGATTTCTTAAACCAATATGCAAATTATTTTATTGTCCTCTTCATTTCTCTTTTTTTCTTGTAGTTATCCCGGATTTCTTAAGCCAATATGTAAATCATTTGATTGTTCTACTCATTTCTCGTTTTTTGTAATTTTCCCAGATTTCCATAACACACTGGACAGAAAGTCTGAACTGATTTTAACATGTTTTCTAAGACAGAATGATTTTCTTTTCACAATATCCCTCTGGCTCAGTTTGCATGTCTGTGTGAACACTTAAATTACAAACCGTGCCATCGCAAACAACAGAATTATGCAGATGAGGTTATTCCATTTGTTTAGTTCAAATACCTTTTCGCCAATTAGATAGCTCACAACAAATTCAGATGTGCCGGGCCTCACTTGTCAGGCGCTTAACGGCAGCGCAATGTACTTTTGCTCATATAACAGACAATCTGTTGTGTATGAGCTTTGGATGGAGAAGACAATGGCCAAGAAGCAGTTAGTTTTAAGTTATACTAACATTTTCTTCTATGTCGTTGGAAAAGAAATTGTGGACTGTATCAGTGATTCGCTTTTCCCCATGTAATTCGCGGTGTACATGTTTGCTATTCTCTTGGCACAACACTGCATGCTGTTTTAGGTTTATTTCTGTTCTTTTCTTAGTTTTCTGTAATATTCCATACGTTTATTTCCTGATTAAACATGCGTGATCCCCTGTTACAACTGTGTGGAGTTGGAAGTTTATTCACTGAAACACACACACACGCTCAGGCATACACACACAATACATACACACACACTACACACTCACAGACACACGTACACACACACACACACACACACACACACACACACACACACACACACACACACACACACACACACACACACACACACACTCTTATATTCTCATTAAGATTTTATCGATTTTTAACACCACGTACCAGCTGCCTCAAAATACAGTTTGAAAAATACTATTTTATGAGTACCAACAGCAATACTATATGTTTTTCATGCCCGGGTAATCTGTCACGCCAACATGCAAATCATTTGATTTTCTCTCAGCTGATTTCCACACTTTGGTAAGAAAAAAAGCCTCAGCTGATTAATTTGTTCTCATAATTATGTTATCGAGATTTTCTCAACATCACGTAGTCTCCATCGTGCCAATCTGCATGGTTGTTTTACGTACACACATTTTCTTTGAATCGAAACTAGTGACAGTTCTGTATTGTGTTTGAATTTGTACAATGCTTTACCTATCTTACTTTACTCTCTATCTGTCTGTCTGTTGTCGGTCTCTCTGTCTCTGTCTCTATCTGTCTGTCTCTTTCCATTATATTGACTTATTCCTTACCGCTTACATATACTTTCATTTATTTCAGTTTTGTCCATATACATCAATACAAAAACACACACACACACACAAAGTTTGTGTGTAAGTGTGTGCACATCTACAAATATATATATTATATAGATATATATATATTATATATTATATATATATAAATATATATATATATAGTGACGAAAATGTCGACACGACATTGCTCTAACTCCATCACACCTGCCTCTGCGCGAATCTAAAATCCAATATTTGTTTCACCTGTTATAACAGGCAGCAAAACTTTGCACTGACGAGACTCCATTTTTGGCTAAAGGAGATTTCACACCGTTGACCGACTATTTTGTTTTTTCCCCTTTAAAATCAGGTAAATGTGTCCCATAACCTATCTGGTCGTAAGGGAGCGAGGCGTCAGAGACCTCAACTTCTCTAGGGGCCAGCATATTGAGGACGGCGCCCATCTCCTCTCCCTCGCTGCTTTACCTTCCCTGACCCTAAAGAGGGCAGGTGCTCACCTACACCTGGATGAACTGGGAAACTGTACTGAAGCCAAGGCGCGCAAACAGTCACCCATCTAAAGTGGTAATCACGCTCGATGCTGCCAATCCTTAGCTGGAGGAAAGCGAGTGCTCCGACCACTGAGCTATCCCGTCCCCCGTGTATGATTACCCGAACAAGAGAAAAAAACAACAACTTTGTCACAGACAGCAGAATTATGCAAATACCGTGGCTTCCGATTTTTTCCATTTCAGTTGCAGGAGGGAACTTCTTCCAGGCTGAACTAGCGGGCCAGAAAGCAGTTAGTTTGAAAGTCTGACTCTGTGTACGTCCACGGCTAGAGCAGTGAGTGCGCGATGTATAAAAGTGCTATGGAAATTATTGCCAGTCGCTGGCCGCTTGGTGTCTGCAGTTAACTTGTATAATATGTTGATTACTTTGGTGCTTGGGTTGCCATCTCTGCATGCCTGTCTGTCTCTTTGTCTGTTTGTCTGTCTGTCTGTCTGCCTGTCTGTCTCTGTATTTGTCTCTGTTTCTGTGTTTCCGTCTCTCTCTCTTTCTCCTCAAGCCAATAATTCTCTCTCTGTCTTTCTCTTTTGCTATCTCTCTCTCTCTCTCTCTCACTTTTTTCTGTCTGTCTGTCTCTCTCTCTCTCTCCCTGTGTTTCTCCCTGTCTCTGTATCTCTCTATCTATCTCTCTTTCTCCTTAAGCCAAGAGCTAGATAACAAAAAAGTATGTGAATACTTATCTGTAACACTTTGGGTACAGATCACATGCCAATCGATTAACCACCCAACCAATCAACTAATCAATCAATCAATCAATCGATCGATTGATCAGTCAATCAGTCACTCACTCAATCAATCAGTCAATCTCTCTGAGTCTCTGTGTCCCACCCTTTTTTTGTCTGTCTGTCTGCCTGTCTGTCTGACTCTTCGACTCTCCCTCTCCCCCTCTCTCTCTCTCTCTCTCTCTCTCTCTCTCTCTCTCTCCTCTCTCTCTCTCTCTCTCTCTCTCTCTCTCTCTCTCTCTCTATCTCTCTGTCTCTGTCTTTCTGTATGACTATCTGTCTGTGTCTCTGTCTGTCTGTCTGTCTGCATGTCTGTCTGTCTGTCTGCCTGTGTGTCCCCCACTCCCTCTCTCTCTCTCTCTCTCTCTCTCTCTCTCTCTCTCTCTCTCTCTCTCTCTCTCTCTCTCTCCATGTATCTGTAACATATAACAGATGGCAGTTGATGGCAGATCATCAGCCCTAGCGTGAGGAGGATGGTTTTCATCTGGACGTAAAGCAGACTGACGTGCTTCCCACTCTCTGTTGGTGTTCCAGTGAGGAGGGCAGTATTGCATGCTGCCAGAGACAAGGACACGTGTGCTTTACCTTCTTCCTGAGATTTTTTAGTTTTTTTTAAAAGCGGTGATTTATTGCAAGAATCTCTGTTTCTGTTTCTCCGTCTCTGTCTCTGTCTTTTTGTCTGTCTCAGTCTATATCTGTTTGTCTGTTTGTCTCTCTGTCTGCCGGTCTCTCTCTGTGTCTCTCTCTGTCTCTGCATCTGTCTCTGTCTGTCCGTCTGTCTGTCTGTCTGTTTCTATCTGTCTGTCTATCTCTCTATCTATCTTTTTCTCTGTCTGTCTGTCTGTCTCTTTCACCCTCTGTCTGTCTGTCTCTCTGTCTGTCTGGCTGCCTGCCTCTCTCTCTCTCTCTCTCTCCTCTCTCTCTCTCTCTCTCTCTCTCTCTCTCTCTCTCTCTCTGTTTGTTGATAGTCACTAATGGCTCTCTCTTTCTCTCTTGTGTTGATATTCCCTAATGTTGTTTTTTTTTTTTAATACTTTTGTCAGTTCCTTTTATGTTCCTTCTTTTTACGTCTCTTTGTCTCCCTGTCTCTTTGTCTTCATTTCGTTCTTTCTGTCTCTATTTCTCCGTCTCTATCTCTCAGTTTGTCTCTTTTTCTCTTTCTCTATTTATCCATATATCTTAAGAGTCCATCTCCCCCAACTATTTATCTCCTTAAATCTCTCTCTCTCTCTCTCCCTATATATATATATATATATATATATATATATATATATATATATATATATATATGTATATATATGTATATATATGTATATATATATCCATCTATCTATCTATATATATATATATATCAATCTATCTATTTATTTATCGATCTATCTCTCTTTCTCTATTTCTCTCTCTATATCTATCTATCTATCTATCTATCTATCTATCTATCTATCCATCTATCTATCTATCTATCTATCCCTCCCTCCATCCATCCATCCATCCATCCAAACCCACCCAAACCAAAACTCCCACCCACTCGTCCTTTCATCCATCTTTCTACATAGCTACCTATCTACCTATCTATCTATCCATCTTCTCCTTCTCTGCTCTGTTTCCTCTTTCTCTCTGGCACTTAAACAGGCGGTAGTTGAGAGACGATCGGCTTCGACGTGATGAAACTGCTGTTCCCAGGCACGCTAAAACAGATTGATGCGCTGCCCTCTTTAAGTGCTCTCAAGTGAGGAGGAGTAGGGGTGAGGGTGGGGGTGGGGGTGGGGGTGCATTTTGCTGCCAAGGATGCGGACACTTATTTGCGCTTGTTTGATTTGGTTTTTCCCCTCCTCCTCCTCCTCCTACTCCTCCTCCTCCTCCTTCTCCTCCAGCATCTTCTAACTGTTGATTTATTGCTTGCTGCTGTTTGTGTGTGCTGATGTATTTTTGTGGTCTTCTTTTTTTTTCTCAAAGATTTTCAGGAGTGTGATTTAGTTTGGTTTCTGTTTGTTAGTTAAATTATTTCTACCTGTATCTTTAGAATTATGTGTCTGTCTGTCTGTCTTTTTGTCTGTCTGTGTCACACATGCGTGCACGCTTGCGAACACACACACGCACACACACATACACACATACACGCACACAAGGATACTCTCTCTCTCGTGTGTGTGTATGTGTGTATGTGTTCATGTGCGTATGCGCACGTGTGGGTGTGTGTGTGAGAGAGAGAGTGCATGTGTGTATGTGTGTGCCTGTGTGTGTTTCTATGCGTCCGGGTTGGTCTGTGTGTGTGTGTGCGCGCGCGTGCGTGCGTGCGTGTGTGTGTGTGTGCGCGCGCGCGCGTGTGTGTGTGTGTGTGCGTGTGTTTGTTTCTCTCTATATATCTCTGTCTCTTTCTCTTTCCCTCCCTCCCTCTCTCTCTCCCCTCTCTCCCTACCTCCCTCTCTTTCTTCCTATCTCTGTCTGTCTGTCTCTATCTCTGTCTTTGTCTGTCTGTCTGTCTCTCTCTCTCCCTCTCTCTCTCTCCCTCTCTCTCTCTCCCTCTCTCTATCTCTCTCATACTCCCCCTCTCTCTCTATTATTAAGATGTATCCCTACGGGCGGGGACTGGATGTGAAAAAAGCACATGAGTGCTTATTTATTATCCTCGAAATAAAAGAATTTGTCATTGTCATTGTCATTGTCTCCCTCTCTCTCTCTATCTCTCCCTCTCTCCCTCCCTCCCTCCCTCTCTCTCTCCCTCCCTCTCTCTATATCTCTCTCCATCTCTCTCTCCCTTCCCCCCCTCTCTTTCCCTCCCTTCTCCCTCTCCAACCCGCCCCCCCCCCCCCTCTCTCTCTCCCCTCCCTCATTATGTGGAGTTGAACAGATAGCAAGTTCATGGAACATCGCCCCTAACTCGACGAGAGAGACAGATTTTCACAGGCACGCACACACAAAACCGATTGATGGCTTTCGGAAGGGAATTGTGCATTTAAACCGTCACTGGCGAGCACATGGCATACTTTAGTTCAGAGACAACTTAAGCCTGTGCAGTGCTGCAATCCTGAGAACATTAATTCATATCTTGTTTGTTTTTTGTTTTTTTTAAAGAAGGAAACTAACCTCGAAGCCGCAGAAGCATTCAGAAGACCTCTCCTGAAGCTGAAAAGCGGCTACCTAAAATGGTATGCGGGATGGGGTGGGGTGGGGTGGGGTGGGGGTAGGGGGAGTCGGTTGCATACGCATGGATCTCACCATTGGTGAACCTCGGAGCTGTTAGCCGAGGAACGGGGACAAAGCTCTAGAAGTTGTGACTTGTGTTTTTGGTCTTGTCT
>CM054139.1:24680865-24683365 GCA_028751875.1 Rapana venosa
CAGGACTCTTACGCTGTCTCTGTGGGGTAGCACACACATCCTTTTCTTTTCCTGGTGTTCAGTATCATCTTCCGCTAGTCTCTTCACTTTTCTTTTCTTTTCGGCACTTTACCTACGATTCACTTCTAAAACGCAAAGTGCTTTATCCTCACGCACACTCTCTCCTCATGTCTGGAGTCTCATTTCTTTTCCCTCACAGTCTCAGGGCCTTCTCCTATCTCTTAGGTGTCACAGTTGTTTTCTTCCCTCCTTAACATTTGTCCTTTTCTTTTTTTATGACAGTCCCTATCCAGTCGTTCGCACATGTATATTTACACCTACAACTGCAACAAGAGCAACAACAACAACAACAACAACAACAACAACAACAACAACAACAACAGTAGTAACAACAACAGCCCAGTCTATTACAGAACAGTCATAGACAAGTAAATCTTTATTCCCATTATACTCGTAACGAACTTATATCACACGGCAGTTATTTATCTAAATCAACGCTCTCATTAGATCTTTCTAAAACTACATAATATAATGTACCTAACATGCACTATTTTGATTACTTCATGCCTGTTCTGAAAACGATTCAAAAATCATTTTACAAGTCTGTATGATTGTCGGCCTCGGAGTGTGTTTACATGTGCGCACACATAGGTATGAACTGCCTGCCACGACCCAACCATTTTGCAAGCTCACAGTACTACCTGTGAAGCATTTCTTCTTCATCGTCGAACGCTCAGACAGCGACTATTATTATCTGTTATATAAGCGAAAATGCGTCACGCTGCCGTTATGCCCCTGAAAAGTGAGGCCCAGCGCGTCCGACTTCGGCATAAGAGATAATTGTTATCTTTTACGTCTTTCTGGAAAAAAATGGGTAGGAGAATGAACCAAGAAGGCAGACAAATAGACAAGAAGGGGGTGACGGGAAGAAAATGAACGCCGCGGAAACAAAGAAAGTGACAGAAAAGAGGAAATTTCTAACACAGAATTTCCAGAAGGTGGGGAGGCTATTTATAGTGACAGTCCGGGTATCCTCACAGGGAATGTTCAGCATTTAATTGGTCTGGTTCTGAATGACTAATAATCGTGCCTACCCCCTGGTTCTTTGAAAATATCTTAACAACCCTCCCTCTGCAAACTTTCCATACAACCATTTACACAGTTCCTTCCCCCTAACTCCCTATCACCCACTGCTGGATGAGAGGTTTGTGAGAAGCCTTTGAATTCAGATGGAGGGAGAGCTAAGCAGGCTTATTTTATCCTGAGAGAGAGAAAGTGAGAGAGAGAGAGAGAGAGAGAGAGAGAGAGAGAGAGAGAGAGACAAACAGACAGAGACAGACCGACAGACAGAGACACACAAGCAGACACAGACAGACAAACGCAAAGACAGCTTGACACACGGGCAGACAGACTTACAGACACAGAGACACAGACACACAAAGATATACATATTTTTTAATTTATTTTTTTATTTTATTCTTTTGTATCGAGGATAATGGAATAAGCACATATGTGCTTTTTTCCATCATTCCCCGTGTGTATGCCATTTTGTAAATTCTGTCATCTGCTCCCACCGGCACACAATGGTCTACTCTTACGAAAAGCGGAACAGGATTTAACTTGTGCGCAAGAAGTTCTGCATGCTTTTGCACACAGGGCCTCGGTCTCATCTGAAGGATGGAAGGAGAGACAGAAAGAGAAGAAAGAAGGACAGAAAGGAAAAACAAACAAACAAACAAACAAGAAAGACCCCAAAATCCTCCAAAACAGACAGACAAAGAAAGAGGCTATTACATTTATCCACTTCCAACCCCATGCTGCCATTACATATAAAAAAAATTATCCCCACAAAGTAAAAAAACAAAACAAGAGTAAGAGTAAATGTAAGGGGGGAGATGGTGAGCTGACAGCTTAATCAGAAGTTTCACTCCCCTTTCTCAGTCCCTCCGCCTCCCCCCTCCCACCGTCTCCCCCAGCCTAAGCAGATCTTTCATTCCACTTTCTCACCCACCCACCCCTCGCCCGGCCCTCCTCGCCTCTCAATCCCCAGGGAACACTCCCAGGCCCCATTTCAGAATCAATGCTATGGGGGACAGAGGGAGTGGCCCCTCTCCTTGGGCTGACCAGGGAGGGAGCACTCTCGACTGCATCTTGTGCCAAGCCCTGGAGCCCCTGGACCCCTGGAGCCCCTGGAGCCCTAGAACCCTGAAACCACTGGAGCCATGGAACCCCATGAGCCATTGACCCCCTGAAACCCCTGGAGCCCCTGGAGCCCTGGATCCCCCGGAACCCCTGGATCCCCGGAGCCCTGGAGCCCCCGGAGCCCCAGAGCCCCTGGAGCCTTGAAACCCCTGCAGCCCCGGAGCCCCCGGAGCCTTGAAACCCCTGCAGCCCCGGAGCCCCTGGAACCCTGGGGTCATGGAACCCTGGAGTGTTGGAGCCCCGGAGCCCTTGGAACCCTGGAGTCCCTGGAACCCCTGGGTCCTGGAGCCCCTGGAGT
>CM054139.1:24688365-24690865 GCA_028751875.1 Rapana venosa
TTTTGCACCCCAATAGGTGGTCAGAATGAGGGTTTGGGTGTTTTAGAATGCGTTTGTAAAGCAAGTTATAAACACAATTACACCTTGATTCTTCATTACACGGTAGAAGAGTGGCTATAGTTCAGGAATCAATCACAATCTCAAAATCAACAACGACTCCTGGCGGAATAGTGGGTCAGGTGCCAAGCCACTCATTTCGTGGTGGAACGTCATTTTATAATTTACATTCCTTTAAACATGACGCCAGATAGGAGGGAAAGGTGCTGATTTGTGTGTATTGCAAAACAAAACGGATTTGTTTGAAGTCTATCTACTTCCTGTGATAGTGGAATAAGGATAACAAAAAATCAATAAAAAGAGGAAAAACTACAGGAAAGTTATGGTGGGATCGATAAAAAAGTCACAATATCCACTTAGCAATCGTATGGTACTCTGACACATGACACTGATGCTTAAAGAAAATAAAGTTTTAGGTACAAAGATTTATGTCGATAACTGATGATGATACAAGTATACTGTTAAGCAGCGAGACGAAGTAAAATCAAATCCATTACATTTTTTCGATTCTTTTAACTTTTTTTCCCTGATGAACAGATCTTAAGGACAGACACAAAAGAACACGTCTACAAAGAGAGAACTCTACATGTAAAACAAGGAGACAAGAAAATAAACTGAAAGCTGAAGACAGAAAAAAAAGATAATAGAGAGAACAGAAAATGAAGACAGAAAGAAAAGAAAAAAAGCACATCAAAAGTAAATAGGCAAACAAGAAAACAAGCAATGGCTTCACCATCGCCATTCCACACACATAAATCTATATGAAGGAGAAGAGAGCGAGGTATTAACAGATTCAGAGCAAACAAGCTGTGTTGTAGCATGAACTTGTTTTCAGTTTGGACTCTAAAAAATACAGCGCTAAATTATTTCCAGTTTTACGTTTGGATTGATCACAGCACTGACCAGAAAAGACGAAAACCTAAAACGAAATAAAAACCAGCCGCCATGGCGCAGTGGTTAGCGCCTTGGGTTACGGACTGGAAGGTCGCGGGTTCGATTCCCATAAGAGTCATAGGGATTTTTCGGACTCCGGCCGGCTCCTACCCAGAGTGAGTGTGCTGTGGGCTCAGTGGGAAGACTGGGACCACACAGTCGAGCTTCATCCACTTAACGGATGCGAGTTTGAGAGTGTTGCTCAAATTACCTGACCAACACTGCAGGTGTCTGTATCTCTCGGGCCCGGTTGACGCCGGGATATATTATGATAGTAAGCGTAGAGTACAACCCTGTCAAGTAGTCTCAAAGCATATGCACTTCCACAGCAGCATAATTACGTCATCCTCATTGTCAATGATCATCATGCATTTTAAAAAAATTGCCTCTGATTCGGTGGTCCCAGTTTCTCTGGTCTCATGGTGACCTCAGATTCGGTTTGCCCATACACTTCTGTGCCTGTGATGAGTTTGTGTCAAAGCCTTTGGGGTTGGAGGTTCGCGGGGGACGGTCGTTGGAGGGACGTTGTGGTGGTTGCCACCTGGGGTGGGCAACTCACTCAGTCTGGCTCCGCGACTGAGCTAATACTGTCGTTAGTAGGGGGCTTAGTAGGTGGTGTCCTGCGTATGTTATCTCAGAACAGGCACCCCTGAACACCGCCAAAGTGACCCAGCAGCAGTGCAGGGCCCCTCTGGCTGGTGGCCCCACGGCGGCCTGATAGTGATTGGCTCCCTGTGGACATCCGACTCTGAGGATGAGACATAACAAATCTGGGTATGGCTGTGGCGGGGAGATTGGAATGAGCGGCGTGGGAACAGCAGGACGGGGGACGTCAAAGAAGATGAGGCAGCAATAAAAAAAAAAACCGAAATAAAAAGAATTCTTTTGAGTGCTTTTCCACTAAGTTAGAGCAGTAACATAAATTTTTCCTGTCAGAAGGCCATGACAAAAATAGCACATGAATTAGAAATAAATCATGCAAAACTGTTGTCGTTACTTAGCATCCAGTAACTTTTATGTAACATTTAGCTGAGTCCTCCGCTGACAATACAACTTTGCAGGCCCCGTTCGTCTGGGTACTGCACACGCTGTGGCTGTTTGGGTTGCTCTATCGATTTAGTCTTTCTACGAAGTCATATAAAGAATCGTTGTGCTCTATGGTTAAAATCAGCCAACAGTTATATTGTTGACATTTACTCAGTCTGTTTTGCCATTGTACTGTGTTGATTTCAGTAGATCAGAAAAAATTGATTTCAGTAAATTGTGTACACTGTCTGTATGCTCTATTTAAATGAAATCAATTTCTTTGATTTACTGAAATCAACACAGTGCAATAGCAATACAAACTTAGTAAGTAGACAGTCAATAAAATTGTTTAATTACTTAATTAACCAGTTAAACAACTGGTCAGATTTAAAAAAACAACAGATGTTTTGCCTGCAATAATAAGCTTTCTCCACCCACTTTCAAGCCCGGTTTTGTAAAAAATAAACCAAAAAACATTGCACCT